>OZ024824.1:7901544-8501544 GCA_964016985.1 Anodontia alba
CGCGAAATGTAAAAATTTCTACATTTTGCAGTGACGCTAACGCAAAATGAAGAAATGTCTACATTTTGCGTCGACGTCTACGCAAAATGTATATCTACATGTTGCGTTAGCGTCATCGCAAAATGTAGAATTCTGTATTTTGTGTTAGCGTCATCGCATTTGTTTTTGTTTTTTTTTTTAGGGTATTGTTATAACATCCGGTATCAGTCCTTTCTTCCGTCCGTCCGCACCATTTCCGGTCGATAATTTTAACGGCATCTCACCCAGGGAAACCCGATATCGGGATATCGGAGGTTGCGAGATTTCGGAGATAAAAAAATGATGTCATCCAGCGACAGTGTATGTACTTATCCTCTTTTAATGATCAAAAAAGTGCTTCTGGCGGATAAGCAACGTAATCTATATTTTATCAGTTGAATAGTTTAATATATGAAAATGGAATTTCAATATAAAGTATCCTCCTATTTTTTCAAAATCACGTTTGAAAAGGAAATTTCATTGTTTTTCACCCAAATTCCATTTTCAATTGTTTATAGCTCTTATCCTGTAAAGCTTTTTCATTGAGTATGTAGGTCTGTATAATCTAGAACATTTCTATAAATTATGCAAGAAATAGCAGATGTAAAAATAATACTAAAGTGGCAAATTTTTTAGATTTCTTTAGGGTTGTTGTCATATTTATTGGTAACAGGATGTCGGAGGTATGGTGCAGGGATGTCGGAGGACAGCTTTTATATTGGGTAACGGGATATCGGAGGAAAGGAAATTTTGTGTTTTTCTTAAAACGGCTACATCTTTTCTGAAACGTGATCTTGCCTGGTTAAATATGTTGAAGACGATTACCTGAATCGTCAGGAGTGGCATGTTGCAAGCGAACAAAGCGTTTATGCTGACTGGCAAAGAATAAATGAAATAATTTGCCACAGACTTATCAAGATAAAACATCAAGATAACCAGCCTTCGTGATGAAAACCCCGGTAACAAACACGACTTCACATAGAAAAAGTGGGGATTGCAGGGCTATGATTTTTTTTTTCTTGTTTCTGCTCTAAAATATGTATTGAGGTACTCTTAAGAACCACGTCGTTTCTGCTCTAAAACATAGGTCGCGGGTTATCGTTAGAACCGCCTCGATGAAAAAAAAAAAAAAAAAAAAAAATAATAATACGAAAATTAACAGTTTTCTTTCTGAAAAGTTTGTATTTTTTAAGACATGAAAATTTCATTCTGAATTTTTTCATATTTGTTCATCATAACGTTTTGTGCCTTTGGTGAGTTACCAGGCCTATACACAGACTTTTGAAATGGAAGGGGCGGGTGTGTGAGTTCTTGGCTATTCTTAAAGGGGGCACAGACGGCAACAAAATGCCGATGGGGATGCAAAATTAAGAATGTAAAGTGATTTTAAAGGCCAAACCTGCATGATTTTTAAAATAATTGGCCCGAAAGGGGTAGATTTTTAAAATAATTGGCCCGAAAGGGGTACAGGTCTCGTTTCATCGTTTGGTAGGTCAGACACTCCATGGATGTTTCACTTACATTTAATTTAAGCTTAAAAACCCAGGCCCGTGGGTTTTAAAATGGGTATGGTGTGACTGTATGGAGGCGTACAAATACTCAGAAAATGTCTATTTAGAGGCGAAAATTAGGGTTGTAACCTGTGTTTTCGATTAAAATCTGCTTGATTTTTTTAAATAATTTGTCCACAATGGGGGATACGTTGGCCAACTTCCCTCCCCCCCCCCCCCCCCCCCCTTCTGCTTGATTTTGAATGAATTTGTCCACCCCCATCCCCAACCACCACACATACACACACACGCACGCACGCACGCGCACGCGCACGCGCACGCGCACGCGCGCGCACAGCGCGTATGGAAGAGCACATTACAAAATCTGCAATGTTTTCTATTGATAGCAAATGAAAATGACAAAGGTCTCCTCGATACAGCTCATATAATTATCATATCACACTAGCAAATTTATGCGGTGAAGACCTCTTGCAAATCTCGCTTAAATTAGGAAAATGGGATTACATGGGAAGGTGTAATTTTTCTGGCTGCTGCTTAAAAACCTAGATAAGCGGACCGTTAGTAAAGATTTGTAGACAACAGAGGAGTTGAAAGCCCGTATGGTACAGACTGGGACTCAGAGGTATGCTTCTTAACAGATTGTAAACATTTTTAAAGAGCTCATCGTGTGATTATTATTATTATTATTTTTATTATTGTTGTTGTTATTGTTGTTGTTGTTGTTGCTAAGTTCTAAATTAAGCGACCCACCTAACACAGGTAATGGTCAAATATGAACGACTCAGTATAAGAAAATAGATAGATTCTTGTAATTAGATACACAAATGTCAGCCTGATGGACGAATAAGCACCTGTTGTTAATTTTATTATAGAGTTTTTGTACTGATATTGGTGAATATTGTGCCGAGTTGGGATATTGCTATAAATAATTGATATATCATAGATTTACAGTGGTAACGTTACGTTCATTATTTCTGATCTGATGGCACTCGTTGGCACCACATCGGCGCTGCGGTTCTTACGAGTTTCCAAAATCAACATTTCAATCGAAACTTAAGTAGGAAAATATCACGTTTCACATACAGAACATCATTGTTTGCAGCGAAAAGCTGTTTTATTGCATATAAGTTCTTAAACGTAATGGCATTGGTTCTAGTAATATTATTACATTAAACTCTCCTTCAAACCAAACAAACCCTATTAAAATTGCTACAAAAAGAGACACTAGTATTTGCACACAAGCTTAGCACCATATTGTGCGAGCAGGTTTTAATTTATATTGCTTTTTTAGACAGAACTCACTCCGTCAATTTCCAGTGCCTCCGAAATTCAGCAACAGACCCCCCAAGATCCACAGCATCATGTGTCAATGTACCCCCGAATATTTCATTATCCAAAATTTCGCTAGTACTTGCTTTAAATTTCATCCGGAGGCGTTATTTTTTGTTGATAAAACTGAAACAACTATGAAGATAGTCGAAGCAAAGGTAAGTCCATCTTTGGGCAATAATAAACCAACATGTCATTTACCATGATCGGGCTGGTAGCCGTCCAAAAGGCAAAAAATGAGATGAAAAATAGATCATCTTGGTTCAAATGCCGTTTTCATCTCCACAAAGTAGCTGAGAAAGGAAATATTTGCTTTAACATATTCATTATTATGTCTCTAGAACGAGCAACTCAGCTTTTTTATCAAATGATTAAGATGTAAGCTATCAAAAATGGATAAGTACATACCCTGTTGCTGGATGACGTCATTTGTTTACCTCCGAAATCTCGCAACCTCCGATATCCCGATATCGGGTTTCCCTGGGTGTTAACGGATTTCATTTAGTTTGGCATAGATATTAGAATCGTTTCGACGGAGTTATGACCAATTTTGTTAGTGTCGGAGAAATAGTTTTTGGCATTTAGTTCGTATATTATATGGAATATCTGAATGGCTCTTCATTAATATGTAGAGGACCAAAGGCTGCATACAATGACCAAGGGCAGTTACGAGGTACGATAAAGAAATCTTTAGCCCGACATACTTAGAATGAATAAATTGAAATGAAACCCCAATCAGTTGATCATCTTACGAGCTTATTAAATACTTTGGTAGAAAGAATAAAATTTCAATAGGAATTCACTGTAAACAGAGGAAGGGTGTGTTAAACTGAGAAAATAGATAAAGTTGAAGTTAAAGCAGTCTTAAAGTACTTCTGTAAGAAAGGCATGTCCCCGAAGGAAATTCATGACGACTTCATTAAAACCATTGGGAATGAGTTTCCTTCGTACAGTACGGTGAAGAAATGTGCTGCTGAAGAAGGAGGGATGCGTTGAGGATTATTAACGGTCTAGGCGCCCAAAAGAGGCTACTACAGACGAAAAAATTGAGTTTGTACACAGTCTGATCATGAGGAGAAGAACAGGCTTGATATTTCTAAGCATCTCCTTTCTCTTTGTGAAGATGACTCTTAGGAATTTCCCAGTCAGCATTCTACGTAAATCTATATCGGGCCGTCATCGGCCCGTCAGGGTAGCTGACGGGCCGATGACGGCCCGATGTAGATTTACGTAGAATGCTAGCTGGGTTATGCGTCGAGTTGTGACCCAAGATGAGAAGATGAGAGGGTGCAATGGAAGCACCCTAGCTCACCCGCCCTAAGAAATTTAAGAGTTTCTTCAGCAAGGGAAGTGAATGCATCTATCTTATGGACAGTCAGGCGTTATCATGGTGGATTATCTTGAGGAAGGTCGCGCAATAAATGGTGCATATTATGCACGTCAGGACATTGTGAAGAAAAGTTTACTCTGGGTATCTTGCAAGATAATGCACCAGTCCACGCCTACCAAGCTATGGCTGCTGCAACTTAATGCAGATTCGAGGTCTTTCCCCATCCCCTGTGTTCTCCAGATTTAGCCCCTTCGGACTTCTATCTGTTTCCAAATCTGAAAACTAACCTTCGTGGTACGAATTTTGAAATCAACGAAGGTGTCATAGATGCTGTTGATGAGTACTTGAGTTACAGGAAGAAGGCTTCTATTTTGAAGGGATAAGCAAAGTGGAACAGCGTTGGAGAAAATGCGCCGAGGCAAAGGGAGATTACATTGAGAAATAATGGCACAATTTCTGCTCTTAATCATTCCCAAAGTACAGGGACCGAGAACTTTTTGATCGTTCCACGTACATCTAACTGTTCTAGATTTTGAGTTAACTAGTCTTGATGTATCTTAAAAACGAATTTTGGCCTATATTTCTTTACTGTACCGAATATTGAGAGAAACATCACACATATTAACGTTAAGAGAAGCTTAGACTATATATTCTGACCAAGGACAGTTACTCTTGCTGTTCCAACTTTGACCTATAATTCCTTAATTATATAGAATATCTTGATGAAACTTTGCAGATATGTATAGGCCTGACCGGTGGTTACATATTATAGCCAAGATCAGGTAGTCTAGCTGCTCCAATTCTTACGTTACCCGCTTTTGATATAACTGACAAGAATCATGGTCTTTTTCAATGCCTGTCAAATGGTTTGTGGCTAATATTTCCTTCACTATATGGACTATCTAGATGTAAGTTAATAGATATATAGAAGACGGATGGCTATATATTGTAGTCAAAGTTTGTTTCTCTGGCTTTTCCAGTCATTGAATTATATTTTCAAAAATATTGTAACATACCCTAAATTACGCGAATACGCTCCGGGCGGACATCCAAACAAAGTTTTTCCTCTGTCGACATCCGCACCGTACTGCTCGGTCGGAAACCGTATTTCTCGGTCGGCAGCAACTTTACGCAGTGCCGGCTCTGTCGACAGCAAAGGTAGCGATTTAGGTATTACCCTCCGCCGCCCCTCCCCGCCCCACTTCCCCACTCGCCCCCGTGCAGATTCAGCCTCAGAGCTTTCCTGGTTCTGGAGAAGATTTTTAAGTGCTTTTTTTTTTTACCATGTATGAGCATGACGGCCATCTTGTTGAATAGGCAGAACCATTTGAACACGACATGTGGACATGGCCAATCCCCACGCCGATGGATACTTTTCAGATGAACCTGGCACAAAAGTGCAATGAAGGTGAAATGTACAAAGGCAAATCCCAGTTGAGAACAAATCTGCAAAATTTATGTGTTGTAATTCTGTATGTATGCAAGGCAGTGTTACTGCAATTCTTGTAAACTGGTTTGCATCTTGGTGATAAGGGTAAGAAGATCCAAACATTAGAAAAATATTAAAGAGACATTATTTGGTTGGGGTGGGGTGCGAGTGTGGAGGGGTGGGCAGTATTGGTGAGAGAAGGATTGAACGATGCATTTTCTTTTAATGTCCTCTATCACAGCCTATATTATTTGAACTGAATACCTTGAATAGTTCTTGATTCATATATATGGCAAATAAAGTGTAAAAGGGGGATAACAGCAAAATGAGGCAAGACAGAGTTATGGTACAAGGACACTGCACTTCAACTGAATGTCATCTGCCTTTGTATGCATTTTGAATTCCCATCAGGACTACTGGAGTTATGTCAAGGACAAGAAAATTGAATAAATGAAGTTATTCAAAGAGTAAGCAAGGCAGAGCAAAGGTTTTTTTTCTATACAGCACTTTCTCTAAACATCGTATATATCTTTTTATGCAGTTTCAGCAAAATCCCTTAAATAGTTTTTGGAGTTATGCCTGCTACAAAGAGTTTTTGTGTGAAGGAAAAGAATTAAATTAAAACAAGGCAGAGTTATGGTTCTTGTGTATTGCACTTCATCTCAACATACTTTATCACTTAAAGAAGTCTCAACAAAATCCCTTCAACAGTTTGAGTCATGTCCCAAACAAGAAAAATTGATAAAGGGAAATAATTTAATAAGGAAGCAAGGTAGAGTTAGGGTTCTTGTGTACTGCATTGCCTCTCAATGTCTTTTATCATTTTATGAAGTTTCAACAAAATACCTTGAATAGATTTGAAGTTATGCACAGGACAATACAACTTAATAAAGGAACATAATTAAAAAATGAGCAAAGTATAGTCGTGGTTCTTGTACACTGCACTCTCTATGTCCTTTATCATTTTATGAAGTTGCAACAAAATCCCTTGAATAGTTTTGAAGTTAAGCCCTGGACAAGATAATTCAATAAAGGGAAATAATGAAAAAAAGTAACCATGGTAGAGTAATGGCTCTTGAATATTGCACTTCTCCTTAATGTCCTTTATCATTTTCTGAAATTTCAACAAAATCTCTTGAATAGTTTTGGAGTTATGCCTCGGACAAGAAAATTTAATAAAGAGAAATAATTCAAAAAGGAAGCAAGGCAGCATTATGATTCTTGCACACTGCACTTCCTCGAAATGTCCTTTATCATTTATGAAGTTTCATGAATAGTTTTGGAGTTATTCCCAGGACAGTAAAATTTGATAAAGGGAAATAATTTAAAAAGCAAGCAAAGTAGAGTTATGGTTCTTGTACACTGCGCTTTCTCTCATATCCTTTATCACTATATGAAGTTTTAACAAAGTCCCTTAAACAGTATTGGAGTCATGCCGGACAAGAAAAAATAATGAGGAAATAATTAAAAAAGTACGCAAGGTAGAGTCATGATTCTTGTACACTGCAGATCCTCTCCATGTCCTTTATCATTTTATTAAGTTTCAACAAAGTCCCTTCAATAGTTTTGAAGTAATTCCCCAGACAAGAAAATTTAATAGAGGGAACTAATTCAAAAGTAAGCAAGGCAGAGTTAAGGTTCTTGTACACTGCACTTCCTCTCAATATACTTTATCACTATATGAAGTTTATACTAAATCCCTTGGATAGTTTTGGAGTTATGCCCTGGACAAGAAAATTTAATAAAGGGAGATAATTCAAAAAGTAAGCAAGGTAGAGGTATGGTTTTTGTACATTGCACTTTCTTTAAATGTCCTTTATCACTAGATGAGGTTTCAACTAAATCCCTTTTATAGTTTTGGAGTTATGCCCCGGACAAGAAAATTTAATAAAGGGAGATAATTCATAAAGTAAGCAAAGTAGAGTTATGGTTCATGTACATTGCACTTCCTCTAATTATCCTTTCTTATTTTATGAAGTTTTGACAAAATCACTTGTATAGTTTCGGAGTTATGGTTCTTGTACACTGCACTTCCTCTCAGTATCCTTTATCACTATTTGAAGTTTCAACAAAATGCCTTGGCTAGTTTTGGAGTTATGCCCCAGACAAAAAAATTTAATAAAGGGAAATCATTTAAAAAGCAAGGTAGTTATGGTTCTTGTACATTGCACTTCCTCTCAATGTCCTTTATCACCACATGGGGTTTCAACAAAATCCCTTGCATAGTTTTGGAGTTATATCCTGGACAAGTTAATTTAATAAAGGGAGATAATTCAAAAAGGAAGCAAGGGAGAGTTATGGTTCTTGTATGCACTTCCTTTTAAGGTCCTTTCTCACTTTATGAAGTTTCAACAAAATCCCTTGAATAGTTTTGGAGTTATGCTCTGGACAAAAGTGTGGACAGATGGACACACAGACAGACGGAGACCTTTACCATTTCCCCCTTTGCCTTTGGCAGGAGACAATAAATCATCAATATCCCTTCGCCAGAAGGCCCCATGTGACATCTGGTGAAAATTGGTCAAGCCGTTTCAGGGATGTTTAAAGATTATAGGATTTGTACATGCCAGGGACAAGGGCAGATACCATGCCGCACTCCACAGGGGACAAAAGTTTGATTGTAACTGAAGTTTCACTACTTTAATAATACATTATCAGTTTCAGCCATTAGTCTTTAACACAATGTTGATAAAATGATTTTTCATTTTCCCTATACAAATGATTAAGGAGCAAAATTTGACCTTGTTTAAAAAGATCAAATGTCAGTCTAGGATAATCATTTGAACAAACTTGGTAGACCTGGAGTTCCCAATGCTATGCACCAAGATTCAGCCTCAAAGCGCTCTTGGTTCTGAAGAAGAATATTTTTGAAGTGGTTTTATGCCATATTGGTACGGCGGGCATCTTAATGGGCTGTGACCATTTCTACAAATTTTCAACTCCCCTTCGACAGAAGGCTCAACATGAAGTTTGAAGATATTTGACCCAGGGGTTTCAGAGGAGGTTGTTCAAAGGTGTGAACGGACGGACAAATGATCATAATAGCTCATCCTGAGACTTTGAGAATATACAATTTTTACCCAAAAGTTAATCAGGTAATTTACATCTGAGCCCCAAAACAGTATACTAAATATCAAAGCCCTAGTTCAAACTTTTTTTTTTCTCCAAAATCATGATAACACATTGTTTCTTTATTTTCTATTCTTTTGGAAAAGGGGCATAACACATAAAGTTCAAGTGCGGCAGAAACGAAAAAAATGGAATCAGCTAATTTCCCATGGGCAACCCACATGTGAAATTTGAAGAGCCTAACATGGTTCTTTGATTATTAACCATATCAAAACTGCTGTGGATGGACAGACAGATGGACATGGCCAGTGTAATATGCTGCCCTGTCAGCAAATCTCTCAGAAACTTAAATGACTTTCCCACATTCCGTCATGTTTACATTGAAAACATGGGTTGAATAGGTTGAAACACAAAGAAAATAGCCCCAAGATTCCTGCTCAATGGATTTATTGAAGTATATAAAAAAAACATTTCAAATTACCGCATTCGCCCTAATTACCGCACATATCCCTATAAGCACACAGTCAAGCAATATAGTCTTCAGATTACAATATAGCAATATAGTCTTACAATACAGCAATATAGTCTTGATTACAGCCATTTACTTTTTGCCTACTTCTTTATGAAGGCATATGTTGTGGGTACCCATTTGAATTGCATCGACCTCAGCAAAAAAAATACACACACACATCCAAAAACATCCCATAAGCATCATTTGATGAGTCCTTCACTGATCTTTTTTTTAAAAAGTGTACCCTTAGTATGGGTAGGACAATACAAGTTTTCCGAGTACGAGTATTTTTGAAAACAAAACCTAAGTGCACAGTGCAGTAATTAGGTCAAATACAGTAGCTAGTTGGAATCATAATACAACACATACACTATCGGTATTTTTTTTATACATGTCTACATTGCACAAAAAAAAAAAAACACCAAAAGGTCTAAGTTAAAATGTAATAAAAAGTGATAAAAATAATTTCAGGTTTCTGAAAAAAACAACATGCATATCTTCAGGCCATCTTAAAAACCTGTGTAAAGTTTCAAAAGGATCAGCCTAAAACTGTAGGAGGAGTTGCGCGTACAAGGTACATACTCCCTATACATTTCTGTAGTATTAGGGCTCTAAAAAAGTCTAAGTTAAAAATGCAAAAAATGTAATAAAAATTAACTTCAGGATTCTGAAAATATAATATGCATATCTTCAGACCATCCTAAAAGCGCCTGTAAAGTTTGAAAAGGATTGGCCCAAAACTGTAGGAGGAGTTGCGGGCAGAAGGTACATACTCCCTATACATTTCTGTAGTATTAGGGCTCGAAAAAAGTCTAAGTTAAAAATGCAAAAATTGTAATAAAAAATAATTTCAGGACTCTGAAAAAACATTATGCATATCTTCAGACCATCCTAAAAGCGCCTGTAAAGTTTGAAAAGGAGTGGCCCAAAACTGTAGGAGGAGTTGCGGGCAGAAGGTACATACTCCCTATACATTTCTGTAGTATTAGGGCTCGAAAAAAGTCTAAGTAAAGAATGCAAAAAATGTAATAAAAGATAATTTCAGGATTCTGAAAAAACAATATGCATATCTTCATACCATCCTGAAAGGGCCTGTAAAGTTTGAAAAGGATTGGCCTAAAACTGTAGGAGGAGTTGCGGGCAGAATGTACATACTCCCTATACATTTCTGTAGTATTAGGGCTCAAAAAAAGTCTAAGTCAAAAATGCAAAAAAAGTGATAAAAAATAATTTCAGGATTCTGAAAAAACAATATGCATATCTTCAGACCATCCTAAAAGCGCCTGTAAAGTTTGAAGAAGATTGGCCTAAACTGTAGGAGGAGTTGCGGGCAGAAGGTACATAGTTCCTATACATTTCTGTAGTATTAGGGCTCGAAAAAAGTCTAAGTTAAAAATGCAAAAAATGTGATAAAATATAATTTCAGGATTTTGAAAAACAATATGCATATCTTCAGACCATCCTAAAAGCGCCTGTAAAGTTTGAAAAGGATTGTTCTAAAACTGTAGGAGCAGTTGCGGGCTGAAGAATGGTGGGGGTGCTGACGGACGGACACTCAAAATTTCAGAGGGCATAACACAATACCCCGCCACTTTTTTGGTGGCGGGGCATAAAAATTACATTTTGCATTGAGGCAAATGCAAAATGTAGAGAATCTCTACATTTTGTGTTGTATCAAAGTGTCTATTATTTTCTATCTTTTTTTTTTTACCTTCAGTATCAAAAAACCATTTCGGGCATCCATAAAGAACAAGAGCTGTCGTAGGACAGCGTAGCTCGCCTGCTGGGTACATTTTATATTGTAACATTTTTATCATTAAGCCATATAATATAGGTCACACTGACCTAGATGTATCTGTATGTAAATCATTTTGTCACATAGATATAATAATCCAGGTATGACAATTCTCCATGAAATAGTAATAAAAATAAAAGGCAAAATCACTGAAGCATGAAATATAGGTCACAATGACCTAGATATAGTAAGTGGTCATTCATTGGGTCACATGGAACTAATATCCCAGGTGTGACATTTATTCAACAAATAGTATTCAAGATATAAGGCAAAATCACTGAACCATGAAATATAGGTCACACCAACAGAGATATATTTTGACGTTAATAATCGGGTCACAAGGAACTAATATCCCAGGTGTAACATTTATCCAACAAATAGTATTCAAGATATAAGGCAAAATCACTGAACCATGAAATATAGGTCACAATGACCTAGATATATTAAGTGGTCATTCATTGGGTCACATGGAAGTAATATCCCAGGTGTGACATTTATCCAACAAATAGTATTCAAGATATAAGGCAAAATCACTGGACCGTGAAATCTAGGTGACCTGGACCGTAAAATGTAGGTCACCATGACCTTTACTCTCTTACACTTAAACCAATGTCACATAGTTAGCTGATGTATAACCAGTTGTGTCTATAACCTGTAGGCATATAAGATTTTACAAATGTGTCCTAGATTTTGACCCCTAGCCCCACTCCAAGGCCCACCCTGAGGTATGAACCCAGGGGTATGTTCTTTTGGAATCTCAGAAGACTCCTCCAGGTTCCCAAATTCTAAATATGAATGCTCTATGAGGAGTGAAAGTCAAGATATAAGAATTTGAAAAACTTTAACACAGTATTACAAAGGTGTCCTAGATTCTGACCCCTAGCCCCACCCAGGGGCATGAACCCAGGGGTTTATTCTCTTGGAATCTCAGAAGACCCTCCAAGGTACCTAAGTTCCAAATTTGATGCCTCTGTGAGGAGATACATGTATAAGCATTTGAAAAACTTTAACGCAGTGTGACAGGAACGGGAACGCAAACGCAAACGAAAATGCAAACGCAAACGTGGACGACCGGGGTGACTACAATAGCTCTCCTTGTACTTCGTACCTGAGGTATGAACCCAGGGGTATGTTCTTTTGGAATCTCAGAAGACTCCTCCAGGTTTTTGTTTGTTTGATTTTGGGCTTAACGTCGCTTTCAACCTTTTTCAGTCATATCGCGACGGTGTCTGGATGTGGCAGGGAGCTCAATGCTCACTTTTAGAGTGCTGCCTCACTGAAATATCACGCCCCAGACACTTTGACATGATATTCCACCCAGTCACATTATACTGACACTGAGCTGACCAGTTCTAGCTCTACTTTCTTAATGCTGAGCGCCAAGCGAAAGAGCAGCTAGTACCATTTTTAAAGTCTTTGGTATGACCCGGCCGGGGATCGAACCCGCAACCTCCCAGTCACAAAGCGGACGCTCTACCACTGAGCCACTGTGCCGGTAACTCCTCCAGGTACCCAAATTCTAAATATGAATGCTCTATGAGGAGTGAAAATCAAGATATAAGAATTTGAAAAACTTTAACACATTATTACAAAGGTGTCCTAGATTCTAACCCCTAGCCCCACCCAGGGGCATGAACCCAGGGGTTTATTCTCTTGGAATCTCAGAAGACCCTCCAAGGTACCTAAGTTCCGAATTTGATGCCTCTGTGAGGAGTGACTGTTGAGATATAAGCATTTGAAAAACTTTAATGCAGTGTGACGGGAACGGGAACGCAAACGCAAACGCGGACAACCGGGGTGACTACAATAGCTCTCCTTGTACTTCGTACAGGCGAGCTAAAAACCATTATTCATCAACAGATTCACTAACATGCCTTCCAAGAAATTTGAGTTACTGCCAGTCTGCTTTACTGTACAATTTGTACTTTCCTGGGTGTCTGTCTTTGGATGGCTGGTTTTGAGAAGTACTCAGCACTGACAAGCCCATGGTCATTTGGAACTGGCAAACAACTTACTTGATCTCTTAGGGTTGGATTTGATGTAAGAATAGATCTAAAATATCTCCATGTTGTGTGGGCTCTGAAAATAACTGACCTAGTCATTTATGAGATCTTAAACACAATCAAAAATAGGTTTGTTTGAAGTCTGTCTTCAGTACTGGATCACAATTAAAATTGCAAAGAAGCCAAATATGGGTGCTGCACAAATAGGTTTTCATGTATGGTTGGTTGATTTGAAGTTCAACAACTCGGTCAACACTACCAAGGTCATGTCAACCAGGGCCCGGTTGTTCAAAGCTTACGACATCGTTAGTTAACGATTCGTTAAAATTTACATTGAGTGATACGCAAATATGCTGAAACTTTTTGCTGAAAAAAAGCTACTCACATTTTTTCAGCAAAAAATATCAGAATATTGTGTATTGAATCTGCTCAAACAGTTAACAAAATGACCCTTTACGTGCTCGTTAAGCTAACGACGCTTTGAACAACCGGGCCCAGTCAGTTTACCTAACCACACTTTCTCAGGACAGGCTTCGTCCTCTAAGCACTAACTGGTATTTGTGCATATTTTTTTGCCAAAAGCTGACAACTGCCCTTCTTGAATCAGCAGAAGGGAGAGAATGACTGAAGAAAATAGTTCATAATCAATCTCCATGAAAGAATCTTGCTGGATACTGGCTTGCACTTTAAGGATTAAGGGTTGGTAAAGAAATGACAAGATAAAACTGATTGTTATGCTTATCACATTTATTTCCATGATGCCTGTTACCATGACAGTAACATTGGCCTTCACTAGAAGATACATTCAGAAAAACTGAGGCAAATACTGTACTTACTCTAAGTAGTGGGACACAACTCCTTACCATGTTTGTCCTATGATTTGAAGTGTTCCACTTCCTGTTGATGAGTTTAAAATATAGCTGGACGAGTGGCAAACAGTGTAGACCCTGATCAGACGCCGCATTTGCGGCGTCTGATCTGGGTCTACACTGTTTGCTCAGGCCTGTCTATCTCAATACTTAGGGTTATTACGGTAATTGAGGCATAGCAGGGGGGAAAAAACAATATGAGCCACAACATGAGAAAACACACCTTCTGACTTACACCCAATGAAGACTCAAATTAGCCTGCACATTTCCGCAGTCTGATCAGTCTTTATTGTCCTTATCAAGAAACTTTGCATCCTTGGCTATCCAAAATATATCCAGTGATGATTAAGATCAGACCATGCAAATGCACAGGCTTATCTGAATCTTCCCTGGGCGCAAAGGTATATTTTCTGATGTTGCAGCTTGTATTACCTCATGTCCTTAACAGGCATGGATGCACTTTGAAGGGAAAATATTCTGGCATGGAAAGATTTGCCTCCATTCTCACTCGATTATACTCTTAAAAGAGAGACTTTCCTCACTCTGGGAATAAATTATTCCCTTTAAAGAGTAGTACCCAAGTTTTCAAATACCAGGAAGGCAACTTCCTATCTGCAAAAGTTGCTTCCCTTTACAAAGAATGTTTCAGGTGTATCCATTCCCCTTAAGGTTTTCGTTTTTTTCCTCACAAAACAGAACAAAACTTGTGCAACAAGTTTTTAGCACTTGCATATCATATACACTTAATCTTAGCTTTAGATAAGATGCTGTTTGTTTCAACCAAAAAGTACTGTTTCTTTCTTTCTCCCTCAATCCCATCCTCTCACTCTATCAGTTCTTCTAAGGAGTAACCAACATCTATTTCATAGTACTTATAAAAAATCTGATGATTATTCTGGGATATTTTTTACCTATTTCTCCACAAAAAATGCCTCGCCCTGGCGAAGCACTTCTAACGAGTACCCACAACATATATTTTTATGGAAATCTAGAGAAAATTATTCTAGATTTATCGCTAAATACTCCTCCTTAACAAGCCCTCTGTATTTTCATGAAGACTGAAAGAAAATATTAATCCAGACACCCCTGTTATCCAGAGCTATGTAATAACATAAAATATTTATTCATAACACACAGCATTGTATGAATCAATCATACCATAATATCATTTCAACAAAATATGGAAGAAATGTGTGTAAGTAGAGATAAGAAGAGAATTTACACAGAAGTCAAAACCCTATTTTCTTGGGAAAATAGGGCAAATATCATTAGTTTGTCCTGTGCAAATTTTTTGTATAAGAACATAGTTGTTTTTTGATTTGAACTCAGTTTTATGGCCCAGTAAACACTGTTAAGGTCATGTTGAGCCAGTCAGTTAACCTATTCACACTTTTCCTGGGCAGGCTTAGTCATCTAAGCAGTTAACCAGTAATTCATGCACATACTTTTGCCAGTAACTGACAAATGGCAGGAAAGGGAGAATGCACATAGAAATTATTTAATGAGCTCAACAAGTTATAATGGGTCAAACTAGGATTTGAACTTGCAACTCCTTAATCCGAAGACAGACATGCTAAAAAAAAAAAAAAACTGCTACGTGTTAAGTTAGCAAAACTTTTGATGATCCATAATGAAAAGCACCAATTCAGAATAATGGAACTATGTATGTAACCTTACAGGTACAGTAAATCAACACATGAATATTTGTGACATCATTCAATGATTTAATAATTATTAACCTTCTGCAGACTACACCTGAAAATTAGCAGACAACAACTGAATTTTTTTCTCTTTTTTTGACATAATAGTAGGAGAACATTCTATTTTTTTCAGAGAAAATAAGGCTTGACATTTCATATGAATTGTCAAGGCTTACTTTCTCTGAGAAGAGTACTGCCTACAAATTTTTGTGCCCTTTACTTTATGTCCTCTTTTAGGTTAAGGCTATCTAATAAAATATCCAGTGATTCCCAGTTTAAGTAAAAAGTATCACTTGTCATCTGCTGACTTTGTCTGCAATAGGCTTCAGGCTATGACATAATAAATAGAACATGCATGCATTGAAAAAGAACACTAACAAAATACATATATCTGAAAAAATATCAGTTTTTCTGAATGTATCTTCTATTATTTTTTTTTTCAATAAAAATAATCTTTTTCACATAATTGATGTATATAGGCCTAGATTCCGCTTGTTCAGCTCAGATAAATAATTCATGTCATCTAGCTAACTGTTAACGCTTAGCATTCTGGGAAAATTTTCAGACAATTGGAATATTTTTCTTATTTTTCCCAGAAAACAGGTTTTGAAATTTCATGCAAATTGTCTCCAATGGAGACAATTTGCATGCAATGTCAAATCCTGTTTTCTAGAAAAAATATCTCCAATTTGTCGTCTGTCGTCTGCTGGCTTTGTCCAGAGAGTGGTAAAAGTTAAAACACCAAAATAATAGTCTATATATCTGTTTAAAGAAATCTGACCAACCATTCTAAAAACATTCAATGCAAATAGGTGTTTTCATATGACTGAATTTGGAAACTTAAAAAAAAAAAAAAAAAAAAGCATAAAATGTACATTTATTCTGACTTTTGTATTTATAGCTGGTAGATATTCCTTTGATATTTTCATAAATGATGTACAATAATGCAAACTATTCATAGTACAGGCTTTTATTGTCAACAAAATTGTGTAAATAGATGCATGTGGTATAGAGAAGCTAATTTTAGCAGATGTGTGTTTTTTTCTGTTTTTATTTGGCCACAAGGATTGTAGTTTTATTACTGAGAGAATATTAACACCTACCACTCTCTGGACAAATTCAGCAGATAGCAAATGATTATATTTTTCTTATTTTTCCCAGAAAATAGGTTTGTGACATTTCATGTAAATTAAGAAGACATTTTGAATGAAGTGTCAAAGCCTATCTTCTGGAAAAATTAAGAAAATGTTTCAAAATATCGGCTGCTGAATTTTTTTACCAAGGGTGCTAAGCGTTATCTGATTCAGTGGGTCTTCTTGAGAGATCTTGCATGCCAAGGTAAGTTTTCTAAATGACATGAACTTGTATTGATATATATCTAGCTTAAACTTGTGTTGCTGTGATTTCTAGTTCCACTTGTGTTAGCTCAACAGTGGCCATGGCTAACGCTGGTAGCCAAACTCTTTTGCATCATCCTCTCGGAAGTCACCATAACGCCACAGATTCATCTGAAAAGGACAAAAAATGCCTTATTATTAAACATTTCAAAGTATCCATCAGTCAATATTTTATAACATTTGGGCTATGTCATGCAAAATGCAGTCTGATCAGGGCCTTCACTGCTTGCTAACAGAATCCTTGGATACTACAGAATGTATAATTGGAGAGCAATGGCCCAGATGATACATACTTTGCCCATTCGCTGGACAATCTGAATCTGCTCATTTTGCACATGTTCGAAGGCACTTTTTCACGTCGCGTCCCATTTAATAAATACAATATATACCCTAAATATTCAGATCAAACAGTGTAGACCCTGATCAAACTGCTCCCAAAGGGGCAGTATGTTCAGGGTCTACACTACTTGCCATTTTGTCAAATCATTTAACCCTTGTCATTCTAAATAAACCGAGATGCCACACCCCTTCTAATTGTCAGCCAATCAGTTTGCTTGATCAAGGTTGTTGATACAAATTCACATACTAAATGATGGTGTTGATCCAGATCAGTTGGCTACTTCAGAAGCCAACTGATCTGCATCTACACTGTTTGCAAAAGCAGTGCATATCTGGGTTCAGCTGGACCAGGGTTAAGACACATCAACAAGAAACGAAATGTGTTGTTCAAATTTTATAGTAGGTAGGGAAGAGTTAAGGAGTCCAAACACTTGGGATAACTGCAGTATTCCTATGATTTTACCTACTCAAACTATTTTAATTCAGCTATAATATGTTTTCTAATAGCAGAGCCCCTAAAACAGATATACTGTATCCTAAATATTTGGATACCTTAGCCCCTTACCATACTGGCCCTAAAACTTAAGGAGACTGGATACACTTGGTAGAATTTAAGCATTTTTCACAAAGGAGACAACTTCCTGCTTGCTTTCCTGCATGCCAAGCCCCCTCTGAAAGGTGTTTTCTCTAAAAATACACAAAATATTCAGGAAAATCTTTGCTGGCTATGAAAAACCCCATCAGAGATTGACTCAGAAAACAGAACCTTATATGTCTGAACACTATATCATACTTATTATGGAATGTCGCTCTCTCCACCCACCCCTATTTGTTTTGAGTTTGAGAATACAAGGTCTTACCCTATTTGCCTTAGCTTTTTCTTGAGCTTTGGCATACTCTGAAACCAGTTTGGCAAATCTCTTCTCTTTTCTCTGTTCTGCTAATACCAGCCCCTGACTGACTAGACCCTTGGCAATATCATCTTTGGTATCTGGGTCATAGAGGGAGACAAACTCATGGCCTGCCACACGAAGTTCAACATTGAGAAAATTTAATAAAGGGAGATAATTCAAAAAGTAAGCAAGGTAGAGGTATGGTTTTTGTACATTGCACTTTCTTTAAATGTCCTTTATCACTAGATGAGGTTTCAACTAAATCCCTTTTATAGTTTTGGAGTTATGCCCCGGACAAGAAAATTTAATAAAGGGAGATAATTCATAAAGTAAGCAAAGTAGAGTTATGGTTCATGTACATTGCACTTCCTCTAATTATCCTTTCTTATTTTATGAAGTTTTGACAAAATCACTTGTATAGTTTCGGAGTTATGGTTCTTGTACACTGCACTTCCTCTCAGTATCCTTTATCACTATTTGAAGTTTCAACAAAATGCCTTGGCTAGTTTTGGAGTTATGCCCCAGACAAAAAAATTTAATAAAGGGAAATCATTTAAAAAGCAAGGTAGTTATGGTTCTTGTACATTGCACTTCCTCTCAATGTCCTTTATCACCACATGGGGTTTCAACAAAATCCCTTGCATAGTTTTGGAGTTATATCCTGGACAAGTTAATTTAATAAAGGGAGATAATTCAAAAAGGAAGCAAGGGAGAGTTATGGTTCTTGTATGCACTTCCTTTTAAGGTCCTTTCTCACTTTATGAAGTTTCAACAAAATCCCTTGAATAGTTTTGGAGTTATGCTCTGGACAAAAGTGTGGACAGATGGACACACAGACAGACGGAGACCTTTACCATTTCCCCCTTTGCCTTTGGCAGGAGACAATAAATCATCAATATCCCTTCGCCAGAAGGCCCCATGTGACATCTGGTGAAAATTGGTCAAGCCGTTTCAGGGATGTTTAAAGATTATAGGATTTGTACATGCCAGGGACAAGGGCAGATACCATGCCGCACTCCACAGGGGACAAAAGTTTGATTGTAACTGAAGTTTCACTACTTTAATAATACATTATCAGTTTCAGCCATTAGTCTTTAACACAATGTTGATAAAATGATTTTTCATTTTCCCTATACAAATGATTAAGGAGCAAAATTTGACCTTGTTTAAAAAGATCAAATGTCAGTCTAGGATAATCATTTGAACAAACTTGGTAGACCTGGAGTTCCCAATGCTATGCACCAAGATTCAGCCTCAAAGCGCTCTTGGTTCTGAAGAAGAATATTTTTGAAGTGGTTTTATGCCATATTGGTACGGCGGGCATCTTAATGGGCTGTGACCATTTCTACAAATTTTCAACTCCCCTTCGACAGAAGGCTCAACATGAAGTTTGAAGATATTTGACCCAGGGGTTTCAGAGGAGGTTGTTCAAAGGTGTGAACGGACGGACAAATGATCATAATAGCTCATCCTGAGACTTTGAGAATATACAATTTTTACCCAAAAGTTAATCAGGTAATTTACATCTGAGCCCCAAAACAGTATACTAAATATCAAAGCCCTAGTTCAAACTTTTTTTTTTCTCCAAAATCATGATAACACATTGTTTCTTTATTTTCTATTCTTTTGGAAAAGGGGCATAACACATAAAGTTCAAGTGCGGCAGAAACGAAAAAAATGGAATCAGCTAATTTCCCATGGGCAACCCACATGTGAAATTTGAAGAGCCTAACATGGTTCTTTGATTATTAACCATATCAAAACTGCTGTGGATGGACAGACAGATGGACATGGCCAGTGTAATATGCTGCCCTGTCAGCAAATCTCTCAGAAACTTAAATGACTTTCCCACATTCCGTCATGTTTACATTGAAAACATGGGTTGAATAGGTTGAAACACAAAGAAAATAGCCCCAAGATTCCTGCTCAATGGATTTATTGAAGTATATAAAAAAAACATTTCAAATTACCGCATTCGCCCTAATTACCGCACATATCCCTATAAGCACACAGTCAAGCAATATAGTCTTCAGATTACAATATAGCAATATAGTCTTACAATACAGCAATATAGTCTTGATTACAGCCATTTACTTTTTGCCTACTTCTTTATGAAGGCATATGTTGTGGGTACCCATTTGAATTGCATCGACCTCAGCAAAAAAAATACACACACACATCCAAAAACATCCCATAAGCATCATTTGATGAGTCCTTCACTGATCTTTTTTTTAAAAAGTGTACCCTTAGTATGGGTAGGACAATACAAGTTTTCCGAGTACGAGTATTTTTGAAAACAAAACCTAAGTGCACAGTGCAGTAATTAGGTCAAATACAGTAGCTAGTTGGAATCATAATACAACACATACACTATCGGTATTTTTTTTATACATGTCTACATTGCACAAAAAAAAAAAAACACCAAAAGGTCTAAGTTAAAATGTAATAAAAAGTGATAAAAATAATTTCAGGTTTCTGAAAAAAACAACATGCATATCTTCAGGCCATCTTAAAAACCTGTGTAAAGTTTCAAAAGGATCAGCCTAAAACTGTAGGAGGAGTTGCGCGTACAAGGTACATACTCCCTATACATTTCTGTAGTATTAGGGCTCTAAAAAAGTCTAAGTTAAAAATGCAAAAAATGTAATAAAAATTAACTTCAGGATTCTGAAAATATAATATGCATATCTTCAGACCATCCTAAAAGCGCCTGTAAAGTTTGAAAAGGATTGGCCCAAAACTGTAGGAGGAGTTGCGGGCAGAAGGTACATACTCCCTATACATTTCTGTAGTATTAGGGCTCGAAAAAAGTCTAAGTTAAAAATGCAAAAATTGTAATAAAAAATAATTTCAGGACTCTGAAAAAACATTATGCATATCTTCAGACCATCCTAAAAGCGCCTGTAAAGTTTGAAAAGGAGTGGCCCAAAACTGTAGGAGGAGTTGCGGGCAGAAGGTACATACTCCCTATACATTTCTGTAGTATTAGGGCTCGAAAAAAGTCTAAGTAAAGAATGCAAAAA
Organism: Anodontia alba; assembly: GCA_964016985.1. NCBI lineage: Eukaryota > Metazoa > Mollusca > Bivalvia > Lucinida > Lucinidae > Anodontia > Anodontia alba. Next base: position 7,922,761 of record OZ024824.1, read on the forward strand.
ATGTAATAAAAGATAATTTCAGGATTCTGAAAAAACAATATGCATATCTTCATACCATCCTGAAAGGGCCTGTAAAGTTTGAAAAGGATTGGCCTAAAACTGTAGGAGGAGTTGCGGGCAGAATGTACATACTCCCTATACATTTCTGTAGTATTAGGGCTCAAAAAAAGTCTAAGTCAAAAATGCAAAAAAAGTGATAAAAAATAATTTCAGGATTCTGAAAAAACAATATGCATATCTTCAGACCATCCTAAAAGCGCCTGTAAAGTTTGAAGAAGATTGGCCTAAACTGTAGGAGGAGTTGCGGGCAGAAGGTACATAGTTCCTATACATTTCTGTAGTATTAGGGCTCGAAAAAAGTCTAAGTTAAAAATGCAAAAAATGTGATAAAATATAATTTCAGGATTTTGAAAAACAATATGCATATCTTCAGACCATCCTAAAAGCGCCTGTAAAGTTTGAAAAGGATTGTTCTAAAACTGTAGGAGCAGTTGCGGGCTGAAGAATGGTGGGGGTGCTGACGGACGGACACTCAAAATTTCAGAGGGCATAACACAATACCCCGCCACTTTTTTGGTGGCGGGGCATAAAAATTACATTTTGCATTGAGGCAAATGCAAAATGTAGAGAATCTCTACATTTTGTGTTGTATCAAAGTGTCTATTATTTTCTATCTTTTTTTTTTTACCTTCAGTATCAAAAAACCATTTCGGGCATCCATAAAGAACAAGAGCTGTCGTAGGACAGCGTAGCTCGCCTGCTGGGTACATTTTATATTGTAACATTTTTATCATTAAGCCATATAATATAGGTCACACTGACCTAGATGTATCTGTATGTAAATCATTTTGTCACATAGATATAATAATCCAGGTATGACAATTCTCCATGAAATAGTAATAAAAATAAAAGGCAAAATCACTGAAGCATGAAATATAGGTCACAATGACCTAGATATAGTAAGTGGTCATTCATTGGGTCACATGGAACTAATATCCCAGGTGTGACATTTATTCAACAAATAGTATTCAAGATATAAGGCAAAATCACTGAACCATGAAATATAGGTCACACCAACAGAGATATATTTTGACGTTAATAATCGGGTCACAAGGAACTAATATCCCAGGTGTAACATTTATCCAACAAATAGTATTCAAGATATAAGGCAAAATCACTGAACCATGAAATATAGGTCACAATGACCTAGATATATTAAGTGGTCATTCATTGGGTCACATGGAAGTAATATCCCAGGTGTGACATTTATCCAACAAATAGTATTCAAGATATAAGGCAAAATCACTGGACCGTGAAATCTAGGTGACCTGGACCGTAAAATGTAGGTCACCATGACCTTTACTCTCTTACACTTAAACCAATGTCACATAGTTAGCTGATGTATAACCAGTTGTGTCTATAACCTGTAGGCATATAAGATTTTACAAATGTGTCCTAGATTTTGACCCCTAGCCCCACTCCAAGGCCCACCCTGAGGTATGAACCCAGGGGTATGTTCTTTTGGAATCTCAGAAGACTCCTCCAGGTTCCCAAATTCTAAATATGAATGCTCTATGAGGAGTGAAAGTCAAGATATAAGAATTTGAAAAACTTTAACACAGTATTACAAAGGTGTCCTAGATTCTGACCCCTAGCCCCACCCAGGGGCATGAACCCAGGGGTTTATTCTCTTGGAATCTCAGAAGACCCTCCAAGGTACCTAAGTTCCAAATTTGATGCCTCTGTGAGGAGATACATGTATAAGCATTTGAAAAACTTTAACGCAGTGTGACAGGAACGGGAACGCAAACGCAAACGAAAATGCAAACGCAAACGTGGACGACCGGGGTGACTACAATAGCTCTCCTTGTACTTCGTACCTGAGGTATGAACCCAGGGGTATGTTCTTTTGGAATCTCAGAAGACTCCTCCAGGTTTTTGTTTGTTTGATTTTGGGCTTAACGTCGCTTTCAACCTTTTTCAGTCATATCGCGACGGTGTCTGGATGTGGCAGGGAGCTCAATGCTCACTTTTAGAGTGCTGCCTCACTGAAATATCACGCCCCAGACACTTTGACATGATATTCCACCCAGTCACATTATACTGACACTGAGCTGACCAGTTCTAGCTCTACTTTCTTAATGCTGAGCGCCAAGCGAAAGAGCAGCTAGTACCATTTTTAAAGTCTTTGGTATGACCCGGCCGGGGATCGAACCCGCAACCTCCCAGTCACAAAGCGGACGCTCTACCACTGAGCCACTGTGCCGGTAACTCCTCCAGGTACCCAAATTCTAAATATGAATGCTCTATGAGGAGTGAAAATCAAGATATAAGAATTTGAAAAACTTTAACACATTATTACAAAGGTGTCCTAGATTCTAACCCCTAGCCCCACCCAGGGACATGAACCCAGGGGTTTATTCTCTTGGAATCTCAGAAGACCCTCCAAGGTACCTAAGTTCCGAATTTGATGCCTCTGTGAGGAGTGACTGTTGAGATATAAGCATTTGAAAAACTTTAATGCAGTGTGACGGGAACGGGAACGCAAACGCAAACGCGGACAACCGGGGTGACTACAATAGCTCTCCTTGTACTTCGTACAGGCGAGCTAAAAACCATTATTCATCAACAGATTCACTAACATGCCTTCCAAGAAATTTGAGTTACTGCCAGTCTGCTTTACTGTACAATTTGTACTTTCCTGGGTGTCTGTCTTTGGATGGCTGGTTTTGAGAAGTACTCAGCACTGACAAGCCCATGGTCATTTGGAACTGGCAAACAACTTACTTGATCTCTTAGGGTTGGATTTGATGTAAGAATAGATCTAAAATATCTCCATGTTGTGTGGGCTCTGAAAATAACTGACCTAGTCATTTATGAGATCTTAAACACAATCAAAAATAGGTTTGTTTGAAGTCTGTCTTCAGTACTGGATCACAATTAAAATTGCAAAGAAGCCAAATATGGGTGCTGCACAAATAGGTTTTCATGTATGGTTGGTTGATTTGAAGTTCAACAACTCGGTCAACACTACCAAGGTCATGTCAACCAGGGCCCGGTTGTTCAAAGCTTACGACATCGTTAGTTAACGATTCGTTAAAATTTACATTGAGTGATACGCAAATATGCTGAAACTTTTTGCTGAAAAAAAGCTACTCACATTTTTTCAGCAAAAAATATCAGAATATTGTGTATTGAATCTGCTCAAACAGTTAACAAAATGACCCTTTACGTGCTCGTTAAGCTAACGACGCTTTGAACAACCGGGCCCAGTCAGTTTACCTAACCACACTTTCTCAGGACAGGCTTCGTCCTCTAAGCACTAACTGGTATTTGTGCATATTTTTTTGCCAAAAGCTGACAACTGCCCTTCTTGAATCAGCAGAAGGGAGAGAATGACTGAAGAAAATAGTTCATAATCAATCTCCATGAAAGAATCTTGCTGGATACTGGCTTGCACTTTAAGGATTAAGGGTTGGTAAAGAAATGACAAGATAAAACTGATTGTTATGCTTATCACATTTATTTCCATGATGCCTGTTACCATGACAGTAACATTGGCCTTCACTAGAAGATACATTCAGAAAAACTGAGGCAAATACTGTACTTACTCTAAGTAGTGGGACACAACTCCTTACCATGTTTGTCCTATGATTTGAAGTGTTCCACTTCCTGTTGATGAGTTTAAAATATAGCTGGACGAGTGGCAAACAGTGTAGACCCTGATCAGACGCCGCATTTGCGGCGTCTGATCTGGGTCTACACTGTTTGCTCAGGCCTGTCTATCTCAATACTTAGGGTTATTACGGTAATTGAGGCATAGCAGGGGGGAAAAAACAATATGAGCCACAACATGAGAAAACACACCTTCTGACTTACACCCAATGAAGACTCAAATTAGCCTGCACATTTCCGCAGTCTGATCAGTCTTTATTGTCCTTATCAAGAAACTTTGCATCCTTGGCTATCCAAAATATATCCAGTGATGATTAAGATCAGACCATGCAAATGCACAGGCTTATCTGAATCTTCCCTGGGCGCAAAGGTATATTTTCTGATGTTGCAGCTTGTATTACCTCATGTCCTTAACAGGCATGGATGCACTTTGAAGGGAAAATATTCTGGCATGGAAAGATTTGCCTCCATTCTCACTCGATTATACTCTTAAAAGAGAGACTTTCCTCACTCTGGGAATAAATTATTCCCTTTAAAGAGTAGTACCCAAGTTTTCAAATACCAGGAAGGCAACTTCCTATCTGCAAAAGTTGCTTCCCTTTACAAAGAATGTTTCAGGTGTATCCATTCCCCTTAAGGTTTTCGTTTTTTTCCTCACAAAACAGAACAAAACTTGTGCAACAAGTTTTTAGCACTTGCATATCATATACACTTAATCTTAGCTTTAGATAAGATGCTGTTTGTTTCAACCAAAAAGTACTGTTTCTTTCTTTCTCCCTCAATCCCATCCTCTCACTCTATCAGTTCTTCTAAGGAGTAACCAACATCTATTTCATAGTACTTATAAAAAATCTGATGATTATTCTGGGATATTTTTTACCTATTTCTCCACAAAAAATGCCTCGCCCTGGCGAAGCACTTCTAACGAGTACCCACAACATATATTTTTATGGAAATCTAGAGAAAATTATTCTAGATTTATCGCTAAATACTCCTCCTTAACAAGCCCTCTGTATTTTCATGAAGACTGAAAGAAAATATTAATCCAGACACCCCTGTTATCCAGAGCTATGTAATAACATAAAATATTTATTCATAACACACAGCATTGTATGAATCAATCATACCATAATATCATTTCAACAAAATATGGAAGAAATGTGTGTAAGTAGAGATAAGAAGAGAATTTACACAGAAGTCAAAACCCTATTTTCTTGGGAAAATAGGGCAAATATCATTAATTTGTCCTGTGCAAATTTTTTGTATAAGAACATAGTTGTTTTTTGATTTGAACTCAGTTTTATGGCCCAGTAAACACTGTTAAGGTCATGTTGAGCCAGTCAGTTAACCTATTCACACTTTTCCTGGGCAGGCTTAGTCATCTAAGCAGTTAACCAGTAATTCATGCACATACTTTTGCCAGTAACTGACAAATGGCAGGAAAGGGAGAATGCACATAGAAATTATTTAATGAGCTCAACAAGTTATAATGGGTCAAACTAGGATTTGAACTTGCAACTCCTTAATCCGAAGACAGACATGCTAAAAAAAAAAAAAAACTGCTACGTGTTAAGTTAGCAAAACTTTTGATGATCCATAATGAAAAGCACCAATTCAGAATAATGGAACTATGTATGTAACCTTACAGGTACAGTAAATCAACACATGAATATTTGTGACATCATTCAATGATTTAATAATTATTAACCTTCTGCAGACTACACCTGAAAATTAGCAGACAACAACTGAATTTTTTTCTCTTTTTTTGACATAATAGTAGGAGAACATTCTATTTTTTTCAGAGAAAATAAGGCTTGACATTTCATATGAATTGTCAAGGCTTACTTTCTCTGAGAAGAGTACTGCCTACAAATTTTTGTGCCCTTTACTTTATGTCCTCTTTTAGGTTAAGGCTATCTAATAAAATATCCAGTGATTCCCAGTTTAAGTAAAAAGTATCACTTGTCATCTGCTGACTTTGTCTGCAATAGGCTTCAGGCTATGACATAATAAATAGAACATGCATGCATTGAAAAAGAACACTAACAAAATACATATATCTGAAAAAATATCAGTTTTTCTGAATGTATCTTCTATTATTTTTTTTTTCAATAAAAATAATCTTTTTCACATAATTGATGTATATAGGCCTAGATTCCGCTTGTTCAGCTCAGATAAATAATTCATGTCATCTAGCTAACTGTTAACGCTTAGCATTCTGGGAAAATTTTCAGACAATTGGAATATTTTTCTTATTTTTCCCAGAAAACAGGTTTTGAAATTTCATGCAAATTGTCTCCAATGGAGACAATTTGCATGCAATGTCAAATCCTGTTTTCTAGAAAAAATATCTCCAATTTGTCGTCTGTCGTCTGCTGGCTTTGTCCAGAGAGTGGTAAAAGTTAAAACACCAAAATAATAGTCTATATATCTGTTTAAAGAAATCTGACCAACCATTCTAAAAACATTCAATGCAAATAGGTGTTTTCATATGACTGAATTTGGAAACTTAAAAAAAAAAAAAAAAAAAAGCATAAAATGTACATTTATTCTGACTTTTGTATTTATAGCTGGTAGATATTCCTTTGATATTTTCATAAATGATGTACAATAATGCAAACTATTCATAGTACAGGCTTTTATTGTCAACAAAATTGTGTAAATAGATGCATGTGGTATAGAGAAGCTAATTTTAGCAGATGTGTGTTTTTTTCTGTTTTTATTTGGCCACAAGGATTGTAGTTTTATTACTGAGAGAATATTAACACCTACCACTCTCTGGACAAATTCAGCAGATAGCAAATGATTATATTTTTCTTATTTTTCCCAGAAAATAGGTTTGTGACATTTCATGTAAATTAAGAAGACATTTTGAATGAAGTGTCAAAGCCTATCTTCTGGAAAAATTAAGAAAATGTTTCAAAATATCGGCTGCTGAATTTTTTTACCAAGGGTGCTAAGCGTTATCTGATTCAGTGGGTCTTCTTGAGAGATCTTGCATGCCAAGGTAAGTTTTCTAAATGACATGAACTTGTATTGATATATATCTAGCTTAAACTTGTGTTGCTGTGATTTCTAGTTCCACTTGTGTTAGCTCAACAGTGGCCATGGCTAACGCTGGTAGCCAAACTCTTTTGCATCATCCTCTCGGAAGTCACCATAACGCCACAGATTCATCTGAAAAGGACAAAAAATGCCTTATTATTAAACATTTCAAAGTATCCATCAGTCAATATTTTATAACATTTGGGCTATGTCATGCAAAATGCAGTCTGATCAGGGCCTTCACTGCTTGCTAACAGAATCCTTGGATACTACAGAATGTATAATTGGAGAGCAATGGCCCAGATGATACATACTTTGCCCATTCGCTGGACAATCTGAATCTGCTCATTTTGCACATGTTCGAAGGCACTTTTTCACGTCGCGTCCCATTTAATAAATACAATATATACCCTAAATATTCAGATCAAACAGTGTAGACCCTGATCAAACTGCTCCCAAAGGGGCAGTATGTTCAGGGTCTACACTACTTGCCATTTTGTCAAATCATTTAACCCTTGTCATTCTAAATAAACCGAGATGCCACACCCCTTCTAATTGTCAGCCAATCAGTTTGCTTGATCAAGGTTGTTGATACAAATTCACATACTAAATGATGGTGTTGATCCAGATCAGTTGGCTACTTCAGAAGCCAACTGATCTGCATCTACACTGTTTGCAAAAGCAGTGCATATCTGGGTTCAGCTGGACCAGGGTTAAGACACATCAACAAGAAACGAAATGTGTTGTTCAAATTTTATAGTAGGTAGGGAAGAGTTAAGGAGTCCAAACACTTGGGATAACTGCAGTATTCCTATGATTTTACCTACTCAAACTATTTTAATTCAGCTATAATATGTTTTCTAATAGCAGAGCCCCTAAAACAGATATACTGTATCCTAAATATTTGGATACCTTAGCCCCTTACCATACTGGCCCTAAAACTTAAGGAGACTGGATACACTTGGTAGAATTTAAGCATTTTTCACAAAGGAGACAACTTCCTGCTTGCTTTCCTGCATGCCAAGCCCCCTCTGAAAGGTGTTTTCTCTAAAAATACACAAAATATTCAGGAAAATCTTTGCTGGCTATGAAAAACCCCATCAGAGATTGACTCAGAAAACAGAACCTTATATGTCTGAACACTATATCATACTTATTATGGAATGTCGCTCTCTCCACCCACCCCTATTTGTTTTGAGTTTGAGAATACAAGGTCTTACCCTATTTGCCTTAGCTTTTTCTTGAGCTTTGGCATACTCTGAAACCAGTTTGGCAAATCTCTTCTCTTTTCTCTGTTCTGCTAATACCAGCCCCTGACTGACTAGACCCTTGGCAATATCATCTTTGGTATCTGGGTCATAGAGGGAGACAAACTCATGGCCTGCCACACGAAGTTCAACATTGAGCAGAAGCTGTTTATTGATGATATCATTATAGAATGCATCAATGGCATCTAGCCTGGCCTCCTCCTGTTTAAAAGGTAAACAACTGTGTTAATATTTTCCCATAGCTCCAGACAAGATTAGAGACTATCAGGAAAGTATATTTTTTATTTCTATACAAAACATATGTTGTGGTACTCATTAGAAGCACCTTGCCAAGGCACTTCCAATGAGCACTGCAACATGTTTTCACGGAGAAATAACAAAAATATCAACATTTTTTTATCAAAGAAAGTGCTTTATCTGTAGCTATGACTTTCTGACCCTTCAACTACACATATCAAAACCCCTGTAACAGTATAATTTTAAATGAATTGGTCCATAACAAACTACATGTACATTGTACTTCATCAGCATTTACACTATTTACCTGTGTTTGCGATTTTTGTCAAACAACCATTAAAGGCCCCATATTCCTCAAAAATAGACATTTTTATCCAAGAAAGGTTTAATAAGTTGATATATGGTATTAATACGATCATAAAATGTGGCATCTGACAGCCTTACAATTTCAGTTAGTCTTGGGGTTTTAGAACTGGATCAAAACTGAAATGATCTTTTATTCTATCTCTGAATTAATGTTGGCAACATTAATTCTGAGATAGAATAAAAAATCATTTCATTTTTTATCAGCAAGAACCAGAGACTTACTGAAATTTTACAGGCTGTCAGGTGCCACATTTTATAATTGTATTAATATTTTTTAAACCTTTCTTGGATAATAAAATGTCTATTTTTGAGGAATATGGAGCCTTCAAAGGCCTTTTAAAAACAATGGGCTTGTCCAAATAATTCAAAGGTTTTAGATGTTTAGAGGTTTAAGGATTAATATTAATTTTTTCTCTGTGACAAATGAATGATATTTTTCCTATGTTCACTAAATAAAAAGGGTATCAATATTTCATTCAAACTCTCTATAATAATTAGAACAAAATATGAAGCCTAATTTTTAGGGCCCAGTTGTTCAAAGCGTCGTTAGCTTAACGAGCTCGTTAAGGGTCATTTCGTTAACTGTTTTAGCAGATTCAATATACAATATTCTGATATTTTTTGCTGAAAAAATGTGAGTAGCTTTTGCACTGCAAAAGCTACTCACATTTTTTCAGCAAAAAATTTCAGCATATTTGCGTATCATTCGATGTAAATTTTAACGAATCGTTAACTAACGACATCCTTAGCTTTGAACAACTGGGCCCAGGAAAATATATTTCAGAATTTCATCTGCTGGTATTCAGGTAGTTAGTGGTTAAAAACAATCTTTTGCAATAATATATGAATAGTGTAGGCCTGCACCATATGTCACTGCTCTTACAAATGAAATGCTAAGTCTTATTTTCTCTGAAAAATAATAATAAGAGGAAAACAAAAACAGAATGTCATCTGCTACATTTGATTGTGTTGGGGTTTAACGACACGTCAACCCTTGAGGGTCATTTTGTGTCGTCTCCCAGAGAAAGGGAGAAAAGAGATAGAAGAGAGAGTAGAGGAGATGAAAGAGAGGGACAGGGAAGAAAGAGGAACAGGAATGATTGTGAAGAAACAGAAGAAATAAAAACATTCCCCCTCTACCCTTACCCACTACAAGGATAGCAGGCCTTGCCCAACTGTAAGCCAATATCAGTTGAACGCCCCGGTGATGTAAGATACACAGCACCTTCGCACCACCCGACCACCCCCTGTCATCTGCTACAATTTTGCTTTATAATAGCACTTAAAAAGTTAGACAGACAGATTATTGTGTAAAACTTACATCTCCAGGAAGAGTGACACAGGCCAGGGAATATTCTATTGCCTGCTGCTGTAGACTGTTGTAAGCTGCCCCTAACTGAGCAAGTTTGCTTGCATCGGTTACTTCTCGCTGAAATAAATAAACAATAAACAGAATAAATTAAAAGAAATAAATAAAAAGGTTTTGTTGAACATTGGAGGTATGGTATGTTTTAATCAGAACTAAAGGGCTTTGAGAAGAAAAAAAAAAAATAAAACAAACAAAAAAAAAAAAAAAAAAAAAACACATCTCATACCTCCAGCTCCAGATAAGATCGGATATCCACATATCTTTATTTTTCCATGGAAACACAGGTTGTGGGTACTCAATACAGGTACCTCAGCAAGGTTTTTGTGTGTGCATACCAATAGCCTTTATTTCTTAGCTCACCTCATGAACACTGAGTGCCACTGTCTGTCATCAAGCCCATCCCTGTCCACTTAATACTCAGATACTCTCAGTCCAGAGCATAGCAAATATCAACTAGGTGTACAAATGATCAGAAAAATATCCTTAACCCTTGTCCTGCTGAACCCGGATATACCCTGCCTATGCAAACAGTTAAGATCCAGATCAGTTGGCTTCTGAAGAAGCCAACTGATCTGGATCTGCACTGTTTGCCATTAAGTATGTGAACTTATAGCAACAATCTTGATTAAGCAATCTGATTGGCTGTCAGATAGAAGTGGGTGTGGCATCGTAAATTAGTCAGCATGACAAGGGTTAAAACTGATCAGGATTCAAACCAACTATGATGGGCTCACAAGTTATCAAGGCGTCAGATAAGGCATTTCTTCTTTTTAATAAAAAATTATATTTACTTTATTTCTGCATGAAAATATCATGAGTAACTACAACATGTTTTCATGGAGAAATAAGAAAATATTTATCTGAATACTCCTCTTATCTGGAACTATAAAACTGTTGAGTGCTAACCAATAACAGACCCAAACCACCTGACTACACAGAATCTATCATGGAATTTCATAGCTTAACAAAGCTAATAAATAAATATAATTTCATTTCTCCACAAAATTACATTGTGGGTACTCATTTGGATGATTGCAGTCAGTACCAAACAAACATTCAGAACATTTTAGTATTGTTCTTTATGGTGAAATTAGAAAAACATTTGTGTGGCTATCCATCTTCCCTGATGGGGGTATCAGGAAAATATTTTTCTTACCGTATTTTTCCATGAAAATCAATGTTGTGGGTACTCATCAGAAGGGCCTTTGCAAGGCACTTCTAATGAGTACCCACATGTATTTTCATGGAAAAATAAGAAAAATCTCAACATTTTTGGTTGAAAAAAGTGTCTTATCTGGTGCTATGAAAAAAATACCGTAATAACCCTAAGTATTGGGACACCTTATCTACTTTCCATACTGGTCCTAAACTTTGAATTTGTCCATTCTTCTACCTACTAATGTGTTTAAAGTATTGCTGTATGTATACCAAACAGTGCAGACCCTGAACAGATGCTGCAGAATGCAGCATCTGATCTGGGTCTACACTGTTTGCAAAGGCCTATCTGTCCCAATACTTCGGGTTGTTATGGTACCTTTTTGTATTTCCAGTCTCATTGTTTCATCTAAAGGTTTCAGTTTGCTCAGTTAAGTGTTTTCTTTGCTATGTGACATATGTGGAATATGTTACAAAGCTGACTTACATTTCCATAATCAATAAAGAAAACTGTGATCTTCGATCCTTCTATCTTCTCTATTTTGGCTCGATACCTGAAAAATAAATGAAGTATTTTCCACTACTAAAGAATGATATACAACTGCACAATAAGCTGATAAACTATTTTTACAAATCTGTGTGTGTGTGTGTGTGTGTGTGTGTGTGCGTGCGTGCGTGCGTGTGACTGAAACTGACTTCGCACAAGAAAATAATAACATCTGAGGAAGGATGTTGCACTCAATCCAGACAAGGGGAGGTATTTAAAAGAACATTTTTGTTACCTGAATGCTAAAACGTGTTTTCTGGGTACTCAACAGATTGATTGCCTTGCAACAGTGGATCCATTAAGAACCACAATGTATTTTGTTAAAAAAAAAAAACAAAAGAGCAAAAATTAACTGGAAAGCTATCAATTGATATTTTAAGCTAAAAAAAACCCCCAAACCAGTAAGTAGATTTCCCTTTTACAGCCAGTTACATACTCACCACTGGCCATCAGCAGAGAATCTAGCTGCACACAGATCACCTCTCTTTGGTGTATAGGATCCTGGTAGTGGTGGCTCCGACTCCATAGCACCTCTCATCTCCTCCATTAGCTTCTCAAGCCGTGGACCTACAAACAAATAACAAAATATGATCACTACCATGTGATAGTCAACTCTTGATACAATGATAAAATTCATTATACTGACCAGCAGGGAAACCCTATCTCAAGAGGTGATAGTTAATCGGTAATTATGCAGAAACATTATTATTCAATACTTCAAGCAACATATGTTTTGGATATTTGTTAGAATCGCCTCACCGAGGCAATTCTAACAAATATCCAAAACATATGTTCTATGAAGAAATAAGAATAAAATATTGCATTTGTTGCATATCATTCTGCTCATTAAGAATTCTTTACAACAGCAAATTCATTTTAACGGCAATATCTTTGGGAACAAATGCCGACCTTGTACAAGGGTTCACTGTAGTAGGTCTTCAATGTGTGGACAGTGAAGACCAAGTTCAGCCTGCACATAAATACAATCTCATCAAGGTCTATGCTGTTTACTCACAGTCATAGGTAAAATATACAGTCGAACCTCGTTATCTCGAACCTACTTATTTCGAATTACCGCTTATCTCAGTCAAAATCTGGTCCCTGTTTTAACATGAAACTATGACAACAGGTATGTCTTTGTGTTGAGGTTTTACGGCCCAGTCAACCCAATGGGGGTCATGTCGAGCGCGGTCAGTTTACCTAACCACACGTTCATTGTGCAGGCTTAGTCCTCTAAGCGGTTTACCAGTATTGTGCACATTCTTTCGCCAAAAACTGACAACTGCCCTTCTTGAATCAGCGGAAGGGAGAGAATGACCATAGAAAATATTTCATGATCAATCTCCACGAAAGAATGTTGCCGACCTCGGCAGGGGTTGAACCTGCGACCTCCTGGTCTCCTGTTGGACGGCGCATCCAACTGAGCCACCGAGGCCGGCATTACAACAGGTAACAAAATAATGTGGAAAAGAGGAGAAACTGCAATTTCTCCTCTTTTCCACATTATTTTATATATATATTTCTAACTTCAGGAGTCAAATTACATATTCATTTGTTAAATGTGGTTGTTCAATTTATTGTTTTCCTCACTCTCTCAACTCTGATATGTCAAGGTATGGATATCTCGAAGTATTTCAGTGAGTCCCTTTGAATTCAAGATAACGAGAGTCGACTGTACATAGCTCCAAATAAGGGACTTTATCCAAGCAAAAACTACCAATTATTTTTCTTTATTTCCCCATCAAAACATATATTGTGGGTACCCATTAGAAATGCCTCAATGAGTTGTTTCTAATGAGTATTCACAACATTTGTTTGCATGGATAAATAAGAAAAATATTTAATTGTACACCCCTTGCCTATCTTGAGCTATATGTATGATATACCAAAGAACAACAAAGGAACCTATCAGATTGTACAGATGCAAGGTTGATCAGGAACTCTGCTATTCAAATACAATGTATTAACCTCTAAGCACCCCTTCCCCCAACCTCCCTTATGTGACTCAACTGCATAAAACCCTTGGGGTACCATATTTCATTACCAGACATCTGGTCAAACTTATTTTTGTCTCCCTTCTGAAAGGGGGTCTACTTTATAAAAGAAGAATCTGCAGACAAAGATTGGTGAATGAAGTCACAAAAGTTGTCTCCCTTGCAAAAAGAAATGACAGAAAATCTACCAAGTGTACTGAGTTCCCTTAAAAAACTTTTCATTCATATTTTTCTAGGACAACAGGGTTCGTTATTTCAAATGAATTGTTTTCTATTGATAAATACAGCATAAATCCAGGTCCAAATCTAGCTGAACTACAGTTTTATGAACTGTAGTGAAGGCCAACTAGACAGTACTTAATTTGTGTACTGTATTCAGACATTTTCTCTTTAACATACATATAGGTACATATAAACCATTGTTTTAACTGAAAAGTATTGATAGTTTTCTTATTTCTTAATAAAAACATATGCTGTGGCACTCACTAGAAGTGCCTCACAGAGGCACTTCTAGTGAGTACCCACAATATGTTTCTGTCTAGAAATAAGAAAAATATTATGTGAATAACCCTCTTATCCTTGTCCTAAAATTTGAAAATGTCCATTTTACTACCAGTTGATGTGTCCAGAAACTTCTCAATGAGTCGCAAATAGTGTAGACCCTGGTCAGACACACTATATGAAGGTGTCTGATTTAGGTCTACACTGATTCGGGCTTGTCAGTCCCAATACTTAGGATAAGTAAGAATGTGAACTTCTGAGTACAAACAATCCTACCATTTTCGACGGTCTGTGCATAGAACTTGAGATCATCCTGAACTTCTGTGACAAGAATGTTCCGGTACTGGACAACTCTTTCTACCGGTTCCTCCACAACTTCTTCTTCTTTTGGTTCCTCATAGCCGGACCAAACCTGCGACAAAACGTATCATATTTACTCTAAGTATTGGAACACCTTAATGCCTTATCAAACTTGTCCTTAAATTTGAAGATGTTTACTTAACTACCTGCTTGTGTGTCTAAAATATTGCTAGATGAGTGGCAGACATTGCAGACCCTGATCAGACTATGCATTCTGCAGCTTCTGATCCAGGTCTACACTGTTTACTCAGGCCTGTCAGTCCCAATATTTAGGACTATCATGTTACCACAGTTAAAAGGGCTTGGCATTTCATTTTAATTCCCTCTTTGAAATGTCATGCCCTTTTTTCTCAGAAAATTAAAACATTGCAAATCTGTTATCAGCTAAGTTTGTGTTACTGTAAATGTCCTAAAATTTTGAACACTTTATTCCATACTACTTTGGCCTAAATGTTGCTTTTTATGCAGTTTTTTTTTAAAAATACTTAGTGGAATGGCAATCAATGTAGACCCTGATCAGATTGAGGAGCAGTCTAATCTGGGTTTGCACGTCATTTTGTTAGAAGCTTTAGTGTTCGAAATTTAAAGAAATTTTTCTTAATCCTTAAAGTGCTAAGCACAATTTGTATCAGAAAACATAAAATTTCCATTTTTTTTTTAATTTTTCAGAGAAATACATCTTGACATCTCATGTGAATTGTCTGCTTGGCAGACAATTCACATGAAATGTCAAGGGTTTTTTTTCTTCTTTAACCACTTGCCAGCATTTAACCAAAATACTTTTTGCTTGATCCTGTATTTTGTTTGAAAATTAAATGGAAAACTTAAACTTTTTCTTCTCAAAAATCTATGTTTTTTCCACTGTTTTGGCCTCTGTCAGTGAAACTTAGGTACATACATACAAGTATGAATCCATGAGATAATGATTTGGTGAATTACATCCCTTTCAACTAAATATGCAGGATTATCTTAAAGGAACTGACTACATTGATTCTCTGCATGTTTTACAAGGCAGACATTTTTGTGTCTTCCTGAAGGCTTGTCTGCACACCAAATCCCTTCTGAAAAAGGGTCTACTTTCAAAGAAAAGAGTTTGATCCCAAGGGGAGCAAATTCTTTTTTTGAAGGAGACCCTTTTCAGGAGGGCAAAGACATGTTTTGACAGTGTTTTCTCCCCTGACAGTGTATTCAATCCTCTTAAAGGCTCCATATTCCTCAAAACTAGACATTTTATTCTCCAAGACAGGTTTAATAAATTGATACATTGATATATGGTATTAATACAATCATAAAATGTGGCACCTGACAGCCTGTAATATTTCAGTTAGTCTCTCGTTCTTGGAATGAAATGATTTTTTTTATCATATCTCTGAATTAATGTTGCCAACATTATTTCAGAGATACAATATAAAATCATTTCATTTTTGATCCAGTTAAAAAATGACAGCCAACTGAAATTTTACTGGCTGTCAGATGCCACATTTGATGATCGAATTAAAACTTTATATCAATTTATTAAATCTTTCTTGGATAAAAAATGTCTATTTTTGTGGAATATGGAGCCTTTAATCTGTTTGTTGCACATGTACTCAAAGACACTTGTTTACTTGACATACCTTTAACCGTTTTGTTTTTGCATTGTCTTCTGCAGCTACCATTTTACTGTAATGTGGGCTTCTCTCAGCTGTGAAGTGAACCTTGGCTAAACCTTCTTCCACCAGGGCAAGAGACAAATTAATACCGTCAACATACAACCACCCAATGAAGTTACCTCCCTTGTCAATGGCTTCTACTTCTACTTCCACCTGAAGAAATAAGAGTTATAACTAGAAATGTGTCCACAGTACACATATGGTTTGTTTGGAGTTAATGGCCCAGTCAACACTATTAAGGTCATGTCAAGCCAGCCAGTTTAATCAATCACAATTTTCCTAAACTAGTTACCAGTCAGAAGCGCATCCGACAGAGCACCCGAGGCTGGCCCACAGTACACAGATGTACGCAAGTCCAGAAAAGAGGAGGTATCATCAGAATATTTTTCTTATTTCTCCACCAAAACATATGTTGCGGGTACTCCTTAGAAGTGCCTCAACAAGGCTCTTCTAACGAGTACCCACAACAAACGTTTTTGTGAACATTTTGAAATATTTTTCTTATTTTCCCCCAGTAAAAAGGATGACATTTCATGCAACTGTCTCCAATGGAGACAGTTTGCATGAAATATCAAATCTTGTTTTCTGGGAATAATAAGCAAAATATCATCAACTAAATTTAAATAAAAGCATACAACATTGTACAAAGCCCCCCCGCCCCCCCCTCCCCCTTTTTTTTTTCAGAAATGTATCTCAAATTTGCTGTCTGTTTTTTGTGATAAGCATATTAAAAAGATTAATATCTAAATAACTATTTTTGCCCCAAAGTTTGTTTCTTGAGCCTTACCTCTCTCTGTAAACATAATTCTTTAGTAAAGACAGTGGCCTCCTCCCCATAAGGATCTGATGGAATTGTAGTACCACCAGGGCCTGGTCTGGACCCTCTAGGACAATCAATACCTGGAATTATACAATATATCATAATCATTCTAAATAATCAGACACCAGGGCCCAGTTGTTCAAAGCGTCGTTAGCTTAACAAGCTCGAAAGTGGTCAAAATCTTAACCGTTCTAGTAAGTACAATATCTAATTCACAGGTATTTTTGCTGAAAAAAAATGTGAGTAGCTTTTGCAAATGCAAAAGCTACTCACATTTTTTCAGCAAAAATATTAGTATATATGCCATATTTAATGATCGAAGTTTTAACGATACATTAAACGAGATGGTTAGTTTTGAACAACTGGACCCAGAAATCTTTACAGTAGGTTTACTGAACATTTTTTATCCTTAAAGCATCCAGCAAAACTGTAGCAGTTGGCACTTAATTTTTTTTCTTTTTTTTAGGGAGAAAACAATGCTTGACATTTCATGTGAATCATCTGCTTATCAAATGATTCACAATATCCCATGCCTTTTTTTTTTTCTCTGAAAAAAAAACAACAAAACATCAGCCTGCCATCTGCTGCAGCTGAGATTGGCACTTTAACAGTTAACCCTTCTCATGCTGAATAAATTAAGATGCCACGCTCATTCCTAATTGTCAGCCAATCAGATTACTTGATCCAGATTGTTGATAAAAAACAGTGCAGATCCAGATCAGTTGGCTTCTTCAGAAGCCAACTGATCCAGATCTACACTGTGTGCAAAGACATGGTATATCTGGGTTCAGCAGGACAAGGGTTAAAAAGTCCATTTATCTAATTTGTAATGCATCTTGATGAAGATGATGAGTTAACGTGTAATGACGTGTCAACCCATGAGGGTCATTTGAATCAAAACGGTATATTAATTTGGTTAGCAGTGAAACAGCTATAATTACAATGTGTCAGGCATAGCTCCAGATAAGGTGCTTTTTCCATCTTTTCTTATTTCTCCATTAAATCATGTTAATGGTAGTCATTAGAAGTACCTCTGTGCTGCACTTCTAATGAGAACCCACACACCTCGGTGTGGTGCTTCTAATGAGTACCCATAATATGTTTTCAAGGAGGGATAAGAAAAATATGATGTGGATACCCCTTCAATATTTTTCTTATATCTGCCTGAAAGTATGTGGGTACTCATTAGAAGCACCCAGACGAGGTGCTTCTATTGAGTACCATAACATGTTTCTGTGGAGATATAAGAAAAATATTATTTTTCGGCTGAAAAAAAAGTGCCTTATCTGGAGCTAGGTCAAACAATTGTCTCACAGGAATAAGGCTTACCTGATATTAAGAAAGTGATAAGACATGTTTCCCTAGGGATGAAGAGTCTCACACGAGATCCACTGGCTACAAATTCCACAAGAGCTTCAGATCTGCCAGCTCGTTGAAGGAAGGGTAAAAATTGTTTAGCCTTGGGTACATCCTGCAAATATAATTGTAAACAAAGTTTGAAGAGACTACAGTGAAGCCTGTCTATTCCAAACACCTTTGGGATGGAAAACAGGTTCAGGTTAGACAGTTGTTTTGGGATATACAGGCTGAATTTAACCCTTAAAATGCCATAAAAACCTACATCTGAAAATGTCGTCTGTTTATGTCGTCTGCTGAATATTCTTGCAAACTTTTCATACCTATTTTTGCATACAGGCAAACAGTGTGGACTCTGATCAGACTGCTCCTAGAGGAGCAGTCTGATCTGGGTCCACACTGTTTGCAAAAATTACTTTTAAAATCACAAGCAGATGACAAAGCAGACGACAATAGTTGTGACAGGCAGTTAAAATGGTTAATAGCTGTGTGGAACTACTGTGGGTAATAGACGGACATTGCTCTGGATAAGGTGCATTTTTCAACCCAAAAGTCTCCATGAAAGATACACTGTGGGTTCACATTAATACCCAGAGTACCTAGAGTGCTCGCCAAGGCACTTGTAATGAGTATCCTTAACATGATTTTGTATAGAGAAAAAAGAAAAATATTTTGTGGATACCCGCCCTTATCTGGAGCTACTGACGGATCTAACAAACAGTCAGATGTCAGCTATCTCACCAAGACAAATTTCCATGATGACAATGATGATTTAGTGTTTTATTTCCCCCACAGCATGTAACTACACCTACCCCAGCAATATCAGCAACTCTGTGAATAGGAGATTCCTTCTTGGAATGGAGCCCCACCCCCTTCTTCTGGGCTCGGGCCTCTGCTGCCAGCAACAGGTCATAACTGGAAGATCTCTGGTCATCATCCATCCTGTATCGGATCACCGTGGCCAGACCTTTACTCACAAGTGCATCAGCTATGTTGCTAAAAAATAGAGAAGGCAACAATTGATATAGCAGTTATTGGAAAAGATTTACTATATTTACTCCGACACTATACTTGTACTTTTGTTAGTTTTATTTGGGTTTTATGCTTACCACAATCTTTCAGTCAAATCATGACAATGTCAGGATGTAACAGGGCGCTCAATGTTCACTTTTAGAGTGCTGCCTCACTGAAATATCACATCCCAGACACATTATACTGACATCAGGCTGACCAGTTCTATCTCTACTTCCTTAATGCTGAGCTTCAAACAAAAGAGCCATTTTTTAAGTCTTTGGTATGACTCAGCTGTAGACTGAACCTGCAACCCCACAGTCACAAAGCAGACGCTGTATCAATTCAGCCACTGTGCTGGTCTAAATACTTGTAACTCCTTACTTATCCTAAAATTTATGTGGCAATTTTACTACCTTGTGTTGTAATGTGTGCAAAACTTTGCTCGATACTCATATTTTTGAATAAAATAGATTAGAATAAGATAAAATTTTATACTGCAATATTTAATGACTTTATTACCCCTTAAAGCACCAAGTAAAATTGTACAGATGATAGTCTAATTTTTTATTTTTATTTTTCAATAAAGGGTTGACATTTTATGTGAACCACCCACCTAGCAGACAAATTCCATGAAATTTCAGGACTTATTTTCTCTGAAAAATAATAAAAAAATATTTCAAAATGTCTGCTACAGTTGTGATTGGCACTTTAAGGGTTAAGATAATGTTACTTTAAACAACTGGGTCCAATTCAAAGATACACCAACAGACAGGACAAGGACACATACAGCTGGCAGATTCGATTTGGAGTTTTATAACCCAGTTAACACTGTTAGGGTCATGTTGAGCCAGTCAGTTAATGTATTCACACTTTTCCTGGGCGAGCTTAGTCCTCCAAGCGATTAACTAGTACTTTGTGCACATACTTTTGCCAACTGCCCTTCTTTAATCAGTAGAAGGGAGAGAATGACCATAGAAAGTATGTCATGGTCAATCTCTACAAAACTTATGAGGCTGAGCTGGGATTCAAAATTGTGACCCTGGATTTGCAATCAAGACTCACTACCGACAATGCTATGGAGCCTGGCAAATATAGCAGATAAAAGATGTGTAAGCACATACCCGCAAGATAAGACAGGGGAAGCCACATATTATTTTTCTTATTTCTCCACAAAAATATATTTTGGCTACTCATTAGAAATGCCTTGGAGAGTAGCCACCTTTTCATGGAGAAATAAAAACAAGAATTTCGCGGAAGGCGTCATCGCACCTGCTGGCACAAAAGTCACAGGAGCCACAATCAGAATGTGGTTATTAAATAAGTTTATTTCATTCTTAGCAGTGCTTACTTGGAAAACTGGGTTGAAAAAAATGTAGACAAAGTGCCTAGTGGGGCACATATATTCCAGGCCAGTCCTATTCCCTCTAATGGCTATATCTTCAGCACTGACTTTTCGTATCATACAGCCCAATGATAATGGAACGTTGACGTAAAATGTGTAAAAGTCACTGGAGCATGAAATATAGGTCAAGGTCACGGGTCAAGCTACCTGCTAATTCAGTACATCAAGGAGAAGCACAATGCAAGGTATGGTGGTTGTAGGCCTTATAGTTGAGGAGTTATCAAACATCAATGTAAAATGTGTCAAATATAGGTCAAGGTCACTGGGTCAAGGTACCTGCCAAGCCAGGGCAATGAGGTGAAGCACTATGCAAGGTTTAGTGGTTGTAGGTCTTATATTTGAGGAGATACCGAACATCAATGTAAAATGTGTCAAAGTCACTGGAGTGCACAATATAGGTCAAGGTCACCAGGTCAAGGTACCTGTTGAGTCAGTACATCGAGAAGAAGTGCTATATAAGGTTTGGTGGTTGAAGGCCTTACAGCTGAGGACATATGGAAGGGTGACGTAAAAGGTGTAAAAGTCAAAGGAGCGTGAAATATAGGTCAAGGTCACCCAGTCAAGGTACCTGCAGAGTCCGTACATTGAGGAGAAGCACTATGCAAGGTTTAATGGTTGTAGGCCTTATAGTTGAGGAGATATTGAACGTTGACGTAAAATGTGTAAAAGGCACTGGAGCGCAAAATATAGGTCAAGGTCACCGGGTCAAGATACCTGCCAAGTCAGTACATATAGGAGAAGCACTATGCAAGGTTTGGTGGCTAGAGGTCTTACACTTGAGGAGATCTGGAACATTGATGTAAATTATGTCAAAGTCACTGCAGCCAAAATATAGGTCAAGGTCACCAGGTCAAGGTATCTGCTAAGTCAGTACATTGAGGAGAAGCACTTTGTAAGGTTCGATGGTTGTAGGCCTTATAGTTGAGGAGATATCGAACGTCGACGCAAAATATGTCAAAGTCACTGGAGCGCAAAATATAGGTCAAGGTCACCGGGTCAAGGTACCTGCCAAGTCTGTACATCTAGAAGAAGCACAATGCAAGGTTTGGTAGTTGTACTCCTTATAGTTGAGAAGATCTGGAACGTCAACGTAAACTGTGTCAAAGTCAATGGAGCGCAAAATATAGGTCAAGGTCACTGGGTCAACATGTCTGCCAAGTCAGGAGGTCAGGGAGATGTGTCATGCAAGGAATGATGGTTGTTGTAGAATTGTAGTTGATTAGAATACTAACTTTGACATAAATTTCAAACTTCGACATAACAGAACTGTTAAGAGACGGACGGACGAACGGACAGACGAATGGAAAAGCGGGCACCTATGTCGCAAAGTCAGGAGGTCAGGGAGATATTTCATACAAGGTTTGATGGTTATTTAGTCTTGTAGTTGATTAGAATACTAACTTTGACATAAATGTCGAACTTCGACATAACAGAACTGTTAAGAGACGGACAGACAGACAGATGAACAGACACACGAATGGAAAAGTGGGCACCTATGTCGCAAAGTCGGGAGGTCAGGGAGATGTTTCATGCAAGGTTTGATGGTTGTTTAGTCTTGTAGTTGATTAAAATACTAACTTTGACATAAATGTCGAACTTCGACATAAATGTTGACAGACGGGACATATGGAAAAGCAGACGCCTATGTTGCAAAGTCAGGAGGTCAGGGAGATGTTTCATGCAAGGTTTAATGGTTGTTTAGTCTTGTAGTTGATTAGAATACTAACTTTGACATAAATGGCGAACGTCGACATAAATGTTGACAGACGGACGGACGGACAGAAAATCGGACGCCTATATCGCACCCTGCTACAAGCAGGTGCGATAAAAAGATCAATAATTTTCGCTGAGAAAAGTGCCTTATCTGTAGCAATGTATAAACAGATAGTTAACTTACGTTCCACTGATAGAGACAGTACAGCAGGTTTTCTCGGGGAAACCTTGATTTGGTGGTTGGATATAATCTACCTCAACATTTACCTACAATCATATGAAATACAGCATTTACTTCCCTGAGAAGGTATCACAATAAACATATAGTATATACAGAAATTTATATACACTGGAACCCCTTTATAACATGATTCATTATAAGACAATTTTGTTATAAGGCCCTTTAATGATAGACCCAAATGTGCTTTATCCGAACAAAAATGTATTGATTATATAGAACAAGAATTCCGCGGAAGGCAAAAGTCACAGGAGCCACAATCAGAACGTGGTTATTAAATAAGTTTATTTCATTCTTAGCAGTGCTTACTTGGAAAACTGGGCTGAAAAAATTGTAGACAAAGTGCCTAGTGGGGCACATATATTCCAGGCCAGTCCCATTCCCTCTAATGGCTATATCTTCAGCACTGACTTTTCGTATCATACAGCCCAATGATAATGGAACGTTGACGTAAAATGTGTAAAAGTCACTGGAGCATGAAATATAGGTCAAGGTCACGGGTCAAGCTACCTGCTAATTCAGTACATCAAGGAGAAGCACAATGCAAGGTTGTAGGCCTTATAGTTGAGGAGTTATCAAACATCAACGTAAAATGTGTCAAATATAGGTCAAGGTCATCGGGTCAAGGTACCTGCCAAGCCAGTGCAATGAGGTGAAGCACTATGCAAGGTTTAGTGGTTGTAGGTCTTATATTTGAGGAGATACCGAACATCAACATAAAATGTGTCAATGTCACTGGAGTGCACAATATAGGTCAAGGTCACCAGGTCAAGGTACCTGCTGAGTCAGTACATCAAGAAGAAGTGCTATATAAGGTTTGGTGGTTGAAGGCCTTACAGTTTAGGACATATGGAAGGGTGACGTAAAAGTTGTAAAAGTCAATGGAGCGCGAAATATAGGTCAAGGTCACCCAGTCAAGGTACCTGCGGAGTCCGTACATTGAGGAGAAGCACAATGCAAGGTTTGATGGTTGTAGGCCTTACAGTTGAGGAGATATTGAACATTGACGTAAAATGTGTCAAAGGCACTGGAGCGCAAAATATTGGTCAAGGTCACCGGGTCAAGATACCTGCCGAGTCAGTACATCTAGGAGAAGCATTATGCAAGGTTTGGTGGCTAGAGGTCTTACACTTGAGGAGATCTGGAACATTGACGTAAATTATGTCAAAGTCACTGCAGCCAAAATATAGGTCAAGGTCACCAGGTCAAGGTATCTGCCAAGTCAGTACATTGAGAAGAAGCACTTTGCAAGGTTTGATGGTTGTAGGCCTTATAGTCGAGGAGATATCGAACGTCGACGCAAAATATGTCAAAGTCACTGGAGCGCAAAATATAGGTCAAGGTCACCGGGTCAAGGTACCTGCCAAGTCAGTACATCTAGGAGAAGCACTATGCAAGGTTTGGTAGTTGTAGGCCTTATAGTTGAGAAGATCTGGAACGTCAACGTAAATTGTGTCAAAGTCAATGGAGCGCAAAATATAGGTCAAGGTCACTGGGTCAACATACCTGCCAAGTCAGGAGGTCAGGGAGATGTGTCATGCAAGGTATGATGGTTGTTGTAGAATTGTAGTTGATTAGAATACTAACTTCGACGTAAATGTCGAACTTCGACATAACAGAACTGTTAACAGACAGACGGACGGATGAACGGACAGACGAATGGAAAAGCCGGCACCTATGTCACAAAGTCGGGAGGTCAGGGAGATGTTTCATACAAGGTTTGATGGTTGTTTAGTTTTGTAGTTGATTAGAATACTAACTTTGACATAAATGTCGAACTTCGACATAACAGAACTGTTAACAGACGGACAGACGGATGGACGAACAGACAGATGAATGGAAAAGTGGGCACCTATGTCGCAAAGTCAGGAGGTCAGGAAGATGTTTCATGCAAGGTTTGATGGTTGTTTAGTCTTGTAGTTGATTAGAATACTAACTTTGACATAAATGTCAAACTTCGACATAAATGTTGACAGACGGACGGACGAATGGACAGACATACGGAAAAGCGGATGCCTATGTCGCAAAGTCAGGAGGTCAGGGAGATGTTTCATGCAAGGTTTGATGGTTGTTTAGTCTTGTAGTTGATTAGAATACTAACTTTGACATAAATGTCGAACGTCGACATAAATGTTGACAGACGGACGGACGGACGGACGGAAAATTGGACGCCTATATCGCACCCTGCTACAAGCAGGTGCGATAAAAATGACCATTTATGGTCATTTTTCTATAAAATCTAGACATCTTTGTTTGGATACAACACGGTTGTTTAGCTAACACGGTTTTCACTTTGAATCCCAGCAATCATCTTATAAAGAGGTTATGGTGTATTAGTTCAAAGTTTAATTTTCATGCTTTTCATGCTGTGTATCAAGTGCAATAACAAATGACACAGAATTTTCAAACCATATAGAGTTTCACTAATTCTGGAGTGGGAATACACATACATATTGTGTCCTCAAAAGCATTTGTTGGTACATGTGGTGGTGGTGGGTTGTGCATGATGTTTTAAAAACTTTTCCTATTTTCATAGGCCTTAATGGCAACTTTTCTGTTTGATACCTCGACAATCAGTCTAAATGAAATTCATACAACCAGCAGACAGGTCAGACAAAAATTTGTTTAGCTCTGCACAAATTCTAGGCATTTCAAGTACCTTCTAATCTGACATTTGTCTGACCAGCATCAGACAGGCTTTTGTTAGTTAGGAAGTGGACAAGGAAGCAGTTAAGAGACAGAAAGTAGCTCTATCTATGCATGAAAGGTTCATGAAAGCAATGCTATACCAATGCTTGCAAACATATGCAACACAGGTGGATATCAGTGAAATATTTTTGAAACAGACACAATGTAGATATCTAAAACCTGAAAACCATCTGACACCAACAACAACAGCAATTAACTACACGAACCAACCTTTTTGCCTATTAGTCTTTTCCTGAGAAATTCTCTTGCTTCGAACATGTATGGAATGTCATACAATGGCCGCACTCTCATATTTCTTTCTTTTGGCTGATTGTCACTATCTGCCGGCATTCTATAAATAGGATATAAACAATCATACTTCCAGATAGGTGATATCCAAGGAATATGCTTTGTTGCTGTGTGTGTGTTTGTGTGTGTGTACCAAGGCTAATGTTTTGTTGCTCTCTGTGTGTGTGTGTGTGTTAGGCAAGTAATTAAAAAAGAAATATTAATTTCTATTTGGGTCTCTTTGGGCCATTTTAGATTTATAGTGAATAAAGGTGAAGAAATTCAAAAAAAAAAAAAAAAAAAAAAAAAAAAAAAAATGAAATAAGCATAACATCAGATAAGGCCATGTTTTCAACCAAAACGGAATGATATTTTTCTTATTTCTCCATAAAAACATGTTGTGAGTACTCATGAAATGTGTCTCGGCAAGGTGCATACATTTTCATTGAGAAATAAGAAAAATAATATGTTGATATCCCATCTTATCTGGCGCTATGAATAAGCATCTGATCTAAAATAAGAATGAACATATTTTCTACAAGTCAACTATTAGTTGATGATCAGTTGGTTTGTTTGTGTTGAGGTTTTACGGCCCAGTCAACCCAATGGGGTCATGTCGAGCGCGGTCAGTTTACCTAACCACACATTTACTGGGCAGGCTTAGTCCTCTAAGCGGTTACCCAGTATTGTGAACATTCTTTCATCAGAAACTGACAACTGCCCTTCTTGAATCTGCGGAAGGGAGAGAATGACCGTAGAAAATATTTCATGATCAATCTCCACAAAAGAATGTTGCCGACCTCGGAAGGGGTTGAAGCCGCGACCTCCTGGTCTCCAGTCGGACGGCGCATCCAAGTGAGCCACCGAGGTCGGCCATGATCAGTTGGTTTTACAAAAGTGATGATCCACTTGAAATTCTGGCCCGATTCCCAAACCACGGACTGGACATCTATGCAGTCAATGGCATGTAGGTCACATGACATATATTCCCAAATTGTTTCCCTTAAGAAATTGAATGGTCTCCACTGAGAGGACAAGGTAACTAATTTCATGTCATACCGTAATAACCCTAAGTATTGAGACAGACAGGCCTGAGCAAACAATGTAGACCCAGATCAGACGATGCAGAATGGGACATCTGATCAGGGTCTACACTGTTTGCCACTCGTCCAGCAATATTTTTAACATATCAACAGGTAGTGGAACAGACTTTTACAATTTATAGCATAGGTGAAGATAAGAGTGGGTAGCAGGTAAAAGGATTTCTTATTTCTTGACAAAAACATATGTTGTGGGTACCCATTAGAAGTGGCTCGCTGCGACACTTCTAATGAGTAGCCACAACATATGTTTTTGTCAAAAAATAAGAAAAAATATAAATACTTTTTTGTTGAAAAAAAAAAAAAGCACCTTATCAAGAGAAATGTATAGGACAAGTATGGTAAGGAGTTATGACGTCCCAATACTTTGGGTAAATATGGTAGTTATTTCTCTTAAAGTATCCACTCCCCTTGAGCTGATGAAAACACAAACTATAAACGAACACCTGAGATATTTACAAACAAACAAACAAAATAACATACCTGGGTGGTTTAATGCTGGCTAGGAAACATTTCTTGTACTGTCCTTCATTGGTTTTCACAACCAGAGCATCGCCATTAACAACTTCTACAACCTGCAATTGTTTTTGTACAACCTAATTATGTGGTTCTATGTCTTTGGGAAAAATGACTTATTCTCCAACCAGTTCTATGTATTCACAGCTCCAGAACAACAAGACCTGTCACTAGACAGGATAGCTAGCCTGACCTTGTGCTTGTTATTTTTTTTTTTTTTTTTTTTTTTTTTTTTTGATTTGGGTTTTACGGCCCTTTCAAGAATATTTCACTTATATCGAGCCGATCGTTCATCGAAGGTGGGCGAAAACCGGAGAACCCCCTTGTGCTTGTTAATCAAATAAAAAAACATAAGACTATGACCTTAAAATCTGGATTATAGTGTGTGTGTGTGTGGAGGGTGTGGGGGGAGGGGAGGATTTCTTCTATAGCTGGTGGGGGGGGGGGGGGGAGCGGGGGGGATTTCTTCTATAGCTATCTGTATACCAAATATAAATGTTGTACTGGATATAATTTTGGATGAAGAACATCTTCCATAACTAAATGAATAGTATGATTTGAAAACTAGTTGAGAAAATATGAGATCTTAAAAACTTTGAGGTAAAACTTTAACATAAAATTTCTAAGTATGTGACTTTGACCTCTAAGTCATAAGCAGGGTGGGGATAGTGCTGAATAAAATTTTGGACCAAAATCTCAAGCCAAATTTAAAGTAAATACATGCAAGGATTTAGAAATTAAAGGATCTTTAAAACTTTGATGAAAAACTTTAACATACATTTCTGTGACCTTGACCTCTAGATCATAAGCAGTGGTGGGGATAGTGCCCAATAAAATTTTGAACCAATATCAATAATCATGCCAAATATAAGGTAAATCCCTGCAAGGATTTAGAAATTGAGAGATCTTAAAAACTTTGATGCAAAACTTTAAATTTTGGACCAACACCTATAATCAAACATACCAAATATAAACAAAATTCATCTGAGATTTAGAAAATATAAGGCCTTAAAAGCTTTGATGTAAACATTTTTGTCACCAAAATCTAGAAGTTCTTCGTTAACTCCCAATTATATATCTATGAAAATTTGGTAAGAATCCAACTACTAGTTCACAAGATATTGAGCAGACAAGACACTGTCACGCCAACGCCAACAGGATCTACACCAAAATCAACATGTTCAACATGTCCCCCTCCCTGTAGGTGGGGGATATAATTATGGTGAGTGGTTAGGGTCTCCCAATATTTAGGTATAATACGGTAACCAGAGGTCATTTAAAATCTAACAATACTTATGGTGATGATGATTTTGTGTTTTGCATCCCTTTCAACAATATTTAAGTCATATCTAGACAAAACAACAATACTGATGGTTTGATGTATTACCTTTCCTTGGAAGGTTTTATCTTTGATATTGATTGTAGGCCCACTAGGAGTGTAATCCTTCCACATACGTACTTTCTTCTCTTTTGCAATTCTGAAACACATCAACACCAACAGATATGATGGATTATATAGTATCTCTTATCATAGCTACAGATAAGAGGGGGTATCTACATAATATTTTTCTTATTTCTCCACAAAAACATATGTTGTGAATACTCATTAGAAGCGCCTCGCTGAGGCACTTCTAATGAGTACCCACAACATATGTTTTTGTGGAGAAATAAGAACGATATCAGCATTTTTCGGATGAAAAAAAAACACCCTATCTATTGCTATGTAGACTCTTATGCTTTGTCAAGGACTTTTGCAAGATAATGTCATTTTTAAAATTATAGAAAGAAGACACATTCTGAGGGCCTGGCACTTTTCATATTTGAGCAGCAATGTCAGAAAATATACCTTCGAACATGTGTGTGCCTATCGAACATTCAGATCAGCCTGCACATTCACATGGATTCATCGTTGGCCACATGAAGAAACTTTGAATCCTTTGCAATTCAAAATGTACCCAGTGAAAATTCTGATCAGGCCCAGTTGTTCAAAGCATCATTAGCTTAACGAGCTCATTAGTGGTCAAAATGTTAACTGTGCTAGTAAGTACAATATCTAATTCACAGGTATTTTTGCTGAAAAACTTGTGAGTAGCTTTTGCAAAAGCAAAAGCTACTTACATTTTTTCAGCAAAAATATTAGCGTATATGCCATGTTTAATGACTAAAGTTTTAACGATACGTTAACTAACATTGTTACATCGTTAGTTTTGAACAACTGGGCCCTGATGATCAGAATTTTCACAGGGCACATTTTATATAACAAAGAATGTAAAGTTTCTTCATGCAGACAATGATGAATCCGATCAGATTGGGAGAATGCACAGGCTGATTTGACTCCTCATTTGGCGCACAAGTTAGAAGGTACATTTTCTCATGTTGTGGCTTGTATCGCTTATGCTTTATTGTGGACTTTGTAAGATAAATGAGCCAACGCACGACAAACCTACAATAAGATGTGAAACCACCAAAGACTCAGATCAGCCTGTATGTCCATCAAGTATGGCAAAGGTTCTCGTTTATCCCTCTTTGGATAGCGTGGAGGCTGTAGAAGGCACATACAATCAGCGAAGATTGATCAGACTGCGTGGGTGTGCGTGTGCATGCGTGCGAGAATTCAAGGGTAGTGGATGGTGTGTTGGTGAGGGGTACAGTGAAGTTTGAAACCAACAAAGACTCAGATCAGCCTGTATGTTCATCAAGTATGGCAAAGGTTCTCGTTTATCCCTCTTTGGATAGCGTGGAGGCTGTAGAAGGCACATACGATCAGCGAAGATTGATCAGACTGCGTGGATGTGCGTGTGCGTGTGTGCGAGAATTCAAGGGTAGTGGATGGTGTGTTGGTGAGGGGTACAGTGAAGAGTTTGAAGTGAAGGTTGGTGTTCACCAAGGATCAGTACTCAGCCCACTGCTCTTCATCATTGTGCTTGAAGCCTTATCACGAGAGTTCTGCTCTGGGGTCCCCTGGGAGGACCTCTATGCCGATGACCTTGTTATCATCGCTGAATCACTTGAGGAATGTGTCAGGAGGCTCCTGACTTGGAAAGAAGCAATGGAGAAAAAAGGACTGAGAGTAAATGCAGGAAAGACAAAGATCATGATCTGTGGTATGGGACTGGACCTCCTGCAGAGTTCAGGCAAGTTTCCATGCGCCGTCTGTCGCACTGGAGTAGGCAGCAACAGCATCTTCTGCAATGGCTGCTAGCACTGGGTGCACAAGTAATGCAGTGGGCTCAAGCACTTGAAAAAGGACCCTGACTACAGATGTACACGGTGCCAGGGAACTGCACGTCCCTTGGATGGCAGACCACAGAAGGAAGTCCAGGTCGGACCTGACAAGCTTGAGGTGGTAGCTTCCTTTTGCTACCTAGGAGACATGCTCTCAGCAGCAGGTGGCTGTGAACTCTCAACCACAACACGTGTGAAAACCGCCTGGAAGAAGTTCAAGGATCTGCTACCAGTTTTCTCTTCACACCACCTCTCTTTCAAAACATGTGGCTGTGTGTACAGCTCTTGTGTGTGGAGCGCAATGATCCATGCCAGCGAGACTTGGCCATTGACAAAGCTGAACCTCCAGCGTCTGCAGCGAAATGACAGGGCAATGATCAGACAGATCTGCAATGTCAGGCCGCAAGACATTGTCACCACCAGGTCCAATGAGCTACTTGTGCGCCTTGGCATCGAGGATCTGGACCTCATTCTGAAGGAGAGAAGACTCTGATGGTATGGACATGTGGAACGCTCCAATGGTGCAGTTAAGACAGCCTTTGACATACAGGTTGATGGAAAGCGTGGGCTTGGGAGGCCCAAAATGACATGGAAGCAGCTGACAGAGGGATTGCAGAGAGTGGAAGCTCTTGGCTATCAACCCTCATGATAGGCGTACCTGGAGATCTGGTGTGAGATCTGCCATGCGTGCAGCAAGCCAGCTATCTGGAAGGGGGCCCACTAATGTGGATGTTGCCCCTGTACCTGCACATTAATCAAAAATCTGATTATGATATATGAATGATGGATAGTGTACATTATGACAAAACATACTTTTCAGCATTCCTGAGTACATCTGCCCCTTGTGATACAACACCCATACTCCAGTCTACACATCTTGCAAAACCTTCCTTCAAGAGAACTTCTGCTATATTACCATTCTAAAAATAGAACAGAACACCATCAACAAAAAACATGGAAAAAAGCCACATGAATATAATACAGTCGACTCCCGTTATCTCGAATTCCAAGGGACTCTCTGAAATACTTCGAGATATCCGTAGTTCGACATATCAGGTTTGCAGAATTGAGGAAAAAATAATTTGATTAACCACATTTAACAAACTGATAGGTAATTGGACTTTTGAAGTTAGAGATATATTGAAAATATTGTGGAAAAGAGGAGAAATTGCTCCTTAGGAGCAATTTCTCCTCTTTTCCACAATATTTTTCATTTGTTGTTAGGTTTTCATGTATAGGCAGGGACCAGATTTTCACTTCGAGATAAGCGGTTATTCGAGATAAGCGAGGTCGAGATAACGAGAGTCAACTGTATTTAATAAATACATTTATAAACAAAGGGGAAATTCAGTCAACAGATATTCTTTGCCTTAAACTATAAAAGGTTCCAAGAAATAATAACAATACATAAAAACATAGTGTTAGTGCTTAGAATGCTGGGTAAAAATCTCAGCAGACAACATTTTGAAATATTTTCTTATTTTTCCTAGAAATAGGCTTTGGACACAATTTGCTTAGGAATGTCAAAGCCTATTTTCTGTGAAAATAAGAAAAGTGTCATCAATTTTTCATCTGCTGAATTAGGCCAGAGATGGTAAAGAGTAAACAAGATTTCACAAGGATATTTTCATATGACTAAGGTATTATCATCAGAACTCATGGCACTTGACAAAGTCTGTATCCAGATAAAATATTTTCTCATTTCTCCAGGAAAACATGTTGTGGGTATCTTCCAGAAAACTGCCCTGGCAGGAAACTTTTTCACAAATAGCGCACTTCAGTTTCCATGTTGAAAAATAAGCAAAAGAGCAATGATTCTGGTTAAATAAAGAAACAAAATCATCGTATATCAGCCTATGAACAAAAATGAGTGGCCATAACTGATGTCAATAATTTTAGACAGAATTGCATGAGCCGAATCATGGGAAAAGAATCACTATAGCAGATGCAAATAGCAAAGGTTCAGATGAGCCTGCCCATCTGCACAGTTTCACCAGAATCTATGCTGTTCGCTCACATAAGCAGTAAGCCAAGGGGAAACTTAAGCCAAAGAACTAGACATGTTGCCTCGTTAAGAGGTCGGGTGTTTGCAATGATGGACTGATGCGATGAAAAGTCCTAAGAGTGAGGTGGCTTGCACGATTACATACCGGATGAAGTACTGTTCCAAGGATATTTTGGTTAGACACACTCTCCATTATAATTTTAACTTCTCTTTGTAACAGGCGACTTTCTGTGAAATATTTGGCTTCATCTGCAAATGGTTCAGCCACTTGTTGACCGCTATCATCTTGTTTGAACATTGGACACTGCAATAATTCAGGTATAATCTTTTATACAAAGCTACAGAAAAGAGGGGTATCCAAATAAATACAGATGACTCTCGTTATCTAGAAGTCCAAGGGACTCTCTTAAATATTTCGAGATATCCATACCTCGACATATCAGATTTGCAGAATTGAGAAAAAAATAAATGGAACAACCACATTTCACAAATGAATAAGTAATTAGACTCTTAGAGATATACAGAAAATATTGTGGAAAAGAGGAGAAATTTGGAGCAATTTCTCCTCTTTTCCACAATATTTTGTTATCTGCTGTTAGATTTCCATGTTGAAACAGGGACCAGATTTTCACTTTGAGACTTTGGTTATTCGAGATAAGCAAATTCGAGATAACAAGAGTCAATATTTTGTTCTTATTTCTCCACAAAAACATACGAGGGTAGTTCAGTAAGTTCGTAGAACTCGGTATTTTTCTATATAATTCAAGATTTCTTTTTTCAGTTTTGTGCAGTGTAAGCCTTTGTCAGTTGAATGTTAAAAGCCGTTCAGTCAACACGTACATTTTTTGCTCTTACTTTTTGTTTGAAAACCTATACCCATAGGCAAAAATGGAAAGTCAGAATATTGAGTTCAGAGCAGTCATAAAGTTCCTCACTAAGGAGGATGCAAAGGCCAAAAAAATCCACTGGTGCATGGCTGATGTGTATGGTGATAGTAGCCCAAAGTATTCCACAGTGGCAAAGTGGTCAGCAGAATTTAAACATGGGCGAGACTCCTTAGAAGATGACCCAAGGCCAGGTCGCCCTGCTGATGTCATCAGCCATGAGATGATCGACCGTGTTGAGAGACTTGTGCTAAACAATCGCCGAATCAAAGTTGCCGAACTTGCTTCAGAATGTGGTATTTCTAATGGAAGTGTTTACACTATAATCCATGAACATTTAGGCATGTCAAAAGTATCTGCCAGGTGGGTACCCAGAAACCTGAACATGCAAGATCGTCAGCAAAGGGTGGAGTCAAGTCAAGAACTTCTGGAAGTGTACAATGCCAATCCAGAAGACTTTCACGCTCGTCTTGTAACAGGAGATGAAACTTGGCTTCACCACTGGGACCCAGATACTAAAAAAAGAGTCCATGCAATGGAAGCACCCTGGCTCACCCCCACCTAAGAAATTTCGTACCCAACCATCAGCCAGCAAGGTAATGGTGTTTTGGGACTCCAAAGGGATTATATTGATAGATATTGGTACTTCAATTACAGGAGAATACTATGCCAATGTCATTAAACAATTAAGGGTTGCTATTAAAGAAAACAAAGGGGAAAGCTAGCTGCTGGTGTCCTTCTTTTGCATGATAATGCCCCTGTGCACAAGTCCAGAGTTGCACAAGCGGCTATTCGTGAGTGCAAGTTCGAGCAGTTAAATCACCCGCCATACAGTCCAGACCTGGCCCCAAGTGATTATTATCTGTTTCGAAATTTGAAGTCCCACTTGCGTGGAACAAGATTTCAGAATGATGATGAGGTCAAGGCTGCTACAAAGGCTTGGTTTGAGGACCAAATAGACGACTTTTATTTCAAAGGCACAGATTGCTTAAAAGAAAAGTGGGCCAAATGCATTGAAGTAAAGGGGGATTATATTGAAAAATAATGTTGAAACCATCTTCCAATCTGTGAGTTAATCCCCGAGTTCTACAAACTTACTGAACTCCCCTCGTATGTTGTGTATATTCATTAGAGGAGCTTCTAATAAGAAATTTGTAACCAAAAAATACTAAAAATATATAAATAAAACTAGAGCTGTTTTTAACACAAAAAAAACATATGTCTCCCTGCAAGTGTCACTCACATATAGAAAGTATACCCATACTTATTGTTTATCATCATTGCAAGCATATACACAGAGTTTCATGAAAATATCTTGATCAGTTTTCAAGTTATAGCGTGGACACAAAATGACCACTGTCAAATTTCAAAGGGGAGGAACTCTTAAAATGTAGACAAGAGTTATGGTTTTTGTGGTGTGCACGTCGTCTGATGATGCTTTATATTTCTATGAAGTTTCATGAAAATACCTTGAACAGTTTTCACACAAAATTACCATTGTCGAATTTCAAAGGGGAATAATGCCAAAAATGTATAGATAAGAGTTACAGTTCTTGTGTTGTGCACATTGTCTGATGATTTGATTGTGTTGGGGTTTAACGACACACCAACCCTTGTGGGTCATTTTGTGTCATCTCCCAGAGAAAGGGAGAAAAGAGATAGAAGAGACAGTAGAGGAGATTTAAGACAGAACAGGGAAGAAAGAAGAACAGGAATGAAAGTAAAGAAACAGAAGAAATAAAAACATTCCCCCTGAACCCCAACCTGCCACAAGGATAGCAAGCCTTGCCCAACTGTAAGCCAAGATCAGTTGGACGCCCCCGTGACGTAAGCTACACGACACCTTCGCATCACCCGACCACCATTGTCTGATGATGCTTTATATTTCTATGAAGTTTCATGAAAATCTCATGAAAGATTTTCAAGTTATAGAGTGGACACGAAATGACCACTGTCAAATTTCAAAGGGGAATAACTACAAAACTATAGACAAGAGTTATGGTTCTTGTGATGTGCACATTGTCTGATGATGCTTTATGTTTCTATGAAGTTTCATGAAAATATCTTGAAGGGTTTTCAAGTTATAGAGTGGACACAAAATGACCATTGTCAAATTTCAAAGGGGAATAATTCCAAAAGTGTATAGACAAGAATTAAGGTTCTTGTGGTCTGTACGTCACCTGATGATGCTTTATATTTCTATGAAGTTTCATGAAAATATCTTGAACGGTTTTCAAGTTATAGAGTGGACACAATTGCATGGCAAACGGACGGACAGACAGACATCCGAGGCAAAAACAATTTGTCTCCACCCCTGTCAGGGGGAGACATAATAATAGCTACCATGGGAACATATCATAACAATGGGTGGTTATAAAAAAACAACAACAACAAATTATTAGAATAGTGTAGTCCTTAAAATGGTTTCATGTGGAACCTGGATCCTTTCATGAGATGATTCTAAGAAGATCCCAGAATGTTTTAATGACTCTTTAACTTAAATGCAGCTCTGGAAATGTAAAACTAAACCCACCTTGATTCCTGACAACATAACTGTGACATAGTGGAAATCTGGTAATAAGAAAGCTCTCACTGTACAACCATCCCGCACATGCTCTATAATTGCTGCAACAAGAAATTAATGATGGGTGATACTTATATTCAAAACAACTTTTTTCTCAAAAGCATTTTTCTCTGCCATTTAACTAAATAAAAAATAATTACATGTACATACTGCTGTACATTTTCCATATGCTGCACCCCACTGAATGATATCAATTCATTTTAACCAAATCACAAACGTAACACTTCATATTTTATTAAGCCCATCAGTCTCCAAGGATATCTATCACCACCAAATGGAGCAGGAGTAGGGCATTCACAGTTTTCTGAAAACATTGAAATATCGCAAAGATTTTCATGTAACAATAAACTAGAGGTCATTAGAAAGACATAGCTGTTTGAATTTTGAAAAAACATACAGAAATAAAAACGTTATGTAGTTTTGAAAATGCAGGGTCATTAATTTTTTTGCCTTTTTTTGCCATGAAAATTTATCAATAAGATTGCTGGTTCCTGGCGTGTCCTACAGAAACCAATGGAGAGGGTGGGTATGTTTACACTCTATGACATAAGATTGCTGGTTCCTGGCGTGTCCTACAGAAACCAATGACTAGGGTGGGTATGTTTACACTCTATGATCTTGCGTCTATAATTCATTTTTTTTACACTTATGTGTAGTCTAAGAAAAGATCTATCATCTGGCTCTTTTCTGGCTTTTTCTGGTAATTTTTAGCATGAGAATTTCCCCTCGAAAAATAACCAATTTTCAATCCAATCACATCCACAAGTACACAGAAGCCTGAATGATAATTTGAATATC
This sequence comes from Anodontia alba, assembly GCA_964016985.1. Taxonomy (NCBI): domain Eukaryota; kingdom Metazoa; phylum Mollusca; class Bivalvia; order Lucinida; family Lucinidae; genus Anodontia; species Anodontia alba. Next base: position 7,959,561 of record OZ024824.1, read on the forward strand.
AGATGCAAGGGCAACAATTGAACTTAATAATTAGTTTATGAAAAAGTTGCCTTTTATTTGACAAAAACCAACCCGAAAATGAGACACTGTTATGCTATGTAAGAACATTATTCTTTTAATGACATCAATCTTTGATGAAATGTAAATGGTTTTTGATGAAAAAAAAACAAAAAAAAAACAAACAAAAAAACTGACTTTAAAATTGACTAATTTAACACTGTGTCAGATAGGGAATTCCAGTTGGCGTCATTTGGTGACCTCCCTAAAAGAAGGAGAAAATTTCAGGCTACAACATCGAGCATATATCCTATTCCACCAGAGTCAAAATCCACCATTTTACTATGGCACTATGGAAGTGAGCTTGTACCATAGCGTTTTAACACTTCATTCCCAACCATGGTATCTAAAATCCAAAGGTATTAGTCCAGCAATGTCAGTAACTAGGCTTTGAATGCCTGAGAGACAATTGCTTGATGTCAAATCCAATTTTCTTGAATTTTTTTTTTTACCCACGCTAAGCATGAGAATTTTACAAGTCGATACACTTGCTAGAGTTTCTGCCGTTGTTTAGAAAGGAGATCTATTTTGGTGATTTCCTGTTTGCATTCTGGAAGACAATGTCCCACAGGGAGCAAATTCCTTCCTTTTAGAATAGACCCCTTTTCAGAGGGGAGGAAAAATGATTTTGACAGTTACTACCCTTGACAGTATATCCTTCCCCTTAACAAGGGAAATTGTTTAACAATACCTTCTAATGGTTTTTGATGAAATGAGTCAACAAACTGTCTTGGGTTTTCTATAGTCCATTTAATGTCTCGTGTGAATTTGGATGGGTTTGTTTGAACTTCAGGGTTCCATTTTCCCTTCCCAGCAGCCTTTGCAGCTTCTTCCAACTGGATCAGTTTCTGGGCATTTTCACTGTGAACAAATAAAAATTATTTTTGGTAATCTTATTAAAGGCTCCATATTCCTCAAAAATAGACATTTTATTATCCAAGAAAGATTTAATAAATTGATATATAGATCACCTGACAGCCCCTAAAATTCCAGTGAATCACTTGTTCTTGAAATGAAATGATTTTTTATCATTACCTATCTCTGAATTAATGTTGCCAACACAAATTCAGAAATACGATAAAAAAATCCTTTCTTTTTTTATCCAGTTCAAAAATGAGAGACTAAATGAAATTTAACAGGCTGTCAGATGCCGCATTTTATGATCTTATTAATACTATATATCAATTTATTTAACCTTTCTTGGATAAAAAAAATAAGTCTACTTTTGAGGAATATGGAGCCTTTAAGTTACTGTACGTTGATTCCGTGTTTTTACATCCCTTTCAATATTATTTAATCTTAACCACTCTCTGGGGTAATTCAGTAGATGAAAAATTGGCGACGTTTTTCTTACTTTTTCCTAGAAAACAGGATTTGATGTTTCATGCAAATTGTCTCCATTGGAGACAATTTGCATGAAATGTCAAAACCTGTTTTCTGGGAAAAATAAGAAAAATATTTCAATATGTCGTCTGCTGAAAATTTTACCTGAAGTGCTAAGCATTAAATCATCTAGACAATGGAAGGGTGACAATGAAAGGCTCTGTGTGAAGCGCAGTGCAGTCACGATCTACATTCTGCCTCCAGCAGGATTATTACCTGGGATCATGTGACTCAAAGCTGGAAGCGTTGACCACTTATTGTTTGTTTGTGTTGAGGTTTTACGGCCCAGTCAACCCAATGGGGTCCTGTCGAGCACGGTCAGTTTACCTAACTACACGTTTACTGGGCAGGTTTAGTCCTCTAAGCAGTTAAACAGTATTATGCACATTCTTTCGCCAGAAACTGACAACTGCCCTTCTTGAATCAGCGGAAGGGAGAGAATGACCATAGAAAATATTTCATGATCAATCTCCACAAAAGAATGTGGCCGACCTCGGCGGGGGTCGAACCCGCGATCTCCTGGTCTCTAATCGGACACGCATCCAACTGAGCCACCGAGGCTGACCATATATAATACAAAACAAAAATGCATAGATTGTATAGAAAAATGACCATTTATGGTCATTTTTCTATATAATCAATAGATTTACAAAAATGTATAGATTATGTAGGAAAATGACCATTTACAGCCATTTTTTTCTGTATAATCTATATACTCCTGTTTGGATACAACACAATTGTTTAGCTAACATGATTTTTGCTTTGGATCCTAGTAATAGTCTTATAAAAAGGTTGTTGTGTACCTCAAATAAAATAAAAACGTTAAACTATAATACCCCGCCATTATCGTGTCGTGGGCAGATAACTGTAAAAATTTTACGAAATTTGCCCATTAGCAATCCCAAACCAGATCTCCATAATATCAATGCACAACCAAGTTTGGTGAAAATCCACTGATGTTTACTCAAGTTATCATCCGGAAGCGAAAAATGGATGGATGGATGGATGGACTCACGAATGGATACATACGTGGCTATGCACTTTGTGGCAAAAATCATTAAGTGGCTACTGATTTTAAGTGCCTATTCCTGTCCATCATTATGTGTCTACAAATTTAGCCACATTAGGTATGGATTACCTGTCCATAGCTATTATTCTCTTGTGTGGGTAGCCATTTAACCACATTAGGTATGGATTACCTGTCAGTAGCTACCATTCTCTTATGTGGCTAGCCATTTAGCCACGTTAGGTATAGATTAACTGTCCATAAGGGGCTATTGATTTTAAGTGGCTTTGGATTACCTGTCCATAGCTATTATTCTCTTGTGTGGGTAGCCATTTAACCACATTAGGTATGGATTACCTGTCAGTAGCTACCATTCTCTTATGTGGCTAGCCATTTAGCCACGTTAGGTATAGATTGACTGTTCATAAGGGGCTACTGATTTTAAGTGGCTTTCAAAAGATTTTTTCTGCGCAGGCGCATAAAAAAAAATGGTACGAGGGTACTTGGACGTCCCTAGGAATGGATGGATTTCTGACCATCATTATGTGTCTACAAATTAAAATAACTTTATTTAGTCAGATTAAGTATGGATTACCTGTCCATAGCTCTCTCTAATGTGGCTAGCCTGTGATGACCATTTTGCCACTTAAGTATCTAAAATGCTGATGGTAAGCCACGCAAGTACCTGCTCGTGGGAACGGACGGACAGACGTACGACTGACGGCTGGACAGACACACGGATGTCCAACGTGAAACCATAATACCCAGCCACTATTGTGTGGCGGGGTATAAAAACCTAAAAAATCTCATCTGCTGCTGTTGTGAATGTTGCGAAGCTTTCTTTTTGTGTGATGTATCTCATACAACAAACAGTTGAGACAAATATAAAACAAACTCACTCATTGGGTGCTCCAAGTCCCATCTTTCTCAGATCCACAAGGCCTTCAGCAACAAGGGCTTCTGTCATACTCTCCCGAGTTTCACTTGTAGGATCTAAACAGATATTAATAATTATCATCTACATATTATGGCTGTGTTGCGGCAAATTTTTGAAAATGAAAGAAAATAGAACTGATAAGAATGCAGTGGGGCATATCTAAATAACAGTATTATCCAAATCTTTTTTTTTTCTTATTTTTCCATGGAAAACTATGTTGTGGATACTCATTAGAAGCATGTCCATGAAATTCTTCCGAGTACCTACAACATGCTTTCATTAAGAGAAACATCTGCACCTTTCGGTTCAAATTAGAAAGTGGGCATGAACATGGATGCCCCGCTTTGTGCTTGCCATAACCCTATATACTACTATTAGGAACAGTTTTGAGCGATTACAAACAGGAAATTCACAAGAAATGTTAAGTCCTATTTTCTGCTGACTTTGTCCAGAGAATGCTAAATCTACTGAATGCTTTATCACTTTTTTTTCACAGACAGCAATCCACAGAAACAGATGTTGCATGTATCCATTCCAAGGTGATCCATTCCATTGTCTTGCCAAGTTGAGCTGTACCCCAACTCAGAGGTTTCATGGAGAAATAAAAAAAATCAATTCTTTTTTTTTACTTAAAAATCTTACCTTGCAGCACAAATTGTTATCATCAACTACAAGATTCCTTTTGTTTTTTTTTTTGTATTCCCCCAGAACAGAAAATAATCTGGCTATAATTTAGAAATAATTTTGGTATTTTTGCACGAAAACATATCTTATGGACACTTACTGGAATTGCTTCATTGAGGCAGTTCCAGTGATACCTGCAAGGTATGTTTTGGGGCAAAAATAACAAAATTAATTTTCTTAATATTCCTTTTTGGCTAGGGTATGGCTAAGGTACATGTCTTACCTTTCTGTAAGTAAACACAGCCATATTCTCTTGTTGAGCCTGGTGGTTTATATTCCACTGTAAATAACACCTCTTTCCCTATCAACTTCTTTCTAACAAATTCTCTAGCTTCCCAGGCAAATGGCTGCAATCATATGAAAAATACCAAGTGTACAAAGCTGCATTTCAAATTTGTCTAGTTGTACCATAATTTATTAGCCCAGGTAAGACCACAAGATGTCTGTATTGAGCAAATTCTTTCCTTTTAGCCTGGGGTAGATCCCTTTTTAGAAGGGAGGTAAAAAGTTTTGACAGAGTTGTCTCCTTTGAAATGTATCAATAATCCTTAAAGTGGCTCAACATTTAGAGTACCGATAAATACCACAGTAATGAGAGATAGCCGCAGTATTTCTATTATCTCCCTTGACAGGTAAAGTCCAAGGTTGGTCAAATACTAACCAGGTCCTTCTAACTGAAATCCTCTGCTTTTATCATAGGTCATCAGTGGACTTTAACAGATTCTTAACTTCACATTTATCCATATCCAGAGATCTCACTAACTCCAGATTTGGAGTAAGTTTCTCCAACTTTTCATTTCTGACTCCAACTTTTTGAAAAGTCTCAATAGATAAGTATGGTAAAACTCCAACTTTTTCAGGAGGACAGCATTTACTCCAATTTTCAAAATCCTAGTGAGAACCCTGATATCCACATTGAAGATTTATTAATATTATATATTGCATTGCATAGAAAATGTTTCTTTTTTAATATTTTGGAAGATGTATTGGCATATGACCTGGTTAAAATCATATTTATGAAGAAAAAAGGAAGTGATACTTAATGGAAACACTAATGTTAAAAGCAGAGGAATCCAATTAATTGGACCTGGTTATTTACAGACATAACTCAAGGGAGCTGACTGACTGCTTTCTTCCATTTGTCCTGAATAAAATCTGTACATTTCTGCCAATACAATATAGCTCCAGATAAAAGAGGGTTTCAGGTAAATATTTTTCTTATTTTTCCATGAAAACATATGTTGTGGGTATTCATTAGAAAAGGCCCTTCTAATGAGTACCCACAACATATATGTTTGTGGGGCAATAAGGAAAGTATGTGTACTTTTTGGTTGAAAAAATAAATTGTCTTATCTGGAGCTATGCAAAAATAAATCCTTGAAAAAAAAAAATATGCTACTACAGTACTTTCTTTGCAGGGTCTGACTTGAATGGTAACATTTACAAAAAGGTATCTTATTACAACATGCAGATCCAGATTGATAGGAATAACTTTAGTCTTATATGGTCAAATTAGTGATGAATATGAACACTACCATATTTGCAATCTTAGCAATATACATGTATCAGTTTTTTTTGTTTCTTTTTTTGTTGCTTTTTTTTCTTCTTAAAATTTAGTATCCATGGGTTACTTTCCATCCCATGTCACAAATACATACATGTACCTCAGTCTTGTTTAATCAACAAGCAACTGGTTACTCATAGGCTCATAGCTTTTTTTTTGTTACAACCATGAAGCACCAGTATTGATTGTTTGTGTTGAGGTTTTACGGCCCAGTCAACCCAATGGGGTCATGTCGAGCGCGGTCAGTTTACCTAACCACACGTTTACTGGGCAGGCTTAGTCCTCTAAGCGATTAACCAGTATTGTGCACATTCTTTCGCCAGAAACTGACAACTGCCCTTCTTGAATCAGCGGAAGGGAGAGAATGACCGTAGAAAATATTTCATGATCAATCTCCACGAAAGAATGTTGCCGACCCCGGCGGGGGTCAGGGCTTCCGTTAAGCGGACGTACGACGTATATTACGCCCTGAGATTGCCACCGGACGTCCAAATTGAACTTCAAAGACGTACCGCGGACTTCCGAAATTTCTTTTGTCCGTCCGAAATCGATACCCGAGACGTCCAAAAATTGTCAAAAGGCCCGCCCACTTTTAACCAGTTGTATGATGTTTGCCCCGCCTACTTACCGGAAATTCGCTACCTGTGTTGACTGAGCTTTAAGGACGTCCCACTTTCCGCTTGCGGGAGTTTTATTGACAGCCGTGTCAAGCATCGCGGCACCCTTTTGATGGCTGCGTGATCACTGCGTGTATTTGTCACGCGTGCTGAGTTGATTTATTGATGTTTTTATAATTAAATTTTCTACTGCGACCCTGAAAATATTTGTTGAAATTATATGAAGTCATTATTATTTTTTAATATTCACGTCTTAAAATCTTAAATTATTTTATTTTGCCAAGAAAGTGTGTCGTCTGCAACACTTCCGGAAATTGCCGAGTGAAATTCTATAAATAAATAAATAACAATTATGCACAGAACGCAAATTAAAATCTACTCGAATTTAGAAGCTTACGTTTGTCATGACAACAAAAGCAATTTTTCAGATGAAAAGAAAACATATTTTTCGTCAAAAATTTCGGAAAACCCGTTTCTAAATGCGTAGCCTTGTTCCGGTTGCGCTGTTTACCAGCGCGGAAAAGACGCAAAGTAAGTCTAAATATAGGCGATTTGCGATGGTTTTGCTTGCTTTTCTCCGCGAACGAACGTTTTGCTGTTGGTATTTCATCGAGAGCTGCCTTTAATTTGTTTGTTGTTGCACGAGTCGGCGCCGTTTTCCCGCAATTTTTGTGAAGTAAGCAACTCGTTCGCTCGTGTTGATCAGCTTCAATCCGAACAAATATTTCATTAAATACATTTCTGTAAAATAATTTCAGCATAGTTTATTTTTAAGAAAACATGTTTTGGGTGTTTTCCCTCATGTATTTTCTTTTCTTTTTTCTTTCTCTGGGCTTTGAAACGAATGCGAAGTTGTACCAATGTTGATGCTTTCTCTAAGGTCCGACATACAAGTACAGGCTTTCCAAAAAGATGCGATCGAATTTTAATAAGCGATAAGGACATTTTTAAAACACATCTAAGAGAAGCGTATATCATGATGATTCTGTGTGACACTGAAATAAGAACCTATGTTCTACTAAAGAAAGGGCAGACCGCCGCTGCACGGAAAAAAAGTGGGACTTCCTAGATTTTTCTGTGGGACTTCCAAATTTGAGGGGTAGGAAGTCTGGGACTTCCTGAGTCTGGAAGTTAATGGAAGCCCTGGGGGGTTGAACCCGCGACCTCCTGGTCTCCAGTCGGACGGTGCATCCAACTGAGCCACCGAGGCCGGCAACTAGTATTGATATTTTTTCTAATTGCTCCAAGAACACATTTCCATAGCTACAGATAAGAGGGGGTATCCACATAATATTTTTCTTATTTCTCGACGAAAACATGTTGTGGGTACTCATTAGAAGCGCCTCGCCGAGGCGCTTCTAATGAGTACCCACAACATATGTTTTTGTTGAGACATAAGAAAGATATCAGCATTTTTTAGATGAAAAAAGCGCCTTAACTGTTGCTATGCATTTCTTACAGGTACATGTACTCATTAAAAACCTCAGTGAGGCACTTTTATCAATATGTCTTTGTGGACAAATAAGAATAAAAATATTTTCTGGATAGCCCTCTTATGTAGAGCTATGGTATGCTGATAGAACCCATGATGCTGCAGGATGCATACAGCTCTACAGATCTGGGCCCAGTTGTTCAAAGTGTCGTTAGCTTAACGAGCTCGTTAAGGGTCATTTCGTTAACTGTTTTAGCGGATTCAATATACAATATTCTGATATTTTTTGCTGAAAAAAATGTGAGTAGCTTTTGCACTGCAAAAGCTACTCACATTTTTTCAGCAAAAACTTTCAGCATATTTGCATATCACTCGATGTAAGTTTTAATGAATCGTTAACTAAATACATCGTTAGCTTTGAACAACTGGGCCCTGTTTTACAGATAAACTAAAATTCTAAGCAGAAAACAGCCAACAACTGCTCAAGAGAACATGTTTGTTTGTTTTGTGGTTTAACAGCCCAGTCAACCCAATGGGGTTATGTCGAGTGTGGTCAGTTTACCTAACCACATGTTTACTGGGCAGGCTTGGTCCTCTAAGTGGTTAACCAGTATTGTGCACATTCTTTTGCCAGAAACTGACAACTGCCCTTCTTGAATCAACAGAAGGGATGGAATGACTGCCGAAAATATTTCATGATCAATCTCCACCAAAGAATGTTGCCGACCTCGGCGGGAGTCGAACCCGCAACCTCCTGGTCTCCAGTCCGACGCGCATCCAACTGAGCCACCGAGGCCAGCAAGAGAACATGTTGCATAGCTCTCAAGATCAGATGCTTTTTTCATTCCAAAAGTATTGATATATTTCTTATTTCTCCATGAAAACATATGTTGTGGGTACTCATTAGAAGTGCCTCGGCGAGGCACTTCTGAGTACCCACAAAATATATATTTTTCATGGAGAAATAAGAAAATATTTTTCTGATACTCACTCTTATCTAGGCCTATGAAGTTGCATAATAGGTTAAGAGATAGCCATGCTACCTGCTGTTCCAGCCATTGTGGAGTTGAAGCTCTAATTCACTGTGCAACATTACCTTTCATACTAGTCTTTATCAGAGGACTTGTTTATGAGCAGTATTTGTGATAATTCTGGGATATTTTTTTCTTAATTCTCCATTAAAAGATGAGTGTGGGTACCCATCAGAAGTGCCCCTATTGAGATGCTGCTAATGTGTACCCAAAACATGTGTTTTTGTGGAGTACTTGCCAAAATCATCCCAGAATTATCATAAAACGCACCTCTTTAACAAGTCCTCTGCTGTTAAAATCTACTGAACAAAGGCCCTGATCAGACTGCATATTGTACAGGCTGACCTGGGCTATGATTAGGGCTGGCTAATCAGCGCTCGAAAGATAATCGATTATCAGTCCTGCCATTGATTGATGATCGATTAGTAATCAGTGAAGATTTGGTCATAATTTTACTTGTCTGTCTGAGCATGACTCTTACCATATGTTATATTTTACTGACAGTCCATTTTACTGTACGTATTTGGCCTGACAGTCCTGAGCAAACAGTGTAGATCCAGATGAGACACAGCAAAATGCAGCGTCTCATCAGGATCTACACTGTTTGCCACTCATACAGTTATTTTCAGACACACCATTGGGTAGTAAATTGCACTCATTCAAAATAAAACGAAAGTATGGTAAGGAGTTGAGGTGTCTGAATACTAAGGGTAAAGAGGGTAAAGTAACAGGCATAGAAATCAAATAATCGATTGTTAGCAAATCTGTATCTATAATCATTTTTGTGGAATTTATCGATCGATTAATCAATTATCCGATTAATTGTGTCAGCCTTAGCTATCATATTCTCATATGCACATCTATCCTCTTTTGCATGACAAAGTCAAAACGACATTTTCTACTTTTATACCTCATCTTTTGTTTCAGCAGTTTCTATTGTAGGATTAGCCCTCCTTGCCATTCTTGGAGCAGTGATATTCGAAAAACATAACGTCCGTTCTGGAGGAGGTCCTCCACGTGGCTGCCCTCTGATAACAACTGCATCCCCAGAAAGGACCTGTAATAAAATTATTTTAAAAAAAGAGTCACAGACCACTTCATGAACCATGGGCAAAGTATAGATTATCTATCTATTGTTCTATCTATTTCTCATAAATGACTAGGTCATATTTGATCGTTATGTCACTTGGAGGCACAGGTAAATTTGGAATTGAAAAAAAAAACACACACACACACAATAAAAAAAAACTCTGTCTTCATCCATTCAAATATAAACGAGCAGCAATCTGGCCCCAGATGTTCAAAACTAACGATGTCATTAGTTAACGTATTGTTAAAACTTTGATCATTAAATATGGCATATACATTAATATTTTTTGCTGAAAAAATGTGAGTAGCAAAAGCTACTCACATTTTTCCAGCAAAAATACCTGTGAATTATATATTGTACTTACTAGAACAGTTAACAATTTGACCACTAACGAGCTCGTTAAGCTAACGATGCTTTGAAAGCTGGGCCCAGCGGTATACTAAAAGTAATATACCTATGATAGGGGATTTAAATAAGGGTTTTTAACTCCTCTGTAGTAGCTGCAGAAATACAGGGACGCAAACTAGAAATGTGTCCACAGTGATGCCCAGGATGTGGGGTTTGTTTGTTTGTTTGTTTTTGTTGAGGTTTTACGGCCCAGTCAACCCAATGGGGTTATGTCGAGCGTGGTCAGTTTACCTAACCACACGTTTACTGGGCAGGCTTAGTCCTCTAAGCGGTTATCCAGTATTGTGCACATTATTTCACCAGAAACTGACAAATGCCCTTCTTGAATCAGCCTGACTATAAAACTGCTAAATTCTGCCTGGTACAAATGCCTTAACCTGAGTCTAACAGGATCATGTATGTATATATGTACGTACGTACACATATTTGTACAGAAGGACGTACATTTGTACACATATATGGAAAACCGAAAAACTATATGCCCCCGGCAACATCCAATGCGGGGGCATAAAAATTTAAAAAGGGTATGATGGGGATGGTGGGGTGGTGTGGTGCAGGACATAAAAGAGTCTTTTCACAAAAAAAAGCTTCCTATCACAGATTACAGGACCCATCACAGACTGATTAAAATGACAATAGTGCATATATACAGTAAACCCTGTCTTAAAGGCCAGCTGTATTTAGCACATGCATTAATGGATAGTTTTAAGACCTGAAATGTTTTTAGTACGCTAACACGAAAAAGTTAAAGGTCCGAGTCCATCTCGAAATAATCAAAGAAGCCAAGATTTAAGAAGTGTGTCATAAACATTGATACTGAAAATCTGTGTGTCTTATCTTTGGCCACCCACCGAGCACTGTCAGTTTACTCATACTGGGACAATCTATTGGAAAACAATTGGCCAATGGCTGTTCAGAACTGATAACAAGTAAATGAACTGGCATGTGGCGACTGAAAAAGTATGTGATGACCAGCATGCGATTAACTAATAGGTATACCAGATACCTGCAAAATAGTACCTTACTACTTGGGCAAGACATGATGACCTAGACCAGTCAGTGCATAAAAATGATTGAATAGAAACACTGTTTCTAGACCCTACAAACTATACCAAGCAATCGGCATAGATCCTGATTGGAATAAACTGATGCAACTGCCCGTTCTGTTCTTATAATCAGTACCATTTTTATATTCAGTAAGGTACATGTACCTTTTTAGGTAAAAAAAATAATGTCTACCTGCACAGACAACCGGATAAAATGGTCCATTCTTATAGACAGGTAATAAGATGGGTCAGTCTATGTCAGTACTTTGAAGAAAAAAACCCTCAGTGAAAGTAGGTTAGTATCAGGTTCTGACTGACACCTGTTTGCTTATCTCTTACATAAGTGATCAGTAATAATAGATGAGATGGTGTAGTGAAAAACAAAGTAGTATATTATTGCCTGTGCAAAATACACAGACCCAGACCAGCCTGCACTTAAAAATGGTTGAATTCCATACATTTATTGGGCTCTGTATAATCAGTTTACTTATGATATAAAACCCTATTATTTATTCAGCCATTCATTTCCATATTCTTCCTATATACATGTATTCCCATAATGTTTTGCCAGCCAAAGAAGTGAATTTCAATTCTGATAAATCTTGCTTCTGATACTAAGAATTTCTGTTCAATACCTCAGGTGGGGTGTGTAAGGCTGAATTTAGAAAAAGAAAAAATAATCATCAACTGGATGGGCCATTAACCCTTGTCCTGCTGAACCCGGATATATCCTGCCTTTGCAAACAGTGTAGATCCAGATCAGTTGGCTTCTTCAGAAGCCAACTGATCTGGATCTGCACTGTTTGTCATTGTATGTGAATTTATAGCAACAATCCAGATCAAGTAATCTGATTGGCTGAAAATTAGAAGTGGATGTGGTATTTTAATTTATTCAGCAGGACAAGGGTTAAGATTATTATTTACAAGCAAGAAAGAGGCATGCTAAAACACATCCCTCTGCATAAATACTCTAAATAAGATCCTTAAACGCCTCTGCAGTTGAAATACTAACTGCAGAAGAAGGGGGACTATTCCAATATTGAACAGTTCTGGGGACAAAACAAATTTTTCAGGGCATCACCATATGCAAGGTACCTACAATACTGTGAATCATGAGTTTGAGATGCCCTGGTTTTCCTCAAACTGGGTGCAGGGGTCAAGTATTTCTCCTTATCAATATACACAGTACTGTAGTGTATCTTGTGAAAGGTAAGGAGTACTGCTCCAGAGATGGCCATCGCCCATGCTACATGTATTTTGTGTTTCGCAATCTCCTGCAGGTCCACCTGGCACTCATCTCTGCACCTTCTCTATTTGCTGCATGTGATTGATTGAGGTTTTACAGTCCAGTCAACCCATTAGGGTCATGTCAAGCATGGTCAGTTTACCTAACCATACATTTCATGGACAGGCTTAGTCCTCTAAGCTGTTAACCAGGGCCCAGTTGTTCTAAGCATCGTTAGCTTAACGAGCTCGTTAAGGGTCATTTCGTTAAATGTTTTAGCGGATTCAATACACAATATTCTGATATTTTTTGCTGAAAAAATGTGAGTAGCTTTTGCACTACAAAAGCTACTCATATTTTTTCAGCAAAAAATTTCAGTATATTTGCCTATCACTCGATGTGAATTTTAACGAATCCTTAACTAACGACATACTTGTCCATTCTTATAGACAGGTAATCAGATAGGCCAGTCTATGTCGGTACTTTGAAGTAAGGTTGTACCAATATTTTGTTTGAAGCTTCCTTTGTTTGTTTGTTTGTGTTGAGGTTTTATGGCCCAGTCAACCCAATGGGATCATTTAGAGCGCGGTCAGTTTACCTAACCACACATTTACTGAGCAGGCTTAGTCCTCTCACACGTTTACTGAGCAGGCTTAGTCCTCTAAGTGGTTAACCAGTATTGTGCACATTCTTTCGCCAGAAACTGACAACTGCCCTTCTTGAATCAGCGGAAGGAAGATATGACCCTAGAAAATATTTCATGATCAATCTCCACAAAAGAATGTTGATGACCTCCACGGGGGTTGAACCCGCGACCTCCTGGTCTCCAGTTGGACGGCACATCCAAATGAGCCACAGAGGCCAGCACTTTTTTGTTTGTCCAGGTGTGAATGCCAAATTGCACTGAAGACAACCTAAAGTCCTAGTTGCCTCTGCAGTGAATTCAGATATATGTTAACCCCAATTGAGATTATCAGTGATGGTGATAACCTTCATTGAGGTATTTGGATGACTGAACTCGTTCCAATGTTTGTTCATGGAGGGTATAATTGAATGCTATTTACTTGTCAGGGAGATGCCGAGTCACCCTCATTGAGTGACAATTGGCAACATTAAATTTCATTTGCAAAACGCCCTCCCAGTTTGCTAAGTTGTTCAGGTCTTTCTGTAGTATTTCAGTCAACAGAGGATCAGATATTCCTATACAACACACAATCATCAGTTTGTTTGTGTTGAGGTTTTACAGCCCAGTCAACCCAATGGGGTCATGTCGAGCGCCGTCAGTTTACCTAACCACTTGTTTACTGGGCAGGCTTAGTCCTCTAAGCGGCTAACCAGTATTGTGCACATTCTTTCGCCAGAACTGACAACTGCCCTTCTTGAATCAGCGGAAGGGAGAGAATATTTCATGATCAGTCTCTATGAAAGAATGTTGCCGACCGCAGCAGGGGTTGAACCCACAACCTCCTGGTCTCCAGTCAGACGACGCATCCAACTGAGCCACCGAGGCTGGCCACAATCATCAGCAAAACGACGAACAGAAGACCTGATATTGTCCAGAAGATTATAAATAACAAGCAAATTCCATAGGGAATTTATGTCCCCGCCTTATTTTTATTTGACCTGTTAAAAATGGGTAAGTTAACCAGAGGACCATTGGTCCTGTATCACTTACCTAAGTATTGAAGCAGGAAAACAGTGATAAAAAATAATTTCAGGATTCTGAAAAAACCAAATGCATATCTTCAGACCATCCTTAAAGCCCAAGTAACAAGGTACCTACTCCCTATATGCTTCTGTAGTATTAGAACTAAAAAATGTCTAAGTTAAAAATGCGGAAAAAGTGATAAAAAAATTATTTCAGGATTCTGAAAAAAACACATGGATATCTTCAGGCCATCCTAAAAGCCCAAGTAACGTTTCAAAAGGGTCGACCAAAAACTGTGGGAGGAGTTAAGGGGATAAGGTACCTACTACCTATACACTTCTGTAATATTAGAACTTAAAAAAAGTCTAAGTTAAAAATGCGGAAAAAGTGATAAAAATTTATTTCAGGATTCTGAAAAATCCACATGCATATCTTCAGGCCATCCTAAAAGCCCAAGTAAAGTTTCAAAAGGATCGTCCAAAACCTGTGGGAGGAGTTAAGGGGACAAGGTACCTACTCCCTATAGACTTCTGTAATATTAGAACTCAAAAAATGTCTAAGTTCAAAATGTGTAAAAAGTGATAAAAATAATTTCAGGATTCTGAAAAAAAAAACACATGCATTTCTTCAGACCATCCTTAAAGCACCTGTAAAGTTTCAAAAGGATCGGCTTAAACTGTGGTAGGAGTTACGGGCACAAGGTACCTACTACCTATACGCTTCTGTAGTATTAGAACTAAAAAAATGTCTAAGTTAAAAATGCCGAAAAAGTGATAAAAAATTATTTCAGGATTCTGAAAAATCCACATGCATATCTTCAGGCCATCCTAAAAGCCCAAGTAAAGTTTCAAAAGGATCGTCCAAAAACTGTGGGAGGAGTTAAGGGGACAAGGTACCTACTCCCTATAGACTTCTGTAATATTAGAACTCAAAAAATGTCTAAGTTCAAAATGTGTAAAAAGTGATAAAAATAATTTCAGGATTCAGAAAAAAAAAACACATGCATTTCTTCAGACCATCCTTAAAGCACCTGTAAAGTTTCAAAAGGATCGGCTTAAACTGTGGTAGGAGTTACGGGCACAAGGTACCTACTACCTATACGCTTCTGTAGTATTAGAACTAAAAAAATGTCTAAGTTAAAAATGCCGAAAAAGTGATAAAAAATTATTTCAGGATTCTGAAAAATCCACATGCATATCTTCAGGCCATCCTAAAAGCCCATGTAAAGTTTCAAAAGGATCGGCCAAAAACTGTGGGAGGAGTTAAGGGGACCAGGTTTTTGACTGATTTGGGGTTTAACGACATGTCAACCCTTGTAGGTCATTTTGTGTCATCTAACAGAAAAAGGGAGAAAAGAGATAGAATAGGTAGTAGAGGAGAAGGAAGAGAGGGACAGGAATGAAAGTGAAGAAACAGAAGAAATAAAAACATTCCCCCTCCACCCTTACCTGCTACAAGGGTAGCAGACCTTGCTCAACTCTAAGCCAATATCAGTTGAATGCCCCGGTGAAGTAAGCTACATGACACCTTCGCACCACCCGACCACCCCCAAGGGGACAAGGTACCTACTCCCTACAGACTTCTGTAATATTAGAACTCAAAAAAATGTCTAAGTTCAAAATGTGTAAAAAGTGATAAAAAATAATTTCAGGATTCTGAAAAAACCACATGCATATCTTCAGACCATCCTTAAAGCACCTGTAAAGTTTCAAAAGGATCGGCTTAAAACTGTGGTACGAGTTATGGGGACAAGCTACCTACTCCCTATACGCTTCTATAGTATTAGAACTAAACAAATGTCTAAGTTAAAAATGCAGAAAAAGTGATAAAAAATTATTTCAGGATTCTGAAAAAAACCACATGGATATCTTCAGGCCATCCTAAAAGCCCATGTAAAGTTTCAAAAGGATCGGCCAAAAACTGTGAGAGGATTTAAGGGGACAAGGTACCTACTCTCTATACACTTCTGTAATATTAGAACTCAAAAAATGTCTAAGTTCAAAATGTGTACAAAGTGATAAAAAAATAATTTCAGGATTCTGGAAAAACCATATGCATATCTTCAGACCATCTTAAAAGCACCTGTTAAGTTTCAAAAGGATCGGACAAAAACTGTGGGAGGAGTTAAGGGGACAAGGTACCTACTAAAAATTCGGAACCACGCACCACGGAAAGCCAAAAACAGTGTCCCTCCGCTTTTCTTCGAAAAGGCAGGGGACAGAAAAAAAAAAAAAAAAAAAAAAAACAGAAAAAGGGCCAGTCCCAGAACTGAACCTTGGGGGGTACATAGAAATACCAGAACACACCGAAATGCTGAACACACTGGTATTTACTGGAACACACTTATATTTTCTTTATTTTCTAATTATCAATGTTTGATTTCATGAGTTAATTGTTGTTTATGTTTAACATGTTGTTAAGAACAAACTAGATCTCAGTATACATTAGTTGATCTGCATTTCAATGTTTTTGATTAGTGTGTTCCGGTCTTTACCAGTCAGGAGCATAACTTCTACAAGTTATTTTTTTTTAACTCTAAAGAGTTATCAATTTTGCTACAATTTGAGAATTTAACTTGTTTCAGTTATTTTTTAATTTGTGCCATTTTTTCACCTTCTGACTGTAGACTTACAGCAATTTTCATGGGCAAGTGGTTAATTTTGTATCAAGCAATAAAATTGTGTATGCATCGTCTAGAAATGTGTGCGCAGGGCTTTTGAAGTTAATGAAAAAATATACTTTTTAACTTACTTAGGTTATTTTCAAAATATTTACAAATTTCAGAAATAACCTAAATAAGTTAAAACCTTCAGCCAATGGAAAGTTAACTCTTACACTTTGGAAGGGAGGTTACTTTATAGTTGAATTTTAACTTAGCAAAGTTATAAATCTTCTCAAAATTTTAACCTTTAGAAATTATGCTCCTGACTGTTTACACCAAGTGTGGGGTTTCGATACATGTTGATGTATAAAACTTCATTTTCTGCACACATCAGAAAAACAAAACACTTGAAATTAATAAAGCGGTAAGCAAACAATACTAATTAGTTTTCACTCTTGGACTTTTTTAGTCTGACATTTACTCAGTATACAGCTATAAATGGCTACCGAACTGCACAGAGTTCATACCCATATTCAAAAATTGCCCTTTGTTTGCTTCAGTCAAGACAAGAAAGCTATCAAGGTCATATTTCACTATTTGCTAACACTATTAATAACTTTAATATTAAAGAAAAAGACCAAAAGAAAAGTAGTTGTAGGGGAAAGAAATATACACATTAAGTGCATTCCGGTTAATACATGTACCATTGTGTTCCGGTATTTCTACATGTATGTACCGAACCTTGAGGGACATCAGACAGGACTGGGACTGGAGTATTGTCACATGCAAATGTTCTATGCAAACAAAATAATTTAAAGACAAGTACTACTGTCCTCCTTAATTTGGTGGAAATCAAAAGTCCAGAATACACATGGCATTTCCAGAATTTGGCTGATGTAAAATCATGACACATTAGTCCTGATGCCCAGGTCTCATAGGAGTCAGCATTACGAAGTTATTAAAACATGTCTTTCGCTACTGTTACAGCAGTTGGTCATATCTGACTGTTACCTGCACAGGGGCAGGTTTTACCAGATGGTCCATTAAGGAGCACTTTTGCCTCAGTTGTGGTCCAGCGGAATCATTAACCGACAAAGGGCATATCTCTCCCTGCACAGAGTCCCTCCATTTAATGTCCTGATCTGAAGGATGGAACACTGTATTAACTGTATCCTGCCAATGATGCTATAAATGGAGCATGTTCAGATTCAGAATATTTCTGATTGAGTCTGGGACCTCTCAGAATCAGAATCAGAATATTTTACTGGTGATACATCAATAGACATTTATTCACCAGGGCCAATGATTGCAAAGACTAGTCTCTAGATCTCACAAGTGATGTGAATCTAGCGACAAGGTCCTCAGAACTTTCAGCAGAGGAGAGTATAGATGCAAGGAGTGCATTCCAATCCCTAATGGTATTCTGGAAAGAAACTGTACTTATAAATATCAGTTCTAGCATATAACACTTAAAATGCCATTGGATGCTGATTCCTACTGCGCCTATTTGGGGGTTGAAGGTCATCACAAGGTATACTCGCTCTACCTTTCAGACCTTTGAATAGCAATATGAGTTTACTACCTTTGCGTCTCTTGTGAAGAGACTCCCACCCTAACTGTTCAAGAATGCTAGTCATACTTCCAGTTTCAAAGTTATAGTTTCCAGTCACAAACCTAGCTGCACAATTCTGAACCTTTTCTAGTTCTTCCTGGACTACTATTCCATGTGGGTCCCAAACAGGCTAGCATACTCCAGGATTGGTCGCACCAACCCCTTGTATGCTGTCTCCTTAACATCCTGGGGGCATGACAATAGATTATGTCTTAAGAAACCAAGAGTTCTGTTTGCTTTTGTGCAAACATTGCTTACATGAGTATTCCATTTCAAATCCTTAGAAACTGTCACACCAAGGTATTTAATATTATCACATAGTGACCTAAATTCCCAACATTCAACATGAAATATCTTGCGATGTAGATGACCTACATGCATGCAAATGTGATAAATCAGTTATACCATGGTTCTGCGCATGTACGTGCGATAATGCACTCGCTCACGCTCGTGCATTATCGCATCCTACATGCGCATGAACCATGGTATAACTAAGACTTATCCACATTTTCGAGGACTGTTCCTTCTAAGGAGTAAACTGCATTGATCTTTTTGATCAGCTTCTTAGTAAGCTGCATAATGTTATATTTCACGGGTTGAAATCTCACAACCCACTTCCTGGCCCATTTGCTCAGTTAATCAATATCGCTTTGGAGTTTCGATGTGTCTTCAGTGCTATCAATCTGATGATAGCAGACACAGTCATCAGCAAACAAACGAATCTCAGATTCTATTCCAACCATGATGTCATTTATATACAAGGAAAACAACAGTGGACCGAGAACAGTGATCTGCGGCACACCAGACAAAACGGGTTCCCACTGAGATTTTGCTCCATTAACTACAACCCTTTGTTGCCTATTGCACAGAAATGAATCAATCCATATTAAAGTTTTTCCACTTATGCCATATCCATGGAGTTTGCATTTCTGAAGTTCATGAGGAGGAGCGTCAAAAGCCATCTCGAAGTCCAATATTAATGTGTCTACTTGACCTCCTGCATCCAAAATTTTGACCCAATCATTTATTACTGTGATCAACTGAGTTTCACAGCTATGATTCTTCCTGAAAGCATGTTGCCTGTCTAACAGAAGCTTCAAAATGAGCCATAATATTTGTACATACTATGTGTTCAAGCATCTTGCAAGGAACACATGTCAAGGACACTGGGTGATAGTTACAGGGTAAGGCTCTGTTGCCCTTCTTATAAAGTGGACAGATGTTAGCCACAGACCATTCCTTGGGGATTTCACCCTTATCAAGAGATTGCTGGAGCAAATGAGCAAATACAGGACTAAGTTCTACCGCAAGTTCTTTAAGGACTCTAGGATGAAGTTCATCAGGTCGTAATGCCTTTGAGGGATTTAAACGTTTCACCTTCATTTGAAATGTGAAGCTTATATGTGGAACTGACTTCTCAAGTAGAGGGACCTCATTTTCTGAAGTTTTGTAGAATACATCTGTAAACTGACCATCGAACTCCTCAGCCTGCTCAGTTTCAGACTCAGCCAAACCACTACCATTTCTCCTTTTGAGAGAAAGGACACCCTGATTGTCTTTCCTTTGACTGTTGGTATATCGACAGAAGTCTTCGGGGTTAAAATTGTTGGTATATCGATAGAAGTCTTTGGGGTTAAAATTAATGTCACCAACCAATTTGTTAACATACAAATCATGCTGCTTCTTGATATCAGCTTTGATTCGCTGTCTCAGCACCAGAGGCTAGCGCACTATCCACTGAGCTTCCACACTCCTCAGGTGCAGAACTGAAATCCTACTCATTCAAATGAATGGACCCGTCTTAAACTAGCTCTTCGGAAGAATGGATAGGGTACATGTATATTGAAGTCAACTGGCCTGATCTAGTAACAAGTTACTAACAACCAACTGAAAATATGACACCAAGTCTTCAAGGCAAGGCGGGTAGATCAGTGATTCATGCACTGGCCTCTGGAGATCACTAAACAAAACAATCAGGATACAGCTGTTAGGGGTAAAATCTATACAAATTTCAACACAGAAAGAAATTATCAATGAAATATAACTGAGTAGTATGAAGCAAACATGTGTATTGAGAAAGGATAAAGATATACTGACACTTTTCACAATCCCTTTTTGAAATGCTGGTCCAGCTGTACTCATGTTGTTGAAGTTTTTCTCATGTGGCACAAAAAGGAAGTAGAAAGTCACGTGATTTGTAACGTGGAACGTCAACAAAAACGTGTATAACGCCCCAGGGTCTTTTTGTTTCGATAAACAGGTTTCACTGAAAGTAATAAAGCAGCTATGTCTTTTACTATTGTTTTAAAATAGGTAAATCAGTTGTAAATGCCAAATTTATTTGTAGTTTCGGTTTCACAAAAGGCAATGCCGATGACATGAACCCGGAAGTGATTTGCGACCTATTCAGCAGGCAAAAAGTAAACACATTTGTAGCTAAAAATTCTATAATAAAAACAATTATGGTAATATTTATCTTCCCCATAAATAGATGTGACGATGGAATTGGAATATTTATAATATAAATGCACCTAACTTAGAAATTAAGTGTTGGCGCCCCGCAGAAACGCTTTGTTTAGAAAACATGGCGGTTGGACAGCCACAGAGACAAAACAGAGGTTATTAATTTGCTTATTACGTCAAGTTTAATAGTTTAATCATCGACTGTTGGAAGATTTTAACTTTATTTGATAATACATAGTCACTTAATTATATTTCCTGTACATTTAATGTGGGAATCTCTTTGCTTTGTTTGTCTCAGTCTTTTGTTTACATGTGCAGACATGACTTGGCAGTGTTATTAAGAGGGTGGAGTAATTTTTTTTCTTCTTCTTTATATTGGCATTGATTTGATTTACAACAGCATTTTTTTTTCCTAGCTATAATATGGAATGAACGTTTCAGAAACCTCAACCTGAAAACCTACTGAAACTAAAACATTAAATGGAGAAATCGTCCAGTCATGTATTTTGACGCACATCTAATTTGACGCGTTTACATGTTTCTTCCTATTCTTGGACTTGTAGAATTTTTTTTGTAATGCCTCATTTAGATTGGGGTAGAGCAACACAAAAGAGTCACATCCAGGTGTTTAAGTAGAAATTCTAGGATCTTCTTGGAATATTACAATGTAACCGTGCATGGTCAACATTTTGAAAGAAATGATTAAAGCACATTTTTCCTTGAATCGAAGCTCAAAATTTTAAAAATACATCAGCTACATCTGAATCAAACGTGCTTCTTTGTCACAGTGTCACCTGATGCATTTATTCACAAGTATGATATGTGGGTAAACTGCTATTGCATACACAATATTACTTTTCAAATAAATATAAGGTCTTATATGAAAATATTTTGCAGCTGGAAGAAGAGAAATTCATAAAGTAATTTTCTGTGTATTTGTTTGCTGCCAAGCATAAATAATTTGAAGAAAATATTTTTGTTGACAATAAATAATCTATTTAGAACATATTTTATTAAGATGTGGCAAATTTGTTCATGCAAGCAGGAGAAAGAAGCATATCAGTATATATTTGTTTTTGCCATCCACGATAATTGGTCACGTGACACAATATTGTAATCACGTGGTCAGTAGCCCAGATGAAAACAATAACATTAAAAAGGTTGACCAAAGTGATAACAGTCCTTAATGACGTTTACACCTTTATCTATTAAGTCAAGTTTTACAGCTAAGACTAACTTTTTTTTATGAAAATATCAAATCTAAGGCATCAGTACTTTGTTTTGAAAATGGCCAAAATTTGCAAAGATCACATGACAATCACAAGATAATTTCCCGCTGAAAATTTAATTAACGCGAAGTCCCATGATTTTTGGTTCAAAATGGCAGCAGTATGGTTGGCTTGTTTACACAAATACTTTCACAAAACAAATCCACAGTACTGCATTATTTGTACATAAGATAAATGCTTAGATAATAATTTAGATGACTCTAGGATTATTTTCAGCATTTGTCTCTGAAAGTAGTTAAGGTGAAACGTTTAACCGTTAGTAATGCGAAAATACATAAAACCGGGCTACTGTCCTTTCAACCTCACTCGGAAAGATGGCGTTTCTTGCTTGGCATTTTATTTTAAATGAAAATAGTTTGTTCTTATTGACTATATCTTACTATGCATTTCTGTATTCATTAGACTTTCAGTCAAGGACAGAGAATCAAACCACGACATTCTGGTGGACTTTATTTGGCAGACTTTATTTGTGCATCTTACACGAATTACTCATGACCCGTTCTGCTGTGCAGGCTACTCAGAATATTATAAATAGAACTGCTAACATTGTGCGTAAAGAATGTCCGTCCTTGTAAGTATGCACTATAAATAAAATAGACCCTTACCGGACAGTGCAGACTTGTCTGGATCAGCAATTTTCCTGTTTGCAATAAGGTATGCTTTTTACTACTCAGAACTCTATGGTATTAACCGATAGACCCGTGAACCATAAAGTAGTTACTTACTTTTTGGGCAATATATAAACCAGCCAGCACATAAAAATGTTTCTAGGTCCTGTTAACACTGTCAAGCAAACTGTAGGTCCTGGTCAGAATAAGCGGATGTGACAGCCAGCTGCCCTGTCATAGTTTTTGGCTCCTTTTTTGTAATTGGTACGGTACCTTTTTTTGATTTACTGTTGAATGACCACCTTCCATTACGCAAGCGCCAAGTTTGATGTTTTTGATACACATTTCAATATTCATTAGACTCAGTCAAGTGCAGAGAATCAAACCGCAACATTCTGATGTCATCACAGAGGCCATTGCACTGAAAAACTGTTAGAAAGAAACATCAAAAGGTTTTATATTGTCTTGTCGATTGCGCATTTCTGATAATTGATATCTGCGTTATCTCGCATGCGATTGGTTTTGATTCAGTAGGTAGAGACAATTACGCCAGTATATGAATTGTGATTGACTTGTCCTCTACATGTATCTGGCCAGGTACAGCTGTTGTGAAATACTGGCAGACTTTATTTGTGCTTCTTACACAAATTATTCGCGACCCGATTGGCTGTGCAGGCTACTCAAAATAATAAAACAGCTAACATTGTGCATAAAGAATGTCCGTCCTTGTAAGTATGCACTATAAATAAAATAGACCTTTATCAGACCACACAGACTTATCTGGATCAGCAATTTTCACATTTGCAATAAGGTATGCTTTTTACTACTCGGAACACTATGGTATTAACCAGTAGACTCTTGAACCGTAAAATAGTTACTTACTTCTTGGGCAAGATACAATGACCTAGACCAGCCTGTGCATAAAATTGTTTCTAGGTCCTGTTAACGCTGTCAAGCAAACTGTAAGTCCTGATCGGAATAAGCGGATGCGACAGCCTGCTGCCCTATCATAGTTTTTGGCTACTTTTTTATAATTGGTAAGGTACCTTTTTTGATTTACTGTTGAATGACCACCTTCCATTACGCAAGCATCTAGTTTGATGTTTTTATGGACAGTTTCTGATCAAAGTATGCGGCAATGTTTCTGAAATTGACTGCCGTTAGACAGCGGTCGTGTGTCACATCCGCACCGAAGTCTAATGGATATTAAAATGCATAGTATAATAAACCATTTGTCTTTTCTGTTTCTTTGTTTGGCTCTTAAATATGTACCTTAAAATCAAATTTACAGCTAAAAATTTTTCTGACATATGCAATTTCTATAGTAAAGTGATTTTTTTTGTCTAAGAAAATATTTTATATTTTTCTTTGCTGAATTTTAATTATTGGTGTTTCACAACTATATTGTGAAAATTTCAGAAAAAATGAACAAGGGAAACATGTTGAAAATCTGCCTCCAAGTTACCTACCCTACAAATTTCTGCATAATTTGCATTCATTTTTACTATGGGAAAAAGTGAAAATGTTTGATTTTTTAAAAACCAATGACAAGAATAAAACTTTTTGTGCATAGGTAGTTATGACAAATGGTTTTGCATTAAATCGTGACAAAAGTTTGCAAATTTACTTCTTCTGTGTAAAGTGCCAAGCAAAAAACGACTTTCTGAAAGATGTCGAAAGCACAGTAGAGACATACGCAAACTGATAATTTTGTGTCGCAAATCTCTCTGTGTGTTGAGAATTAGACTGCAGCCTTATCTAGTAAGAATGATGCTGCAAAAATCCAAAACCGAGAACTTTGTTAACCTGAGCAACTGAAAATAACTTTTTTGATATCAGTATATATTTAGATTATTTCCGACAATCCTCTTGACATTTTTTGAAAAAATATTTTCAACCAGTATATGTTACATTCTACTAAATGTAATTTTCAACCAGATGTCGTATTCGACCAGTTGACATTCAACAAAATGTCGTAGACCCCTCTTCATCCTATTAGTTACTTTCTAATTATGAATTTCAGTGATTGCCTTAAAAACTGCTTGAATTTGTTTATGGGGTCTCAATGAGCTTGAAATTACTTGAAAACCTTCCCAAGCTTGAAAAG
Organism: Anodontia alba; assembly: GCA_964016985.1. NCBI lineage: Eukaryota > Metazoa > Mollusca > Bivalvia > Lucinida > Lucinidae > Anodontia > Anodontia alba. The sequence continues at coordinate 7,984,370 of OZ024824.1, forward strand.
TACTTGACTTTGAAGAGATACATATCTGTCAATTTTTTTTTTTTTTGCTCCAAGGATCGATGGTCCAGATTCTCATTTTCCAAGTGCTGGAAATTGTATGTACTCGATGCATAGAAAAGAGGGTGTATCCAGATAACATTTTTCTTACCGTATTCGATCTAATTACTGCACATACCCCTATAAGCGCACAGTCAAGAAATTCCGTAGTCTTCAGATTACAGCCAGTGTAATTTTTCTTTACTTCTTTTTAAAAGCATTTGTTGTGGGTACTCATTTGAATTGCATCAACTTGTCGATGCAATTCAAATGAGTGCCCACAACATATGCCTTTATAAAGAAAATCAGAAACAATCACATAATCACCATCAAATAAGTCCCTTTTCTGATCTTTTTTATAGCGTATCCTTAGTAGGTAGTTACATATTTTACCGCAAATGAGTGTTCCCAGTAATTTTGAAAAACCTAAGCGCACAGTGCGGTAATTAGGTCGAATATGGTATTTCTCCACAAAAACATATGTTGTGGGTACTCATTAAAATCATCTCCATGAGGTACATCTAATGGATACCACAACATATGTTTTCATGGAGAAATATGGGAAAAAGTGTCTCATCTGAAGCTATGTTTTAATATGGCATGAGGTGAATCACAGTACACCACAACCTCTTCATAACACTATTGTTGGGGTCCATAGCATAAACCATGTTAGTTAAACAACCGTGTTATATCCAAACAAAAATGTATAGATTATATTGAAAAATGACCTGTTATGGTCATTTTTCAATATAATCTATACATTTTTGGGATCCATCTTTGAATCATGTTATATCCAAAACCGTGTTATAATGAACCGTGTTATAAAGAGGTTGAAGTGTAGTTGTGAATCTGTTTGCCACTCACCCAGTAATGGTGTGAAACATCATCTTGTAACAAAATGAACAAAGTTTAGGGTGAAATATGTTAGAAATATATAGTAATTTTTTTCTTTTTAATTTCAGGTCAGGTGACAGTGATTGTATCCTTGATTGTCTACATACATGTACATGTACATTCAACTTTAAAGTGCCACTCAGAACTGTAGCAAACAAGACCAAAATTAAAATATTTTTTTGTTTCACCTTATCCAACTTACCCTGAAAATTGACCCCTACACCTAAAATGTTTTTCATGACTTGGGAATGAATTTTTATTCCCACGCTTTCGCGATGGGGATATCGTAAATGTGTCCGTCCATCATGCTAGCTCCTCCTAAACCACTGGGCAGAATTTAACCAAACTTGCTACATGACTTCACCGCGTGGTAAGGGTGTGTGAGAGCAACATTATTTTTCACTCTGCCCCATTTGACCTTTGGATGGGTTCAACAGGTCACTGTCTGTCTTTCCATCTGTCACGCTATCTCCTCCTAAACCACTGGGCAGAATTTAACCAAACTTACTACATGACTTCACCGCGTGGTAAGGGTGTGTGAGAACAACATTATTTTTTACTCTGCCCCATTTGACCTTTGGATGGGTTCATCAGGTCACTGTCTATCTTTCCGTCGATCCGTCACGCTATCTCCTCCTAAACCACTGGGCAGATTTTAACCAAACTTGCTACATGACTTCCCCTCATGGTAAGGGTGTGGGAGAGTGAGTCTGTCTGGCTGTCCGTTCATCCGTCCGTCTTTCTATTAGCAACATTAGCACCGAGCATAGGGATTTGCGATGATGTGCCATTCACTGCACAATCTAGTTTTTTTTTTTTGTTTTTTTTTCTTTTCTCAGACTGGCATTTGCAATGTTCTCTGTACTATTTTTATTGTTATTTTTGTGTAAATTTCTATTTAAGTATTTTAAGGACACTTCTAAATGGGCTTTTGATACTTTTCTCATACTTCTGGAGTTCATTTTTTTCCCAAGAATGGAAAAAAAAAATTCTCTAACTGACAAACCACACTCTTTTAGATAGGGTTGAGAAAGGGTAAACAAACATACATTGTATTTTTAAGGTTAGCCCAACACTTTGAAATATCATTTTTTTTTTTTCATAGAAAACATAGCTTAACATTTTATCTTGCTGACAGACAATTCACATGATTAAAGCTTGACATCTCATGTGAATTGTCTGCCTTAATTTCACTGAAAAAATAATTTTTAAAAAATTTAAATGTCATCTGCGCCAGTTTTGCTACAGTTTAACAGTTTAAGGGTAAATTGTAAAACTGTCCAGTCTTTGAATAGATTAATCATATAACAGATGCAGGTAATATTCAGAAAATATTTTTTTTTTTTTGTTAATTTTTAAACAAAAACATATTTTATGGCCATTGGGATTCATTCATGAGACCTGTTTTGTTGGGAAAATAAATACTATTTCGCAATTGTTTCCTTTTCTTGAGATATGATTGATACAAAAAAAAAGATATTTTTTTATTTCTCCACAAAAACATTTGTTGTAAGTACTCATTAGAAGTGCCTCACCAAGCCACCTCTGATGAATACCACAACATATGTTTTCATGGAGAAATAAGAAAAATATTACATAGATACAATCATACTCCCTCTTATCTAGCTATGAAAAATGATTATTTATTTTTCAATGTAAATAAAAAAGGCCAAGCTTTATCAGTTCTTGTTATAATGTTAACTATAATACTGGTAGGCAGGATTTTTGTTGTTATTATACCCGTGCAGGCTGTGTTTGTGGGAGGGTTGGAGGGGTATACTGTTTTCACATTGCCTTTCTGTATGTCCATCCGTTACATGGTTACCTTGCGGGGTATCTTTATTAAGCACTGCTTATTGATATTTCTTGTTGATAAATTTTACCACTTAGTTTTGAACCTACTGGTACTAAAACATGAGCTGGAAGAAATGTAGGAGTTTGTGCACTTTTTGGGGGTAGTGGGAAATTGGAAATGCAGTTAACATTGATATACTTAGAGTTTTTGATATACTTGTCTAGCAAAGAAAAATACATGTACTGGTATCATAGCTCTTGATAAGATGCTTTTTTGAGTCCAAAAGTATTGATATTTTCTTATTTCTCTATAAAAAACATATGCTGTCAGTACTCATTAGTACTCATTAGAACCAAGTGCCTTGACGAGGTGCTTCTTATGAGTATCCACATCATGGGCCCAGTTGTTCAAAGCATCGTTAGCTTAACGAGCTCGTTAAGGGTCATTTCGTTAACTGTTTTAGCGGATTCAATATACAATATTCTAGTATTTTTTGCTGAAAAAATGTGAGTAGCTTTTGCACTGCAAAAGCTACTCACATTTTTTCAGCAAAAAATTTCAGCATATTTGCGTATCACTCGATTAAAATTTTAACGAATCGTTAACTAACGATGTCGTTAGCTTTGAACAACTGAGCCCATATGTTTTCATGGAGAAATAAGAAAAATATTCACCTACTACCCACTCTTATCTAGAGCTATGGGTATATGAAAGTAAACATTTGAGATAGATCATACTGTTGTTCAACTCAGAATTCCGCGATGTCTTTTTATCTCTTTTCAATTAAATTCCTTAACATGTGATCAGAGATCATCTCTGCCATATGAGATTCTGTTGTACCTAAATGGCTGGTATTTTGGTTTGTTCTTCATTTGTGAATGTCTTCTCTATGCATTCAAAGGTAAGTGTAAGCCAATTTTATATTGTATCTATTTTTAGACATTTTTCCTTAAAAAAATTAGAATGTCATCTTATACAATTTTGCTGAGCGCGTTTAGGGTTAAAGTAAGCTTGCATTAATTTTGCATGTAAATGGCACTCATTTTAACCCTGATCCTGCTGAACCCGGATATACATGTACCCTGCCTTTGCAAACAATGTAGATCCAGATCAGTTGGCTTCTTCACTACACTGTTTGCCATTAAGTGTGTGAATTTTTATCAACAAGCTGGATCAAGTTATCTGATTGACTGAAAATTAGAAGTGGGCGTGGCATCTCAATTTATTCAGCAGGACAAGGGTTAAAATAGATTAAAGACATTGTTTTCATGCCGATGGGTTTAGTTCCTGGTACAAAAATTATCCCATGTAGTATGTGGAGCTTAATTTACATGAGGCATCATTTATCCTAATAGATTGTCTGGTCTATTTTCATTTGTTTGTTCTGCAGGTGTTTGTTTTTTATAGTTAAGCTATGTACCGGTATTTAAACCATTACCTGGTGCCTTGAGTGGGCTGTTTTCTGTGATTATAGCCTTGCCTGGGTATTTCCTTATTGAATTATTTCAATAACCCATTGTATACGGAATAGACTCTCCCACACTATATATTGAAAGAGTCCAATTTCAATTTTAGGTACACCCAGCTATGAGATTTACATATTCTTAGAGAAAAATGGCTAAACTATTTGCAAACAGTGGAGACCCTGATCAGACGCCGCATTCTGCTGCATCTGATCTGGGTCTGCACTGTTTGCCAAGTACTCTTTTACAGGTATCCCGACTACAATGGGATAAACAGCTTTCTTTCATTGCAAAAAAAAAAAAATGTAAGTGAAATATTCTGAGTGAAGCTATTGAGTTTTGCTTGATAAAATGTACATGTGAAATAGACATTGCATGTTCTGAATAAATAATGAAAAAAAGGTTATTAAAGTAATAATGTGAAATAATTGGCATCCATTCATTATAGTGGAGATGTACTTTAAAGCGTGTGTCATGTGGCATATACCTTGTGTCCCCAAAGATTTGAATAAATAAATTCAATAATTAATAAATATGATTGTTTCAGCTGCTGCTAAGCAGATGTCATTTTGAACTATTTTTCATATTTTTCCCAGATAATAGGATATGACTCAGGAGACATTTTGCATACAATTTGCATGAAATGTCTAATTTTCTGGGGGAAATAAGAGAAATATTTGTTTTTGCCTGCGAAACATGGTACGTAATCATATTTTATTTGTTACAGGTGAGACATTACCATATGCAGACGGAGTTCTCCCGGCTGAAATAATTCTTCTGTTTGTCTTGGCAGCTATTGAGGCTTTCAGATTATTTTTTGGTGAGTGAATTTACTGTCTAGCTTTGCTGCCGAAAATTCATTATTGCAGTGTTCCCCATATGTGAGCAGCAAAAACCCAGGCCAGCTTCACATAGTGTGTCCCTCAACCCCCTACCTTCTCTCTGTCTCTCTCAATCACACATGCACACACTCATACACATACACACACCCATGCATGAAGGTATGCACACACGTGCACAAAGTGCAAATTTTATCTTCTTTAAATTTTATGTCTGCAGGTAGATATATTATTGAGATAATATCTTATTTCTTTGCAAAGACTTGGTCTAGGATCTCATTAGAATCACCCACCTGGGATACTATATCAATGAATACTGCAGTTACCCATTTACCCTAAGTATTTGGGCACCTAAACTCCTTATCAGGCTTATCATAAACTTTGAGCATCCACTTCTCCTTTCTGCTGATTCAAGAAGGGCAGTTTCCAGTTTCTGGGGAAAGAATATGCACAAGTAATGGTTAACTGCTTAGAGGACTAAGATTGCCCAGGAAAAGTGTGGTTAAGTAAACTGACTGGCTCAACATGACTTTAATAGTGTTTATTGGGCTGTTAAACACCAAACAAATCAAAGAAGTCCGTTTGAATACCTATTGATTTTACAGGATAGGTGGCAAACAGTGTAGACCCTGATTGGACTCTGTTCTGTGGCATTTAACTCTTGTCCTGCTGAACCCAGATATACCCTGCCTTTGCAAAACAGTGTAGATCCAGATCAGTTGGCTTCTGAAGAAGCCAACTGATCTGGATCTGTACTGTTTGTCATACAGTATGTGAATTTATATCAGTAATCTGGATAAAGTAATCTGATTGGCTGAAAATTGGAAGTGGGCTTGGCATCTTAAATTATTCAGCATGAATCTAGATCTAGATCTACACTGATTTCTTATACCTGTCTCAGGCTGTCTGTCCGAATACCTAGTGTAGATATGGTACCTGGAACAGATATTTTGATGACAAAAAATCCCCCCTCCCTCCACCTCAAATTTCTTTTCTTACCTGGCCCTACAGCACCAGTTTGGAGGTAAAAGGGGTATCAGGTCTATATTTCTTCTGCTCTATTGCACCAGTTTGGAGATAAAAGGGGTATCAGGTAATTATTTTTTCTACCCTATTGCACCAGTTTGGAGATAAATGGGGTATCAGGTAAATATTTTTTTCTGCCCTATTGTACCAGTTTGGAGATAAAAGGGGTATCAGGTAATTATTTTTTCTGTCCTATTGCACCAGTTTTGAGATAAATGGGGTATCAGGTAAATATTTTTTCTGCCCTATTGCACCAGTTTGGAGATAAAGGGGGTATCAGGTAAATATTTTTTCTGCCCAATTGCATCAGTTTGGAGATAAAAGGGGTATCAGGTAAACATTTTTTCTAATGCTCTACAAAAACTAATGAGTACCTAATTCTCCACAAAAACTAATGTGTTCCCACAACATATGTTTTTATGGAGAAGTAAGAAAAATGTCGATACTTTTTGGTTGAAAAAAAGTAGCTTACGGTAAATGGCCTAAAATTTAATACATCAAAGTTGCTGACAAAATGACATATGCTAACAGTGGAGATCTAAGATAACCTTTTGATATTAGATTCAAATTACTTCTTACTTACTTATTTGTCTTACTTGTCATCGAGATTGCTGTTAGGCGCTTGCCTCTGAGATCTGTTGTAGTATTCTTCTTTGGTACTGGTACTGGTGTTGCGAGTATGCAATATAGCAGTCTGGCTGTATTTTTATTGGTAGTATTTTCCAGTGTTTGTTTCACCATGATTTAAATTGGTACAAAAATTCTCACAATACTACATATTGGGAAGGTTATTCCACTGGTTAATAACTCTCTGTGAGAAGCTAAATCTCCTTATATCTAAGATAGATGTTCTGTACACAGACAAAGTGGAATGACAACACCTTGAAAGAAAATAACTACCATGTAAATTTATTTACCTCCCTTCTCATTGGTGGCTATTCTCTAAGGAAAAAATTTGCACTCTCTGGGAATCCCCATTTTTGAAAGGAAATGAAATTCCTGTATGCAAAAGTACCCACAACCTCTCAAGATTACAGAGTGAAATCAAAGCACTGGCAGCACTGGTGGGTTAATTGTCTCTGAGTGTACGCTGGGAAAATAGTCATGAACAGGGACTTAACCCTTGTCCTGCTGAATAAATTAAGATGCCACTCCCACTTCTAATTTTTAGCCAGTCAGATTACTTGATCTGGAATGTTGCTCTAAATTCACATACTTAATGGCAAACAGTGCAGATCCAGATCAGTTCGCTTCTTCAGAAGCCAACTGATCTGAATCTACACTGTTTGCAAAAGCAGGGCATATCCCGGTTCAGCAGGACAAGGGTTAAGACTCGTTTAACCCTTAACTTCTTTGAATTTAAGCAAACAGTGAGGACCCTGGTCAGATGCCACATACTGCAGCATCTGATCTAGGTCTGCACTGTTTGCCAATGTCCCAGTCCAGGTTTTACAGATAACCCTCTTTACATGGCACGCTGACGTCATAGTGACTAGCGTGGCTATAAATAACCTTTACAGGATTTCGTACAAATACACAGTTTGATTACATTGGTCAGTGATAATCCTGTGGACGACTATCTTAAGGAAATTTTGGCGTTTGTATACTATGGCTCGATTGTAAACAATCCACCTAAAAAGGCAAACAGGGTAGAACTAGGTGAAATTGGTTGTGATAAGCTGTCTTATCAGGATCTACAGTTTTTTTTGTTTTTTTTTTTTGTTTGGTTTTTAATTTTGTCACTATATTAGTTTGCTATATTGTCCATATTTTTTTTTTACACTTCTGGCCCGGAGGTTATAAAACTTTTTTCATGCTCAACTCAGCTGAGCATGAAATTTTCTCTGCTAAAAAAAATATGAAAATGCCAACAATAGTTGGCATTTTCATATTTATTAGCAGAGAAATTTTCATGCTCAGCTATGTTTAGCAAGAAAGAATTTGCAATTATTGGTAATTTGAGATTTATTAGCAGGACAAATTTCATGCTCAGCTGAATTGAGCATAAAAAAAGTTTTATAACTTCGAGGCCTGTTGTTGTAATTTGATTTCAGCTCGCAAAGGGAATCTGACAGAGCGTATTATTGGTGTGATAGTATCTATTCTACTCGGTGTTCCTTCCATCCTTGGTGCCATATTTTACCTTTATTGGCAGACGTATGTAATGCGAGCGGACGTGATATTGGCGGGAATTCAGCTAGCTTTCATTGGTTTAGAACTTTTATTTGGAATTATTGCTATTATCACTTTTGCAAGGTATGGACGTCTTTGAATTCATATTATTTTTTTTCCATTTCTTTATGTAGCCCTTAACCCATTGTAGACTGAATAGACTCTCCACACTATATATTGGAAGACTCTGATTTCAATTTTAGGTATGTCCGGCTATGAGACTTACATATTCCTAGAGAAAAATGGCTAAACTATTTGCAAACAGTGGAGACCCTGATCAGACACCGCATTCTGCGGCATCTGATCTGGGTCTGCACTGTTTGCCAAGTACTCTTTTACGGGTCTCCCGACTACAATTGGTTAAAAAGCCATTCAAAATTTGTAGCAGATGATATTCTAAAGTTTTTTTTTTATTTCATTTGTTTTTGTTTTTTTTCAAGAAAATAATGCTTGACATTTCATGCAAGTCACTGGAAAAGTAAATATATATATTTTTAACTCACCTGTATGAAAGTAGAGGTAGAGCTATGGCAGTCACCGCGGCATTGGTGTCGGCACTGGTTAAAGTTTTAGTTAAAGATTTTAAAAGGCTATATCTCCTTAACCTCTGGATGGAAGTAGTTCATACTTGCCCTATGTTAAATGCCTGTCTGAAGTTCTATGCTGTACCATTCTGACCCACATGAGTGACCTTGAGATCAAGGTCACAGACTTAGAAAAAAATGATGTTAAAGTTTTTGCGGCAAGCACAGTTCAGGCAGGCTATGCTGTTCTGTGACAGCTCTAATTTAGAATGTACTCTGTTGCAATTTTGAATGGCTTTTCAAGGAGTAAGTAATAAATACATGTTTAATCATTTTTTTCATTCCCCTTTCTTTTCTGTGCACTGTCTGCAGAGCCCCAAATAAAAATATATCCAGCAGATAATTTTTGTTGTTTTTGCATTAGAACACATCTTGTGAGCACTGGTACTACTCAGAGTCATCTCAGTGGGACAATGATTGCCTGCATTGTATGTCATGATGCAAAATAAACCTAACCCATAAATTGCCAAAATAAATTTGTGCAGACAACATTCTAATTTTTCTCATTATTTTTCAGTAAAAATATAGCTTTATATTTCATGTTAGTCATGAAATGTAAAGCAGTATTTTCTCTGAAAAATCAAAAAATGAGATTCAGAATGTCATCTGCTGTTGTTGTGATTGGCGTTTTAAGGGCTACTTTTTATGCAAACCTCTCCCTATCTAACAATTGGTACTAGAGCAGCAACCCACAGATACTCTTTTTATTCTTAATATCCAGATAGCTAAGCTTGAGCAAAACATCTGAGACCCAGATCAGACAGAACCTACTGGAGCATTTGGTCATGATCTGTCTTCACTGTTTACAACTCAAGTTCATTTTAGAATCATAACTTGAAAGTCTAATGCACTTAGTGCATTTGACTACCAAGTTATGATTCTACAAAGGGCAAAAAGTATACAGTCGAACCTCGATGGCTCGAACATCTTTGGAACCATGGAAATTTGTTCGAGACATGGGTAGTTTGAGCCACTGAGGGTTAATTATGGCACCAGTTCAGGAAGCAAATAGCGATAATTTAGGGAAATCTTTTCGATTTTCTACACAATGATTGTATGTTGAGTGTCCTCATTAGAATCGCCTCAATGAGGTGATTCTAATGAGTACTCACAACATACAATTCCATGATAAATTAAGAAAAAATCCCTAAATATTTGTTTTCTTGAGCTATTGGAAGGATTTTGAAGGGACTGAAAAAAAGAGTCCGAATCATCCACAGTAAATGAGCCATCCAGGTTCGAGCCTTTGAGGTTATACTGTATTTGTCTACCAAATTATGATTCCAGAAAGAGTACTAAGTGCAACTGACTATCAAATTATGATTCTAAAAAGGGCACAAAGTATATTTGACTACCAAATTATGATTCCAGAAAGAGCACTACCCAATAAGTGCAGTTGACTATCAAGTTATGATTCTAAAGAGTTGGCTGTGCCACTTGTTTAAATTTTAGAATGTGTGATAAAGAATTGTGGTGTCCGAGTATTTGGGGTACCCAGTGTTTACAAAAACTTATATATGTAATTGTAAAATAGTTATATTTAAAGTAATTTACTTTCTTTATTTTAAAAGACTTTCTTCCCACCAGTTAGTGATCCCTTTTATGCCCTCCACCTGGCAAAGGCAGCAGTGGGGCATATAGCATTTTGCTGTGATGTTACGTGGGTATGAGCATATATCATGTCAGGATCAGTGTCCTTGTAGTCTAAGATAAAGTTCGAGATAACTTTGGATCCTTGGCTGTACAAAGAGCACCTTGCAAAGACTGACCAAACTACGCTGATCTCAGTCTTCACTGGCCACACATGTACAAAACTATTTTCTCACATCGTGGCTCGATTAAAATGATCACATCCATAATGCTGATAATTTACTGGAAGAGTGGAAATGAAAACACAGTTAAGGGGAATCAATACTTTTTCAGGGGAGGCAACTCTGTCATTATTATTTTGCCTCCCATCTGAAAAGGGGTCTACTTTAAAGGAAAGAATGTGCTTCCAAAGCATAATGTGCAGGACAGGAAGTCACAAAAGTTGTTTTCCAGGTAAAAAAATGGCAGAAAATTTACCAAGTATATCCAGTCCCCTTAAGTTTGTGGTTAACTCTTTGCATGCTGGGTAATTTTGCATGCTTTTTTGTCATCTGTGGATTTTTTTTTTTAAATTAACTTTTTCAAAAAAAAATCTTTCAGGAATACCGTCAGAGTGTCACACAGTTTGGATCCAGGTCAGGCCCAATGTTTTGTCAGGCCTGATCAGGGTCCAAACTGTTTGCAAAGTTTATCAGCTGACGACAAAAGTCACCACTAGCAGGGAAAGAGTTAAACAAGTTATGGAAAATAAAATGTGAATTATGAGATTGTGCAAAAAATCTCGAGCATATTTGGAAAATGTCCTAAAATTTCGGACACTTCATGCCATACTTTCTTTGCCTAAATTTGTTATTTGTTTCATGCATTTGACCTAGAGCAGTCTGATCTGGGTCTGCAGTGTTTGTATGTGCCATTTCATAGCAACAGATAAGGTGCTTTTTTTCATATGAAAAAATGCTGATATCTTTCTTATTTCTTCACAGAAACATATGTTGTGGGTACATTAGAAGTGCCTCAGTGAGGCACTTCTAATGAGTACCACAACATATGTTTTTGTAGAGAAATAAGAAAAATATTATGTGGATACCCCCTCTTATCTGTAGCTATGCATTTTATCGGACAACAGAGGAATTGTTAAGGAGGAGTATTTGGTGATAATTCTGGGATTATTTTTTTCCAATGCTCCTTAAAAACATATGCTTTGGGTACTCATTAGAAGTACATGTACCCACAAAATATATTTTTATGGAGAAATTTATCCCACTGTGATCCCCAAATACTCTTCCTTAACAAGTTCTCTGGGACAAGTTATTGTACTAAATTTTAGGACATTTTCCATACAGTTTTTAAATTGTCAGTGTGTGCATATGTTTCTCTTCTCTTTTATACCTTTCTTGTTACCCTAGTAAAAATTTAATAACTCATTCTTTTTCTTTTATAAAAATAGGAATGCGCTTTAAGTATGACAGTCACCTTTAGTTTGTCTATTGGTGAGATTGGTTTGTTTGCTAGTTTTTGTACATGCAATGTAAAACAGTCATATGCTAGAAGTTTTCAACACCTTTACGAATGTGTTTTGTCAAAGCTCCAGCTAAGAACGGGTGTCCACAAAATATTTTTCTTATTTCTCCATGAAAACATATGTTGTGGGTACTCATTAGAAGTGCCTCAGTGAGGCACTTTGATGAGTACCGGTATCCACAACATGTTTTTGTGGAGAAACTAGAAAAATATTAGCCTTTTTGTTATCTGGAGCTATGTTGCGTGAGTTTATTGTATTGCTCAATTCGCTTGTGTGAATTTGAAATAATGATTGAAGCAAATGACACAAGGATATCAACAAACTTAACACTTGGTAATAAAAAAAAAATGGTGTAAAGTATTGTATATTGGTAACTAACTTTTCAAAAAAGAGTTTAATAAATATTTGAGAACTGTTTGATATTAAATTATCTTTTGTGATTTTAAAAGTAACTTATTATAAAATCTTTGTAGACTAGTTAATCTTGGGTGAATTTAATGAATAAATATTTTATAATATTAAGTTGTAAATAATCACAAGCTCGATTTAAAAAAAATGTAAAAAAAAAATAATAATAAAAATAGTAAGATATCATATGAATTAATACTCAGGGGACTTATTAAAGATTAGTATTTGACAATAATTCTGAGATATTTTTTCACATTTCTCCATATAAACTTTGGGTACTCACTAGAAGTGCCACGGAGACACTTTTAATGAGTACCCACAACATGTGTTTTTTATGGAAAAATTGAGATAAATATCCCAGAATTATCATCAAATACTCCCTTAACAAGTATTGCTTTTATTGGGATCATTGCTGATGCTTTCTGGGACAGTGCTGTTAATGTCTTTTACATGGTAGGCTTTTCTGTTTGAGGTGCTTCTAGGCTTGCATGTGCCACAGGTATCAAGCACAGGGGCTAAATCATGCTAGGTAAAGATTTCAGTAGATATTTTGAAACATTTTGACACTCCTAGACTATCTGCATGAATTTAAAATTTTAAAATCCTATTTTCTGGGAAAATAAGAAAGCTATGATCAATTTGTCTTCTGTTAATTTTACCTAGAATGCTAACGGTTAAAGAAATATCAAAATTCTTAATCACACTGCCACAAGCTCATGGTGAGCATGCCAATGCAGTTTTCCAGCACAGGAACCATGTAATGTGCTAAAACATTGCACACAGGTCTCACAGGTAACCATTGTAAACAAGTCTTTCTCACTGACTTACCAAACTTAATATTCTTTAAAAACAACAAAAACAAACAAACAAAATAACGTCAAAGTTTTGACTTTTGAGGACATGCTGACATTTTGTATGTTTTTTTTTTTTTTTCATTTTATTTTATTTTATTTTAAAGACTAGTTTGTCAGTTCTGCTTCTACAGTGCAAAGGAAACTTATAATTATATTCAAGTCTGATAGTACTGTTAGAAGAAATAATTCGGATCAACTATGGTGTATAACAATGGTTGCCCTGAAAAGGTTGTTCTTTATAACACTATTGTTGGGGTCCATAGCATAAACCGTGTTAGTTGAATAACCGTGTTATATCCAAACAAAAATGTATAGATTATATTGAAAAATGACCGTTTATGGTCATTTTTCAATATAATCTATACATTTTTGGGATCCATCTTTGAACCGTGTTATATCCAAGACCGTGTTATAACGAACCATGTTATAAAGAGGTTGAAGTGTATTTTTCTTATTTCTCCACAAAAGATTGCACTGGAACCTCTTTATAAGACGATTGATTATAAAACAGTTTGGATATAAGACGGTTTAAAGGTGGACCCCAAAAGTGTTGTATCTAAACAAAAAAATGTCTAGATTATATAGAAAAATGACCATTTATGGTCATTTTTCTATATAATCTAGACATTTTTATTTGGATACAACATGGCTGTTTAGCTAACACAAGTTTTCACTTTGGATCCCAGCAGTTGTGTTATAAAAAGGTTATAGTGTATATTGCAATACTCATTAGAAGCACCTTGCAGAGGTACTTCAAATGAACAACGTTTTTATGGAGAAATAAAAAAAAAAATATACATGTATTTATGTGGATACCCCTTTTACTAGGAGTTATGCTGCTAAAGTCTAGAAAACTGGGTTGGGGATTGGACAGGTGTTGGGCTGTCACCACAAGACAATGGCATTATAAAATTATTAATTATAAGTAATGTGGTATAAATTTAAAACTTTACTTAATGTTCAGAGTAGGGTTGAGTGCTGTGTGTGCATGATGGTTGCAAAGGGAAGCTAACTTTGTCATTTTGTAGAGTGTACAGGAAATAATTGGTGTGATGTTGCTTACAAATCCTTATGCTTTAGGTTCTGCTAGTCTCTCTGCTCTAAAGCATGCCAGCAGAAACACTTCAAAATATTTGTATATACAGATCATACCTCCAGATAAGTCACTTTTCACTAAAAAGGTATTAACCTGTGTCATGCTGAATAAGTTAAGATGCCATGCCCACTTCCAATTTTCAGCCAGTCAGATTACTTATTCCAGATTGTTGATATAAATTCATATAAATGGCAAACAGTGCAGATCCAGACCATTTGGCTTCTGAAGAATCCAACTGATCTGGATCTGCACTGTTTGCAAAGGCAGAGTATATCTGGGTTCAGCAAGTCTAGGATTAATAGTTCTTACTTCTTCACAATATGTTGTGGAAAGTCATTAAAAGTCCATCACCAAAGCACTTCTAATGAATACCTACAACATTTTTTGGTCGGGAAAAAAAGAAAACTATTTATATTCCCTTATATCTGGAGCTATGATCATATATGTGATGAAGCAAATTGGAAATCATGCTACTGTGCTTTGACATCCATCAGAATAACGGTTTTTAGTTGGCATTTTATTCTGTATGGAAAAATTGATAAGTGAGTGACAATATCTTATCAGAAACCATTTGTCATTTCTGTTCCTCAGCTTTGTTTTCAAATATTTACGGCAAAATTAATTTTATGGTTAAAAATGGGTCTGCCCTATGCAATTTCTGTAGTAAACTGGATTTTTGGAATTTTTGTATTAAAATTTTTTTTTTACTTTTCTTCACTGATTTTAAATTATTTTAAAACATGCATTCGAACTACCTACCCTATCGATTCTTGCATATTTTGCAGCCATTTTTACTATAGAAAAAAATGAAAATATTTGATTTTTTGAAAACCAATGACTAGAATAAAACTTTGCATTCAATCTTGCTATAAATTTGTAAATTTACTTCATGTAAAGTCCCAAGCAAAAAAGGATTTTCCGAAAGATGTTGAAAGAAGTAGTTCTTATAGCAACAGCATATAAGGCCCGTGTGCAATATGCAAACAGTAAAGGCCCAGGTAAGGTTGCATATCTGGGCAGTCTGATAGGACCATTTCTGATCCTCAGTACATTCTGTAGTATCCAGGGCCCAGTTGTTCAAAGCTAACGACATCGTTAGTTAACGATTTGTTAAAATTTACATCGAGTGATACGCAAATATGCTGAAATTTTTTGCTGAAAAAAATGTGAGTAGCTTTTGCAGCTACTCACATTTTTTCAGCAAAAAATATCAGAATATTGTATATTGAATCTGCTAAAACAGTTAACGAAATGACCCTTAACGAGCTTGTTAAGCTAATGAAGCTTTGAACAACTGGACCCAGGATTCTATAAGCCAATAGTAAAGGCCCTTGTCAGACTGCAAAAACATGCAGGCCTTCACCGTTCACATTTTCATTCATTGCACATTTTTAACCCATTTCAGTCAGGAAACTCCCAAAAGGATAACTGGCAAACAGTGCAGTCCTTCAGCAGATGCCACAGAATGCAGTATCTGATCATGGTCTGCACTGTTTGCATTAAATACAGGAACTTCTATGAAACATATTAACCCTTGTCATGCTGAATAAATTAAGATGCCACACCAACTTCTAATTTTCAGCCAATCAGATTACTTGATCCTGATTGTTGATATAAATTCACATACTGAATGGCAAACAGTGCAGATCCAAATCAGTTGGCTTCTTCAGAAGCCAACTGATCTGGATCTACACTGTTTGCAAAGACAGGGCATATCCGAGTTCAGCAGGACTAGGGTTAATTATAAAAACTAAATAGTAACCTTGCTATTGGAAATAAACCTATCCAGTTGTGGTAAAGTCTACTTGGCATAAATGGGTAAAAAAGGACATACAAAGTATTGTTTGATTCTACCAAGTAATGCTTACCTGATATAATAAATTCTGTGTGAACTGAACCACATTTCATATTTTCAGACTTCTGTATATCATCCAATATTAATTATTTACAAGTTCAGTCCGCCACTTCAAGAGTTACTGCCCTTTAATTAATGAATAATTCCATCCAGATAACTGACAAATTAGTCTCAGTTCCTTTTTTATACCCGCCTCACAATAGTGGAGGGGTATTATTGTTTCACGTTGGTTATCCGTATCTTTCCGTTAGCCAGCTATCCATTATTCATCCGTCTGTCCTTCAAATATCTGTCCATCTGTTGTACATCCATATTTTCATTTCTGGATGATAACTTGAGTAAATAGCAATGGATTTTCACCAAACTTGGTATGTGCATTGATATTGTGGAGATCTTGTTTGGGATTGATAATAGGCAAATTTCTTCAATTTTTTTTTTTTTATTGTGACATTGCAGGACTTGGACTGTATACCACTAAACTGGTTTTTAGTGGTAAATTAAGGTCTGTAGATGGTGCTGAGGCTCCTCATTTTAGGTGTGTGATTGAAATAAAAAATATTTTCAAGTCTTGTACATATCAGAATTTTCTTGATGACCTGTTAACCCTTGTCCGGCTGAACCCGGATATATCCTGCCTTTGCAGTGTAGATCCAGATCAGTTGGCTTCTTCAGAAGCCAACTGATCTGGATCTTCACTGTTTGCCATTAAGAATGTGAATTTATCTCAACAATCTGGATCAAGTAATCAGATTGGCTGAAAATTAGAAATGGGCGTAGCATCTTTATTCAGCATGACAAGGGTTAAGGCTCCATAGCTCTAGATAGTTTGTTTCAACCAAAAATTTTGATAATTTTCTTATTTCTCTACATAAACGTGTGGGTACTTGGTGAGACGATTCCAGTGACATGTTTATGTAGAGAAGAAAAAATGTATCTTGATACCTCTCTTATCTGGAGCTATATAGGGTAAATCAAGATACATGTATACCGGTTGTATGCTAGTATGTTCTATGATTTTTGTCGCTACTGCTTAGTAAACAGGAGCAACATAGATATTAATTTCCGGCATAGGTGTCTGGCATCAATGTCAACAATGTTAAGTCTGTACATTTACCTCCATTTCTGAAACATCAAGGTTTCTAGGCTAATTATGAATTATCTATGGACACATCCACCATGAGGCACCCTGCCCACCGTTGTTGACCGTTACTTACCTAGACCTACTTTTCATGCTAGGCTGAACAAGGTTTAGTCTGTGCATTTAGCTCCTTTCTTGAACACCACCAGCAGTCACATCCTTTTGTTCTGTAGAAATGTCCGCTGTTTGAAACAATTTTTTTTTACATTTCAGAGCAACACCCTACTGAGAATATAAGCTGTACAGAATTGACAAGTTATACCCAAGCAGATATTGCTTCTTCAGTTCTTCAAATAAATGGTACAAGTGTACGAATGTCCTAGAGGAAAGCAAAACAAGGAAGTACTGAAGTGTGTAGCCAGGAAAAAACATATGAAAATGTTATCCTAGCTCCAGATAAGATGGGGTATCCACATAAGATTTTTCTTATTTCCCCTTGAAAATGTGGTACTCATTAGAAGTGCTTCACTGAGGTGATTCTCATGAGAATCCACAACATGTGTTTTCATGGAGAACCAGAAAAATATAAGCAGTTTTCGGATGGAAAAGTGTCTTATCTGGTGCTATATGTTATCTTAAGCATTTTGTCTGTACAATGGACACATTTTTTTTTATCAGTGAGAAAAGGCATAAATTTACTGATTTTTGAAGTGCTATATACAATGTATTGTTTTATTCCTTCAACCCTTTCAAGTGGCTGCAACAATATGGAGGATTAGAGCATAGGTCTAGATAAGAGTGGGTATCAGGTCAGTATTTTTCTTATTTGTCCACGAAAACATATGTTGTGGGTACTCATTAGAAGCACCTCGGCGAGGCGCTTCTAATGAGTACCACAACATATGTTTTTTGTGGACAAATAAGAAAAATATCAATACTTTTGGATTGAAAAAGCGCCTTAACTAGAGCTATGATTAGAGTGCACGAGCAATTTTATTATATTACTTATTGCTGATGCTGACATAATGCAAACATAGACTCTACATTAAGTACAAACAATGACCGTAAAAAACATAACCACTAGCTACTTCTCCAAGACAAAAAAGGAGCACCATATATAAGCAGAAGAATGAAGACATCAGAAAACTGCAAGGCACCATTTATAATTGGAAGTCATTAGATCTGAGGCTCTTAACCTTTAGCATGCTGAATATCTGTAGACATTCGGAAATTATGTTTCTTACCATATTTACCAAAAATTTTTGGACATTGTAATCCATAGCTCTTGATAAGATGCTTGAAAAGCTTTTTTTCAATCCAAAGGATTGATAATTTTTCTTATTTCTCGACGAAAACATATGTTGTGGTATTCATTAGAAGTGCCTCGGTGAGGCACTTCTTATGAGTACACACAACATATATTTTCATGGAGAAATATGAAAAATATTTACCTGATACCAATTCTTAATTAATCTATGGTAATCCTTGCCTTACTTTTTCTAGAATTTGAAGCAAGTTTTTTTGTTGTTTTTTTTGACGGATTAACAGACATTGCAGATTCTCATTGAATTAGTCCTTTCAGAGAACTTTGATCTGGCTCTACAAAACAGGGCTTGATATTTGACTAAAAATCTGCTGCTTCGAAAGAAAATCTTGTTTTCCAAAGAGGCAATTTAAATGAACATAAATGAAAGCTTTTACAACTTGAATGAACTATCAAGTCCTGTTTTCAAAGACCATTTTAATGAAGGATCAAACCCTCTTTTCAGGAAAAATGACAAAGTGTCACTTGATGTGCATGCTAAAGGGTAAAACACTTTGTTAGCAAAAGCCTCATAGCTCCAGATAAGGCGCACCTTTCAACAGGAAAATACTGATATTTTCTTCTCTCCACAAAACCGCTTTGTGGGTACTCATTAGAAATGCCTCAGCAAGGCACTTCTAATGAGTACCCACATGTATGTTTTTGTGAAGAAATAAAAAAAATAAGGATACCTCTTTATCTCGAGCTATGGCCTTTTATTTTACTACTTCCTTTTTCATCTTGTAATCTATTCATGCTGTAATATATTCATCTTCAACATTTTTATTTTGTAGATTTCATTAAGTTATATTTGAATAAATCTGTGATACTGCATGTACATATGTATTGTTGCTTTTGTTTCTAATCCTTTGTCTGCTGATAATGGAAACAACAGTTTACATATGTGATATTTTTCTGTTTTCATGTGGATAATTACTCAGGGGATACAGAACTCTGTTTTCATGAGTAGGTGTGTGGGGTGGGGGTTGCGGGGTAAAGGGTATTTTAAAATGTCTTCTTGTATTTACATTTAGTTGGTTAAAATGAATGGATATCCTTCCAAGGGAAACCACTGACCTGAAAGTATCTGCATTCCTTCTTGAAAGGGGCTACTTTTAAACTGAAGAAATTCAGTAGCTAATTCACCTAATTATTTCCTTTAACCCTTAAAGCACCAAGCAAAATTTGTAGCAGATGACATTCTAAAATTTTCATTTTTTATTTTTCAAAGAAAACAAGTCTTGATATTTCATGTGAATCATCTGCTTGGCAGACGATTCACATGAAATGTCAAGACTTGTTTTCTTCTGAAAAAAAAAAAAAAAAAATCAAACTTGTCATCTGCTTTAGTTGTGATTGGCACTTTAAAGGGTTAAAGGCTCCATATTCCTCAAAAATAGAAATTTTATTATCCAGGAAAGGTTTAATAAATTGATATATGGTTTTGATACAATCATAAAATGAGGCACCTGACAGCCTGTAAAATTTCAGTTAGTAGCTTGCTCTTGAAATGAAATGATTTTTTATTGCATCTCTGAATGTTGCCAACATTAGAGATACGATAAAAAATTTCATTTTTGATCCAGTTCAAAAACGAGAGACTAACTGGAATTTTTACAGGCTGTCAGATGCCATATTTTATGATCGTATTTATACCATGTATCAATTTATTAAACCTTTCTTGGATAAAAAAATGTCTATCTTTGAGGAATATGGAGCCTTTAAGAGTAACTTTTTAAGAAAGGATTCCCAGTTCCATTAAAGTATCTGCATCCTTTCTTGAAAGATGCTACTTTTAATGAATTAGGGAGTAAATTATAATTTAAGAGTACCATCACCCCCAAATTCTTTTGTGTTTGCATCTGTTCACACTTTCATGGGGTAGCCTTAGTTAAGTGCATCACAAGACCTCCAGAAACAAGGCTCATCTTTAACTCTTTCCCTGCTAGTGGCAACTTTTGTCGTCTGCTGATAAGGTTTGCAAACAGTTTGGACACAGATCTGTCCAAGCAATTTTTGTCAGCCTGATCTGGATCCAAACTTTGACATTCTGATGGTATTCCTGAAAGATTTTTTGAAAAATTAAAAAAAAAAATCCACAGATGACAAAAAAGCATACAAAATAACCTAGCATGCAAAGAGAGGGGTTGTGTGTTTTTGTTTTAATTAGTTTTCGATCTTGCATCTATCTGATCAATTAGACTCCTGTGCCAACCACTTAATCTTTCTGTAATAGCCACATTTGGAACTAGTCTTTGGAAGTTCTTTTTTTATAAGAATGTAAAACAAATACTGGTTTGTCACATGACTGACATCACATGATAGTCTTACGACATGAAAGCCGTAACAAAGGAATGAAGCATAGCTGAAAAAATATTGCGTCTTTCCTGGGAATCGAACCCGGTCCTCCCGGTTAAAAATCCAATGCTCTAACCACTGAGCCAAAGAGCCGACTCTCTGACGCAGTTGTCAGAGATTGAATATATACTTAGAAGCTATGCGTAATCTGCTAAGGCAGATAATCGAAGGAAGGAGTGCTCGGTCGTAACACTCCCCCATTTCAAGGAAGTCATCATTTATGATAACGTGAAGCCATTTTCGGCGTATAAAGTCCTATCCCGGACGAGCCCCCAATTTCTGTTACGAGCCAGGCGTAACGAGAAAGAAATGAAAGTGAAACCAGCAACAAGTTTTAAATTATTAACAATATTTATTCCACAAAAAAAATAAGACAAGATTCAAAACAAAAGAATGTAAGTAGACAGTACCTTTCAAGTTTATGTCACAAAGTCCCTCTGAAATAATCCATGAGAATTTATAAAACAAATCCTTTGAATATCAGTTTCTGATCCCACAATTTAATGTTCCTGAATTCAGAATTTAAGTTCAGAATGAATAAAATAGTAAAGTAATCCAGTATAGAATAATTTCCAGTGAAAGTATACAAAGATGCCCAGATGAAATTCTTCTCTCCTTATATAATATCAGAGAACGTTCTAGAAAAAGAATTTACTACAAGCATCTCTTATTTTCTAGGTTCCTTCAGGAAACTTCTAAATCTTCCATGACATGCCAAAAATAACCCAGTCCAGAATCAAGGCTGTAAACATCATGTTATTGTAAACATGTTGAACATTCCAGAAAGTTATTTTTGGAAACATAGTAAATAAAGCTATTTATGGAAACATAGTAAACATGTTGTTTAAAACAATTGAACACCCTGTTATATAACACTTCCCCTCTTCAGGGAAAAGAAAGATTTATGTAATAAAGCTTTCTTTTGCCATAAAATTATCATAAAATAAAATACTGATAAAGGCAATTATTATCTTATATACAGCAAGTTACAGGAAACCACAGATCAAGACATCATGCTCTGGACAAGGCATCAGGAATAATATTATCTTTTCCCCTGATATGCCTGATGTCAAGATTGTATTCCTGTAACAACAGGCTCCATCTGAGCAACCTCTGATTCTTGTTTTTCATCTTATGGATGAAAGTCAGTGGATTGTGATCACTGAAAACAACAATAGGTGAGGACGAAGAAGTCAGATAAACTTCAAAATGTTGAAGAGCAAGAATGAGAGACAAACATTCTTTCTCTACTGTAGAATAATTCTTTTGATGTTTGTTAAACTTTTTCGAAAAGTAACAAACTGGATGATCCACACCATTGTCATCCTCTTGCAGTAATACACCACCTGCACCAACATCACTCGCATCTACTGCTAACTTGAATTCTTTATTAAAATTCGGTGCCAAGAGAACCGGCTCACTTCTCAGTATGGCTTTCAGTTTATCAAAGGCATTCTGACAATCACTGGTCCACTTAAACCTCATTCTTTTACTAAGTAAATTAGTCAGTGGCTCAGCAATGACAGAAAAATTATTACAGAATTTTCTGTAATAACCGGCCATACCAAGAAACCTCATCAGTTGTCTTTTGCATGTGGGCACCGGAAAATTTGAAATAGCTTCAACTTTAGCCTCTATAGGTTTAACCTGACCATGACCCACAACATGTCCTAGAAATGTTAAAGTTGCATGACAAAATTCACTTTTAGCAAGGTTTATTGTCAATTTTGCTTCACTTAGTTTATCAAAGAATGCTTTGATAGTTCCAAGATGGTGATTCCATTCATCACTGTATATGATGGCATCATCGATGTAAGCATCGCAATGCTCGATTCCAGCTATTATGGTGTTGATTAAGCGTTGAAATGTTGCTGGAGAGTTTTTCATTCCGAAAGGCATTACTTTATAGTGATATAATCCATCAGGAGTAACAAATGCTGAGACCTCTTTGGCTCTTTCTGTGAGAGGGATTTGCCAAAATCCTTTCAGAAGATCAAATTTAGTTATATATTTTGAATTTCCAACTTTGTCAATACAGTCATCCATTCTTGGTATGGGAAAAGTGTCTGTTTTGCTCAAGTTATTGACCTTCCTGTAATCGGTGCACATCCGATATGATCCATCAGGTTTTGGCACAAGAATGCAAGGTGAACTCCATTCACTTTGACTTGGTTCAATAAAATCATTGTCCAGCAAATACTGAATCTCCTCCTTAAGATATTTTTGTTTTGTTGGGTTCATTCTATATGGATGTTGTTTGACAGGTTGTGAGTCCTCAACATTTACATCATGATAAATTTTGTCAGTCCTTGTAGGAATGTCCGGAAATAAGTGTTCATATTGATAAATTAACTGTTTCAGTTCTTTTCTTTGGACTGGATCTAGGTGTGAAAGTTTCTGGTCGAGATCCTTTAGAATGTCAGAATTCTGAAGTTTTGATGAAGCAGGATCAGATTTGGTGAATTTCATGTCTTCAGAGTTCACTTCACTTTGTTCCTGAGGGACTGAACTAACAACACTAATTGGTGTAACAGAAGAGCTATCCCTATCTATGTATTGTTTAAGCATGTTAACATGACATAACTGTTTTTGTTTGCGTCTCCCAGGAGTGTTAACAATGTAATTAACATCACTAATCTGTTTATCTACAGTGTAAGGGCCGTAATATCTGGCTTGCAGTGGTTTGCCAGGAATAGGCAAAAGAGCAAGTACCCTGTCTCCAGGCATGAATTGTCTTTCTTTTGCATTTTCATCATACCAACGTTTCATTTTCCTTTGTGCTGACTTAAGATTGGTCCGAGCAGCTTCACAAGCTTTAGACAGCCGGTCTTTAAAATCTGATACATACTGAAGTAAGTTCAGAGAACTGTCATCATTTGAGAGAAATTTCTCTTTCAAAAGTTTCAAAGGTCCACGCACAGTGTGGCCAAATACCAGCTCAAATGGGCTGAAACCAAGAGATTCCTGAACAGATTCTCTAACGGCAAACAACAACAAATGAATGCCTTCATCCCAATCTTTTTCAGTGTCAAAGCAGTATGACCTGATCATATTTTTCAGTGTCTGATGAAATCTTTCAAGGGCACCTTGACTTTCAGGATGGTAAGGCGATGACTTATATTGAGTAATGCCCAACTCATGCATGACCTGCTGAAAAATTCCTGACATGAAATTTGAGCCCTGATCCGACTGAACAGACTTTGGAAGGCCTACAAATGTGAAAAACTTTACCAAAGCCTTAACAATGTTCTTAGTTTTAATATTCCTAAGTGGAATGGCTTCTGGGAAACGTGTAGAAGCACACATTATAGTGAGAAGATATTCATTACCTGACTTTGTTTTGGGCAAGGGACCAACACAGTCAATAATTATTCTGCTAAAAGGTTCATCAAAAGCAGGAATCGGCTGTAAATGAGCTTTTGGTATTGTCTGGTTGGGTTTTCCTACCATCTGACAAGTATGGCAAGATTTACAAAATTGAGAAACGTCAGATTTTAACCCTGGCCAGTAAAAATGGTTAAGAATTTTGTGATAGGTCTTATTTATACCTAAATGACCTGACATGGGAGTGTCATGGGCCAAGTTCAAAATTTCAGGGCGATAAACCCTTGGAACCACTATTTGGTGGTTAACAGTCCACTCGTCTTCTGCTGAGACATCAGGAGGACGCCATTTTCTCATTAAAATGCCATTTTTGACATAAAAACAGACTGGGACTTGATCTATTTCTTTCTCATCTAAAGCCCTTTCAAGCAAAGGCAAAATTTCAGGATCATTATGCTGTTCCTTACAAAGCTGTGACCTTGACATCAAGTCATGACCTTGACCTTGGTCATTTAATATTGTAGAGTAATGACTGGACTCTGACTTGTTACGTAACTCCGTCTGTTTGTCAGACAGGCTGGATGAAAGAGAATTTGTAATCTCATGTTTAAAAGACTGACCCAAAAAGGTATCAGTTAAATCAATGTCCCCATCATTCTGTTTTGCTTTCTTAGCCATGGCCCTTGTAACGGCACAAGATGGGTAAAGATCAGGGATTTCCTGTTCAATGGGATCAGGTGGCTGATCAATACAAGGTATGTTAGTCAAAAGTGGGTTTACCACAACCTTATCTCCTGCTAAGTCATTGCCTAACAGTAAGTGAACACCTTTAAAAGGTAAAGAAGGTCGAATACCAACAGCCACTAAGCCAGTCACCAAGTCTGAGGATAAATAAATGTTATGAAGAGGAACATTAACAAATCCACACTCTACACCCTGAATAAGGACACTTGTCCCAGAAGAAGTCTTCTCAGAAAAAGGCAGAGTATCTGCCAAAATAAGGGATTGAGAAGCTCCAGTATCTCGTAAGATTTTAATTGGGGTAGACTGGGCATAGTCACTATTTAGTGACACAAAACCATCTGATAAGAATGGTTCATAAATCTCCATAACAGAATCAGTCTCAGGCCTTTCGGTCTGGATAGGATCTTCCTCCTTAACACATGACTGTGGTTTTGACCGTAAAGAGGTAAGGCCAGTAGGTTTAAGCCCCTCTTGTTTTTCTTTCTTTCTTTTCAAATGTAAACATTCAGATATAATATGACCTGTCCTTTTGCAATAATTGCAAATTGGTTGAGATAAGGGATTTTGATCCTTGTTTTCACCAGAAGATTTGGGTTTAGGAGTAAATGTTTGGCTATAATTGCCAGATGGATTACTGGGACTATGTTTGGATCCTGACTGTGGGAAAAATGGTCTTCTTGAGGGATTTGACTTATTAATAAAGGAAACTTTATGTGTTAAAGCATAATCGTCTGCAAGTCGAGCTGCAGCTTCCAAAGTTTCAACCTGTTTCTCATCTAAAAAGGACTTAATGTCTGAATTTATGCACCTTTTGAACTCCTCTACAAGCATGAGCTGCCTAAGTTTTTCATGATTAGAGCCAATTTTCTTTGAAGAGCACCACCTATCAAATAGCTGTTCTTTAGTTCTAGCAAATTCTACATGGGTCTGCTCATTTTCTTTCTTACAGTTCCTAAATTTTTGCCTGTAAGCCTCAGGGACCAACTCGTAAGCCTTAAGAATTAATTCTTTTACAGTATCATAATTGGAGCTCTGCTCGACAGTCAGCTGAGTATAAATTTCTCGAGCCTTCCCAATCATAACACTTTGCAAAAGCAAGGTCCAATGCTCCTTTGGCCATTTTAAATTTTCTGCTACTTTTTCAAAATGAAGAAAATATTTGTCAACTTCTTTTTCTTGAAATGGAGGAACTAATCTGATGTGTTTGGTAACATCAAAATGAACGCCAAAGTCTAAAGGTTGCGGTTTTACCGTCTTGTTTTGCATTTCTAGTTCTTTCATTCTTAAATTATATTGTCTCTCTCTTTCTTTTTCTTCTGAGTCAAATTTCATTTTTTCCCTTTCTGTCTGCATTTGTCTTTCTTGTTCAATTTTAAATTTTTCTTGCTCTAATCTTAATTTTTCAAGTTCAATTTGTTTCTGAATCTCAAGTTCTCGCATTTGTAAACCTGTCTGCGTAACGATAACAAGAGACAAAGCAGAAGAATCAAGTATTTCCTGATCAACCAAAAATTGAACCAAAATATTTTTTATTTCCTGTTTTAGCATTGACTTGTTGACACTAGTCAATTCATAGTGAGCAGCAATATCCAACAAATCTGACTTTTTGGCCAAATTTAACAGCTCCTGCGAAGGCGCAGCAATAAAAGCTTGAAGGTCAAATGACATGATTGCTTTTTGCTGGTTTTATCAAGTAAATTTATCAATCAGAGTTTATTTGTTGATATTTTTCAAAAGTCAATACTTGCTTTTTTTTATTATTATTATTATAATATTTTTTGAAAGTCAATACTTGTTTTTTTATGAAACAAATATTTTTATATTTACTGAGATTTTTTAAAAGTCAGTACTTGTTTTATAGCAAACAAATATTTTTTTTTTCTTAAAAATCAATATTTGTTTTCTTTAAAAAGCTCAAACTTGTTTTAGCTCAAGAAAATGTTCGATCCCGGACGAGCCCCCAATTTCTGTTACGAGCCAGGCGTAACGAGAAAGAAATGAAAGTGAAACCAGCAACAAGTTTTAAATTATTAACAATATTTATTCCACAAAAAAAATAAGACAAGATTCAAAACAAAAGAATGTAAGTAGACAGTACCTTTCAAGTTTATGTCACAAAGTCCCTCTGAAATAATCCATGAGAATTTATAAAACAAATCCTTTGAATATCAGTTTCTGATCCCACAATTTAATGTTCCTGAATTCAGAATTTAAGTTCAGAATGAATAAAATAGTAAAGTAATCCAGTATAGAATAATTTCCAGTGAAAGTATACAAAGATGCCCAGATGAAATTCTTCTCTCCTTATATAATATCAGAGAACGTTCTAGAAAAAGAATTTACTACAAGCATCTCTTATTTTCTAGGTTCCTTCAGGAAACTTCTAAATCTTCCATGACATGCCAAAAATAACCCAGTCCAGAATCAAGGCTGTAAACATCATGTTATTGTAAACATGTTGAACATTCCAGAAAGTTATTTTTGGAAACATAGTAAATAAAGCTATTTATGGAAACATAGTAAACATGTTGTTTAAAACAATTGAACACCCTGTTATATAACAATAGTCACCTAATCATGACCAATATGCTAATTGTTTAGACTCAGATTAGAAGAAAATGCAGCAGGATAAGGGTTAAGTCACACAGAGAGATGGAAGGGTACTAATAAAAGGCTCTAAGCAATGAAGGACAATCATGAGCTGAATTCCAACACCAGCGGGATTTGAACCGGGACCTTGTAATTTGAAAGCAAAAGCGCTAGTCACTTGGAGACCAGGACTCTTCTAGGTTTAGCAAGAACAAGACTGGTACAATTCATGGTATTTACTGCTTTAATTTGTTCCACAGGCTTCTTTATTTCCAACATTGCATTATACAAGGCAACTACAGTCGACTCGTTATCTCAACTTCACTTATCTTGAATAACCACTTATCTCTAAGTGACTGATTGATTGTGTTCGGGTTTAACGACACGTCAACCCTTGTGGGTCATTTTGTGTCGTCTCCCAGAGAAAGGGAGAAAAGAGATAGAAGAGATAGTAGAGGAAATGAAAGAGACGATTAGGGAAGAAATAGGAACAGGAATGAAAGTGAAGAAACAGAAGAAATAAAAACATTCCCCCTCTACCCTTACCTGCTACAAGGATAGCAGGCCTTGCCCAACTGTAAGCCAATTTCAGTTGGACGCCCCGGTGACGCAAGATACACGACGCCATTGCCACTCCCGAAAATCTGGTCCCTGCTTAAACATGAAAATCTAACAACAGGTAACAGAATACTGTGGAAAAGAGGAGAAATTGCTCCTCTTTTCCACAATACTTTCAAGTTAGTCTCCAACTTAAGGAGTCGAATTACATATTCATTTGTGAAATGTGGTTGTTCAATTTATTATTTTTTCCTCAATTCTGCAAATCTGATATGCTGATATCTTCAGAGAGTCCCTTGGACTTTGAGAAAACAAGTCAACTGTATATATTATCCCTCATAGCAATTCTTTCCTATTTTAAAGTGGACCTTTTCAGAAGGGGACAAAGCAATTTTGACAGTTGCCTCCCCTGAATGTGTATCCATTCCCATTAAAGTGTCCCAATATTAAGTGTGAATATGTTGTTCTGTTTGATAAGCGCAGGCAAACAAAGAATAAACTGGCCATACTGTTGGTAGTTCCCTGCTTTTTTCATACAAGAAAATGTTGATTACTCCATAAACAGTCCTAATTATAATGTATTGCACACTTAGCAACTGAAAATGAAATGACCTGAGAATCATTATTCTATTAACTCCTCGCTCCAGATAAGGCACTTCTTCCAACCTGAAAGATCTTTTTTATTTTCTTTATTTCTCAACAAATACTTCTTGTGGGTACTTACTGTTACACCTGTGTTAGCATGGGCGACTTCAGCCTAAAAGTTTACGTTTGTTCATCCATGTACTTAGTCCACCCTAGCATCCACCCTAAATGAAGTATACAAACTGTAAAACTTCGCAGTTAGTTTCACTTCACTGATTTTTTATCTCACTGAGCCAAACATGGATTACAGTTTCACTTCACCGATTTTTTATCACACTGAGCCAAACACCGATGACAACTCTCACTCTTCTGGTGCTTGTTTTCACTTTTGAGTATGTAGGTGAGACAAACTTCAACTAAGTTATTATTAGAAGTGCCTTGCTGCGACACTTTTAATGAGAAGTTGAGAAGCCACAAAATATATTTTTGTGATATAAGAAAATGTTCATCTGGATATTCCTTATCTGAAGCTATCTCAGTGGTACCTTATTCATCCAAAATATTCAGACACCTTAAAGTCACTGGAATGCCGTTATAATGCAGTCCCTTATAACGCAGAAACTGTTACAATGCGGTTGGTCTGTGGCTCAAATTTTTTGTGCAGTTTTTTTCCCAATTTTGGAAGTTTTGCCCTTTTTCTGCAGTCAAAAATCGTTAGTGGTGACCCTATACTCGCTGTCAGATTTACACATTCTGTTTTACCAAAGTTGTCATCAGTATTTTGTCTTTTGGTTATTTCAGAGCACTTCACATGTTTTTGTTTTTTTTTCATTCATCTACCTGGTGACCGATAAAGGACTAACCCTTAAAGCCCCAATCACAAATGCAGCAGAAAACAGTTTTTACTTTTATTATTTTTCAGAGAATAAAGTCTTGACATTTCATGCAAATCATCAGCCAAGGAGATGATTCACATGAAATGTCAGCTTATTTTTTTTGAAAAACAAATAATAATAAAAAATTCAAAATGTTGTCTGCTACAAAGTTTGCTTGGCGCTTTAACATTTAAAGTTTATACTGTAGCTGTCAATCAACTTTGATCTAGCAGCAATACTGATAAATGCCCTCGTGTCGTGTATGAGTGAAACACCAACTAAACAAAGAATGCCGAAAAGCGCTTTCATGTTATTGCAGGTTGTGAACACATTTCAACCATAAAGTGCCAAGCATAATTTGTAGCAGACGACAATCTTAATTTATTTTTTTTTCTACATTCAGTGATTGATAATGGCCTTGCAGTGTTTTTACAACTTTTATCCTAAAATTTGAACAAACCAATTTAGCTACCTAGTTATATGTCTAAAAAGTATGGACAGTGACAGAACAACAAACAGCGCAGACAGTGATCAAACTTTTCATTTGATCTGAATCTTCACTATTTGTCTGGCCAAACTGCTGAATATTTCCGCTAAATACAGTATAAAGTAAATGCTTCCAAAAGTTACAGTACAACTAATGCATAGGTTATCTCCCTTGAAAACCAATCAATAATCCGGTAAATTGCTTTCTTGCTATCACATAATTATGAATATCTTCTTTTTTAACAAACTAAGTTGAATTACAATTGAAAATTGTTGAAAAATAAACAGTTACAGAAAACAAGGGACTGATGGACAAGAAAATGCATAATGGCATACCCCAAAGCTGAGTTGGAGAAATAAGTACACATACTAGTACTGATGTCATAGCTCCAGATAAGGCATTTTTTTATATATATATATAAATTGTTGATATTTTTCTTATTTCTCCACGAAAACATATGTTGTGGGTACTCATTAGGCACTTCTAATGAGTACCCACAACATTTTTTTTTTTTTGAAAAACAAGAAAAATAGTTTCCTGATATTCTCTCTTATCTGGAGCTATGTGATGTATCACTACATGGATTACAGCTTGATGGAAGCTATCTGAAAATGCCACTAATTATCAAGCTATACGGCACTTTCACATTTTTGTTTTGAGCTCTTAAGTCAGCCGAAGTGTATCATTTTGTATTGTCCCTCAGAGAGATCGAGAAAAGGGAGGCAAGAGAAATGTAGGAGAATGAAAGACAAAGTGAACAGTGCAGAATCAGAAGAAATACTAACATAAGAGGAATTATTAAGGAGTATTTGTTGATAATTATGGGATAATTTTCTCCAGTGCTCCATAAAAACATATGTTGTGGTACTCATTAGAAGGGCCTTAGCGAGGTACTTCTGATGAGTACCCACAGTGTATGTTTTTATGGAGAAATAAGAAAAATATTACCCCAGAATTTTCCCCAAATACATCTTAATTCCTCTGTATCATGCCCCCTTCCCCCAATTGCTGCAAGTACAGCCCTTACCACCACCCTATCGCACAGACATTTTCACATGTGTATCCAAATACATGTAAATACTGTCCTTATTTCTCCATGGAAGCATAGGAGGCATTTCTGCACACTTCCTTATTTACTCTTCTTCAGACTTCAGACAACTTACACTCCTTACCATACTTCTACTAAAATTCTGTTGATTTTAATACTTCTTGATGCATCTAAAATACTGCTGGGTGAGTGACAAGCAGTGTAGACTTTGATCTGGGGCATCTGATCTTGGACTACACTGTGTGTTCAGGCCTGTCTGTCCAAATAGTGCGACAAATACAGTACACATGCACTACCCACTGCACTATACAGCCTGGCAATCAGCTCCTAGAATTTAAAATGTTCACACTAATTTAAACTTTATCACTGGGTAAATTCAGCAGACAAAAAATTAAAGGAATTTTTCTTATTTTTTTCCCAGAAAACAGGATGGAGACAATTTGCATGAAATGTCAAATCCGGTTTTCTGGGAAAAAAAAGAAGCTATTTCAATATGTCATCTGCTGAAAGTTCTACCCACAGTGCAAAGCATTGAATGCTTTCTCTGAGTACTCAAAACCCAAGAGATGCTCAGATCATTGAGAACGGATAAGAAAACAAATCACATACAGTTCCTAAGAATGCATTTCTGCAAAGTATGAAAGACATATTTCGCGTATGTGAAAGAAATATTTCCTTTACATCTTACACTTAAGGTGAATAGATAACTTCACTCTTAACCTTTACCCCTCTCTGGGAAGATTCAGCAGACAACAGTGATATTTTCTTTATTCTTCCCATTCATGCAAAATTGTCTCCTGAGGAGACAATCTGCATGAAATTTCCAAGCCTATTTTCTGGGAAAAATAAGAAATATATTTTAAAATGTTGCCTGCTGCAATTTTTACCCAGCAGGCTACGCATTAAGCAGGAAGTTGTTGTTTCCCTCTTCAACGGGAAACCATACTTCAGTGGTAAAGAAAATGCTTCCTCTGGTATATGAATCCCTTTAAAATGGGGTCCACTCTTAAAGGAAAGAATCTGCTCCATCTGGGAGAAAATTTAAAAGTAGTTGTACTCTGAAGGAAGCACAATCTTTCCTCTAATAGTAGTCCCCTTTGAGAAGAGAAGGACATATTTTCAGCAGAGTTATCTCCCTTGGCAGTGTATTGATTCACCTAATAAATGCCCTGGAAGAAATTTCCTTCTTTTTCAATTTCTTAACACTAACCATGCCATGGGAAAACTCAGCAGACCACAAACTGAAAATATTTTTCTTATTTTTCCTAGAAAATGGGATATGATAGTTCATGAAGGGACAAAACCTAATTTCCTGGAAAATCATAGCTACAGATAAGAGGGGGTATCCACATAATATTTTTCTTATTTCTCCACAAAAACATATGTTGTGGGTACTCATTAGAAGCGCCTCTGTAAGGCACTTCTAATGAGTACCACAACATATGTTTTTGTGGAGTTATAAGAAAGATATCAGCATTTTTTGGATGAAAAAAGCGGCCTATCTGTTGCTATGAAAATAGGAAAAACATTTCAAAATGTCATCTGCTGAAATTTTTACCCAGCATGCAAAACTTTAAAAAGCACTAGGTACTGCAGTTAATCTCATTTGCATCTCCACATTCATCTGGTAGATGTTTTTGAGGTATACTGTCTTTAATATTATTTTCAGTCTGTTGTTCTGGAGTGAAACCATTTATTTCCATTGTAGAAGTCTCCCCTTCAGACATGTGATCCTGGACTGGCTCTGTGATTATATGACTGAGAAGTCTACCATCCCAGCCGCAGGTATACAGTCTATTGTCTCCACACCATGACACACCTTGGACAAAGTCATGATGGGAGTTATTGTCATATCTGAAAGAAAAAAACAAAATAACTTAACACTTAGCAGTCTGGGTAAAATTTTCAGCAGACATTTTTTTTTTATATTTGTGTTGAGGTTTTATGGCCCAGTCAACCCAATGGGGTCATGTCGAGCGCGGTCAGTTTACCTAACCAAACGTTTACTGGGCAGGCTTAGTCCTCCAGCGGTTAACCAGTATTGTGCACATTCTTTCGCCAGAAAGCAGACAACATATTTAAATATTTTTCCCAGGAAGCAAGATTTAGAATTTCACGTAAATTGTCTCCAATGGAGAAAATTTGCATAAAATATCAGATCCTGTTTTCTGGAGAAAAATGAGAAACATATCACCACTTTGTCATCTGCTGAATTAGCCTAACAGCATTATGGAAGGGTTTTTTTAAATAATGGAGAGTTGTCTCTCTTGCACGTGAAACACCTACTGGTCCTCCACTAATGAATAAAGGTAACATAAAACTTTGAAAAAAAGGTTAACCAAAACTGGGACGCCGCCAGACACCCAACTGGACATTGCTATTTTAAAAACGGATTTTTTAAACAAGACCTGTCACTAGACAGGATAGCTCGCCTGATATTGCACATGTTGTTTCCGGAAAATTCTAAAACTGTGACCTTGATTTTGACATGACCTGGGTGTGTGTGTGTGTGTGGGGGGGGGGGGGGGGGGGTTGCACTGTGCAAAATTTTCATCAAACCAAAGATGAATCAAATCGGTGTGATAAGGTTAGGGAATAATGTCTTAAAAACTTAAACCAAACATTAACATTTTTAAAATTCTAAGTCTGTGACCTCGATCCCAAGGTCATGGTCATAAGTGCTGATGGTGCTATAAAAACTTTGGACCAGTGTATATCATGATACCAAATATAAATTAAATTCATAGTTTGGTTTAGAAGTAATGAGGTCATAAAAACTTTGACTTAAAATTTTAATATGAAAATTTTGACATGACTGTGACCTTCACCCTAACATGAACAAGGGGGTGTGGATGGAACTGGCAAAATTTGGTCCAATAGTTATCACCATACCAAAGATGAATCAAATCTGTGGTAAGATTAGGAAATAATGAGGTCTTAAAAACTTTAATGATACCTTTAATTTAAATACTAAGTCTGTGACCTCGACCTCAAGGTCACGGTCATGAGTGCTGATGGTGCTGATAAAAACTTTTGACCAGTATCTATCATAATACCCAATAGGAGCTAAATCCATCATGTAGTTTAGAAGTAAGGAGATCCTAAAAATTTTGACATAAAATTTTAACATGAAAATTCTAAGTCTGTGACCTTGACTTTGAATGACCTAGGGTGGTGGGGATGGTACTGCGCAAAATTTTGGACCAATATGTATCATCATACCAAAGATGAATCAAATCAGTGATAAGGTTGGGAAATAATGAGGTCTTAAAAACTTTAATGAAAACTTTAACATTTAAATCCCAAGTCTGTAACCTTGACCTCAAGGTCACGATCATGAGTGCTGATGGTGCTGATAAAAACTTTTGACCAGTATCTTTCATGATACCAAATAGGAACTATATCCATCATTTAGTTTAGAAGTGATGAGATCCTAAAAACTTTAACGTAAAATTTTAACATGAAAACTCTTAAGTCTGTGACCTTGACCTTGACATGACCTAGGGCAGTGGGGTTGGTACTGCGCAAAATTTTGAACCAATATGTATCATCATACCAAAGATGAATCAAATCAGTGGTAAGGTTAGGATATAATGAGGTCTTAAAAACTTTAACGAAAACTTTAACATTTGTAGATGCCGACGCCGACGGTAGTACAATAGCTCTCCGTGAACGTTGTTCAGGCGAGCTAAAACCCATCAAAAAAGCGACAAAAATTAAAGCAAAGATTATATCAAAATAGATCAAACTTCAGTGTTGATGTCACACTTGCAAACCCACCTCCCCACACCCCCCCCCCCCGCCCTCCTCCACCACCACCTCCAAAGCATATGCATTTTCTCATATGATGCATGGGAAGTTGGGCTCAAAAGGTACCCACAGTCTGTACACTTGCATAAACTCTGAGGTAAGAAAATGACAAAGTTAAAGTGGAAATAGTGACCATAATAAATTTAAAAATCATACCCAAACCACATGCACTACTGCAGACTCCAGAGAAAACGTGCAAAGTTTCAAAAACACCGGTTAAAATTATATGAGAAGTTGCAATCACAAGGTACCCACTGTCTATGCATCCGAGGTCAAAATTATATGAGAAGTTGCAATCACAAGGTACCCACTGTCTATGCATCTGAGGTCAGAAAATGACAAAGTTCAAAAAGTAGAAAAAAGTAACAAAAATTAAGGCAAGGATTATATGAAAAGCACATGCATATCTTCAGACTATGGAGAAAACATGTGCAAAGTTTCAAAAAAATTGGTATAAACTTGTAGGAGTTGTGCTCACGAGGTATCCACTGTCTATATATTGAGGTTGAAAAATGACTAAGTTCACAATGTGTAAAAAAGTGAAAAAAAAAAAAAAATCAACTAACAATTATATCCAAATCAAATGCACATCCTCATACCATGCAGAAAATGTGTGCAAAGTTTCATAATAATAAGTACAAAACTGTAAGAGGAGTTGCACTCACAAGAGGTACCAACTGTTTATATATATGAGTGGTGAAAACTGACTAAGTTCACAATGTGGAAAAAGTGATAAAAAAATGACCTAACAATTATACCCAAATCATATGCACATCTTAATACCATGAAGAAAACACATGCAAAGTTTCAAAACAATCAGTACAAAACTGTAACTGTCTATATATTGAGGGTGAAAAAAAAGTGACAAAAAATAATCTGACAATTATATCCAAACCACATGCACATCCTCATACCATGAGAAATTGTGCTCACAAGACATCGAGGGTAAATGTTGATGGATGGACATACTAACATTTCGGGTTTAGGGGCTACCTCAGTGTTAAATTTCCATAGAGGTTTAGGGGCTATTTTTTGGTGGATTAGGGGGCTAGTAATGCATTTTAAATGGAATAAACCTGGACACTAAGTCCAAATGTGTCCAAAATAGCCCCTAAGCTTTGGATGTTGGCCAGACGGACGTTCTTACATGTCGGGTTTAGGGGCTGTCTCAATGTAAAATTTCCATAGGGATTTAGGGCTACTCAAATTTGGTTTAGGGCCTAGCTAATGCATTTTAAACGGAATAAACCTCAAAATACCTCAAAATTATGTCCAAAATAGCCCAAAAGTAGCCCCTAAACCTTGGATGTTTGCCCAGACAGAAGGATGGACGAAAGGATGGAGCAGGTGCAACAAAAAACACATGCACATCTTCAGACTATGGAGAAAATATGTGCAATGTTTCAAAAAGATTGGTATAAAATTCTACGAGAAGTTGTGCTAACAAGGTACCCTCTGTCTATATACTGAGAATGAAAAATAACTAAGTTCAAAAAGTGGAAAAAGTGACAAAAAAAAACAAAAAAACTAACAATTATAGCCACACCATATGCACATCCTCATACCATGAAGAAAAGTTTTGAAATGATTGGTACAAAACTGTTAGAAGAGTTGCATTCACAAGAGGTACCCACTGTCTATATATTGAGGGTGAAATATGACTAAGTTCACAATTTGGAAAAAGTGACAAAAAATAATCTAACAATCTATCCAAACCACATGCACATGTTAAAGCAGGTGCGACAAAAAAGAATATTTTAAAATTTCATCTACCACAATTTCAAATGGTGCGTTAAGGGAATCATTTTTACCAAAACTTCATGAAATGTCAGGAAGCTAACTTACATTTGTGAATATGTTTCTTCATTTATACTTGTTACAACAACACTACAATCTTCTGATACTGATGCTATCAGGTTATTTCTGTAAATAAACAAAATACTAATTACAATGTATGAAAATGTAGGTCAGATTATCTTTAGCATGCTGATTGTAAACAGTAGCAGACTACATGTTGGAATATTTTTCTTTCTTTTTTTTCAAAGAAACAGAACTTGCATCTTCTATCAATGATCTCCTTTGGAGACTTAAATGTCTGGTAAAAGGCAGAAAAGTACCACCTATCTTAGCTGCATTAAGCCAATGGGTGTCTTCTTACACAGCTCCAGATAAGGCACTTTTTAAACTAAAAAGTGTTGATTATTTTCTCAGGCAAGGTGCTTCTGAGAGTACCTACAGCGTATGCTTTCGTGGAGAAATAAGAAAATTATTATCTGGATACCCGCTCTTATCTGGAGCTATACATAAAGCCAGGCACATGCCAGAAGCTCTCTTAAATTTTGTACAGATGAGCTAAAATGTGAACGAAAGCATTAATACCATTCTCTGGGAAAATTTAGCAGACAACAAATTGATAATATTTTTCTTATATCTCCAAAAAAATAGGCTTTCACATTTCTTGCAAATTTTCTCCTTATTTGCACGAAGTGTCAAAGCCTAATTACAAAAAAAAAAAAAAAAAAAACACAACAAAAACTAGACAACTAGACGTGTCCAAAGTACACAGATGCCCCCACCTTATGGCCTTTGCCCATATGGCTGTTTCCTTTGGCCCCACCCCACAGCCCCACCCCTAGCATGATCCAGTTTCCAAACCATGGTCTCTGTATAAACTATTTCATCTGTGATCATTATACCCAATTTCTCTTTCTAGAGCAAGTAATGGTACCAGACTTCCGATTCTATTGCCATTTTGCATGTGTTCCATATGACCTGTTATACATTCTGATCCCTGGCCCCGTCCAGGGGCAAGCCTCAGGGGCAATTCTACCATGAAGTCTAAGGTCTTGGTCTGGGTAAATATCATAACAAATTTCAACTTTGCAGCATAAACGTTATCAAAGTTATGTGCAACTTGAAAGTAAATGTGAATGTAAATATGCAGGTAAACTTGCACGTAAACTTGAATGTAAACTGAACCAAAACCACATACTAATCTACAGACCATGACAAAAGGGCCTGCAAAGTTTCAAACTAGTTGGGCACACAAGGTACCCACGGTGATGCAATTTAATAGTATTTAAGTCCCAAAAATGGCTTAGTTCAAAAGAAAAAAAAAAAAAAGACAAAAATTAAATTCAAGATAATACCAAAAGCACATGCATATCTGCAGACCATGACAAAAAAGCTTGCAAAGTTTCAAATTGATTGGTATAAAACTGTATGTGGAGCTCCTCCGTCTGTCATCAAATGTCTGTTGGAAAGGGGAATAAGTCTGCAAGAACACCAAACTTATTTTTCATGCTGATGCTACATATAAAATTTCAGGATCCTAGGTCTAACCATTCATGTCTATATGCAAAGCGTAACAGACAGATGGACAAAAATGGCTTAGTTCAAAAGTTGAAAAAAAGTGACAAATACTAAATTGATAAGAATGCCAAAACCACATACACATCTACAGACCATGACAAAAGGGCCTGCAAAATTTCAAATTAATCGGTATAAAACTCAAGGAAGAAGTGCACACACAAGGTACCCACTGTAATGCACTGCCACTTTAATTATTTAAGCTCCAAAAGTAAAAATGAGGCCACAACCTCTGAAATCGCTCACCTGAGAAAATCTGCTTTAAGTTCAAAACTTGACATTCATATTTAAATGCCACTGGTGGCCATTTTGTTCAGCAGAGCAGAACG
This sequence comes from Anodontia alba, assembly GCA_964016985.1. Classification (NCBI taxonomy): domain Eukaryota; kingdom Metazoa; phylum Mollusca; class Bivalvia; order Lucinida; family Lucinidae; genus Anodontia; species Anodontia alba. Next base: position 8,022,961 of record OZ024824.1, read on the forward strand.
GTTTGAGCAATTTTGGCAGAGGACCTCCCAAAAGACTATCCTATCGTCTGGTTGAACTCCTCCCAGTGGATACGGAGGAGATGCTGTTTGAAGTTGTTTTTTTTTTTTTTTTTCTATTTTTAGCTCAGGCAGCCACTTTGTGCAGTAGAGTGGAACAGTTTGAGCAATTTTGGTAGAGGATCTCCCAAGGAACAATCCTATCAAGTTTGGTTGAAATCTGCCAAATGGTAATGGAAGAGATGTTGTTTGAAGTTTTTTTTCTATTTTTAGATCTGGCCGCCACTTTGTGCAGTGAAGCCAAATGATTTGAGTAATTTTAGTAGAGGACCTCCAAAGGAACAATCCTATCAAGTTTGGTTGGAATCGGCCGAGGGGTTATGGAGGAGATGCTGTTTGAAGTTTTTTATATCTGTAGCTCTGATCACCATTTTGTACACCGAAGTGGAACAGTTTGTGCAATTTTTGTAGGGAACTTCCTTAGGAAAAATCTTATCAAGTTTAGTTGAAATCCACTAAGTGGTTATGGAGATGTCATTAGAATTTTTCTTTCTATTTTTTGCTCTGGCCTCCATTTTGTGCAGTAGAGTGGAATGATTTGAGCAATTTTGGTAGAGGACCTCCCAAGGAACAATCCTATCAATTTTTGTTTTGTTTTGTGTTGAGGTTTTATGGCCCAGTCAACCCAATGGGGTCATGTTGAGCGCGGTCAGTTTACCTAACCACATGTTTACTGGGCAGGCTTAGTCCTCTAAGCGGTTAACCAGTATTGTGCATATTCTTTCGACAGAAACTGACAACTGCCCTTCTTGAATCAGCGGAAGAGAATGACCGTAGAAAATATTTCATGATCAATCTCCACGAAAGAATGTTAACGACCTCGGCAGGGGTTGAACCCGTGACCTCCTGGTCTCCAGTCGGACGGCGCATCCAACTGAGCCACCGAGGCCGGCTCTCAAGTTTTGTTAAAATCTGCTGAGTGTTATGGAAGAGATGTTGTTTTAAGTTTGTTATCTATTTTTAGCTCTGGTCACCATTTTGTGCAGCAGAGAGGAACACTGAGCCATTTTGGTAGAGGACCTCCCAAAGAACTATCCAATCAAGTTTGGTTGAAATCAGTCTAGTGGTTACAGAGGAGCTGTTGTTTGAAGTTTTTTCTATTTTTAGCTTTGGCGGCCATTTTGTGCAGTGGAGCAGAAAGATTTGAGCAATTTTGGTAGAGGATCTCCTAAGGAACAATCTTTTCAAGTTTGGCTGAAATCTGCCTAGTAGTTACGCGGAGATGTTGTTGAAGTATTTTCTATTTTTAGCTCTGGTGGCCATTTTGTGCAGCAGAGTGGAACAGTTTGAGCAATTTTGGTAGAAGACCTCCCAAGAAACAATCCTATCAAGTTTGGTTGAAATCCACCCAGTGGTTACGGAGGAGATGTTGTTTAAAGTTTTTTTTCTATTTTTAGCTCTGGCAGCCATTTTGAGCAGCGGAGCGGAACAATTTGAGCAATTTGCAAGAGGACCTCCAAAGGAGCAATCCTACCTATCAACTTTGGTTGAAATCCGCCCAGTAGTTACGGAGGAGATGTCATTTAAAGCAAAGTGGGGACAAAGGACGACGGACAGAGGGCGATCACACTAGCTCACCCTGAACATGTTGTACTCCGATGAGCTAAAAATTGAAAAAATTAAATTTTCGATAATGCCTAAGTTGGAAAAGGGTTCTAACTCTGCAAAGAAATCCTTGACAGAAAAATGAAAAAAAAATTTGAATCCGCTTGTTTTTCATGCTGATGCTATATAAAATTTCAGGACTCTAGCTCTTACCATGCTTCACCGTATGCAAGTTTAACGGATGGACAGACGGACAGACCCAAACAAATAAGCCCCTCAACTACTGGGGCATAAAAATACATCAAAGTGTCTGCTCAAATTTTTATCCAGAGTGCTAAGCATTAATTTACCTATTTGGAGAGAATTGAACTCTTTTTACAGGTCTTCTATGTGGAGAAAATGATACTGATGAACACATGGCTGCTCTTGTATCCTTGACAACAATCTGTCCTGCCTCATTCCCAACACCAAAGACATGGCCATGACCTGGTTGCCAAGTAACACAAGTTGGTATACCCTCTAATGGTGACTTTTCTGAAATCAGCAAATCTGTCAATGGTACAGTCATAATTTATCAAAAACTTAAACGTAAAAGTAAATCTCTATGAAGGTTGTGCGAGGGAGGATGGGGATTAAATAGATAAAATTTTAACCAGTATCTTTGTTCAGGATACTTAACCAAAAAGTTCAACAAAAAATCCAAAATTTACCTCAAGATCACTGATGGCCTTGTACTGGATAAAACTGGCCCAGTATCTAACATCAGTCCAAGTATCAAGTTTTAAATGAAGTCATGGTCATTAAAACCAAATATTTCTTTTACTGCGTCCCAATGATGTATTCATGCAAATATGGTAAGAAGCAACTCAACAGTTCAAGACATAGGGTGCAGACAAGCTATATTTTTGAAAAAATAAAAACTCCAGTGCTGACCTTGAAAATAAAATCAAGGTCATTAACACCTAACCAGCTCTGATCTATTCCAAAAATATAACCATGTATGTTTGCTTAAGAATCTGCTAAATGGTTCACAAGACAAAGCGCACACACAAACCTACTTTTGGCACAAATGTGACATTCTAACTTCCCTCCTGACCTTCAAAATCAGGCCATGATGACCCAAACCTAATCAGTTCCTTGCACCATCCTAATCATGTATTTGTGCAATTTTGGTTCAAGAGATAGGGTGCTCCCAAAAGCTAATGCTAAGTGTTTTTTTTTGTTTGTTTTTTTTTATTTGGGTTTTACACCCTTTTCAAGAATATTTTATGTATATCGAGCCAATTGTTCATCAAAGGTGGGCGAAAACCTGAGAACCCGGGGAAAAACCACCTGACCATCCGTAAGCAGAACTTGGATTTCCCACATGTGACTCCAGCAAGGCTTGAACCACAGCAGTGAGAAACCTAATGGATTAGGAGTCAACTCTCCTATCCACTAGGCTGCTGGGGCCTGCAATGCCAAGTGTTTATGATGATGCCAATGACAGTGGGTTTCGCACCGCAAGCAATATGCAATGTGCACTTCTCTCCAGCATTTGTGTGTGAGTGAGAAAGCAGGGTCTGGAAAATAATACACTTAGGCATTCCTACCATACTTCTCAGTAACAGGCAATTCCTATTAATCCATTTGATTCCCATAAATCCATTTGATTTCAAGATTTTGTTTATCTAACCCTTACTTTTCCTATTTGAAAGGCTATATGCACATTTCTAATCTCCCCAAAATGTCTTTTGCAGATTTGTTCTATTCCAGATTGCATACTCACACCCAACTAGTTCAAAGTGCAAACAATGCTCAAAATACCATATTTACCCCCCATCCCCCCACCCCATCCCCACACCCCACAAAAACAAACAAACTAAACATCAGGACACCTTAACATACTTGTCCTAAAATTTGAATAACTCCATTTTACTACCTGCTGATGTGTCTAAACACTGCTGGATGAATGGAAAGCAATGCAGACCATGAACAAATATGGTAAGTCATTAAGGTAAATACTGAAAATATGGCAATTTTGCAGTTTTTGCACCAAAATATATCTAGCAGGTCCTCAGTGGAATCACCTACGTGAATCCCGTGAGTTTCTACAAGATGTATTTTGGTGCAAAAAAAATCATAACCCTTAAAGGGCCAATCACAACTGCAGCAGACATTTTTATTTATTTATTTATTTATTTTTTCATAGAATGTTGTCTGTTATAAATTTTGCTTGGCACTTTTAAAAGTTAATTATGTTTACCTATTCTCGTTACGGGTTTCTCTTTTCTAATGTCCCACATCAATACAGAACCATCTTGGGACACAGACAGGAATATATCCGGTTCTGTAGGATGACTTTCTATACTGTGTATTTGGTCTGCATGAGCTGAAAAACATTGAATTTAAACTTTTAGAAAGATCACTGTTCATGAAAATATTCTGGCTGAAGGCCTAGTTCAGATATAAAACGAGATAAAACTTGACATTATTGCAGTCATCAACCACTTAGAAACTAGAAATATACAATGCTGAAATAGCAAGATTAGCAAGTAATAAAGAGTTAGAATTAAAGTTGGTTTTCACTGTGGCATAAAGCTTAAAATTAATGCTATTCCAATGAGATCGACAAAATAAAGACATCTTCATGTAAAGGGAGTATCTGAGTAGTAAGAAGATAATTTTTGTTATTTTTGCACCAAAAAAAGTTCTATAAAGATGTATCCTGCTGAAAAAATAATAAAAAAGTTCTAAATTATCACCTTACCTTGAGCTATGTAATGAGTACTATTCGTAAGGCTGCATTTTTTTTCTAAGCTACAAGAAAATAATTTAACCTCTAAATAGAAGCACAGATTAACCTTACCTGTGTAAGTTTGTGTTGACTTTAAAGACTCTAGATCCCAGACTTTTATGCTGAAAAAGACAATACACATGTACAAATGCTGATGGCTTTTAACGTAAATGGATACACCTGGAGATTTTGCCACAATTTTTCATAAGGGAAACAACTTTTGTGACTCCCTTCTGGAAAGGTATCCACTCTAAATGGAAATTCTTTTCTTATAGACTCCTTTCCAGAAGGGAGCAAAAACAATTGTCTCCCTTGATGAAAGTATAAATTCCTCTTTACGATGATGAGTCTATAGTAACCCACACTTACTTAGAGGACACTTCCAGTATCAATGCCATATTTGCCACTCCATGTATAGATAGGCCAGAGCCAACAGTGTGGACTCAAAATCATATGCGATAAAATTCTGGATCTACACTGTTTGACACACTCATTGCCACTCATCCAGCAGTTTTAGACACATTAACGGCTACTAACATGGGCTTGTTCCAATTTTTTTATTAGTAAGAGCATTGAAGTATCTTAATATTTAGGTTAAATAAACAAGAACAGGGTTTTCTGCACGTCAGTGGCACTGCTGTTATAATCCAATAGTGACCTTGAAAAGTAGTCTAACAGAGACCTTGAAAATTAGGTCAAGGTCACTAAAACCTAATCAATTAATCATCTAGTTCCAATGACAAATCTATGCAAAGTTGGTAAGAATCAACTTACTGGCTCACGGGGTATCATGCAGATAAGAAGGTGTCATGCCAATGCCAACATGATCTGCACCAAAAACAATATGCTGGCCCCCCTCCCTACTCCCAGGATGACATAATAAGTACGGACACTGCATAATACAGTGTCTGATTATGGATTATAATTTGTCACTAATCCAGCAGTTTTTCAGATACATCGAGAGGTAGGAGCAAACCCTTTTCCTCCTGAACCCGGATATACTCTGCCTTTGCAAAGAGTGTAGATCCAGATCAGTTACCTTCTGAACTGCACTGTTTGCCATTTAGTATGTGAATTTGTATCAACAACCTGGATCAAGTAATCTGATTGGCTGAAAATCAGAAGTAGGAGTGGCATCTTAATTCATTCAGCATGGCAAATGTTAACCCTTGTCCTGCTGAACCCGGATATACCCTGCCTTTGCAAACAGTGTAGATCCAGATCAGCTGGCTTCTGAAGAAGCCAACTGATCTGGATCTGCACTGTTTGTCATTCAGTATGTGAATTTATATCAACAACCTGGATTAAGTTATCTGATTGGCTGAAAATTTGAAGTGGGAGTGGCATCTTAATTCATTCAGCATGGCAAAGGTTAAATGAACTCTCTTAAATTTTAGGTCAAGCATAGTAAGGCATTGAAGTGTGTGAACTTTAGGGTAAATATGATATGCATCCTAAATATTCAGACAGCTATGCCTGAGCATCCAGACATAATCTACATCAGGTACTATGGAATGCAGCATCTGATCGAAGTCTACACTGTTTACCACTCATCCAGGAGTTTTTAGAGTCATAAAGATACTCTAACCAAAACTGATCCCCTTCCTGACTGAAAATTTAAGCTACTGAGGCACACTAATGATCAATAATAGAAGATGCTTCTTACAGTCAAAGCAGGCTTGGATTAAATTCTTTCCTACCCCAAAGTGTGTACCTGCCAAAATACTGAACTTTTAATACCCCATATTCTTTTCCCTTTTTTTCAGCTGAGGAAAACTCGAATGAAATACCAAGACCAGCTTTCTGGCATAATAAATGATAATTCTTATTTTTTCCCAGCAAGATGGCCTTGACATTTCTTAAAGTTTTCTTCAGCAAGAATATTAATAATAAAATTAGCAGACAGACACCAAGCATGAACAGTCAAGCCTGCATGAAAGATCACTTCATTAAGAGGTCACCTTTGCATGAGACTATTTGGGACACGCTATACAAAAATGTGTCTTCAGGCATATGCGGACAGCGAAGGACCGGATCAGTGTGGGCATTCAGGCATTCTGATCTGTGTCTTCACTGTCACTTACAGAATCATTCACTACTACAGAATACACCACAACCTCTTTATAACACTATTGTTGGGGTCCATAGCATAAACCGTGTTAGTTAAACAACCGTGTTATATCCAAACAAAATTGTATAGATTATATTGAAAAATGACCATTTATGGTCATTTTTCAATATAATCTATACATTTTTGGGATCCATCTCTGAGCCGTGTTATATCCAAAACTGTGTTATAACAAACTGTGTTATAAAGAGGTTGTAGTGTATATGAATGGAGAGCAAAGGCTCATATGATACTACGCACAGGATGATCTGAATCTGCATGTTCAAAGGCACTTTTTCCCTTGATGTAGCCTATTCAAAAAGTGTCTTGATTACTAAACAACATGTATTTTGAACAGTATTAAAATAAAATCTGCCTGTCTTGAAAGATTTTTGTATTGCTTTCCATTGGCTCTAATGACAGGTTTCACTGTACTGTTCCTGGAAAATTTGTCAATCATCTCCTATGATGAAGAAATTAAGGGGACTTGACATACTTTCAGAGCAATTCTGTTGAAATTGTTTTTGTCTCCCTTCTGAAAAGGGATCTACTCAAAAAGTGAGAATTTGCTCCCTTTTACCCCATGTAAATGGGCTAAGAGCAGCCCTTTTGAGGAAATTCTCCTAGCAGGAAAGCAAATATTATTCTATTATAGTACTGTATTTACCGTATGTATTCGGACAGACAGGCCGGAGCAAACAGTGTCAACCAAGACGAGATGCTGCAGAATGCAGCATCTCTTCAGGGTCTACACTGTTTGCCACTTATCCTGCCATTTTTAGACACAACATTGGGTAGTAAATTGTACTTGTTAAAATTTTAGAACAAGTATGGTAAGGAGTTAAGGTGTCTGAATACTGAGTAAATATGGTACATACATGTAGTCTACTTTTGAAAAGGGAGGAAAACACTTTCAAATAAGAGTGCTCTCCCTTTGAAAGGCATTCAAATTCAACAGGTTAAGTATGTTAAGTGTAAAAGGAGCTTTGTCATTACTTGGTCCTCATCAAGAAAAAGTGCCTTCATATGCAAAACGCGCAGATTCAGATCAACCTGCGCATGCGCAAAGTAACATTCAGGCCTTTGCTCTCCATTCATACATTCTGTAGAACGTACAATTCTGTTTGCAGACAATGATGGCCTTGATAAAACAGTGCATATGAGCAGGCTGATCTGGGCCTCTGCTGTCCGCACATGCCCAAAGATATAATTTCGCATGGAACGACCCACCTGTCAGACAGTGCTAATCTTCTCTTACCTTCTATCGTGACTTGCAGACATTGCCCGTTTGGAGCCAATACAAACACAGACTGAGGAGACAAGGTCATCATGTTCTGTACATGAGTGCTGCTGGATAAATGTGTGAAAATTATCTGTTAACTCCCATAATGCCACACCACCTACAGAAGAGACATTAAGAAACTTTAAATATTTTTCTTATCCTCCCCCAGAACATATGTTGTGGAATGTCATGAGAAGCACCTTGGGAAGGCACTTCTACTGAGTATATGTACTCACAATATATGTTTTGGGGAAAGGCATTACAATGAGTACCCACAGCATATGATTTTGGAAGAAATAAAAAAAAAAATCATTTTTGTGTTAAAAAAAAAAAAGTTTATCTGGAGCTATTAAAATAAGTTTCTGAGATCATTCCAGTGGGTATCCAGAACCTATGTTTTTGTTGAGAAACAAGTTTTATGCCTACCATGTTATCAAAGTAGCAACAGGTTTTGTTCAAAACATTTTCCCTGTAGTATACTGCAATATATTTTCAGAAGCACCTTGAAAGAAAAGAGGTGACGATAAGAATTTGTATATAAGACCAAAAAACAGTTCAATGTTTTCAACACTACTGCAGATACATACATGGTAGATGACAGAAGAACTGATCTGAAATGACACTTACCTGATTTGGAAAGTTTATGAAAACTGAACACTTTTTTTGTAATATGCTTACTTCAACCATAGGTGAAATGAACAGATAACAAATGATTTTTTTTTTTCTCATTCCCCACGAACTCCCCCCTGCACCCCACCCCCTCCCCCAGGAAAACAGGACACAAAAACTGTGATGATAATGTCAAGCCCCACTTTCGCAAAATGTAAGAAAAATATTTCAAATATATGATGATATTTCATTTCTGCAGGTTAAGGGTTAAATCCAAAAAGACAGTATAAAATGGCAAAAAGAAAAACTGAGACTGAAAACTTTAGACTGAATAAACTCCCCCAACACTATGTACCAGAAGAGTTAAATTTCAATTTTAAGTATGTCAGGCTATGTTTTTCTTTGTGTTGAGGTTTTACAGCCCAGTTAACCCAATGTGATCATGAAGAGTGCGGTCAGTTTACCTAACTACACTTTTACCGGGCAGGCAGGGCTCGGGGAAAACCGGAAAAATAGCCGGTCTGGACCGAAATTAAGAATTCTGGACCGATTTCAAACACCCCAAAACGCTAATAAATCGGTCCAACAGGTTTGTGCCTTGAACCCCATTTTTCCCCAACCAACCAATTTTCACGAATCAATGATGTCTAAAAAATCACAAACGTTCAAGTCTTCCCAAACTGACAACGTCCGCGCACCTTTTAAATGTGATATTATGGTAGTTAAAAGGCTCTAAACGGTCATTTGACATGTATATTGGAGAGACATACCGCAGCATAAATTACGTCACTATCCAAACATTGTCAAAAAATCAACACTTCACTGACCTTTGTGCAGTAAACAAGCGATTAACACGAATCATCAGTAATGGTAGTCTGATAATTAATCCGTTTGTGTGACGTGTGAATACACTGAGACTGCAAAGCATCCAGGTGCAGTCGGCATGTCCAAAAGATCAAAGGTCGCTTTACTGAGTGTGATAAAAGAATGCACCGCTTGAACGCATCCGTTTTCTTCCTCTTCTTTTTTGTTTTGATCAACACAGTTTGTCGGTCCCAGATTTGATAAATTAATTCCCAAACTGTGTACGTCCTGATCAGATGTCGCATACAACGGCGTCTGATCTGGGTATTATTGATTGCTTCTTTTTTTTTTTGTTGTTGTTGATTGCCGTAACACACGAGTATAATTCAAGGTAGATTTCACGATAAAAATAAGTAATGCACCACTTGCGCTAGACAAGATTGGTCAGTGCTTAAAATTTAAGCAGTCTGGTCAAATCTTGAAACATTCAAAACTGCAAAACCGCCCGTGGCGCAGGCCTTTTTTAATAGACCTAATTAGGTCCATGAAAGTCGTTTTGTTCCGTATCTCCTGTTTCCCGCCGTCTTCGCGCTTATACAAGACGGGAATCAGTTGTTTATAAAGAGTTTAGGTAAACCCAAACAACAAAAGCGTTTTCTTTTTTTTTTGTTTTTGTTTTTTCTTTCTTTTTACATACCTGACTGTATTTATTGATGATGCCAGCTTTGATCATGCTCGTTATACCCGGACTTCCGTCATATAACGGAGTTGAGGTGTATTATTTAAAAGGAGTTATAGGACTGTCAATTGTCATTAGTTTTCGTGACAGGTGATATGTACATATTTTTTTTTTTTTTTTGAAATGGGCTCATTGATGATGTCATCGTCATCGGCTGGACCGATTCAGATTTCAAAATTTCTAGAGCCCTGCAGGCAGGCATAGTCCTAAGCGGTTTACCAGTACTGTGCACATTCTTTCGACAGAAAACTAGATATTCCTCGAGAAAAAATGGCTAAACTACTTGCAAACAGTGAAGACCCTGATCAGATGCTGCATTCTGTTTGACAATTACCTTTTTTGGGGTCTCCAGACAAAAAATGTGTTAAAAAATGGCATTAACTAGATTTCTATGCATCACTGAAGTTCCCAATTTGAGGTAAACCAATATACCGTAAAAATTCTAATTAACGCCCTGGGGGTTTATTAGAATCATGGCCAGTCTGAGAGAAGGGGATGGGCGCTTATTGGAGGCTGCAGTTTCATGGGAATAGCAAGAGACCATATTTTCTCGGAAGTGCACCGCCATCTTCTCCTCCGTGTCCGGTAGAACTACCTATTATTGAATGACGTCATAGTATACCGGGTATCATGGATTATAATCAATTGTTAACACTTAAAACGATGTATATACTCACATTGATCATGACAAATATGTTCATGGCTTTGAAATAAAACGCTACGATTTAACATGTTCTGTTTTCTTTTTATCAACCTTATAAATAGGTAGCTGATGCTCATGTTGAGATTACAGGGTGCAAACGCTCCCGATAATCCCACTTTTATATGAGAAGGTTAGAAATGCATCGGACGGCATTACTTTTTTTTCTTATTTCTGCTCAAAAACATAAATTCTGGGCGAACGTTCTCCGGATCACCTGCAATCTACGACTACGAGCAGAGACATGAAGGTAGAAATATGTCTCAACAGAAGGACAAGACGTTTTACAGTATCAAATACCACGCACCACAAAGGGCACCAGACACTATTTAAACTCTTTGTTTATGTTTACTTATCGTCCATCATGTTTTTCGGCTTTTAAAAACTGGAAAGGCAAATGGAAACAAATCAATAGAATTGCATGAGCAGGGCTTAGAAATAAAAGAGTCACAGAAAATGTCATCGGGTTTTCTCTCTTTTTTCTTCATTAATCACTCATTGTCTGTGGCATACGAGTCGTCTGTTTGCTCATCCACCCCATTGGTGCCAAATTCCATTTAATTGTACTCGTTGATTGCAAGGGTTACTCAACAATTTTATGGTCAATGAATTATTCAGGAAGTACGAAAGTGCCGCTGTTGTTTTTATTTAATTTTGGTCAGTCCCTGTTATAGTCGCTATAAAAAGCGTCCATCATTTCTCTAAGGTTTTATTGTCACCAGGAATTGGAATGACGAGTCTGTTTTTTTTTTGTTTTTTTTTCCTTTAAGTTTTGAGGTACAATAATTATTGATCGCCCCTCGTATGACCGGAAATAGTTTGGCGCTATCTTTTGATCTCATTGCGGCCTCGCTTCAAAAGAAATCTGACATGGCTGTGTGCATGCTCATTTCAGTGAAGTCTGTTATCAAAGGATATCACGTGTATAGGGTATCTTACCCATCGGGCACAGAACTTGTGTGTAATTTGGAGCCTGAGAATGAACATAGTGACAGCGCCATTATTGTGAAAAAAGGGAACATTACCGTTGGACATATTCCGGAAGGTCTATGTCAGCCTCTGACACAGTTATTCCAGGACGGAAATATTGTGGACATTGAGTGTGTTATAACCGGGGAACCATGATCAGCAGAAAAAGGAACATTTGTACAAGGTAGTGGGCTTGAAATTCCATGCACATACCGTTTATTTGGGCTAAGAGAGAAAAAGGTTCACGTTCGTTCTGTGATAAAAAAACAGATACGCAAACTGACCGCATAAGGTAGGATTTTTGCCTTTTGTCCCGCATTTGTCTGTAATGGGCGTTTAATAGAGGCACCAACTTTCTCGGAAATGGACCAAAAATCCGCCATTTTTTAGTTGAAATTGGGGGGATGGGCGTTTATTAGAGCATGGACGTTAATTAGAATTTTTACGGTATGTATTTACTACTTTCATATACAGACAAACCTCAATGGCTCGAACATCTTTGGGACCATGGAAATTTGTTCGAGACATGGGTAGTTCAAGCCAATGAAGATTAATCATGGCACCAGGTCAGGAAGCAAATAGCGATAATTTAGGGAAGTCTTTTCAAATTCTACACAGTAATGGTATGTTGTGTGTACACAAAAGAATTGCCTCAATGAGGCAAATTCTAATGAGTACATGCAACATACTATTTCCTAATAAAATAAAATTTTCCTAAATTATTCATAAATATTTGTTTATTTCTTGGGCTGTCAAGAGTATTTTGTAGGGACTCAAAAAAGAGTTCAAATTAGCCATGGTTAACGAGCCTTCGGAGTTCAGGCATTGAGGTTTTACTGTACTTTCACATTATTTACGGTAGCTGCGCATACTTTAGCATGATCTGAGTTTCTCAAAAACTATTCTGGGCCCAGTTGTTTAAAGTGTCGTTAGCTTAACGAGCTCGTTAAGGGTCATTTCGTTAACTGTTTTAGCAGATTCAATATACAATATTCTGACATTTTTTGCTGAAAAAATGTAGCTAAGCTACTCACATTTTTTCAGCAAAAAATTTCAGCATATTTGCGTATCACTCGATGTAAAGTTTAACAAATTGTTAACTAACGACATCATTAGATTTGAACAACTGGGCCCTAGTTATCATGCTATGGACAAATTCAGACAATATGATATTTTTCTTAGTTTTTCTAGAAAACAGGATCTGACACTAAGGAGACAATTTGCAAGAAATGTCAAATCCTATTTTCTAGGAAAAACAAGAAAAATGTTGTCTGCAGAAATTTTTACCCAGTATGCAAAGTATTAATGTAAACAGTTTATCATCCTACCTGTATCAAGTCCAACAAGGACTTTGTTATTGGTGACCCATTTGGCATCACTAAGCCCCGCTTCTAACTGTACACCAGCAGTACATTTCTCGACATCTGGTGCAGCCTCAGGTTGCTGATAATACCATAGGGATCCCAGCCAGTAACGCCCTGTCAGACTGGAGGCTCCAAGCAGAAGGCCACCATCTGAAAAATAAAATATCAACATCACAAAAATTTAGGATACTACACCAACAAAGCTGTTGTGGATCAATTGACCCATTTATGTCGTGTGGACTCTTCTTCCACAACCCATCTGTTGCCAAAAGCAGGGCGTCTGGTTAGTTTTTATTACTACAATACTACGTTTTATAGAAATTCCTGTAGTCAATGCAAACAATGTAGCCCTAATCAGATGCCAGATTCTGCGGCATCTGATCTGGGTCTGCACTGTTTGCAAATTACCCTTTTGGTTCTATCCAGAGTAAAATGAGCTAATCCAATCACACCAATTTTTAGCTCTCCTGTAAAAATGTACAGGAAGAGTTATTGCACTAACCCCGGCATCGGAGTGGTTCAGCGTGCAGACGCACTACTATAGACTACCGATGTGACCAGTGATGTGTGTGACCAAAAATGTGATGGTCCAACAAACGCTTGGGTGGTTCAGTGTTTATCCTATTGACATGGCGGCCGTGTTGATAATAGCAACAAAACAGCCAATAATGCCAAGTATTCCAATTGCAAGGAGTTGAATCATGAGACTTATGACGTCAGCCTACAAAATTTGCGATCGCCGCCATTTTGAAATTTGTCTTCACTTCGAATTTTATTTCTATCTGTTCTCTGTCTATTTACAAGCTAAGCATGATTTGTTTTGTGCATAAGGTACACTCTGATGTAGATTTTTAGATAACACATAGACTTTACGCTCTTTTCACATGATAATCTTAAAAACTTTGACACAGGAAAGCGAAAGATAGTATATTGTCATTGTCCCTGTCATCGGCTTACACTAGTTTTTGGTATTCGGAAAGCATGGCCATCGCCTATCGGGGCCCACAAAATAGATGGGCTGCCTAAAGCCTCCATGGCAGAGCTGCTAGTAACTAAGCAAGACCCGAATTCATGTGATCGGGTCAGGTAAAAGTCCCACAAATTTGGAGGCAATGTCTCTGAACTACTAAAATATTGTTTTGGACATTATATCGCAATTCATGCAGTGGATTAGAAGTCAAGCGTGGTCTGAAATCAAATTCAGTTAGATCTGGCCAACCCACCTATGAAGCATGTGATGATAATTTGGATGCACGGATATAGGTAGCACCTATTAATATCATATTATTTGGTATGATTATAGATGTTGGTCCAAAATTTCATTGAGCCTTATCCACACCCCTGCTCATAACCTATAGGTCAAGGTCACTGACTTAGAAATTTTATGTTAAAGTTTTGCGTCAAAGTTTTTATAACTTCTTACTTTCTAAATCCTTGCATTGATTTAATGTATATTTGGTATGATAATAGATATTGGTCCAAAATTTTATTTGGCACTACCCCATCCCTGCTTATGACCTAAAGGTCAAGGTCATGGACTTAGAAATTTATGTTAAAGTTATGTGTTAAAGTTTTTAAGATCTCTTAATTTCTAAATCCTTGTATGGAATTACTTTATATTTAGCATGATTATAGATATTGATCCAAAATTTATTCGGCACCACTCCCACCCCTGCTTATGACCTAGAGGTCAAGGTCACAGACATAAATTTATGTTAAAGTTTTGTATCAAAGATTTTAAGATCTCTTAATTTCTAAATTCTTGCATGGAGTTACTTTATATTTGGCATGATTATAGAGATTGATCCAAAATTTTATTCAGCACTATCTCTGCCCTTAAACCTACAGGTCAAAGCCACAGAAATTTTATGTTAAAGTTTTACCTCAAAGTTCTCTAGAACTTTTATTTACTCAGCTGCTTTTCAAATCATACTATTTACATTTGGTATACTGATAGCATCTATGGAAGATGTTCATCCAAAATTATATCCAGTACCATCTTCCTTCCTCCCCACCCCCCAACCCCCCACATCCCCCCCCCACCCCCCCCCCCCCCCCCCCCCAACACACACATACTATGATCAGGATTTTAAGGTCATAGTCTTAAGTTTTTATTTGATTGATTAGCACGAGTTCAGGCAAGATATCCTGTGTGGCGACAGGTCTTGTTAGGTTAATCTTATTCACCCTAAATATTTGAACACCTTAATTCCTCGACTCCTTACCATGCTCTTAAATTTGAACAATTCCATTTTACTACCTGTTTTGACATGTCTTGGATAAGTGGCAAACAGTGTAGAACCTTTCAGATTTTCACTGGTTGTTCAGGCTATCCGAAATATTCAGACATCTTAACCCTTGCCATACTGAATAAATTAAGCTGCCCCGCCCACTTCTAATTTTCAGCCAATCAGATTACGTGTACTTGATCCAGGTTGTTGATACAAATTCTCATAATTAATGACAAGCAGTGCAGATCCAGATCAGTTGGCTTCTACAGAAGCCAACTGATCTGGATCTACACTGTTTGCAAAGACAAGGTATATCCGAGTCCAGCAGGACAAGGTTAACAAGTTTATTTTACTAATTGTTGTTTTGTCTAAAAACTGCTGGATGTGTGACATTCTGTAGCATCTGATCTGAGAACAGCTCCAGATAAGACACTTTTTTTCCTCCAAAAAGTACCAACATTTTTGTTATTGCTCCAAGAAAACATGTTGCGGGAACTCATTAGAAGTGCCTATTGAGTTATGTGATCTAGGCCTACATTGTTAGCTCAGGCCTCATTACGAAAACAAGCCTATTCAAATATACTGAAAATTTGCCACCAGAAAATGAACATTTTCAGATAAGAAAATTCCGATATTTTTCATATTTCTGCTCAAAACATAGATTGTGGGCACTTGTTAGAACCGCCTCATCAAGGCAGTTATAATGCGTACCCACAATCTATATTTTGAACTGAAATAAGAAAAATAATGTATACCCTTGTAAACCCCAGTTTTACAATATAAAAGTGGGGTTTAAGGGAGTCAAAATTATATAGGCATGTTTTCGTGATGTGTCTGTTCCAATACTTAGGTTAAATATGGTACCCTAAACATGTATTGGTGCACAAATAAGTCAAGGTATTCTACCTAATTACTGCACATACCCCTACAAATACCCACAATAAATGCTTTTATAAAGAAAATAGAACACACATTACATAAACATCATTAAATACACCCCTCAGGAAGTCCTCTGCTCATATTCCTTTAAAGTGTGCCCTTATTAGAAAGATATTTTACTACATTTTTTTCCAGTAATTTTGAATAACCTAAATGCACAGTGTGGTAATTAGGTCAAATACAGTATTTTAAACTATCAGCTAGATGCTGCAAAATTTAAAGGGAGCGTCTAATCAGGACTGTACTGTTTCCCACTCATCCAGCAGTTTAACTCGTTTAAATCAAGTGGACTCATCTACCATACTCTTTGGACCGATCCATTTCCAACAGCAAGGTGTCTGGTTCGATTTTATGATTACTATGTTTTACAGAAATACCTGTAATTAATGCAAACAGTGAAGACTCTGATCAGATGCTGTGTTCTGCCACATCAGATCTGGGTTTGAACTGTCTGCCATTTACCCATCTGGGGGTTTCCCCGACTAAAATGGGTTAAAGACACACCAACTCGTTCAAATTTTAGGACAAATATGTTCATAGTTAAGGTATCCCAATATTTAGCGTAAATATGGTATGGCTAAAATATTGTACATTTTGTATGTATCAAATTATTAGTTGTGACAGATACCAGCATCATAACATGTCTAATCCATGTTGTATCTGCCATACTTACCCTAAGTATATTGTATTTGGATATTACCGTATTTACCATATGTATTCGGACAGACAGGCCTGAGCAAACAGTACAGACCCAGATGAGACGCCGCAGAACGCGGCGTCTTATCTGGGTCTACACTGTTTGCCACTCATCCAGCACTTTATAGACACAACATCGGGTAGTGAATTGTACGGGTTCAAATTTTAGAACATATATGGTAAGGAGTTATGGTGTCCAAATACTTAGGGTAAATATGGTAAGTCATCTATCTTGATGGACTCTTTGGACTGGTCTATTTCCAATAGCAGGGTGTCTGGTTAGTTTTTATTATTACATGTACTATGTTTTATACAAATTCCTGTAGTTAATGCAAACAGCGTAGGCCCTGATCAGACGTTTGATCTGGATCTGCACTGTTGCCAATTACCCGTTTGGGGGTTTCCAGACTAACATGAGTTAATGCTTAGCATGCTGGGTAAATATTGCAGCAGAAGATATTTAAAATATTTTTCTAAATTTTCCAAGAAAACAGGCTTTGGCATTTCATGCAAATTGTATCCCTTAGGTGACAATATGCATGAAATGTCAAAATCTGTTTTCTGGGAGAACTTGATGATTCTAAAGAGGATAAATGCCAGTTTGGCTTTGTATTCTGAACAAATGCCAAGTTTGTAAGGCAACATATCTAAGAAAATCCAGGGTATGTAACTCTAGCAATAAACATTTGATCAGAGTTCTGTGACAATGCACATGCCCAGCCAACATTCTTAGTTTGTTGCAAGCTTCAAATCATTATCTTGAAAACTGAAAACTACCTGTATATAAGTCAATATTTGCTGGATGAGTGGTAAACAGTGTAGAACCTGATCATCTAGATGTTGCAGAAAGTGGCACCTGATCTGGGTCTATACGGTTTGCTCAGGCCTGGCTGTCCAAATACTTAGAGTAAATGTGGCAGCTACATTCTTATTATAAACAAATTATGTACTTATTTACCTAGCGTGATGGAATGTCAATTTTCCACCTGGCTGCATGGGATTTGGCTACAATATCTTCTCTGATGAATGAAAAATCAGATTTTTCTCATTCCTTATAGTATAAACTAGTTACAAACAGGTCAACAACAGATAAAAGCTTTTAAAATATACTTTTATGACCATAAGTTATAGCTTAACTGATAATTAAATCATAAGACATGTTTGTATTGGGCTGTGCCATGTCAAAATATATTTTACATTTACAGCATGTGTGTTGCGTGTGCATGCGTGCGTGTGTGTACACTACAGCCTTGTGACCAAATGCCTCCCATTTAGGATTTTGTTATTTTGTTCTTTTGTTTTGTTTGTAACAGCCCTGTCAACAATAATTCAGTCATTTTGAACAGACAGAAGAGAGAAAAGAATGGGACAGATGTGAAAAGGCTTCAAAATCCTGATCTGGCTTATCCCATTTAAATCTAGCGTTTCATAAAAGGGACATACACAAACAGTGTAGACCCAGATCAGATGCCGCTGAATGCAGCATCTGATCAGGGTCTACACTGTTTGCATTAACTACAGGCATTTCAATAAAAAAACATGGTAATAATCAAAACTGACTAGACACCCCTTAAACTGGAAATGAACTGGTCCATAAGAGTTAAGGTAGTTTTGATTGATTGTGTTGGGGTTTAACGACACCTCAACCCTTGAGGGTCATTTTGTGTCGTCTCCCAGAGAAAGGGAGAAAAGAGATAGAAGAGAGAGTAGAGGAGATGAAAGAGAGGGACAGGGAAGAAAGAGGAACAGGAAAGAAAGTAGAGAAACAGAAGAAATAAAAACATTCCCCCTCTTCCCTTACCCACTACAAGGATAGCAGGCCTTGCCCAACTGTAAGCCAATATCAGTTGGACGCCCCAGTGATGTAAGATACACAGCACCTTCGCACCACCCGACCACCCCCTGAGAGTTAAGGTAGAAAATGGGTTAAAGTGGACCTGAAACCAATGATAGCAGGGCCAACCTTCTAAAGGTTTCACCTGGAGGACATACTACCCAACTACCCACTGTCACTTTTATACCATACCATATCTGTGGGTCCTTATCCCTTTAGCCCTGTGGATAAAAACAGACACAAATGCAAACAGTGTAGATCCAGATAAGACAGCTCATAATGAGCAATCTCATGAGGCTCTATACTATTTGTTTTCCAACTGGCATACCTATTCTCAGTGGAGGTATCCAATTCAAATACAGAAAAAATAGGGAGTGAAAGGGTTATAATAGAACTGCTTTTATTGGATTTCAACAAAATAATGTAATGTTTTGGGGGCAAAAATAACTATGATTATCCAAACGTATTACCAAAGTTACCAGTATCTGAAGAAAACATTTTGATCTTAAAGTAACAATTAATCTGGAAATCTGCACGGTTCTAGATACGAGGTAGCCTGATACATGTTGTCCCAATTTCTCTATGAAAACGTATGTTGTTGGTTCTCATTAGAACCTGTGTATCAAAATTTAACTCTTTTGGTGCCAAATTTCAGACAACATTTTTCAGAAGACAAATGTCGTCATTTGTCGTCTGCTTTGATTTTTTAACAAACTATCAATTTATCAAAATTGGAAGTAAGTTTATATGAAAAGCTATAAGACTGAATGTCAAACAGCGTAGATCCTGATGAGATGGCTCATTATGAGTCTCATCTGAATCTGCAGTTTGCAAAAGCCTATTTTCATCGCCTGTGGCAGTGAAACAGTTAATGAGTACTCACAACATGTTTCAGTGGACAAAAAAGAAAAACCTTGTCACTCTCGGTAAAATTTTCAGCAGACAACATATTGAAATATTTCCTGAAAACAGGGATTTTACATTTCATGCTAATTGACAATTTGTATGGAATATCAAATCCTGTTTTCTGGGGAAAATAAGAAACAGATCAATTTGTTGTCTACTGAAAAAGCCAAGAAAGTAGTAGAGGTTAAATGCCAAGTAAAGGTGGAATGAGTAGGGATGCTTTCATGCTTGTATCACTAGATCATCCCTCCAATGTAAGAATTATTGTAACTAATTTTGCAACATTTCAAAGCTGCCTGGGTAAGGCTGATAAAGAACAACAATACCACAGGTATATCAAGCATAACTCCAAGTAAGACAATGAGGTGATAATTTAGGAGAAGTTTTATCATAGTTCTTATACCAAACTGGTTCTGCGGGTATTACTTCAATAGTACTGTATTCAACCTAATTACGGCACATACCCTATAAGCACATTTCAGAAGTCCAGGCAATTCAAATGAGTACCCACAGCATATGCTTTTATAAAGACAGCCAGAAACAAATATCACGTAATCATCATTAATAATCCTGTCATGAAGTCCACAGTTCGTCTTTCTTTAAAGTATTCCTTTATTTAATAGGTGCTTATTTTACTATAAGGCTTGACTAGTAATTTCCAAAAACCTAAGTAATTGCGGTAATTAGACTGAATACAGTACATATACATTTGTATGTAAAATATTTGTTTTGGTATAAAAACAACAAAATTTACTTTTTGATAACCCAGTACTCCTTATATCTGATCCAGTTGGTTTGTTTGTGTTGAGGTTTTATGGCCCAGTCAACCCAATGGTGTCATGTCGAGCGCGGTCAGTTTACCTAACCACACGTTTACTGGGCAGGCTTAGTCCTCTAAGCGGTTAACCAGTATTGTGCACATTCTTTCGCCAGAAACTGACAATTGCCCTTCTTGAATCAGCAGGAGAGAATGACCGTAGAAAATATTTCACGATCAATCTCCACGAAAGAATGTTGCCGACCTCGGCGGGGGTTGAACCTGCGACCTCCTGGTCTCCAGTCGGACGGCGCATCCAACTGAGCCACTGAGGCTGCTGATCCAGTTGGTGATTTGGAGTTTAACTGCACAGTCGAAACTATTAAGGTTCATTACCAACCAACACTTTTCCTGTGCAGGCTTTTCCTCTATGTGGTTAACCAGTACTTGTGCGCATTCTTTTGCCAGAAACTGACAATTGCCCTTCTTGAACCATCAGACGGGTTCTGATCCATACAAACATTCTTGTTACTTCTGCTTAAACCTTCACCACTCTCTGGGCTAATTCAGCAGAAGACAAACATATTTTCATATTTCTCCTGGGCTTTGACATTTCAGGTCAAAACCTTTTCTCTGTGAAAACTTAGAAAAATATTTCAATATGTCATCTGCTGAAATTCTTTTCCCAGCATGCTAAGCATTTAAACACATGCAAGGAAATTTAACTAGTGGAAGCCTAGCTCAGCCTGCACATTTGTGTATTCTGAAAAGGGCAGACCTTCTCTGTCTTTGTTTAATTTGGAGTTTTACAGCCAAGTCAACCCTGTTAAGACTTAAGGCCGAGCCGGTCAGTTAACCTAGTAACACTTATCCTGGGCAGGCTTAGTCCTCTGAGCGGTTAACCAGTACTTGCACACATCCTTTCATCAGTAACTGACAAACGCTCTTCTAGGATCAGCGGAAGGAGAAGAATGACAGTAAAAATTATTTCATGATCAATCTCGGCGAAAGTTATGTGACCGAGCTGGGATTCAAACTTGCTACCTGTGGATCCGCAGTCAATCACGCTAAAGACTTCCCTATGCAGTTTGGCTCTCTGTTTGTCAATAAATTTTCAAACAGCCATTATTTCTGGAAGAAAGCAACAAATGTGCGGTGTTTTCAGTAAGTACCAACAAAATATATATGTTTTGGGGCATATTTATGTCTTAGGCTAGCTGTTGTTATTTCTTAAAGGCTTTGAAAACTGACCAATGTCATGAAAACTGTTAGCCAAAATAAACTTTGTGGTGCTTCCAATTTTTATTCATTCACTTACACATTTAACACTTAGCATGCTGTGTAAAAATTTCAGCAGATGACATTTGGAAATATTTTTTTCTTATTTACCCCAGAATACAGGATTTGGCATTTCAAGCAAATTGTCTCCTTAGGAGACAATTTGCATGAAATGCCAATTCTATTTTTGGTGCAAAAAATAAGAAAAATATCATTACATGTAGTTTGTTTTTCTGAATCTGCCCATAGCATGTTAAGCCTCATATGCTGCAAACCATAGGACATCCACACTTCTATCTTAACCCTTGTCCTGCTGAATAAATTAAGATGCCACGCCCACTTCTAATTTTCAGCCAATCAGATTACTTGATCCGGAATGTTGCTATAAATTCACTTACTTAATGGCAAACAGTGCAGATCCAGATCAGTTGGCTTCTTCAGAAGCCAACTGATCTGGATCTACACTGTTTGCAAATGCAGGACATATCCGGGTTCAGCAGGACAAGGGTTAAATCAAAACAGACACTAAAAGTTTTTGATAAGATTTTTTTTTCTGGTCAGATGGATATAAGCTTTCATTATCTACAAAGAAAATATACTTGAAAGTATAATAATACTGTCAACCTGACACTATTAGTATTACTTTAACCGTTACCACTCTGTGGACTATTTCAGCAGACAGCAATTTTGATGATGTTTTTCTTATTTATAACAGAAAATAGGCTTTGACTTTTCATGCAGACAATTTGCAGGAAATGTCAAAATCTTGTTTTCTGGGAACAATAAGAAAAATACACCAAAATGTTATCTATTGAAAATTTAGCCCATCATGCTAAGTGCTAACAAGAAAATATGTAAATTACACACAGACAAGATATATAATGAGCCTTATTACGGAAAAATCTCCTTTATCTCACAACATGTACACAAACAACCAGGGCATAGATAACCAAGCAAAATCTGGTCAGGGTTTGCCCAGCTCATACAGACTGAATCAAACATGGCTCCAGATAAGGCCCTTTTTTCAGCCAAAAAAGTATAAATATTTTTCTTATTTCTGGATAAAAACATATCTTGTGGGTACTCATTTGAATCAATCTTGGTAGATTGATTGTCTCCGAGTGTGGAATAGAAAAATGGTCCTGAAAGGGGACTTAAGACTGTTTCATTTAATCATAGCACTAGTTAAGGTGCTTTTTTTCAATCCAAAGGTATTGATATTTTTCTTATATCTCCACAAAAACATATGTTGTGGGTAAAAAACAGAGCAGACCCTAATCAGAGGCCACATTCTGTGGTCTGCACTGTTTGCCTATGTCCCAGTTCAGGTTTTACAGATAACCCTCTTTACACTGCCCTCTCACCTCACAGTGACAGAATAGTACCGCTACAATTTAGCCTATAAATAACCATTGCCTGGATTTTATACAAAAGCATGGTTTGATTTCATTGGTCAATGATAATCACAGAGATAAACAATCAACCCAAAAAATGGTCATTTTTCTATATAATCTATACATTTTTGTTTGGATACACCACATTTGGGGTCCACTTTTAAACCATCTTATATCCAACTGTCTTAATACTGAACCATTTTATATAGAGGTTCCAGTGTATGTTTTTGTGGAGAAATAAGAAAAATATTTACCTGAAACCTCCCTTATATCTACAGTTGTGTCTCTATAATTATGGCAAAAAGTAGGTTTTCTTGTGACAAGGTTCACATAAAAGCTACAAGTCTTTCCTAAACAAGAAATACTGGTAGTAAAAACTAGTATAATATCACTTTCATTTCCATATATAAAAGATAGCCAAGCCCTCCCTGCCTGCCAAAAAGGACCCCTCTGGTATATTCCGAACCCTTAAAGCACTAAGAAAAACTGTAGGAGTCCATATTCTATTTTTTTTTTTTTTTTTTTTTTTAATATTTTTCAATGAAAATAACATTTAGCATTTCATATGGTAGACATAGGCAGATGATTCACATGAGATGTCAAGCCTTATTTTCTCTGAAAAATATAAAGTCAAAGTGCTACCTGCTGCCGTTGTAATTACTGCTTAACCCTTACACTAAGGAGGAAGAAAATTTTTGTTTTTGTGGGGTAGGCCTACATGGACACCACCATGATCTCCAGAAATGATACACAGCCCTTAAGTTCTCCTACAGTGAAAGAAAGGTACTTTCAAACAAACCTAGGTTTGCCTCCAAAATCATAGTCTAATTTCACAGTTTTCTAATAGGCCATTTTTTTTTCTGGTCCCCACCTACCAGACCTGATAGGCCCCTATAACAACCATACAAACTTGACTTTAACAACTCGAGGGTTGAGCGCAAGACTATGGTAACTCAAACATATTTTTGAAACCCTTGTTCAGGGGCAAATTTGACCCCTTTGTAAACAATGCAAATTTAGGTGCCATTGCTCATACGAGCAATGGCACCTAAATTTTCATTGTTTACAGAAAGAAATGTTGTAATCTTCATTACGCCTTCATGGTGAGGAGATTAAGTTTGAGAAAAAAAACCATCTGACTTACGCTAGTCTTGCGCTCAACCCTCGAACTGCCAGTGACAACTAAGTGCAAAAGAAAGATGAAGCCATAATAGTAATCAAATCTTGCCCGAATTGCCACAAGTGTGCTAATCTGTATGGCTGCTCAGGTAAGGGTACACCCTCGAAAGACCCAGATCAAATGAAAAATCAGTGTTATAAGGGTTAAGGGTTTTAAAATATTACCCATGAAAAAGAGTTAGTTTGTTTGTTTTTCTTCTAAAATACTGCTTAACAACTGCTGAAATCATCTTCCAAGGACTATCCATAGATCTATTTAAGAGGGCTGTCCACGTAAATATTTTTCTTATTTTTCCAGGAAAACATTATGGTTATTCATTGAAAGTACATGTAGCTCACTGTGGCCCTTCTACTGAGTACCACAATATATGTTCTTGTGGAGAAATAAGAAAAATATATAAAACAGAAAAAAAAATGGAAAAAGGTCTTTATTCTGGAACTATGAATTGATCTGAATGAAATGTCAAGCCTTATTTTGATGGAGGGGGAGCAGAAAGGTGGGGGGGTGGGGGTGGATGAAAAAAATCTCACATCTGCTAACTTACCCTGGCGCATGTCAAAGGTTCCTTACTTATAAATCTTTTCATTTCTTACAAATATAAATTACCTGTTCTACTTCCACATGCAAAATATCATTTAACGCTTAGCACTCTGGGTAAAATTTTCAGCAGACGACATTTTGAAATATTTTTCTTATTTTTCCCAGAAAACAGGAATTGACATTTCATGCAAATTGTCTCCTAAGGAGACAATTTGCATGAAATGTCTAATCCTGTTTGCTGGGAAAAATAAGAAAAATATCATCAATTTGTCGTCTGCTGAAAATGCCAAGAGAGTGGTAAAGGTTAAATTTATGCTCCAAGGAGTTTGTGTTGCAGCTAAATATTTAGTGGCAAATATACGAACACTGCATGATGTTTCTAAACCTATGAGATTATATATATACCGTATTTTTACCATATGTATTCAGACAGACAGGCCTGAGCAAACAGTGTAGACCCAGATGAGATGCTGCAGAATATGGCATCTCATCAGGGTCTCACTGTTTGTCACTCATCCAGCAATTTTTAGACACAGTGGGTAGTAAATTGTACATGTTCAAATTTTAGAACAAGTATGGTAAGGAGTTGAGGTGTCCAAATACTTACGGTAAATACAGTAAGACTCAGCCATCATTCAAGGTATTAACCTTAACCAAACTTTGGGCAAATTCTGCTGATGACAAACTGATGATATTGTCGTTATTTTTCCCTGAAAATAGGCTTGACATTTCTTGCAAATTGTCTCATAAGGAAACAATTTGCATGAAATGTTAAAGCCTATTTTCTGGAAAAAAATAAGAAAAAATATTTCAAAATGTTGTCTGCTGAAATTTTTATCCATCATACTAAGCGTTAAAGGGTATCAAGTAAATGTTTCTTACTTTGTCACAAAAACATATTTTATGGTGGACTTATTAAAAAGGCCTCTCTCAGCCAATTCTACCAAATGTTTTCTAAAGAAACACGAGTGTGATTATTTCTTGCTCAAAAACTGTGTCTGATGTCTACTTTTGAAAAGAAATGAGAAGATACAGTATTTATTCTTACCATATAATGTTTCTAAACAAAGCAAATCGCTCTGAAGAATTTAAATTATAAACTATAAAGAAGAGAAGTATAATAAATTATCAAAAAAAAAATGCCATTCCTCATCAGATATCATAATGGTCATGCCAGAAAACAAAACAAGATCAATCAAGGGTCATCATTTGAACAAGCTTGATAGGACCCAAGCCACCAATGCTGCATACCAAGTTTTAATGTAAAGGGCCCATGCAAATGCATGAGGAAGCAAATTTGACCTTCTCGTAAAAATGTCAAAGGTCAAAGTAGGATCATTTTAGCAATTTTGGAAGACCGCCCGCCCCAGATGAACGATGCAAAGATTAAGCCCAAAGGCTCTGGAGAAAAAGATTTTTAAAGGTTTTTACCAAATATGGGCTTGGCGGCTATCTTGGTCAATGGCCCACAACCATCTTAGCAATCTTTAATTGCCCCCGACCCAAAGAGGCGCCATATAAAATTTGAGCATAATTGGCTCAGCGGCTTCAGAGGAGAAGGCATTTGAAATTCTCAACAATTTTCCCATACAAATGTATGAGGCTCATATAAATGCACAGGGAACCAAACATGACCTTGCTGTACAAAAGTCAAACATCAATGTTCGATATCATTTTAGCAACTTTGGCCGATCTCCCATCCCTGATAATTTGGCACCCTGGGTACTGGAGAAGAAGATTTTTAATGTTTTTTACCATATATGGGCATGACAGCCGGCTGCTACCATTTCAGAAATCTTTCATTCTCCTGACCTACGGAGGCTCCATGTGAATTTTGAGCAAATTTGGCTCAGCGGCTTCAGAGGTGAAGTTGTTTGAAATTCACAACAATTGTATGGGGCTCATACAAATGCACAAGGAAGCAAACATGACCTTGAAGTAAAAAGGTCAAATGTCAAAACACGATAATCATTTTGGCAACTTTGGTAGATCTCCTGTCCCCGATGATTTGTGCAAATATTTAGCCCAAAGGCCTCCTCGGTTCTGGTGAAGAAGATTTTTAAAGTTTTTTTTACCATATATTAGGGCATGGTGGCCATCTTGGTCAATGGACCGCGACCATTTCTGCAATCTTTTGTTCCCCCAACCTACGGAGGCTCCATATACAATTTGAGCAAATTTGACTCAGTGGCTTCAGAGGAGAAGTCGTCTGGAATTCTCAACAATTTTCCTATTCAAATGTTATGGGGCTCAAAAAAATGCATAGGGAAGCAAACTTGACCTTGCCATAAAAAGGTCAAATGTCAACGTACAACAATCTTTTTAGCAACTTTGGAAGATCTCCTGTCCCCGATGATTTCTGCACAGATTCAGCCCCAAGGCATCCTCGGTTCTGGAGAAGAAGATTTTTAAAGGATTTTACCATATATGGGCATGGTGGCCAGCTTTGTCAATGAACCACAACCATTTTAGCAATCTTTCGTTCCCCCGACCTAAGAAGGCTCAATATGAAATTTGAGCAAATTTGGCTCATTGGCTTCGGAGGAGAAGTCCTTTGAAATTCTCAACAATTTTCCCATCCAAATGTATGGGGCTCATACAAATGCATAGGGAAGCAAACTTTACCTTGCTGTAAAAAGGTCAAATGTCAACATACAACAATTCTTTTAGCAAATTTAGTAGACCTCTCGTCCCTGATAATTTGTGCAAAGATTCAGCCCCAAGGCGTTCTCGGTTCTGGAGAAGATTTTAAAGGTTTTTACCATATTTGGGCATGGCGGCCATCTTGGTCAACGGACCGCGACAATGTTAGCAATCTTTTGTTTCCCCACCCAAAGGTGGCTCCACATGAAATATGAGCAAAATTGGCTCAGAGGCTTCAGAGGAGAAGTAGTTTGAAATTCTCAACAATTTTCCTATTCAAATGTATGGGGCTCATACAAATGCATAGGGAAGCAAACTTGACCTTTCCGTAAAAAGGTCAAACGTCAACGTACAACAATTTTTTTAGTAATTTTGGTAGACCTCTCGTCCCAGATGATTTGCACAAAGATTCAGCTCCAAGGCATTCTCGGTTCTGGAGAAGAAGATTTTTAAAGGTTTTTACCAGATATGAGCATGGCTGCCATTATGGTCAACGGACCGCGACCATTGCAGTAATCTTTTGTTACCCTACCCTAAGGAGGCTCCAAATGAAATTTGAGCAAAATTGGCTCAGCGGCTTCAGAGGAGAAGTCCTTTGAAAATGGTAACAGACGGACGGATGCACGGACGGACGGATGACGGATGAAAAGTGATCACAATAGCTCATCCTGAGTACAGCTCAGGTGAGCTAAAAAAAGCTATGACCTATGTCCTGAAAACATTGGGAGAAAATATTTTAAAATGCTGCCATATTCAGACAACTTAACTTCTAATCATACTTGTTCCAAAATCTGAAGAAATTCATTTTCCTACCTGTCAATTGTGATATGTCTAAGATACAGCTGGAAGAGTGACAAATTAAAGGCATAAACCATTATCAGACACTGCCCCCATTCTGGAGCTGTTTGATGAGACCTGTCTGTCCGAACACTTAGAGTAAATACGGTACTTGTTATTATACGTATGACATACTAAAGACTAACAGTTCAGGATGATGAAAACAATGGACAGGCCCTTTGCCAATTTTAAACAGGGTCACATACTATTTCTTCAATAAATCAACTACAGGATAAAAACATAAGATATTTTAATTGCACTAACCTCAAAGCACTTATCACAACTGCAGCAGACCACATTTTGATTTTGTTTTTGTGTTTTTCAGAGAAAATAAGGTGTGTCATTTCACATGAATTATTGCTGAAAGGACAATTCACATGAAATGCCAAGTCTTATCTTCTTGGAAAAAAGATAAAAAAAAATTAGAATGTTGTCCACCACAAAATGCTTAGCGCTTTAACCCATTGTAGACTTAATAGATTCTCCCACATTATATATTGAAAGAGTCAAATTTCAATTTTAGGTACATCCGGCTATGAGAATATTCCTAGAGAAACTAGCTAAACTATTTGCAAACAGTGGAGACCCTGATCAAATGCTGCATTATGCTGCATCTGACCTGGATCTGTACTGTTTGCCAATTACCCTTTTATGCCTCTCCAGACTACAATGACTTAAGACCAGCCTCGGTGGCTCAGCACGTCCGACTGGAGACCAGGAGGTCGGGTTCGACCTCTGCCGAGGTCGGCAACATTCTTTCTTGGAGATTAATCACGAAATATTTTCTACGGCCATTCTCTCCTTTCCACTGATACAAGAAGGGCAGTTGTCAGTTTCTGGCAGAAGAATGTGCACGATACTGGTTAACCGCTTAGAGGACTAACTAAGCCTGCCCAGTAAACATGTGGTTAGGTAAACTGACCATGCTCTACATGACCCCATTGGATTGACTGGGCCATAAAACCTCAACACAAACAAACAATGGCTTAAGGGTTGATATACCTGTGGAGGAGAACTCAGCATTAATTAAGGTATTATCAGCTACTCTCCACTAGATTCAAAAGTAGGCTATCCTTGTAGCAGGTAAGGGTGGAGGGGGAATGTTTTTACTTCTTCTGTTTTTTCACTTTCATTCCTGTTCCTCTTTCTTCCCTGTCCCTCTCTTTCATCTCCTCTACTATCTCTTCTATCTCTTTTCACCTTTCCTCTGAGGGACGACACAAAATGACCAACAAGGGTTGACATGTCATTAAACCCCAACACAATCAAATCTACGAGGGGTATTCAAATATGAATGCAACTAGGCCAATATCTCCCGTTTAACCACGATTTGCATGAAATATACATGTATCATATAGATGGTTGTGTAAGCTCTCCATTGATACAATACATGTGTAAATCCGTTCAGTCTAGCTTTGACAATTGCTCGATTAACACTGTTTACTCGTGTACACTAAAAATGGTTGGGAAAAGATTAAAGAAATATTTCTTAAACCGTCGACCAGCAACTAGTCTCCGTGGTGTCAGGTTGTTGCACGACAATGCTTCGTCACACAAAGCGGCCATTGTACGCAAATATCTGAAACAGGAAAAGGTTGTAGAGCTTCAGCACCCTCCTTATCGCCAGATCCTGCCCCTTGTGAATTTTTCCTATTCCCTAGGCTCAAAAAACACCTCGCTGGAAGAAAATAACAAATGCGCAAAAATCTCGGTTCGGCTACTTTTCGGTGTCTGAACAGTATACCTCAAAAAGATTATGAAAACGTATTTGAAAATTGGATTAAAAGACTGAAACTTTGTGTATCACATGGTGGCGAGTATTTTGAAGGATTGAGATAAAGATTTTGGCATTGTTTGTTACGCGCTTCTGAAAATTAACCCAGTTGCATTCATATTTGAACACCCCTCGTATCATATGAAAAATTGTCAAGTCTTCTGAACTTGTGTTCCTCCATCATATGAAAAATTACTATAAATTCATGATCCTGACCTCAAGGTCAGTCTTGTCCAAGAATCAACTAAATCCATAAGGTCAGCCTCATCCAACTATTAACAAAATCCATCCAGGATATTAGAACATACAGATCTTCAAAAACTTGCATAAAACATTCAAAAACTAGCATGAAACATTAACATTTTAAAAGTACATGTAAAGGCTTTTCAGTCCACGACCTTGACCTCAATGTCACTGAGTTAAGGTCAGTTTTTTTTATAACCATGAGGGGTTAAGTTTTCATACCTGGTCCGAAGTTGTAGCTGAGAGAAGCAGCTGAAACAGTATTAACACTCTGGGTAAAATTTACCAGACAACATTTTGATTTTTTTTTCTTATTTTAAAATATTTTTCCCAGAAAAAAGGATCTGACATTTCATGCAAACTGTCTCCAATGGAGTCAATTTGCATAAAATGCTGAATCCTGTTTTCTGGGGAAAAAAAAAAAAAAAAAATATCACCAATTTGTCTGAATATGCCCAGAGAGTGGAAAAGGTTAAGCAGAATTAATTTTTCATATATCTCGAATAAAAACACAGTCTAGGAACTCATGACATAATTTTTATGATACAGGAATAATTCTTGGGAATGAAAACAAAGTTTGGTGTATTATAATTTTTGTAGTGTGTTGTAAATGGAACAGTGTTTATTTTCATACAATAACAATCCCACCAGTCATCAAATTTAGGATTTCAGTTCACTAGCCCATATTCTTATCTATCTGGCTGTTGTCACATTTTTTCCTATAAGCCTAAATTTTCTACTTTATTTTTTTTTCTTCCAGCCAAAATTTTCTAGTCACATTTTTTTCAGCCAAAAAATGTTAAGAAGTGACTGTGATGAGAGAAATTTAATCTGTAGTGTTTTCTTACAGCAATGTTGACCTTCTTGCTGAAGTGTTTACCAGTAGGTTTCTTACCTGAATAGGTAGTTTGTAGGTTTCAAAACAAACATAATGAAACATTTTGTATATTTTTCTTCCCAGTGATACTGTGAAATAAAAATGTACTGGATCATGTTCTTAACCCTTGTCCTGCTGAGCCCAGATATACCTTGCTTTTTGCAAACAGTGTAGATCCAGATCAGTTAGCTTCTTCAGAAGCCAACTGATCTGGATCTGCACTGTTTGGCATTCAGTATGTGAATTTATATCAACAACCTGGATCAAGTAATCTGATGGCTGCAAATTAGAAGTGGGGGTGGCATCTTAATTCATTCAGCATGAAAGGGTTAACTTTAATCCTAAAAGTGCTAATCTCACAACAGTTACTTTTGCCGTGCCATTTTGAATTTTTTTTTTTTCCTTTGTTTTTCAAAGAAAATAAGCCTTGACATTTCATGTGAATTGTCTGCTAGACATGAACTGTGAAGCATTATTTCTCTGAAAAACAAGAGGGCCATGATGGCCCTGTAACGCTCACCTGAGTATCATAGCACTTTGAGAACCTGACCTAGAACTGATCAAGGCAAACATTCTAATCAAAATTCAAAATGATTATATTAACAAGTAAGACAATGAAGCATGTCCAATAGACTGTGAAATAGAGGTCAAGGTCAAATATGGATGACTGCACTCAAGAGGCCATGCTAAGATGTATGCATGTACTAAGTATCACTGGCTGTAGGAGCAATAGTTACTGAGAAACTGACCTAAACACAAACACTTCACACAAATACCACTCTGTAGGAACAATAATTACTGAGGAACTGACCTAAATGGAAAAACTTAAGAAAGTCAATGGACAGAGAAATATACGCCACCTAGAAATCATCAAGACAAACATTTTGAACAAGATTCATGATGATCACTTCAAAAATGTGACCTCTAGAGCGTCAACAAGGTTTTCCTAGTTTTTGATATTAAGTGACCCAGTTTTAAACTAGACCTAGAAATCATCAAGACGAGCAATTTGAGCAATATTTATGATGATTATTTAAAAAATGTGACCTCTGGAGTGTTAACAAGGTTTTCCTTTGATATGGCCTCGTGATCTATTTTTGACCCCACGTTTCAAACCTGACTCAGAAATCATCCAGACAAACATTTTGGGCAAGATTCATGATGATTGCTTCAAAAATGTGACCCCTAGAGTGTCAACAAGGTCTTCCTTTGATATGGCCTGGTGACCTAGTTTTTTATCCCAAGTGACCCAGTTTCAAAACTAATCTTGAAATCATCAAGACAAACATTTTGAGCAAGCTTCATGATGATTGCTTCATAAATGTGACCGCTAGAGTGTTAAAAAGGTTTTACACTGATGTGGCCAGGTGACCTAGTTTTTGACCCCATCTGACCCTGTTTCGAACCTGACCTAGAAATCATCAAGACAAACATTTTGAGCAAGATTCATGATGACTGCTTCAAAAATGTGACTGCTAGAGTTTTAACAAGGTTTTCTGCTTATTTGGTCCGGTGACCTTTTTTGATCCCAAGTGACCCAGTTTCAAACCTGATCCAGAACTCATCAAGACAAACATGTTGAGCAAGATTCATGATGATTGCTTGAAAAATGTGACCACTAGAGTGTTAACAAGGTTTTCCGCTGATTTTGCCAGGTGACCTAGTTTTTGACCCCAGGTAACCCAGTTTCGAACATGACCTAGAAATCATCAAGACAATCATTTTGAGTAAGATTCATGATGGTTGCTTAAACAAGTCACCCCTATGCTTCCTAGCAAGTTTGGAGTCAATTGGCCTTTCGGTTCAGGAAAAGAAGCAAAAAATAGATTTTCAAGATGGCTGTCATGGTGGCCATCTTGGATTTACGATTGGAATGATTTTCATAAGTCACCCCAATGCTTCCTACCATGTTTGGAGTCAATTGGCTTTTGGGTTTTAGAGAAGAAGCAAAAAATAGATTTTCAAGATGGCTGCCATGGCGGCCATCTTGGATTTCCGATCCGCACCATTTTACCTATTTTTTATCTACAAGTCACCCCGATGCTTCCTAGCAAGTTTGGAGTCAATTGGCCTTTCGGTTCAGGAGAAGAAGCGAAAAATTGATTTTCAAGACGGTGGCCATCTTGGATTTCCGATCGGCACGATTTTAGCTATTTTTTATCTAAAAGTCACCCTGATGCTTCCTAGCAAGTTTGGAGTCAATTGGCCTTTCGGTTCAGGAGATGAAGCGAAAAATAGATTTTCAAGATGGCGGCCATCTTGGATTTCCGATCGGCAGGATTTTAGCTATTTTGGTCTACAAGTCACCCTGATGCTTCCTACCAAGTATCGAGTCAGTTGGCCCAGAGGTGTAGGAGGAGTAGGCTTTAAAGCAATTGTTGTCTAGTAGTTAGTGGTCTCAACTTCCAAGCTTGATATCATTTGTGAGTTGAAATTCTGCACAAATTGCAGGGTTCTCACTAGGAGTCCATAAGTCATGCTCTTCAAAACTTAGGTAATTTGACTAAACTATGTAATTTGGCTAAATTTCTCGAAAAACGGGAGCCCCCAACTGTCAAAACAGGAGTCCAGGACTCCATATTTGGTGTTAATGAGAACCCTGCCATTGTGGGAATTTTTCCAACCAATTCACCTATTTTGCATTTGGCCAAAAATAAAATAGACTAGCTAGTGCTTCCAGACAGACAGGGACACTGGGGTTATGTGTATGAGTGATGCATGAAAGCAACTGCATACAAAACACACTGCCAAATTACTGTTGCTAGGGTCTAAACTATTTTTGATTGATCATATAGGCATCTCTGAGGACTTGCTTACGCTGCCACCCCAACTTTTGAGGGTTCAGAACATGATTTTGAGGGTAAAAACTGCTCTTATGCTAGCCAAGGGACACCCCACACAACACTGTACAGTGTAAAAATAACAAACATTATCCTTACTTATGACGTTAACCTTTACCACTAACTGGGCTAATTCACTATTCAGCAGAGGCAAATTGGTGATACTTTCCTTATTTCCACCCCCACCCCCCCCACAAAAAAAAATACAGGATTTGGAGACAATTTGCATGAGATGCCAAATCCTGTTTTCTAGAAAAAATAAGAAAAATATTTCCAAAGTTGTCTGCTAAAAATTTTACCCAGAGTGCTAAGTGCTAATTATCAGGGTATCTGGAGTAATACTGAAGCAACAAGGGTATGTAATAATATAATCCCTAGCATCAGCAATGTAAATGAGCTCTCCATGTTCTGCTGAACCCGGATATACCCTGTCTTTGCAAACAGTGTAGATCCAGATCGGTTGGCCTCCTCAGAAGCCAACTGATCTAGATCTGCATTGTCTGCCATTAAGTATGGGGATTTACAGCAACAATCCGGACCAAGTAATCTGATTAACTGAAAATTAGAAGTAGGCATGGCATCTTAATTTATTCAGTAGGACAAGGGTTAATCCATTCTTCCTGGGACAATAACATATAGGTCATACCAAACAAACACACAGTTACATCCATAGCCCCAGATAATAGCCACCAAAAGTATTTTTTTTTTATTTCTCCACAAAAACATATGTTGTGGGTACTCATTAGAAGTGCCTTGCTGAGGCACTTATAATGAGTACTCACAACATATGTTTTTTGCAGATAAAATAAAACACTGAATAATAATGGATACCTGCTTTCATCTGGAGCTATGTATACCTATATCATACCACAATTTCCCTAACAATAAATTTTATATGAGTGGACTCTTCTACCACAACTCTTTGGACCAGACTATTTCCAACTAGAGCAAGTCCCAAAGAGGCATGAATATTCCTTCGCGGTGCCATTTCTTAATTATAAAAATAATTTAAGCCCAAGACAATAATATCAGGCAAAATCAATGGACCATAAAATATAGGTCACTGACCCACATACATGTATAGTTTACATGGTCAATCTTTGAGTGACACTGATCCATTATCCCAAGTACAACATTTCCCCACCAAATAGTCTTTAACATATGAAGCAAAATCCCTGGACTATAAAATATAGGTCAATGACCTACATAGAATGATTTTTTTACCTGCGAGTCCTGCTTCACATACTCATAATTTTTCTCTGGGACTCCCAAATTTTATATAAGTGAGTCCTTGAACTCACAAAAAAAAACCCAGTAGAAATCTGCTCTAAAATACATTACAGACACATGATTTTATCATAGGACTCAATTTCAATTATGTGAGTCCTTGAGACTCAATAGAACCAAACTGTTAACTAGAGCTGGTGTTTGTAAAACACTATGCCCCCAACTGCCGGACACTAACACTGCTTGACTCCAACATTGCTTGCCCATGACGATAACAACAATACAAATATACGAGATTTCAATGTTATTTTATTAAAAGGGAAATAACTCTAAAATGGGAGATAATTTGGATAGGAAAAAAAATATGGGTCACCTACTTTTTCATGAGGAATCCATATATGAAATTTCAAACTAGCATGCACAGTTCAAAACTTATGCTATGCATCAAAAAGTGTGCAATGTAAAAATGCCCAAAATGACAAAGGGCCATAACTCAAGAAGTACTTTTCAGAATTTATTCAAAAGTTAATCAGGTCATCTACTCATCAATACCAATCTATTCACCAGGTTTCAAGGCTCTAGCTTCAATAACTTTTGAGATATTTTGCTGACAAGATTTCATCTATATTTTTTCAAAGGGCAATAACTCAGGAAAGGGGCATAATCCTGATGGGAAAAAAAATACGGTCAGCTATTTTTTCATGAGGAATCCATATATGAAATTTCAAAACCCTAGCCTGCACAGTTCAAAACTTATGCTATGCATCAAAAAATGTGCAACGTAAAAAAGCCCAAAGTTATAAAGGGCCATAACTCATGAAGTAATTTTCAGAATTTATTCAAAAGTTAATCAGGTCATCTACTCATCAATACCAATCTATTCACCATGTTTCAAGGCTCTAGCTTCAATAGCTTTTGAGATATTTTGCTGACAAGAATTCATCCATATTTTTTCAAAGGGCCATAACTCAGGAAAGGGGCATAATCCTGATAAGAAAAAAAATACGTGTCAGCTATTTTTTCATGAGGAATCCATATATGAAATTTCAAAACCCTAGCATGCACAGTTCAAAACTTATGCTATGCATCAAAAAGTGTGCAATTGTAAAAATGCCCAAAGTTATAAAGGGCCATAACTCATGAAGTAATTTTCAGAATTTATTCAAAAGTTAATCAGGTCATCTACTCATCAATACCAATCTATTCACCAGGTTTCAAGGCTCTAGCTTCAATAGCTTTTGAGATATTTTGCTGACAAGATTTCATCTATATTTTTTCAAAGGGCCATAACTCAAGAAAAGGGGCATAATCCTGATGGGAAAAAAAATACGGGTCAGCTATTTTTTCATGAAGACTCCATATATGAAATTTCAAAACCCTAGCATGTATGGTTTAGAAGTTATGCTATGCATCAAAAAGCGTAACGGACGGACGCACGGACAGACGGACGGACGCACGTACAAACGTCCCAGAAGCAATATGCCCCTCCAACTTCTTCGCAGTTGGGGGCATAATAAATCACTGTACATATACTTGATAAGGTCAATCTGACGTGCCACACTGATTCATTATACCAACTATGGTGTTGATTCATCAAATAATCTAGAAGATATTAAGCAAAATCCCTAGACCATGAAATACAGGTCACGCTGACTTATATTTATTTGTCGTCAAAGTTTGGGCCACATTGTCTCATCATCTGAAAATATGACACTAGAGCATCAAATAGTGTTGGGAGATATAAGACAAAATCATTGGGTCATGAAATACAGGTCAGAAAGTCCTACATTTATTTTTAGGTCAAATGTGTCATACTGACCCATAATCCCGAAGTATGATGTTCATAAATCAAATTGTCTTAAAGATGTAACCCACAATCATTGGACCATGAAATACAGGTCACAGTGACCTACATCTACTTTGAGGTCAAACACTGGGTCATAATGATTCACAATCCCAAATAAGGATGTTCATACAGCAAATAACATTCAAAATATAAGGCAAAATCAGTGGACCATGTAATATAGGTCAAAGTGATCTACATTTATTTTCAGGTCAAACCACGGGTCATACATATTCATAATCCCAAAGTATGATATACATACATGAAATAGACTTTGATACAAGACAAATAACTGGACAGTGAAATGTAGGTCATGCTGACCTTCATGACCCACAAGTTCATGTCACACTGTTGAGCCATGTCTGACCAGCTAACTGCTTAAGTTGTTTCCAAGTTAAAGTTAAAATAGATTTTTAAACAAAAGGCTTGCTAAAATTGACTAAGTTCTAAATCTGTGACCTTGACCTTGAGGCCACAGGCAGGGGTGGGGATAGTAATGAATAAAATTTATACCATTATCTATCATAATACCAAATATAAACTAACTCCATCATATGGCTTGGATAATATAAGTTCTTAATAAGAATTCCACTGAAGGCTATGTCGCGCCACATAAAGTCAGTGCACCATGAAATATAAGTCGATGTCAAATATGGACACTGCTGTCTAATAGTCATCCCTTAGTGCAAGCTTATACCAAGTATCATCACTGTAGCCTTTATAGTTCTTGGGGAAATGAACTTGAACATTAGGGTCGAAGTTTGGGTTGACGCGAATGTTGACGGATTGATGGACAAATGGACGGAAAACAGGATCCCTGTACAAAGCTTTGATGTAGACATTAACAAATGAATGGATGAACATACATATGAACAAGAGAACAAATGGAAATGCGAAAACTATATACCCTTGACATACTGTGTATGCTGGGGGTAAAATAATAGACACTGCATTTTGCAGGGTCTGATCTGGGGTCTGCGCTGTTTGCCAATTACCCTTTTGAGGGTCTCCAGACTAAAATGGGCTAAATATTCCGACTCAAGAATCATAGCTCAAGACAGTCATTTCATAGCTACAGATAAAAGGGGGTATCCACATAATATTTTTTCTTATTTCTCCACAAAAACATATGTTGTGGGTACTCATTAGAAGCACCTTGCCGAGGCACTTCACATGAGTACCCACAACATATGTTTTTGTGGAGAAATAAGAAAGATAACAGCATTTTTCGGATGAAAAAAGCGCCTTATCTGTTGCTATGGCATTTTTTTCAACCAAAGTGCATGAACACCTTTCTCATTTCTCCATGAAATCATTGTGTTAGTCATCAGAAGCACCGCGTCTAGACTCTTCTGAGTTCCAACAACGTTTTCATGGAAAAATGCCCTATCTAGAACTCTGCTCAATCATATTTTGTTAACACTTCAGGGGTCAAGCTGGCCCAGACATTATGGGAGAAGTGACTTCTCCCTCCAGACAAAACAGGGAGAAGTTTTATAGGATGAAGGAGAAGTCAAGAGTCGATCACCTTACTGAAAGCATGACACTTAAGGACTCTCTACTCGCTTTACCGCATTGGGAATTAATAAAATAGGAAGCAATTTTTACTGTAGATCTGTTCATTCTTAACTTCTAAACCAATTAAATGATTCTCAGAAGCACAGACATAAGCAGGGCAAATGCATCATATCTGGACCCATAGCTTTTCGGAAATTGATCTTCTCAGTTGATCCAGTCAAAACATCAAGATCTGCAGCTTGATAAGCTATAAACATAATGATAAAAAGAAATTTGTTAACTAAAATGTCTGTCAACTTTTAAACTTAGTTTTTAGCATTTTTAATGCTGTTTCTGACCCATTTTCTGCTCGTAAATGGTTCCTGTATGAAAAAACGGACACCCACGAAAACTAATGACATTGACGAAAACGATCTTTTGGTCACTTAGTAAGCAAGCAGTTTTCTTCCAAAACTTGTTAAACCACATCAGACTTTTATTCTGAGGCATTTCTGATACATCTAACAACTTCCTTTCAAAAGAATTTTACCTTTGTATGTTTGCTCGATTTTTACTGGATTTCTCCTCACAAAACGTTCGTTTTGCACAAGTACTAGCTTTTTCAAAAGTCTCCAAAAAACGAGGGTGAAGTTTTTGTCGCCCTCAGGGCTTCCCAGGGCGACTAAGAGCCCTCAGGGGTGACTATTTCGCACCAGTCGCCCTGTAGCCTGATCCCTGCACTTTGTCTTATTTGGATGGTCCCTTAACACCTAATGTGTGGCTCAGATTATCTAAATGAGATGATGTATAAATATGCAGTTAAGCCATATATAAAGTAGTATAAATACAGCTTAAAATTTACTTCCAATATCGTAACTTTCCTAATATTTCAAACTTTTTATCCCCATTTCTCATTAACTCCATTTACAGAGTCCAAGACTCCTGGACTCTTATTTATAGGCAATTCAGCAGAACTGCCTTGTAGGACCCCTAGTTGGTTTTTGGATAAAACAGCTTTCAGACTCCTGTTTTTTCAAAACTGACTTCATACTTGTTTTGCCTAGTTTTTTTTTTGTATGTGTTTCACAATATACTTTGTGGGGTGTCTGCACTGCTTGCATGAGCCATTTTGCCAGAAAATATGCTGTATGAAATTCTAGGAATGCCTAGCTTATTGACGTTACGTAAAAGGGTCTAGCTTGGTATCTGGCGCCCTCTATGAACCAAAACAGGCAGTCTACTTGAATTCCATAGGAATGCCAGACAGGTCAAACAACAATTTTTTTGGTCACTAGAGCTGTGGCGATATCATCGAATCATCAGTGCACTGTGATATTTTTGTCGGCAATACTGCATTGTGATACTTGTTCCTGATAACAATACTACATATGGATACTATGGTCAGTCGACTCAATATGTCAACAAATGTCCAGAACATAAGTGATGTACTTAATGCGCCAGTTAAACCAATAATATTAAGGCTGGCTAATCAGAGCTGAAAAGATAATCGATTATCAGTCCTGCCAATGTGATTGATAATCGATTAGTAATCACTGAAGATTTGGTCATAATTTTACCTGTCTGAGCATGACTCTTGCCATATGTTATACTTTATTGTATGTATTTGGTCAGACAGGCCTGAGCAAACAGTGTAGACCCAGATGAGATACCGCAAATGCGGTGTCTCATCAGTGTCTACACTGTTTGCCACTCATCCAGCTATTTTAGAAACAACAGTGGGTAGTAAATTGTACTTGTTCAAATTTTAGATAAAGTATGGTAAGGAGTTGAGGTGTCTGAATAATAAGGATAAATATGGTTAAGTAACAGACAGAAATCAAATGATCGATTATTAGCAAATCTGAAATGATAATCATTTTTGTGGAATTAAATATCATCATATCTGCCCAGATCTGGGCTTATCAAACAGATGTATTTAAACTGGTAATGTCAAGATATAATAATACAGGGCTTTATCCAGGTATTTCGGGAAAAGGCCCCTGGGCAAAATTGGGGGAAAAAATATCGACAAAACACCAAAATTGTGAACAATTTCATCTGAGAGATGCCAGGAGCAGAATCTGATCCTATGTTGCTTTCTGACTTGATTGATGCCTGCTGGGTCTGACCATCTGATTCTGGCTTAGAATAGGATGTGTCCTCTTGTTTCTTAGATGTTTTATTTAACAAAGGTGACTCTGTAAATTTCTCTGCTTCGCATCTTGGTTACATTTCAGCTGATGTGGTAATGATAGTTCAGTCACTGCTGGATTAGCCAGAGTGAAACCAAATGCCGAAAGCTTCTTGGAAGAGTCGGCATCGTGTTGTTTTTTTTTTTATCT
Source organism: Anodontia alba (assembly GCA_964016985.1). Lineage (NCBI taxonomy): Eukaryota > Metazoa > Mollusca > Bivalvia > Lucinida > Lucinidae > Anodontia > Anodontia alba. Next base: position 8,063,791 of record OZ024824.1, read on the forward strand.
TTTTTGTTGTGTAGTATTTGCTGTTATCAGACGCTGGGCGTGACATGATGACTGTTTACATTTGCATAAACATAACCTGTCTGACCGATATTTTGATTGGTCGGTCAAGGTCAAGCAAGGTTTACTAACAATATTTTCGTATTTTTATCTGCGCGCACATCGTTTTTGACCCAAGCCTACTTGATGTAAATTCAATTTACATAGCCGGTAACCAGTATAATCAATAGTTGTTTGCAACTACATGTGGTTACAGAGACACTGTGTGATCAATCGATACATTCAGGTTGATGCTTCGGGTTTTTTTTGTTGTTTTTTTTTGTGGCTTTTTTTTTTTGGTTCATTTTTTGGGGGAAAAAATATGCCCCACTGAACAGACAGAAAAGGCCCTGCAGTAGTGGTGTTTATTACAATTCCATTGCTGTCACAAAATGTACTAACTGCAATGTTTGTAGCTTAACTTTAAACATGAAGTATATAACTTATTCCATTTCACTCCTGGTCTCCAGAAGAAACACCCAAAATACATTGATACCAGTTGGTCAGAAATAGTAATATTCGGGGGACTGAACCTGTTCAGATGTTCCCACGTGATATATTCATGGTGGGAGTGTATGGCATCACTCTAATGGAATGACAGACCTATAACTCTGATTGAACTCTACTTTCTAGTATACATACTTTTCTGGCATTTCTACAGACACAAACTTAGGTCAGTAAGTAATGGGGGACAGATTCTAGTCAAGCCCCAGAAAACAGTGAAATTACTACAAAAATGTCCCAGTTCTTGAAGACCTCACTCCTCAGTGGTCAGAAAGTATGCCTAAATCATGTTACACCATATCTGTCAGATTACAACCAGTCACCGATTTCAGATTTTCGAAATTATCTCTCCCGTTTTTCTATTGTTCTTTATTCTTGTTTTGTAATAAAATAAAGTGGGAGGGGTACCTGCAGCTTCAATTTGCATGTACTGTATTCAGGTTTTTACGACAAAGACAGTTTTAAAAATGAGAAAACACCGCTTACCTGTATGACACTGTATAACTTCCAAGTGTCTATCCATAGCTGCGGGTGTTTGATCCATTACAACTCAACCGAAACTTCAACAAACAGCGTAAAAAAAGTTGGACCATGTGGGAAAATGTCAACCGGAAATGGGTCTGTGAGCTGGTTCCCTGTGAAATAAACATCTCAAAAGGGGCTGATCCCATATTATAAAAAAAATTATTGTCAAAAAGTCATATAAGACAAAGATAATCAAATGGGACAATAATAATAAATATGCTTTTGTCGCGTCTAAATAAAGTCGAACGATTTATCTCCCATATAATTGTAACTTAAAATCAGTTATTTCCCTTCCCAAGTGTTTTCAATCTCATTTGGCTTATCTCCCTTAGATAAATATGGGTTGTCATAAAAGTAAGAGGACAACAACAGTATTGTATTTATCTACAAAAATCTGTGTCCATAAAACAATGGCAATTGTGACTACTTTTGGTATTTGATTGCTGATATAATGCAATTTATGGTATCAATGTCGTCAGGATGTTAAAGAGGCAGCATATAGGGGATTCGCCCCATTTTGGAATATGACCGTGAGCTGTGTTTGGGATCCCCAAGGCGTTCTTCTTCAACAAGAAATCGAAAAAAAATAAATAAATAAATAAATAAATAAATAAAATAAATAAATAAAAAAAAAAGGTTCACAATAGGGCTGCTAGGATTGTTACTAGCAATTACTCTTTTGAAACTGGGAGTATGGCTGGTATACTGGAAAATGGGAGTCTCTCAAGGAGAGACAGTAGACTGATTCTTAATTTGTACAAAGGTCTAAAGGGTGCTGCCTGCATTCCAACAGACGATCTTATCCCCCCCCCCCCCCCCCCCCCCAATTAGGTGCAGTAGAAATCATCACCCACTGACTTTTCAGACCCCCGCTACAAGAACTGACATTTACAAGGGCTCATTCTTACCCCAAACAATCAGAGATTGGAATGCCCTTCCAGATTCGATCATTACCTCTGCTGAAGGAGCAGAGGATGGTGTGGCTAGGTTTAACTCTCTGTTGAGAGCTAGGGACTAACTTCCCATATCACAGGTCCTGGTGATTGAATGTCATTAGACGTATCACCAGTAAACATTCTGATTCTGATGGTCTACGGACTGGTACAATCAAGGTTATTTTATTTATATTCATGATAAAATAGCCATGGACCTAGCTTTTATTGTAACTTCCTCCTTCGTAGGAACACCTCAAACACTGTCGTCGAGTATGGACCGAAACCAAACACTGGAACATCTATTTACACATATAAAGCGGGGGAGAGGCATTGTAGCTTTGCCAACTTTTCTTTTTCTTCACAGGATTAGAAAACAATCATTTCTTTTCTTTTGTTTTAGCGTGCCACGTGTAAGGACTACATTAGTCTGATAACTTTGCACTGCAAAGCGTTTATATCATCTAGACCAATTGAGAAGTATATTTTCAGCAAGTTGCTACATTCCACTGCAGTATTCACCAATTCTAAACCAAAGTCTTGGACCCCGTCACTTTGACAGTTTCCCGACATCCTTCAGGGTCCAGCAAGAAGTGCTGCACTGTTTCATCATCATGATCCTCATCACACAACAGACATTCTGAGTCGCTGCTCTGTTCGTTTGAAGGCTGTACATGCTTTTTTTCCATCTTCAGAAGAGCCCTCAACCAGTGCGCACCATCTTCGCAGAATAAATAAAATTCATGCTAAGGCAAAGAATACAGGTAGCGGTAAACTTTGGACAAAAAAAAAATTAAAACTTTGAGCAGGGAAATAAAAGCTGACATTAAAAAACAAACAAAAAAATTAAAAAATGAAAATAAATAATAATAATAAAAAAAAAAAAAACACACACACACACAAAAAAAAAACACAGAATGATTTGAATGTGAATGACTTGGTGTCTTGGAAGGGCTGCGGCTTGTGATTGTGGCACTCCCTGGACTTTTCTCTTACGTTTTTGGTAGGTGATGTAAAGGCAAATCTCAGAGACTTCTACAAATACATAAATGATCAGAAAAAAAGACAGGCAAGATATTCCACCCCTTAAAAAGGGGTGGAAATGGAATTGCAGAATCAGACTCTGAAAGGGCATAGGAACTAATGGACAATTCAATGATACATTCAATAAAACTGAGTACAAGGAGATTCCTTAACCAGGAGATCGGCCCCTTTCATGGATAGTATTGTGATGTCTTCAGAGGGAGTGATTAAGTTACTTAAAGTCTTGAATCCTTCAAAAGCTTTAGCACCTCATGAGCTTCATCCTAGAGTTCTAAAGAAGCTGGCAAATGAACCAGGTCCAGTACTTGCGTATTTGTTTCAGCAGTTTCTTAGTACGGATGGAATTTTCCAAAGAATGGCTTCTTACAAACATTTGTCCCCCCCCCCCCCCCCCCCACACACACACACACACACACACACATCTTTAAGAAAGGGGATAAAGCTCTTGCGTGTAATTAAAGCCCAGTGTCCCTGACATGCGTGTCATGTAAAGTGCTTAAACATATAATATGCTCAAATATCATGGCTCAGTTGGACGAATACCAGCTTTTTTTTTAGACAGGCAACAAGCATTGTGAAACTCAGCGGACCACTCTTATAAATGATTGGGTAAAATCTTGGACAAAGGAGGAAGGTTGACACGTTTATTCTGGAGTTCGAGAAGGCTTTTGACATACCCCCCTCATGAACTACTTGAAAGCAAATTATTTGGTAATGGCATTCGCAGAAAGACACTCAGGTGGATAGATTCCTCTTTTTGTTTTATAACACATTGAGCTGTTGTAAATGGTGAAACTTCGGAGTGGGCTCCAGTTTTGTCTGATGTTCCACAAGGGACCGTTCTTGGTCCATTGTTGTTCTCTCTCATATCATTAATGAAATTTCTACAGACACTGACTTTTCGAAGATGATCGTGTTTGCTGTCATGAAACAGAGATACAGAGGACTCACTGAAACTTCAAAAGGACACAGATTAGCATGTTGGGCAAGAAAATGGGGCATGAGACTTCAGCCAGTTAAATGCAATATAATGCAGATAACCAGGAAGAGAACAAATAAAATTTAGGCTTCTTACTCTTTAGAGGAACGAATTCCATTAAATACCCAGGAGAAACAATCACATATGACTTGAGATGAAGTACACATGTTACTTGCAATATGTGCACTAGGACAAACAGAAACTTGGTTCCCAGAAACGAAATCTTTATCAATGTCCTCAGGATGTAAAAGAGGCAGCATATAAAGGACTTGTTCGCCCGATTTTGGACTATGGCAGTTGTGTTTGGGTTCCACAACGTGTGGTTCTTCAATAAGAAATCTAAAAGGTTTAGAATAGGGCTGCTAGGTTTGTAACTGCAATTACTGCTTTCAAACTGGGAGATGACTGGAATACTGGACTAAAAAAAAAAAAAAAAATAACTAAGATGGGAGTCTCTCAAGAAAGGAGAGACAGTAGACTAATCCTTTTGTACAAAGGTCTAAAGGGTGCTGCCAGCATTCCAACAGATGGCCTAATCCTCCCCACCCTCCCCCCCCCCTCCCTAATTAGGCGCAATAGAAGTAGAAGTCATCACTCATTGACTTTTCAGACTCAATTGCAAGATCTGACATCTACAAGGGCGCATTCTTTCTTCAAACAATTAGAGATGGGAATGCCCTTCCAGATTGGATTATTTTCTCCGCTGAAGGTGCAGAGGATGGTGTAACTAGGTTTACCTCTTTGGTGAGAGCTAGGGATTAATTTCCCTTATCACAGGTCCTGGTGAATGAATGTCAATATACGTGTCAGTAGTAAAAATCTTATTCTGATTTTGAGCTTCTCCAGACAGAACCTGGTTTAAACAATATTTGAACCGGCACACGAGAAAAGCGATCTTATGGTTTCCGGTTTGTGGTTCTTCAGATGCGCATGCACATTCTCCTATTTGGGCTACAGACATGCGTTATTTCCTAAAGCTTCCTCAAGCTCTCTGCTACATGTCTGCAAACAGCAAAGGCTCTGGCGAGACCGCGCTTATGCGCCTTGTGATAAGTACCTTTTTCTCATATGCTGGCCCATTTATTCAATGTCTGTCTCGGGCTCCTCGTGGGTCTGTCAGAGGTTTTCTTGTGTTCTTGCTTCAGATCACCACTGAGCCCTTTGCTTTGTTTCATCACCATGTTTTTGATTATACAAAACGTATGTGTTTCGCTGTCATGTTTCACATATGAGGAAGGTGGTTCTTCTGTTGCAGTTCATCTTTCTTTGTGCGTCTGTGGTTTCATGTGTGGCATTTGTTTTGCCATTAGTTCCTCAGCTCTCCTTCTTTTGATACCTCGGGAATGTTCTTCTTCCAGATTATATTTCCTAAGTATCTTCACTTATATTGTTGTTGTTGTTTTTCTCTCCAATGTCTGAAGCCTGTTTTCTTAGCTAAGCTCTTTGGTCAAAAATGATTCTGTTCAGTCTGTGAGCATGCCGAGTTATTTTAAACCATTTTTAGATGAAGTTTTATAAGATCATATGCGACCTAAGCTTGTCAGCCCTCTTTATGGAAGAATGTACGTGCCTTGAAGCGACGATAAATCTCACGAAATGGTTATTTTTGTCAAATACTTTGATTCAACATTCAATGAGTGCATTTTAAACCATCTTTACAATACGATCTTTAAGTTCACGACAAAGTCAAGTTTTGGAAGTCCAAGAAAACCTCCTCTATTTAGAATAACAATTTGATAGAGTTAATGATGTACATGGCGCGAAGGTGCTTTCGTAAAAAAGATTAGTCCGTTGAAACACACCTAACCGCCGCAAACACCCCCGAAATACCCCAATCCACTTTATTGACCGTTTCACGCCAAACCACTTACTTTATCTATTTTTCACTCTAATTTACTTTGTTTATCTATTATCTCAAGTGGAATGCGGTATCTTGAGCATCCATACAGTTTGATCTGGGTCTTTGCAGCAGATACACGTAAGTGAAATGGACGGGTCAGGACTAAAAACCAAAAACTTACTTGAAATATAAAGTGATGACCAAGAAACATCTGACCAGCAAAGTTGTAGATTAGTATATGCATGCATGTGCATCTGTGCAGTCTGATCAAGGTCTTTAGGTCTTTACAGTAGAAAGAAGAACATGAAATATGTGAGGGCGTCCAAGAAAAGATATGACCACCAAAGTTCCAGATCAGCATGTGCATCCACACAGTTTGAGCAGGATCTTTGCAATAGAAACAAAAAAAAAAACAAAAACAAAAACAAAAACAAACGTAAGCCCAGTCAGCATTCTACGTAAATCTATATCGGGCCGTCATCGGCCTGTCAGGGTAGCTGACGGGCCGATGACGGCCCGATGTAGATTTTCGTAGAATGCTAGCTGGGAGGCCGGTTTTAAGACCGGTTTGTCTGCGCGTCCGACTGGTGATCAGGAGGTCGCGGGTTCGATCCCCGCCGGGTCCGGCAACATTCTTTCATGGAGAATGCATCATGAAATATTTCCTACAGTCATTCTCTTCCTTCCGCTGAATCAAGAAGGGCAGTTGTCAGTTTCTGGCGAAAAAAATATGCACAAGTACTGGGTAACCGCTTAGAGGCCTAAGCCTGTCCAGGAAAAAGTGTGATTAAGTAAACTGGACATGACCTTAATGGATTGACTGGGCGGTAAAACTTCAACACAAACAATCCAATTTAAGGGGTGCCTGGTTGTTGTTTTTTTTTTTTTTTTATATATATAATTAAGATGTTTTATAGAAATTCCTGTATTCAATGCAAACAGTGTACACTATGATCAATCGCCGCGTTCTGTGGTGACTGATCTGGGTCTACACTGTTTGCCAATGTAGCTTTTATTGGACGTTAGGCATAAATGTGTTAATTACAGCCAAATTGCAAGGTTTTGAATGACGTTTACAAAATCTGATGGATAGCTTATCAAATGTGTCATTCGCTTTAAATGATTTTTCAAATATTTCGTCAGTTGAATTTTTTGATAACATGCCTTATAGGAAAACCATATATATAACTTCCATATAATGCTATTGGTCTGACAAGGGAATCAAATATACTAATGTAACAGATGGTTGACATTACTATGAAACAGTCACAGCAGACACACGAGGTTGAAGCAACGTCGATTCAACGTTGATTCAACGTCCTGATTTTGAATCAACGTTGAATCGACGTTGTTTCAACGTTGTGTGTCTGCTGGGAATTAATGAGCCGCGGGCACAACATTTCCTACAACATTGTATGTGCGCCCAGCGAAGACTCAGATCAGCCTGCTCACAGTTTTCACTGTCCGCCTGAAGACGCTTTGGATCCTTGCCTACCCACATAGTGCCTTGCGAAGGATCAGATCAGACTGCACAGATATCATACACAAGTTGATCCGAGCCTTCGTTGGACGCAAATGCAATATTGTAGGAAATACTGTACCCCGGCTCAAATGTGCTTTTGTAACATAGTCAGTACGCGCTTCCATGGCTTTGTGAGACTTCAGCTTTTGGAATGGAGTGGACAGCTTGGCTGGTGATACCTTTGTATATGGGACTATTTTCTGTAAACGGTTTTATTTCTGTTGTGTTGGACTCTTAATATTTGAAGATATTGACTTCATGAGAGGAACAATGCCCTGGTTTTGATCACTTGGATTGTCCCGAAAACCTATACTTCAGTTGTTTTCAGTTGTATTAGTGTGTTCATTGCTTTCAAGGGCAATTCTTTTTAGAATTTATTTATCTTCACGACAGCTGGTGTTGGTACAATGTGGCGACCGTAAAACGTCCCCCGTACTTCACTATAGTGTACAGTATAGTTTATATTTTCTGCTCATTTGTGATCATTGAGTCCATTCCGGGACTTTATTTTTGAATATGTATATGCGGGTCACATATGAGCAATTTCTCCTCTTTTCCACAATATTTTGTTACCTGTTGTTAGATTCCCATGTTAAAATAGGGACCATATTTTCACATCGAGATAACCGGTTATTCGAGATAAGCGAAGTCGAGATAACGAGAGTCGACTGTAGCTTGTCTGGATCAGAAAACTTCAGACCAGTTGTTGTGGATATTTTATCTTTTTTATGAATGCTTTCTGTCTTACTGAAAAGATAGCTATAAACTGCATAAATGTGAACGTCACACATGACACAAAGGCTTTGCATCTGAACTTTCTTAGCTTTGGTTTGGCATGCTTGATGCACAAAAAATGGCGTATTATTTATGCATTACGTCAGATTTAACGCGTGATTTGTCCTGCAAATTCTTCCACCAGGAACCCATACGGCTTAAAATACACTTTTACTCCTTCTTAGACGAACGTCGTGTGCAGGAAGTCACAATTTTGTCTCACTTGTAAAAATGGCGGAAAATCTACCATGCATATCCAATCCCCTGAACATTTGTCTTGCTGAACCCGGATATACCCTGTCTTTGCAAACAGTGTAGATCCAGATCAGTTGGCTTCTGCCAATTGATCTGGATCTGCACTGTTTGTCATTCAGTATGTGAATTTGTATCAACAATCTGGATCAAATGATCTGATCGGCTGAAAATTAGAAGTGGGCATGGCATCTTAATTTATTCAGCAGGACAAGGGTTAATTAATGTCTACAAATCAAACATCCTCATTCGTACATTCGAAGAATCAGGTGATCTAACTCGTGTACACAACTATCGTTTCCTCCAAACTTAAACTGTGCAGGCTGATCTGGGCCATTGATATCAACAAAATGTCCGAGCGCAGTGGGTACCGCGTCTCACCGCAGATCCAAGGATCGCAAGTTCGAATCCTAGCTTGGCCACATAACTTTCGTTGAGATTTATCATGGATCTTTCTCCTCTTTCGCTGATTCAAGAAGGTCAGTTGTCAAAGACTTTAGTTATAGACTATTACAGACAAAAATATGCGCATAGAGTACTGGTTAACCGCTTAGAGGATTAAATCAGCAAAGGAAAAATGTAAGTTAACTGACCGGCTCGACATGACCTTAACAGTGTTGACTGGGCCATAAACATAAAAACAAAACCAAAAACTCCTTTTCGCGGCCCATAAATATTTGTGTACTGTTACATGTACGATTTAGTCTAGATCTGCAGGCAGTTGTTCGCGCAGTCTGATCAGCTAAGTTGTTCATTATCCAAAGTTTATAAGACGCGAACGAACAATTTCTCGATCAAGTGATGTGCTCATGGGTTTAAACACGATGACATTAACATTTGGCAGAGGACAAATTGATATTTTTCTTATTTTTTTTCCAGATAACATGATGTGACATTTCTAAATTGTCTCCATCCATTGGAGACAATTTGTATAAAGTGTCACATCATGTTATCTGGGAAAAATAAGAAAAATATTTCAGTATGTCAGCTGCTGAAAATTTTATCCAGAGCGCTAAGCGTTAAAAGCACAGCTGTTGTGGTACTGCTAAAATGTTGTTCTGACTAACTGTCATATGAAAGTTACTTTAAGTCAAGTTTAAGAAATTATTCAAAATAATGACATATTAGGTCTACAAAGAAAGTGTTTTAAAAGGTAATTGCGATGAAAGGTTAACCACAATCTAACAGAAATAGAAAATTGAAGTAGTTTGCAAACATTATCATTGTATATATCAGTAACTTCTTTTAACATATGATCGGCAGGGTCGACTAACAAAGCTACAAATAAAATATCTTGCAATAATATGTAAAATACGCCTTTCATTAGCGGTTTTGATAACTAACGCGTGACATAACGTCGCGTTTTTTTTTTTTTTTTTTTTTTTAAATAAATAAATAAATGAGCTTGAGTTCCATCCTTTTAATTCCATCGTGCCCTTCTTGGTGAATTTAAACAAAAGAGTTTCGAAAGATTCAGTCAGTGGTCTCTCTCTCCCCCTCTCTCGCTCTCTAGTGATCCCAGCGGGACATGACCATTATATAACGTCGCATAAACGTGCATGCGACGTCTTGACGTTGCACCGACGTTAACGTTGCATGCCCCGTTGGGGTTACATCTTTTTTTTAACTGAGAATGCAAACGCAGAAAACCCGGACCAGATTGTGTGCTGTGCAGCTGATGAGGCATGTCCCCATTCTTTCTTTTCTCATATGACATTACGATCAGTGCGTTGTTCGGTCAGACTGGCATTTCATAGCTTCTCCCACTCCTTACCCAAGCGGAAGTCTGTTCCCGTAATATTAACCCTTGTCCTGCTGAAACCGGATATACCCTGCCTTTGCATACAGTGTAGATCCAGATCAGTTGGCTTCTGAAGAAGCCAACTGATCTGGATCTGCACTGTTTGCCATTAAGTATGTGAATTTATAGCAACAATCTGAGTCAAGTAATCTGATTGGCTGAAAATTAGAAATGGGCGTGGCATCTTAATTTATTCAGCAGGACAAGGGTTAATAGTCCATGAAAATTTCTAGAACATTCTCGTGATTGTTCTAGAACACATGCTCCTAGTATGTTCAGAATATTTTAAGAACTATTGCTGAACAATTTAAGATTGAGTTTAAAAGTTTCATTAAATAAGCCGCAACGTAAAAAAAAGTACCTTCTGACATGTGCTCCGAACACAGACTCAAATGAACCTACGCATCTTTGGCTGCCCAGAATGTGCCCAGTGAAGATTCTGATCGGACTTCGTTAATGCACAGGCTCGGAATCTTCCGCGCGGCTGAGCTCACATGTCCGAATGTACGTTTTCTGACGTAGAGGCCCAAATGTTCTTTGAAGGTTCTCGAACAATTTTAGAACAGTTAAAAATCTTCAAATTAATACAGATAATGTCTTCACTGTTATGTTACAATTTTAAGAGCAAAAGAAGAGCAGATCATGAACCTCGGAGATTCTTCATTTGGCCTTTAGCTGTCTAGTTAAGAACTAATTATTAAAAGATCACTAAAATTTCCTCAATTGCATTTTATCAATGTTTGAAATTGCCAAAAAACATTTTAGCATATTTTGCCTATCTAGGGTCTTCAGTTGTTCTAAAAATGTTCAAGAATCTTTTAAGAACACCAATAGTCTATCAATAAGTCTTGAAAATGTTTCATAACATTTTAGGATTATGTACGAAGTACTGATATGGTCAAAATTCGGGAATTTTGGTTGGACTTAAAATGATGTTAGTCAACTGGTTAACCGCTTAGAGGACTAAGCTTGCCCAGTAAATGTGTGGTTAGGTAAACTGACCACGCTCGACATGGCCCCATTGGACTGACTGGGCCGTAAAACCTCAACACAAACAAACAAACTAATATTATTTTAGTCCCACTAAACTTATCATTAGTCACACTAAAGTGAATATTAGTGGGACTAAAACAAGATTAGTCTGACCACTATCATTTTAGTTCCACTAAAATTAATATTAGTTGACGAGAATTTTGTATTGTATTGTGTTGCGTGTCAGTCGATGTAAATTCTGTTTTTTTATTGCATTGCGTGCGACAAAAGAAGTATTTAGCAAGAAACAATAAAAATATAACTTTTTGGACGGCCCACAAACAGAACACAATTCACATTGACGTCATTGGGAAAGACTCCTCTGCGAATCATACGTCATATGGTTTAATAATAGATTTGACAGCGGCTCGTCTGTGTTGACGGATAAACAATTGCCTCTCAAGTTAAATGTTCACCAATGTGCGCTTTCGTGTGATTCGTACATGGAGAGGACTATGAAATGTTATGATAATGAATAACTTACTGCACTTTGATAAAACTCGTCAAAGGAATTAGTTCGCATAAAAGGAAATATTGAAGTGTATCGGTAAAATAATGAGACAAAACAATATGGCGGATAATGATGTTGATCTCGATTCTGACAGAGAAACAGAAATGGAAACACAGAACGATGAGCATTCTGCGGAGGAGATAGAGAGACTCTTGAGAGAAGCTGATATTTCAGACATTCCAGATACTCTCATCATTGCCAATGTTCCTGACAGTGTATTTGAAGCTGAAAATGCTAAGGTGTGAATCCGATTTTGATGGAATTTGGACAGGGGCTACCATATATCCAGATAAGGCACTTTTTCAACAACAAAAAAAAAAAAAATGTTGATATTTTTCTTATTTCTCCATGAAAATATATGTTGTGGGTACTTATTAGAAGCACCTCAACAAGGAGATTCAATTAAATGGGTACCCAAAACATATGTTTTGTTGGAGAAATAAGAAATTTATTTTCCTGATACTCCTGCTTGTTGGGAGCTCTGTATTTATCTTAAACCTATTTTTATTTCAACACTTTCATGAATGCTTTATACATTCAACAAATAACACATTTTATAGGACAAGAATGAAAGCAGTGTGCTTGCTTGGTTCCTCTCCCTGATATGAATATTTTGTATAAAGTGTGACAGAAAAATCAGTATGATTAAGCAAGCATTGAAATAACTATTACACGTTACATGTCAAACAAAAACAGTCATTGCTTATGTCATTTTACCCTAAGTATTTGGACAGGCTGATAGGTCTAAACAAACAGTGTTGACTGTTGACCCAGATCATATGCCACAGAATACAGTTTCTGATTAGGATCTACAATGTTTGCCTAATCCAAATGTATTCAGATAAAAAAATCAACAGATATTAAAATGACCTTGTTCAAATTTTAGAACAAGTTTTGGTAAGGAGTTATGGTGTCTGAAGATTTAGGGTCAGTATGGTATAATTAGGATAACTATGGTATAATCAAATTTCAGCAAATCATGACTGTCCCATTAGGCCAAAAAAAAAAATAGTTGTGTTTCAGGTTCCAGGCTAGAAAAAAATAGGGTCGGTAGGTCGATTTTACTTTTTTTTTTTTTTTTTACTTTTTTTTTTTTTTTTTGTAACATCAGGGCCTACTCACCAGTCAGCCTTCTGCATCATAGATTCTAAAGCTTCCCCGATCAGTTTCAAAGGACTATTTTGTAGGCGAACACATGTAAATTCTATGCATTTGATATTAAATTTATTTACTAACTCTCCAACTGTAAGATAGTTTTCCACCTCAAATGTGTCCGTTGAGATGAGTTTTACACTGTGATTTCAGGGTGTACGTTTTCTCAAACTTGTCACCCTCGGCGCCTGGGTGATGATCGTTGAAAACTTCCTCAATTAATTTCGTGTTTCTAACAGAAACCATGAAGTTTTTTGTCTCAAGGTGGTCGCATTTATTCATTTTTATAGCCACCACGCTCGAAGGCCAGTAGACGGGCGCCGCCATGTTGGAAAAGTAAAATAACCGATTCGCCGATAATGAACCGAATCGGACGTTAAAGGCGCACCTCACATTTTTTTTTTTTTATTTTTTTATTTTTTTATTTTTTTTTTTTTTTTTTTTTTTTTTTGCGAAATGAAAAAAAAAAAGTTTATAGTCGGCGCCAAAACCACAGGGTCGGTCGGGGAACCGGAAACACAACTATTTTTTTTTTTGGCCTTAACAATCATAACTCCTGATAAAGCACTTTTTTTTTTATTTGAAATATAACTGAATTTTTTTTCTTATTTTCCCACAAAATAGTGTTAAAGGTCAAGCAGGTTTCTCACTAGAACTTTGAAAATAGGAGTCCTAAAGTCATTTACTGCCAAAAATAGGAGTTCCATAATGTAATTTTGCTAAATTCCTCTGAAAAATGGGAGTGCAAGCACTAAAATAGGAGTCCAGGACTCCCTATTTGGAGTTAATGAGAACCATGCTTGGTACTCATTAGAAGTGCCTTACCAAGGCGCTTCTAATAAATACCAACAACATAGGTTTTCCTGGAGAAATAAGAAAAAATATTATGTGGATACCCCCTTATCTGGAACTATGAATAGTATTTCAGTTATTTATAAACAGAAGTGGACAGCAAACAGTTACCAAGCATATTTTTTCTCACCCAGTAGTGTTCTGTTCGAGGTTCTGTTTCATACGTATGTGAAGTTTAAGCTTTAGTGCTCTATAAGTAAAATCATCAGATGAAATTCAAAAGAACAGGTATCTTCTTTATTTTCACAGAAATAAATGTATGTCTTATTTTCTGTGGAAAAAAAAACAAAACAAAAACAAACAAAAGAAACAACAAAGTTAAATGCTTTTATTCACAATCAGCAGTTTTATATAAAAGCTTTCAGCTTTGGAACCTCTCTAATGTTCTTACTCAAAAGTTAGTCTCCACCACTTTTCTGTGGACGACCAATAACTGTATGATTTGACACACACTCCCCCCTAAGAGGGACTCAGACAATGCAATATCATTTTATGACGGCTTATATTTCATGGTCTAATGACTTTGTCATTTTTTGCATCAGCCCTAGCATTTCTAATTTATAACATTTGACCTACAGTCACCAAGCCTGGCATATATCTTCCTCTCTAACAGGGACTTAAACACTGTGGTATCCGTATGTGATTGTGACCTATATATCATGGACCAATGACATGGTCTTTCTTTCTTGACTAACCCATTGTAGACTGAATTGACTCTCCCACACTATATATTGGAAGACTCCAATTCCAATTTTAGGTACGTCCAGCTATGAGATTTGCATATTCCTATAGAAAAATCGCTAAACTGTTTGCAAACAGTGAAGACCCTGATCAGACTGATCTAGGTCTGCATTGTTTGCCAAGTACCCTTTTACGGGTATCCCGACTACAGTGGGTTAACTCATTTATAATACTGGCAGGTGCGGCACCACCTTCCTCAGAATTCCTGTTTTGTTTTTCCCTTCTTTCAATCAACTGCAGGGCCCACTCTGGATCTTTGTCACACTGTTTAAATACAACCACAAAAAAGAAATGCATTTTTTTTTCGTAAATGCCTAATTTAAACTGTAAAAAGTATAACAGGGGGAATCGAGAGAAAGAGCCTCTGAAGAGTTGGGAGGTGGGGTGGTAGACATTATGAGGAAGTTTACCACATGAGGCTACCACTATCCATTGTCTATTAGATAAAAAATACAATGTAGTCATACAATGGGAACATTACGAAAACACGCCTATTCAAATATATAGAAAAATTTCACCTCCAAAAACTGAAAATTTTCAGATAAAGATCCCTGATATTTTTCATATTTCTGCTCAAAACATAGATTGTGGGTACTCCTTAGAACGGCCTCGCTGAGGCCGTTCTAACGAGTACCCACAATCTATGTTTTTGAGCAGAAATAAGAAAAATAATGTATACCCCTGTAAACCCCAGTTTTACTATATAAAAGTGGGGTTTAAGGGGGTCAAAATAATATAGGCATGTTTTCGTGATGAACTGGTAAAATGACATTAGCTTTAAAATAGAGCACTATTTCCTCTGAAAAAATAATGAAATTGGGGGCAAAATGACCATTTTTGTGCACTAGTCTAAGCCTCTAAGAAAAAAAAAACAAACCTGTTGACAGTGCTGGTTAACCTCAGCTGAACAAAATTCATGATAAGCATACTAACAATGCCATGCTCCCAGAAGGCATGTTTTGTTGTCTGACAGCCCTTGTTACATTGCATATGTAGTATACTGTATTTACCTCAGTGATTTATTTACAGTTTGGTTCTATTGAGTCCCAAGGACTCGCATAATTGAAATTCATTGAGTCCTATGAAAAAATCATGAGCCTGTAATGTATTTCAGAGCAGATTTCTGCTGTTTTTTTTTTTGTGAGTTCTGGGACTCACTTATATAAAATTTGTGAGTCCCAGTGGAAAATTATGAGTATATGAAGCAGGACTCACAGGTAAAAAAATCATTGTTACCTTAGCCTAATTTAGTCTAGAGACCCCCAAAAGGGTAAATGGCAAACAGTACAGACCCAGATCAGCTGCTGCAGAATGTGGCATCTGATCAGGGGTCTCCACTGTTTGCAAATAGTTAAGCCTTTTTTCTCAAGGAATATCAAAATGACATAGTCTGGAATACAATGTACCACAAATTGAAATTGGACTTTTTCAGTATATATAGTGTATTCAGTCTAAACGGGGTTACTGGTAACAATTAGGACACCTTAACTCCAGCCATCAAGAAAAAGCTAGAAGATGAAATGGGTGAAGAAGTCGCCTTGTTGGGTGTGACTTCCTTCTGTCGAGTCCATCGAGCGAAAATAACTTTGTGCTGAAAGTTTTCTGCTTTATTTTTTTTGGTCCACTCCTAAAGCGTACTTGTGATATCTGCTCAGGCTGGCACAATTAATCGGATAATCGATTAATTGATCGATAAATTCCACAAAAAATGATTATCATTACAGATTTGCTAATAATTGATCATTTGTTTTCTGTGTCTCTTACTTTACCGTATTTACCTTTAGTATTCAGACACCTCAAATCCTCACCATACTAAATCTAAAATTTGAACAAGTACAACTTACTACCCAATGTTGTGTTTAAAAATAGCTGGATGAGTGGCAAACAGTGTAGACCCTGATGAGACGCCGTGTTTGTGGCATCTCATCTGGATCTACACTGTTTGCTCAGACCTGTCAGATCAAATACATGCAGTAAAGTACAACATATGGTAAGAGTCCTGCTCAGACAGACAGGTAAAATTATGACCAAATCTTCATTGATTATTAATCGCTTATCGATTGCAATGGCAGCACTGATAATCGATTATCTTTTCAGCTCTGATTAGCCAGCCTTAGTATCTGCCCTAAATTTCTGGGCTAGCTTGGACCTTGCACCATACTTCTAAAACTTGAACAAGTCATTGTGCAACTTGACAAGTATTTACAAAAATACAAAAAAAATGGTTGATGAATGTCAAAGAGTGTAGACCAGGATACAGATGTCACATTCTGCAGTGTCTGATAAGTCTGATACAATTAATCGGATAATCGATTAATTGATCGATAAATGCCACAAAAATGATTATCATTGCAGATTTGCTGATAATTGATCATTTTATTTCTGTGTCTGTTTCCCCAAGTATTCAAATGCCTCAACTCCTTACCATACTTTATCTAAATTTTGAATAAGTACAGTTTACTCCCCAATGTTGTGTCTAAAAATAGCTGAATGATTGGCAAACAGTATAGACCCTGATGAGACACCGCATTTGCGGCATCATATCTGGGTCTACACTGTTTGCTCAGACCTATCTGACCAAATACAGTATTGTATAACATATGGTAAGAGACATGCTTAGGTAGACAGTTAAAATAATGACCAAATCTTCAATGATTACTGATCAATTATCGATCACAATGACATGACTGATGATCGATTATCTTTTCAGCTCAAATTAGCCAGCCTTAGTGTCTCATCTGGATCTGCTTTGTTTGTTCAGGTCTGTCTGTTCCAGTACTTTTGGTTCATATGGTACAATAATGTAAAATTCTGTACACACAAGCTTCTGACAAGCTGAAAGAACAGTCTCATCATGATCTACACTGTTCACCATTCCATAGCTCTTGATAAGATGCCTTTTTCAATCCAAAACAAGGGTTAGGGATATCAGGTAAATATTTTTCCTAATTCTCTATGAAAAAACATATGTTGTAGGTACATGTACTCATTAGAAGCCCCTCGATAAGGCGCTTCTGATGAGTACCCACAACATATGTTTTCATAGAGAAATAAGAAAAATATTTACCTGATATCCCTAACCCACTCTTTTCTAGACCTATGCATTTATTAAGCATTTTAAGAAAAAACTGCCTAAAAAGCAGAATTTAGACCAAAAATTGTGGAATAAATTAATTTCAAAATTTCAGGGCATTTACCATAAATTACAGATGTAAGACAGACAGACAGACATAGCTAGCATTATAAGCTCCACATTTCAACTAAAAAGTGTTGCTGCGGTAACTGTTCTGAAATTTCGAACACTTTATTCCATACAGTTTTGGCCTAAATTTTGCTTTTTATGCAGTTGTGTCTCAGAATACTTAGTTGAAGGGCAATTAGTGTAGACCCTGATCAGACAGAGCAGTCTGATCTGGGTCTGCACATTTGCATAGGCCATTTAGTCAGCAACTTTGATGTATGAAATTTTAGGACATTTACGGTAGTTTTCTTATTTTGCCATAAAACATAACATTGTGGGCTCTCATAAGAAGCGCAGATGCTTATCTAATGAGCACCCACAACATATGTTCCATGAAAAAGTAAGAAAATATTTATCTGATACCCCAGCTCATCTAGAGCTATGAGCCAGTGCAGACGTTAGTGCAACATTGCAGAAGAATTCCACATTCTTGGAATTAAGACAAATTTGTCCATAAATGAAGGGACATTTCCTTGATGAATAATGCTATTTGCATGTCTAGACCAAATCATTTTTTATGGTGCACTGAAATAAACATACCGTATTCGACCCATTTACCACACATACCCCTATAAGTGCACAGCCAAGCAATTCTGTAGTCTTCAGACTACAGGCTACATGTATGTATCTACTTCTTTATAAAATCAAATGTTGTTGGTACTCATTTGAATTGCCTTGACAAGTTGAGGCAATTCAAATAAGTACCAACAACATACATTTTTATAAAGAAAATCAGAAAAAAATATCGCATAAACATCAACAAATAAGTCCTTTGCTGATCTTTTTTAAAGTGTACCCTCAGTAAGTAGATACATACATATTTTACCACAAGTTTTCCCAGTAATTTTGAAAAGAAAAAAAACCTAGGCGCATAGTGCGGTAATTAGTTTGAATACGGTAGTTATAGATACGAGACTTTTGTCAACCAATAAGTATTGATACATTGTATAGTTTTCTTATTTCTTCTCAAAAAAATATGTGCTCAGTAGAAGTACAGCTCCAGATAAGAGGGAGTGCCTGTATCAGGTAAATATTTTCTTCTACTGAGTACCCACAACATGTTTTCATGCAGAAATAAGAAAAAATATGCATACACAATGAGGCTTTTCGAATGAGTACCAGCAACTTATGTTTTCGTGCAGAAATAAGGGAAATGATAAGAGGACGTTAAGGAGGAGTATGAGGTGATAATACTGGGATAATTTTTCTTATAAGAACGGATGTTGTGGATATTCATTAGAAGTGCCTTACCAAGGCACTTCTAATGAATACCCACAACATATGTTTTGATGGAGAACTGGAGAAATTTATTCCATAATTATCACCAAATAATCCTCCTTTAAAATTCCTCTGAATTACAATAATAATCCTAAGTATTGGGACAGATATGCCTTTGCAAACAGTGTAGACCAAAATCAGATGTTGCAAAATGCAGTGTCTGATCAGGATCTACACTGTTTGCCATATGTACAGCAATATTTTAGATGCATCAAGAGGTAGTAGGAAGGATTATTTCAAATTTTAGCACAAGTATGTTAAGTAGATAAGGTGTCCCAACACTTAGGGTAAATACGGTATATATTTATTAACCCATTGTAGACTGAATAGACTCTCCACACTATATATTGGAAGAGTCCAATTTCAGTTTTAGGTATATCTGGCGATGGGATTTACATATTCCTAGAGAAAAATGGCTAAACTATTTGCAAACAGTGGAGACCCTGACCTGATTAGACTCTGTGGCGGCTGATCTGGATCTGTACTGTTTGCCAAGCACCCATTTACGTGTCTCCCGACTACAATGGGTTAATAAAATGCAAACTTTTTGGTTGAAAAAAGTTTCATGTCTGGAGCTATGTATGTTAATTTGTAAAAGTCATCTCACTGAGGCCCTGAATGATCACCCAGTTTCATATGAGTCGCAACTCAGAAAACAGCCCTTTGGATGTGTGCCCAGCGAAGATTTTGATCAGCCTGCGCTTTTGCACAGTCTGATCAGAAACTTCACTGGGCATATTTTGGATAGCCAAGAATGCAGTTTCTTCATACAGACAACAAAGACTGATCAGACAGCACAGATGCACAGCTTGATTTGAGTCTTTGTTTGATGTACATTGTACATGTCAGAAAGTACATTCTCTCATGTTGCTGCTCATATATTGTAATTTTGAGTGTTATTTGTTTCCAAAGGCAATCCTTTTTGACTTTTATGTAACCATAGCTCCAGATAAGAGGGGTATCCACATAATATTTTTTTTTATCTCTTCACGAAAACATGTTGTATGCCCTCATTATTGAAGACTGAGCCTCTAAATATCATTTTCTTCTTTCTTTTTAGGAAGAGTTTGAGAAAACATTTGCGGTTTATGATGAGAATGTAACTTTTCAATATTTCAAGAGTTTTCGGCGGGCAAGAGCTAATTTCTCATCACCCCTATTTTCTGCAAATGCTAGAATTGATTTACATGAGGCAGACGTCTTAGGCCAGAGAATTAAGTGCTATTTTTTTCAAGTAAGTAATTGATTGCCCCTTTAACCCTTACAGCCCGACAGACCAAAATAGACACTTGTACAAACAGTGTAGATCCAAATGAGACAGCTTGTATCAAACTGTCTCATCAGGGTCTACACTGTTTGCCATTCTGTTTTGTTTAGGCTGAAACCCCTATTTATGATAATGTAAGTGTCCAAATTCAAGGATGGAAGAGTCTACTTTAGAAATTTGGGGCTGAAAGGGTTAAATCAGTGAAAACAGTATCCTCAAGGTGGATTACTCTAACCTTCAGATTTGCCTCCCTTCTCAAGTGGGCTGCTTTTAACTTATATATAGCTTCAGATGTGAGAGGGTATCCTGACAATATTTTTCATATTTCTCCCTGAAAACATATGTTGTGGGTACTCATTAGATGTGCCTCAGGCTTAGTTGGGAGCACATGTCAACAAGTATATTTTCTGAACCCTTTGTAGACTGAATGAACTCCCCCACACTACATTTATCTATATATGGAAAGATTCTATTTTTGATTTTAGGTATGTCAGGCTATGTTATTTAGATATTCATGATTCGTCTTACAGTCTGTTACTTGTGAAGTTTTAGTAAGACAAATTTACCATTACATGTAGGTGAAGTGATGTTATTCCATAGACATTTTTTCAACCAAAATATATAGTAAATTTTAGAGGTCTAGATAAACGGGGTATCCCCCGTCTCAATACAGAAAAGCTTCATTGACTGGAATACCAATGGCTTGTTTACCATGGCTAATTCACTCATTTTTTAGTCCCTAGCAAATTCTTCCAATAGCTCAAGAAAACAAATATTTAGGGCTATTTTAGAGAAATGTTTCTTATTTTATCATGAAAATGTTTGTTGTGTGTACTCATTGAGGCAATTCTAATGAGTACACTCAACACACTAATATTTTATTGAAGATCAATAAAACATCTTTTAGATTATCCCCATTTGCCTCCTGACCTGGTACTATGGTTAACCCTCAGTGGCTCGAACTACCCATGTCTAGAACAAATTTCCATGGTCCCAAAAACATTCGAGTCATCAAAGTTCGACTATACTTAGGAGAATAAATCTGTCCCAGTCATGAAGGCAGTCTGTCCAAAAATATTATGTTGCTGTCATAACAGCTGCTCCAGTTGTCAAACTGAGATGAAATATACAATAAAGAAGCTTGGTTTCTATTATTTCAGTCATCTTTATATATATATCACACTTCAAAGAATGGCATGGACTGTGACCTCACTGCAGTACATTTATTTTATGTTGTTGTTTAATGACAGGTCAACCCTTGTGGGTCATCTTTTTTGTGAGAAAGGGGGAAAAGTGATAGAAGAGTTTGAAGAGAGAGGAAAAAGATAGATAGAGGGGACTAAGGGAAGAACAAATGACAGCTAAGAAACAGAAGAAAAAAATATACCCCCCTCCCCCCACCTGCTGTAAACACAAGAGGCCTTTACCCTACCATAGCCACTGCATATGCTGCATTATCTTTAAAGAAAAAGGCAATGTTGGTGAAGACTATATCTGAGATAAGACCTCTTGACATACCGTGCATTTTGATGCAAATTGATCAAAACTGGTTAAAATCTAAGCAAGTTAACCCTAGTCCTACTGAACCCGGATATGCCCTGCCTTTGCAAACAGTGGAGATCCAGATCAGTTGGCTTCTTCAGAAGCCAACTGATCTGGATCTGCACTGTTTGCCATTAAGTATGTGAATTTGTAGCAACAATCTGGATCAAGTAATCTGATTGGCTAAAAATTAGAAGTGGACGTGGCAGCTTGATTTATTCAGGAGGGGAAGGGTTAATGAAGTTTTAACTGTTCTCAAGGGCGTCACCATTTTGAATATTTAACAAGATTTTAAATATTTTAACCCTTGTCATGCTGAATAAATTAAGATGCCAAACCCACTTCCAATCAGATCTAGGTTGTTGATATAGCTTCACATACTGAATGACAAACAGTGCAGATCTGAATCAGTTGGCTTCTCCAACCGATCCAGATCTACACTAATTACAAAGGCAGGGTATATCAGGGCTCAGCAGGACAAGGGTTAAAATATTAAAACCTTCTTTCTGACAGAAAACACTCAGTTTTTAGCTCGCCTGTACGAAGTACAAGGAGAGCTATTGTAGTCACCCCGGTCGTCCACGTTTGCGTTTGCGTTTGCGTTTGCGTTCCCGTTCCCGTCACACTGTGTTAAAGTTTTTCAAATGCTTATATCTCAACAGTCACTCCTCACAGAGGCATCAAACTTGGAACTTAGGTACCTTGGAGGGTCTTCTGAGATTCCAAGAGAATAAACCCCTGGGTTCATGCCCCTGGGTGGGGCTAGGGGTCAGAATCTAGGACACCTTTGTAATACTGTGTTAAAGTTTTTCAAATTCTTATATCTTGACGTTCTCTCCTCATAGAGCATTCATATTTAGAATTTGGGTACCTGGACGAGTCTTCTGAGATTCCAAAAGAACATACCCCTGGGTTCATACCTCAGGGTGGGCCTTGGGGTGGGGCTAGGGGTCAAAATCTAGGACACATTTGTAAAATCTTATATGCCTACAGGTTATAGACACAACTGGTTATACATCAGCTAACTATGTGACATCAGTTTAAGTGTAAGAGAGTGAAGATCATGGTGACCTACATTTTACGGTCAAGGTCACCTAGATTTCACGGTCCAGTGATTTTGCCTTATATCTTGAATACTATTTGTTGGATAAATGTCACACCTGGGATATTACTTCCATGTGACCCAATGAATGACCACTTACTATATCTAGGTCATTGTGACCTATATTTCATGGTTCAGTGATTTTGCCTTATATCTTGAATACTTTTTGTTGGTTAAATGTCACACCTGGGATATTACTTCCATGTGACCCAATGAATGACCACTTACTATATCTAGGTCATTGTGACCTATATTTCATGGTTCAGTGATTTTGCCTTATATCTTGAATACTATTTGTTGGATAAATGTCACACCTGGGATATTAGTTCCATGTGACCCAATGAATGACCACTTACTATATCTAGGTCATTGTGACCTATATTTCATGGTTCAGTGATTTTGCCTTATATCTTGAATACTATTTGTTGGATAAATGTCACACCTGGGATATTACTTCCATGTGACCCAATGAATGACCACTTACTATATCTAGGTCATTGTGACCTATATTTCATGGTTCAGTGATTTTGCCATATATCTTGAATACTATTTGTTGGATAAATGTCACACCTGGGATATTACTTCCATGTGACCCAATGAATGACCACTTACTATATCTAGGTCATTGTGACCTATATTTCATGGTTCAGTGATTTTGCCTTATAGCTTGAATACTATTTGTTGGATAAATGTCACACCTGGGATATTAGTTCCTTGTGACCCGATTATTGACGTCAAAATATATCTCTGTTGGTGTGACCTATATTTCATGGTTCAGTGATTTTGCCTTATATCTTGAATACTATTTGTTGGATAAATGTCACACCTGGGATATTACTTCCATGTGACCCAATGAATGACCACTTACTATATCTAGGTCATTGTGACCTATATTTCATGGTTCAGTGATTTTGCCTTATATCTTGAATACTATTTGTTGGATAAATGTCACACCTGGGATATTACTTCCATGTGACCCAATGAATGACCACTTACTATATCTAGGTCATTGTGACCTATATTTCATGGTTCAGTGATTTTGCCTTATAGCTTGAATACTATTTGTTGGATAAATGTCACACCTGGGATATTAATTCCTTGTGACCCGATTATTGACATCAAAATATATCTCTGTTGGTGTGACCTATATTTCATGGTTCAGTGATTTTGCCTTATATCTTGAATACTATTTGTTGGATAAATGTCACACCTGGGATATTAGTTCCATGTGACCCAATGAATGACCACTTACTATATCTAGGTCATTGTGACCTATATTTCATGGTTCAGTGATTTTGCCTTATATCTTGAATACTATTTGTTGGATAAATGTCACACCTGGGATATTAGTTCCTTGTGACCCGATTATTGACGTCAAAATATATCTCTGTTGGTGTGACCTATATTTCATGGTTCAGTGATTTTGCCTTATATCTTGAATACTATTTGTTGGATAAATGTCACACCTGGGATATTAGTTCCTTGTGACCCGGTTATTGACGTCAAAATATATCTCTGTTGGTGTGACCTATATTTCATAGTTCAGTGATTTTGCCTTATATCTTGAATACTATTTGTTGGATAAATGTCACACCTGGGATATTACTTCCATGTGACCCAATGAATGACCACTTACTATATCTAGGTCATTGTGACCTATATTTCATGGTTCAGTGATTTTGCCTTATATCTTGAATACTATTTGTTGGATAAATGTCACACCTGCAGTGATTTTTTTACCTGCGCATCCCGAGTCACGTACTCACATTTTTTGCTTTGGGACTCACATTTTAAATCTCAGCGAGTCCCAGGACTCACAAAGTTATAGTGGAAAATTCTGTAATGGACGCAATGATTTTCTAGTAGGACTCACTTTATATAGCCCAAGCGAGTCCTGAGACGCATAGGTATAAAATTGTAAATAAATCACTGCACCTGGGATATTAGTTCCTTGTGACCCGATTATTGATGTCAAAATATATCTCTGTTGGTGTGACCTATATTTCATGGTTCAGTGATTTTGCCTTATATCTTGAATATTTGTTGGATAAATGTCACACCTGGGATATTAGTTCCATGTGAACCAATGAATGACCACTTACTATATCTAGGTCATTGTGACCTATATTTCATGCTTCAGTGATTTTGCCTTTTAATTTTATTACTAATTCATGGAGAATTGTCATACCTGGATTATTATATCTAAGTGACAAAATGATTTACATACAAATACATCTAGGTCAGTGTGACCTATATTATATGGCTTAATGATAAAAATGTTACAATATAAAATGTACCCAGCAGGCGAGCTTGCTGTCCTCCGACAGCTCTTGTTGAATACTGTTAATAAACATCTAGAGAAGAAGATATATACTCAAATAAAGGGATATTGTTGTACATATTTTATTTAGGTTTTGCCTATTAGGGCTTTATGCATAGCTCTTGATAAGATGCTTTTTTTAAACAAAAAGTATTGATATTTTCTTATTTCTCCATGAAAACATACATTGTGGTTACTCATTAGAAGCGCCTTTTCTTCATTTCTGACAAGGATTATAAATTTATTTTGGTGGTAAATTGAGACTGATTATAAATTTCAAAATGTAGAACTTTCTGTTTGTAAAAGGTTCCAAGGGTGACTTTACCTAAATGAATATTGTCCTAGAGGTTTTCTACAGTTACCATAAGAATTCTAATTATCACGCAGGCATTTGTAAGAATCATTATCTTTTGTAAAGAGGGAGGTGGGCATTTATTAGAGGTGTTTGAGAACTGTAAGAAGTACTTCAAAATATTCAAGTTTTCCTCCAGATGACTGCCATATTGATATCAAAAATGGAAGTAAAGACTAGCGTTACAACGTACATGTTTAGTACAGACTACCATTACAAAAGACATGTTAGCCTCTCTAGGAGAATTGTAGTACCTGGCAGAGGATAGAAATCCCATGTTCGTATCTTTTATTTGGACAAAGAGAGAAAAAGGGATTTGTTTGTTAGATCATTAAACAGTAAATTCAGAAACTAACTGCAATAAGTAGTAGCAATTTTTATAACTCACCACACGATAGTGGGGCGGTATTATGGTATCACGTTGGCTGTCCCCGTGTCCATTGGTCTGTCCAAGCAATTATTTAGGGTTAGGGGGTTCAATTATGTAACCACATTATGCTTTATTCCGTTAAGATACATTACAAACCTTTAGGTTAGGGAGTGTATAGCCTTTAAAACCCTATAGGAATTTACAATGGGACGTAGCCCCTTAGCCCGAATTGTTGGAACGTCCGTACATGCCCACATAACATTCCGGGTTAGCATTTCTGTAGAATTTCACATTATGAGGTTGATTGTGGGGTTAAATTTGCATTGTGGGGTTAAAAAAATTGGTGTTGTGGGGTTAAAAAGATCAAAGAAAGATCAAAAGGATAACCTTATAATGTCCTTCTCGTAAGTACGTCTGTCCGTTGTACATCCATCAGTCCCTCCATATTTTGTTTCAGGATGATAACTTGAGTAAATGTCAATGGATTTTCACCAATCTCGGTGTGTGCATTGATATTGTCGTGATCTGGTTTGGGATTGTTAATGGGCAAATTTTGTCATTTTTTTGACAGAGTTATCTGCCCATATATCTGTATTTTCATTTCAGGATGATAACTTAGTAAATGTCAATGGATTTTCATCAAACTTTGTGTGTGCATTGGTATTGTGGAGACCTGGTTTAAGATTGCTGACGGGCAAATTTCATTTCTGGATGATAACTTTAGGAAATATCAATGGAATTTCACCAAACTTGGTTTGTGCATTGATATTGTGGAAATCTGCTTTGGGATTGCTAATGGGCAAATTTCGTCCATTTTTGACAGTTATCTGCCCACAATACATTATATTTTACTTTCAGGACAATAACTTGAGTAAATCTCAATGGATTTTCACCAAACTTGATGTGTGCATTTAAATTATGGAGATCTGCTTTGGGATTGTTCATTGCCAAATTTCGTAAAGTTTGACAGAGTCATCTGCCTGCAACATGATAATGGTGGAGAATTATTATTGTTTCACATTTTATTTTTTCTAAATTGAATGTTGGGCGTTTATTAGTCTACGAGGGTCCTGCAAAAAGTTCTGTCACTAATAGGCTTCCTTAGTTTTATCACAGGTATATTTTAATATGCTTCACTGCACTTGAATGGTGTATTGAACAGCTAACCATACCCATTTATTTCGTGCCAATTGCTTTCCAACTGACATAGTTATTTCAAATTGAAATAGATGCAGTCATATACACTGACCAATTTACTTGTTACATTGGAACATGGACCAGAAGACTGAAATTCATAGAGCTATTAAATGCCGCATTAGGCTTAATATAGATTCATAGCAGATATTTAATGAATTGTGTGGTATATATGGACCTCAGACCATTTCAGTGCACACAGTTTTTAGGTGGGTTAAAGCTTTAAAAGCTGGAAAATTTTCTGTTGAAGATGATACCCGTCCCGGAAGGCCTAAAACCTCTGTAACCAAGGCTAACATTGCTGGTGTAAAGATTGTGGTCGAACAGGATGCGCGATTGTCTGTCAAAGATATAGCTAGTTGTACTGGCATATCAGAAGGCAGTGTGCAAACAATTCTGAAAAAGCGTTTGGACCTGAGAAAGGTTTGCGCTAGGTGGGTACCTCATTTGCTCACTGAGGAGCAAAAGACACAATGCCTTAAATGTGCTCGGGGACTTTTGAAAACATACAGAGGCTGTAATAGTCGGGTTATTTCTAACTTGCTAACAGGTGATGAAACCTGGGTGCACATGTTTGAGCCACAAAGAAGGGCTGATAATAAGCAATGGAAGCGAAAACATCAAAAACGCCCATGTATTGCCAAGAGAACCATAAGTCCGAAAAAGATGTTGTACGCAATTTAATTCAAGTGGGCCAGTCGGTCAAGTGCCTTGTCCACCTGATCATACACTCACTGGCCAATTCTACAAGAATTCTGTACTGAAGAAAGTGAAAGAGTTCTACAATAAGAAAAGACCAAGCAAAGGATGGTCAGGAGTCCACCTTTACCATGACTTTGCCTCCTCTCATAAGTGTGAGGTTGTTAAATCTTTTTTGGCTTCTGAAAAGGTGAAAGTTTTAAACCATCCACCTTATTCACCTGACCTGAGTCCCTGTGACTTCTTTTTATTTCCAAGGCTTAAGAAAATGTTTTCTGGAAATAAGTATACGTCTAGAAGTTCTCTTGGCAGCGCTATTTATCAGTGTCTCCAACAGATACAAAGAAAGACAATTTATCTGCTTTTTGCGACTGGGTAAAAAGGTTACAAAAATGTGTTTCAGTAAAGGGGGAATACTTTGAAGGTTTGTAATAAAAATATATTTGATAAAACGTAGCACTCTAAGTAATCCAAACCCAGTGACAAAACTTTTGCAGGACCCTCATAGATGCTGGTATTTCCAAGAAAAATGTAAAAAAATTCACTGATTTTCAGGCCCAGTTTGGGGGATGGTTGTTTATTAGAGCATAGGTGTTTATTAGACATTTATGGTAATATTCAGACAGTCCTGAGCAAATATGTAGCCTGTGATCAGATGCTACAGAATGTGCCATCTGATCTGGGTCTACACTGTTTGTCACATGACATCATAGGAGCTGCAGTTATTAAAAAAAGCAAACATTAAAATTTAGAATCTACAGTAACCATTTAGATCACACATTCTTCGTTAATTTTAACGGGGTTATCTGGCCTTTTCTTAACTGTGACTTACATATGGCTTCTTTCATAATGCTGGTAATTTTTGTTATTTTGTTTATTTTAGCCAATCACATTGGGCGGAGATGATAATCCTCATCTCCAGTTACCAGCTCCACATAAACAGTACTTGATATCACCACCTGCCTCACCCCCTGTAGACTGGGAACCATGTTTTGAAAAGAAACCCGTCATCAACTACGACCTTCTGGCGGCATTAGCACAGTTAGCACCAGGTAGGTAGCGCTTACGTTTCTTTCCCCATAGCTCCCAATAAGTCACTATTTTCAACAGAAAAATATTGATATTTGAGCCAGAGTACCGCAAAACCTACAATAAGATCTGTGTAACCAGCAAAGACGCAGATCAGCCGGCACATCCACTTAGTATGGCAAGGGTTCTCATTTATCCCTCTTTGGATAGTCTGGAGTCTGTGGAATGCATGTGATCAGCGTAGATTGATCAGACTGCACAGATGTGCAAGCTGATCTGAGTCCTCACTGGTCGCACAGGTCTTATTGTAGGTCCTGTCCTGTGCTGGCTCATTTTTCTTATTTCTCCACAAAAAATATGTTTTTGTACTCACTAGAAGCACCTCACTGAGGTGCTTCTAATGAGTGTCCACAACATATGTTTTCATGGAGAAATAAAAAAAATTTTCTGGATACCCCTCATATCTGTTATGTTTTACCTGCCTCTTAGTCATGGCATGGTATTTGTTTTCCCAGTTGATGTCTGTGTGTGTGTCTGTCTGCCCATACAGCTGTTTAATGGCAAATGTTCTAGAAAATTGTATAGGAAAATGTTTGTTTCAAACAAGACAAAGATGGCAATGTTTTTAGGAAGTTTTGCAAAGGGAGGCAGTTCAGTTAAATTGCCTCCCTTTGCAAAATTTATTATTCCTTTTGCTTCCTTTGTGAGGACTTTTCGATTCGTGTTGAGGTTTTACAGGTCAGTCAACCCAATGAGGTCATGTCAAGCACAGTCAGTTTACCTAACCACACTTTTACTGGGCAGGCTTAGTCTAAGGGGTTAACCAGCATTGTACACATTCTTTCTCCAGAAACTGACAACTGCCCTTCTTGAATCAGTAGAAGGAAGAGAATGACAATAGAAAATATTTTATGATCAATCTCTATGAAAGAATGTTGCCGACCCAAAGGGGTCGAATCTGCAACCTCCTGATCACTAGTTGGACGCCACCAATGCTGGCTCTCTTTGTGAGGATATATAATAAATTTAAGTCACATTATTATTTTTTCTGTTTGAATGTTTAGAACATTTACCATACTTCCATCTGTATGTCTGTCAGCAGATTTGTTTTCATGTGATAATTTAAGTTTCATTGAGTGCATGGGTACCGAAAGATCTGGGATTGTTTATGGTCAAATTCCAACAGTATTTTACAGTTATGGTCCATTTTATTGTAAAAAGAAAAAAAAAAAAGTTTCTGGGAGGTCTCTTTGCAATAACTTCAGTTGTATATTGTAAGTTTGCGAAACACTTTACACATGCATCTATAGATATAGGGAAGGTCTGGTTTGGAGTTGGTAAACTGGGAAAATTTCAGTGGTATTTTATAGTCTTTAGCCTTTGAAGCAGTAAGGATGAAGAGAGAAACTTTCTTGCTGGGTTTTTATACCCCACTCCATGATAGTGGTGGAATATAATGTTTTCCAACTGGATGCCCATGTGTCGATCTGTCCATCGGTCATACATTCGTACCTAAAAATTTTAATGTTCATTTGACTACCATATTTACAATTTGGACAGACAGACCTGAGCATACAGTGTAGACCCTGATCAGAGCATGGAGCCTAAAATAAAATTTTATTTGTCTGTCCTTTACTGCCCTACCCACTGTTTATCCCCCCCTACTCAAAAACATTATATTGCCTTCCCATGAAAAAAAAAATTTTATTCCTCATCATTTCCTATCTTGTGCCGGCCTTGGTGGCTCAGTTGGATGCGCCGTCCGACTGGAGAACAGGAGGTCGCGGGTTCAACCCCCGCCGAGGTCGGCAACATTCTTTCGTGGAGATTGATCATGAAATATTTTCTACGGTCATTCTCTCCCTTCCGCTGATTCAAGAAGGGCACTTGTCAATTTCTGGTGAAAGAATGTGCACAATACTGGTTAACCACTTGGAGGACTAAGCCTGCCCAGTAAACGTGTGGTTAGGTAAACTGACCACGCTCGACATGACCCCATTGGGTTGACTGGGCTGTAAAACCTCAACACAAACAAATTTCCTATCTTCTTGCTCATTCCAGTTGTCAGATTATGACTAATTCACTGGGTTTTCCATATTGCAAACAACTCAAAAATAGTCCAAGTTTATAGGCCCTTTTTTTGTAAATACATGGAACAGTAATAAAACATTCAGCATATTTCTAGAGTACATCACATTGTCCAGGCATACATGATAGGGAATATTAAAAGTGTTTGAAGTATTCATCGGCAAAAAAAAAGAAAGTACATTGTAATGTACAATGTAGGCAAAGTGCAAGAACTTAATCCATGTGAAACATAACGTTGGTTTCTGTATACAGAAAGCAAAAATAATATATAGTAATTTACCTTCCTACCTACCCAAGACTAAAATGCTGGGAGGGTAAAGGACAAACAAACAAGTTTGGTTTCTGATCAGGGTTTACACTGTTTACCATTCATCCAGCAAGTGTTAAACTTATCATCAGACAGTCAAACCAGTTGTTGAAATTAACCCATTATATACTGAAAAGACTCTCCCACACAATATATTGGAAGAGTCCAATTTTAGTTTTAGGTACATGTATGTCAGGCTATGTAATTTAGATATTCCTAGAGAAAAATGGCCAAACTATTTGCAAACAGTGGAGACCCTGCTCTGATCTGGGTCTGCACTGTTTGCCAAATACCCTTTTACAGGTCTCCCGACTACAATGGGTTAAAGAAGTGTGGTAAGGAGATGATATCCAGATATTTGGGGTAAATACATGTAGGCATATTTGATGATAATTCTAGGATAATTGCTTTTAAATTTCAAATTCAGCATTTATGTTTAAATGACAAAATGACCCACAAAAGTTGATGTGTTGTTTAAACAAAAACAGACAAATTCAGCATTCAGGCTAATCTGGTTTTATTGTTAGCTCACTTGAGCTATGCTCAGGATGAGCTATAGTGATCACTTTTTGTCCGCCGTCCATCCCTATCAGGGTTCAAATTTAACTTTTTTTCTCATTTGCTAAGTTTAGCAAGTGTATGCTTTTGTAACTTGCTAAATCATATTGTCCACTTGCTTTTTTTTTTTTTTTATTTTGCTGAGCAGTTAAGATTGCTAGCTTTATTTTATTTGTAAAGTGTTACTGAAACTGTGTTAATGTGGGCATTCCTTTTCATTACAGCTGTTTTTGTTAATCATTTGTTTCTTAAAGTCATGCCATATGTTAATTTACCGTTATCAATTTACTGTACCCCACCATGCAGGGCTGGTCTGTTTGCAAAATGTTGAAAACTTTGGGCATATTGCTACCTAGTATAGGCCCATTTTTACATTTAAACTTAAGGGCCTGTTGAAAGAAGGGGCAATACAGAAAAAGAAAAAAAGGAGGGGATGGATACAATGACTCATATTGACCTAGTGGTTCGCGTTCGTTGCATCCCCTTTTTTCCAACTAGACAGACAATAAAAAGTATCTTACAGAAGAGGTCTTATGTGAATGATGCCTGCACACTCTGCACGATACCTGAACACCCAGATTATCATCTGTTTTGCTGATTTCATAATCCAATCCCACACTCAGTTCTTTCTTTCCATTTTCTGACTGTTTTGACTGAGGCAGTCTGGGGTTTAGGTCCGAAAAGCTTCAGATTTGTAGCGTTCGCAGCTGTCTGTTTTGGGGACTTTATTTGCAGAATTATCTGAATTGCTGTTCTGGTCCTCTGTATCGCCTGTTTTTAGTTTAATTACAAACTTATCCATGATTTTGAAGGGCTGTTTTTACTGTCAATTCAACTTTCGATTTCGATGCCTATTGATCAGTGTACATACAGACGCTTATATTGTACACAATAGCCGTACTATCTCTTCATACATTGGCAAGCATCTCGGTGACAAAGCTGCTAACTGTGCATCGTTATTGCGCATACACACTGCTTTTTCACTTCCGGATTTCTACTTTCAGTTTGCACTACGTAAAAATGGATGGAAAATGGGACTCGCAAAGAAAGTCAAGTCATAGATTTTTCAACTCGCATTTTGTAAAATTGGCTCGCATTTTGTGAGTATGCGAGTGCTGTATTTGAACCCTGCCTATGTTACCACTTTGAACCCTGCCTGTGTTACCACTTTACGGCCTCAGTGGCTCAGTTGGATGCGTCGTCCGACTGGAGACCAGGAGGTTGCGAGTTCAACCCCTGCTGAGGTTGGCAACATTCTTTCGTGGAGATTGATCATGAAATATTTACTCCGGTTATTCTCTCCCTTCAGCTGATTCAAGAAGGGCAGTTGTCAGTTTCTGGCGAAAGAATGTGCACAGTACTGGTTAACCGCTTAGAGGACTAAGCCTGCCCAGTAAACATGCGGTTAGGTAAACTGACCGCACTCGACATGACCCCATTGGGTTGACTGAGCCGTAAAACCTCAACACAAACAATGTTACCACTTTAAAACTACAACTCCTCCAAAGCAGCTACAGCAATTTGTCCCTAATTAGGTAGGATGGTTACTTGGGTAGGGGGATTTAAAAATTAATAAAATTATGGTGATTTGCTTTTTTGTTTGATTGCTGTGACAACTGAAATGTCCCATAGACTTATGATAGGAAAATGATTCGCTTGGCACTCAGCATTAAGAAAGTGGAGCTAGGAATTAGAACTGGTCAGCTCAGTGTCAGTATAATGTGACTGGGTGGAATATCATGTCAAGTGTCTGGGGCATGATATTTCAGTGAGGCATCACTCTAAAAGTGAGCACTGAGCTCCTTGCCATATCCAGACACCATCGTGATATGACTGAAAGATAGTTAAAAGTGACGTAAAGCCAGAAGAAAACAAAACAAACAAATAATGAGAAAATGGGAAAATTGCATTTTCTCCATAACACTTGAAGTAATGTGAACCATATTTGGCAGTTATGATCATTTGATGATGGTCTACCCAGTTTATGTGTTTTATGACCAATGCTCATTTTTTTAATGGTTGCCATGTCAAAATTTTAAAATAGAAAATTTGTGAAGCACCAGCAAGGAAAGAAGACCCTGTTGCACACCAGCAGAGAAAGAAGACACATTGCACACCAGCGGAGAAAGAAGACCCTGTTGCACACCGGCAGGGAAAGAAGACACATTACACACCAGTGGGGAAAGAAGACCCTGTTGCACACCAGTAGGGAAAGAAAACCCTTTTGCACACCAGTAGGGACAGAAGAATGTTGAGCTTGTCTCTTGTATGGCCTTGCAAAGGGATGTAGGACATGTAGCATAGGTGGAAGTGGCAATGTGCAATTGAAATACCCCTTTTCTCCCTTTATTTTTTTACTTGTTCAATGTACATTGTAGATGAAAGCTTGGCAAGTCCCTGCATTCTGGCGAAGATAAAAAGAATATAAAGAGAATAACCCCATGAAAGCATGAATATACACCCAAAGATAAAAAATAGCTGAAGTGTCTAAAACTTAGTAGCAAAAGCTTTAAGTTATAATCAAAATTTTATTCTGCGAGGATTATCTTCCCCTGCCCCTTTGCTGTATACATGTACATGTATGAAATCATGATATTGTTAAACTTCTCTTCAGAAACCACTTGGCCAATTTCCACCAATTTTTGAGATTCACTTTAAGTTGAGTAGTGAGTTTCGAGTAAGAAAAGTGAGTTTCATATTAGAAAAGCGAGTTTTGAGTAAGAAAAGCGAGGTTCGAGTAAGAAAAGTGAGTTCCGAGTAAAAAAAGTGAGTTTCGAGTAAGAAAATAGAATTTCGAGTAAGAAAAGTGAGTTACAGAATAATCATTACAGAATAAATTCTGAATATGCATATGCATCAAACTGATGCCAGAGGTAACTAAAGTAAGATTCACTATGCTCCCTTGATGCAATTTGCATTCACGTCACATTGTTTACACCCACAAGGACACTAAGGGTTCCAAAATAAAGATGGTATGCCCAAAATCAATTTTCAATCTGGATTTCGCATTGGCAGGGGAGATAATATAAATGCTGTTTACTGGGCATGGTGTATGCGATTCATATCAGCTTGTCAAAAAACACACGTTATTTCCATCGTGTACACAGTAATCCATTTATTTATTAGTTTTAATATAACTTTCTCTTTTATATCTGCATGGACAGTGCACTCTCCTCTACATTCACATGTCGGATCACTGCAAAATCAGTGAAAAGATGCAGTCCATGTGAGGTTTGTCAGGGTCTTCA
Source organism: Anodontia alba (assembly GCA_964016985.1). Lineage (NCBI taxonomy): Eukaryota > Metazoa > Mollusca > Bivalvia > Lucinida > Lucinidae > Anodontia > Anodontia alba. The sequence continues at coordinate 8,098,883 of OZ024824.1, forward strand.
TTGCATGGCCTCGTTCACGTGACGTCAAACATTTAAATGATAATTTCAATCGGTGCATTAAAGTTTGATGTTATAACTTAGCAGTATCCGGATTCCCGTGCCGTATTCTCCAGAATTGAACAATGGGAAGTTCATAAATTTAGACTGACTTATTTAGCGGAATACACAAGCCATGTGTAACCACTGCCCCCACCACCTGTAACCCACCTACTGGAATGGGAGGGGGATGGCGGGGATAATGTGTAAGGCAACTCCTTGCAGTGCTGGGCTTGTGTTGTTGCACAAATATACCCCCAGTGGAATTTACTGTATGAAAAGAGCAGTGCTATGACTGTCAGCAGGTCCAGTTCAGGGCTTTCAGCCCTGTTGACAATACTTTACAAAATTTTGAGTAAGAAAAGTGAGTTTTGAGTAAGAAAAGTGAGTTTCGAGTTAAAAAAGTGAGTTTCAAGTAAGAAAAGTGAGTTTCGATTAAGAAAAGCAAGTTTTGAGTAAGAAAACTGAGTGCCCATATATGGTAAAAAAAAAACATAATAACAAAAAACATATTTTTCTTCTTCAAAACCAAGAACTACTCAAATGATGATCCTTTCATTAGTTGCAATGACAGGGTTGAAAAAATATTGCATAACATCTGCATATCTGCATGGCTGTTTCACTCAGGTGAGCTAGCCGTTGCCTGAGGGCCTCTTGTATAAAAACTGTAATTCAAGCTAAATACATTATATCATATGTGCCTTGAATAAAAGGGCATATTATTCGTACCATAATTTGTTCTGAAATTTAAACATGTTCTTTTCGCTACCTGTTGATATTTCTAAAAAACTGCTGGATGAGTGGCAAACAGTGCAGACACAATCTGATTTGGGTCTGCACTGTTTGCTTAGGCTATCTGTCCAAGTACTTAGTTACAAGAAAGAAATAAGAATAGGTTATCGAACAGGAGTACCCTTCTTTGTAATTGATTATGAAGGAAGCACATTGGCATCAACAGACTGTCAGTGGTAATGTATAAGTGACTTGCTCAAGATCATTTGATGTTGGGTGAGGCCGGAACTTGGTATACAAGTCTACCACTGAGCCACTCCACTTTACATGACTAACTCTTGTTTATGTTATCAATTCCCTTAATCCATAAAGCGCCAGTCACAACTACAGCAGGGGACAATTTTTTATATTTTTTTTCTATTTTTTAGAGAAAAAAGCAGACGATTCACATGAAATGTCAAGACTTGTTTTCTCTGAAAAATAAAAAAAAATTTTCTAATGTTGTCTGCTACAAATTTTGCTTGGCGCTATAAGGGTTAACTCATGAAAAAGAGGTCCTGTGTGATGCAATATTCATTATAGGAGTGCCTAGCTCCAGATGAGAGGAGGTATCCACATAATATATTTTTTATAATTCTCTGCAATAAAACCTATGTTGTGGGTACTCATTAGAAGTGTATTGGTGAGGTGCTTCTAATGAGTACCCATGACATAGGTTTTTGTGGAGAAATAAGAAAAATATCGGTAGTTTTCAGTTGAAAAAAATGCCTTATCTTGAGCTGTGGGAGTGTTTCATAATATATCATTCAGCTGTAAAATTTCTTATTCATTGGTGTTATTTTAATCATTGAAGCAAGCCTATATTATAATAGTCAAATTCTTAACAGGAAATGTTTTTTGTTTCTTTTCTTTTTTTCGTTGTTTCGATGTATGTAATCTAGAGCTATAGTGTAGTAATTTTAGAACTACATGTATAGTCCACAACTGCAGCAGATGACATTTTGATCTGTTTTTAATTTCCAGAGAAAAAACATGACTTTATATTTCATGGGAACCATCTGCCTAGAATGTCACCTGTTACCATTTTGCTTGGTGCTTTAACCCTTAAAGCGCCAGTCACGACTATTGTCGTCTGCTTTGTCATCTGCTTGTCATTTTAAAAGTCATTTTTGCAAACAGTGTGGATCCAGATCAGACTTTAGGAGCATTCTGATCTGGGTCCACACTGTTTGCCTGTCTGCAAAAATAGGTTTGAAAAGTTGCAAGAATATTCAGCAGACGACATAAACAGACGACATTTTCAGATGCAGTTTTTCTTGGCGCTTTAAAGGGTAAGGGCCAGAACATAAGTCCAGATAAGGCACTTTATTCAGCCAAAAAGTAGATATTTTTCTTAATCTTCCATGAAAACATACATTGTTCTTACACATTAGAAGCACCTCAGGGAGGTGCTTCTAATGAGTACCCACAATGGTTGTTTTTATGGAAAAATATGAAAATTATTATGTGGATACCCCGTCTTGTCTGGAGCTACGCTGGAAGCCATTCATTCTTTGTCTACAATCATCTCTGTTTCCGAGAATAGAAACTGTAATTGAGACACGCAGCAGGAAATACAGCATTTTCCTTTTTTGTGAACAGCGTGAAAATACCGTATTTAAAGTATTCAGACTGATAAGCCTGAGGAAACAGTGTAGACCCAGAACAGACACCAGAATGGACATGTAATCCGGATCTACAGTCTTTGCCACTCATCCAACAGTTTTAGCACTAAGCATACTGGGTAAAAATTTCAGCAGACAACATTTTGGTCATGCCTGAGAATATCAGTGAAAATACGTCTGCTGACCAGCTGACTATGACAGAACTGAGACATTAATAACAGTATCCTGGTTCATTATCAACACATAGACAAATTTGTCATCATTATTTTCAAAATAACTTGAGATGTGTTTAATAAATTCTTTTATGATAGATTAAAATATGTCTGTAAAGAAATCATTTACATTTTCTTGAAATACATACGATTTTGATTGGGGAAATTAGCAGATGGCCAATTCATATTTTCTTCCTTTTTTTTTTTTTTACCGAAAACAGGGTTTGACTTTTCATTCAGATCATGTCCTTTGAATGGGGTGGTTGGGTGAGGCAAAAGTTTCGTGTTTATTACGTCACCGGGGTGTCCAATTGATATTGGCTTAAGTTGGGCAAGGCCTGCTAACCTTGCAGCAAGTAAGGGTAGAGGGGAAATATTTTTATTTCTTCAGTTTCTTAACACATTCATTTTCCTCTTTCACCCCTGTCCCTGTCTTTCACCTCTTCTACTATCCCTTCTATCTCTCTTCTCTCTATCTCTGGGAAACGACACAAAATGACCCACAAGAGTTGACTTTTCATTAAACCCCAAAACAATCAGTCGTGTCCTTTGAAGATAAAATAAAATATTGAGGGTTTTCTTAAGAAGACAAAAAATATTGTAAAATTATTGTTAATTGACTGCATATATTTAATGCTGGGTAAAAATTTCAGCAGATGACATTTTGAAGTACTTTTCTTATTTCCCCAGAAAATAGACTTGATATTTCATGCAAACTTGGAGTTTGCATAAAATATCAAAGTCTGTTTTCTGGGAAAAATAAGAAAAAAAATCATTGGTTTGTCATCTGCCGAATTTGCCCAATGTGTGGTAAAGGGTAACATGCTATGTTTGGGTATCATGTTCCCAATACATTTGGATCATCAGACATGTCTGAGCAGATTACCAGTGTAGACCCAGATCAAACTGCTACTAAGGAGCATTTTGACAGTTCTAGAGATAAGATCAGTATCCAAGTATCTTACTGATCAGTTTTGGTAAATACTGATTCATTTTTAAAACAGTCAGTATCCAATGCTGATGCATTTTCCAGGATACTGATCAAAATTTGAAATGATCAGTAGCATACATGCCATACCTCACACTGTGAGACAAAATCTCACAGAATTTTGGCACTTCTGGACCCCATTTCCCATAAGATTTTCAAATCTCACAGAATTTTCATACCATTTAATAAGCTACTTTTTGAAGAACTAGAAATAAACCACACATTAGCATGGCTGTCCCAAGCTTTATTCATTAAAATAATGGTTTTTAACTTACTTATATAAGCTTGAAAGTGATTTTCATAAAAATCTCACAGAATTTCATCAAATCTCCCCTAAAAATTTTCAAAATCTCACAGATGTCTGTCAACAACTAATGGCATGTATGCAGTAGTCAGACAAAGAAAATATAGAATTAAATGCATTGTTAAAACAATTTTACCTTTAAACTTAAAATTTATTAACTGAAACTAAACAACACTTTCAACTAGACATGACAATTTATTGTTTAGACAAATAAGCACATTTAACAAACATATGGTGATTAAAAAAATCTCTTGTCACAATAGTGAATACTGCTCTGAAATTCTCAGTACTGCCCCACTGAAATTTTGACTATCAGTAGTATGGTACCGATTGTAAATAAATTTATCTGGAGCACTGATTCTGATTAAGGTCTGTACTGTTTGCCATTCACTAGGCACTGTTTAGATACATTGCCAAATAGTCAAATATCAGATACATTGTAGGTATTGATAGGGGTTTAGGTGTCCGAATATTTATGGTAAACATGGCATACACAAAGAAGTGCATGCATTATCAGATCATAAACCTTTACCACTCTCTGGGCTGATTTTGCAGACAATTCACATGAAATGTCAAATCCTGGTTTCTAGGAAAAATAAATATTTCAATATGTAGTCTGCTAAAAATTGTACCTAGAGTGCTAAGCGTTACACAAAGGGATATCTTCTCCAGAAAATAGAGCCAGACTTTGTGTCAGACTGGATATGGCCATGTAATTTTTAACCTTGACCACTGTCTAGGCTAATTTAGCAGATGACAAATTGTACCCCCATCCCTACCCCTCCTACCCCTGCAAACTGTGTTTGTGGGTGAGGGGTTTGTCCATCTGTTCATTACATTTTTGTTACCATGAGGGGGTATCTAATAATATTAGCACTGCTTATTGACATTTCTTGTTTTCCCAGAAAATAGGATTTGATATTTCATACAAATCATCTCATAAGGAGACAATTTGTATGAAATGTCAAATCTATCTTCTGGGGAAAAAATAAGAAAAAATATTTTAAATGTCATCTGCTGAATTTTTTTCCCATTATGTTAAGTGTCTGTACATTGTAGTATGAAATATTTGGAGTAATTATTCCTATCTTTCCTGCAAGCTAACTGAAAATGAATTGTGTGCACTTTTGTTTCTATTTTTATGATTTAATAAAAAGAAAAAAAGTAGTCGAAAATATTAAGTCAGTTGCTATAATTACATTTTAAGATGATTTTCCAGTGAAAATTGATTTCTTTTTAAGACAAAACCCTCAATTTATTATGATTTCTAAATGTGGAGTGGCAATTCATTCTTCTGAGGTTGGCGTAACCCATGACAGTGAAATTAACCCTTAAAGTGCAAAGCCAAATTGAAGTAGAGACATTCCAATTTTATTTTTTTTTAGCTCACCTGAGCATAAGCTCAGGGTGAGCTATTGTCATCACCCTATGTCCTTCGTCCGTCGTCCGTCGTTTGTCGTCAACAATTAGTTTGTTAACACTCTAGAGGTCACAGTTTTGACCCAATCTTGATGAAACTTGGTCAGAATGTTTGCCTCTATGAAATCTAGGTCAAGTTCGATACTGGGTTACTTGGGGTCAAAAACTAGGTCACCAGGTCAAATCAAAGGAAAAACTTGTTAACACTCTACAGGTCATAATTTTGACCCAATCTTGATGAAACTTGCTCAAAATGTTTGCCTCTATTAAATCTAGGTCAAGTTCGAAATTGGGTCACTTGGGGTAAAAAACTAGGTCACCGGGCCAGATCAGCAGAAAACCTTGTTAACACTCTAGCGGTCACATTTTTGAAGCAATCATCATGAATCTTGCTCAATATATTTGTCTTGATGATTTCTAGGTCAAGTTCGAAACTGGGTCACCTGGGGTCAAAAACTAGGTCACCTGGCCAGATCAGCAGAAAACCTTGTTACGCTCTAGCAGTCACATTTTTGAAGCAATCATCATGAATCTTGCTCAATATGTTTGTCCTGATGATTTCTAGGTCAAGTTCGAAACTGGGTCACTTGGGGTCAAAAAACTAGGTCACCAGGCCAGACCAGCAGAAAACCTTGTTAACACTCTAGCGGTCACAGTTTTGAAGCAATCATCATGAATCTTGCTCATTATGTTTGTCTTGATGAATTCTAGGTCAAGTTCGAAACTGGGTCACCTGGGGTCAAAAACTAGGTCACCTGGCCAGATCAGCAGAAAACCTTGTTAACACTCTAGTGGTCACATTTTTGAAGCAATCATCATGAATCTTGCTCAATATGTTTGTCTTGATGATTTCTAGGTCAAGTTTGAAACTGGGTCACTTGGGGTCAAAAACTAGGTCACCGTGCCAGATCAGCAGAAAACCTTTTCAACACTCCAGCAGTCACATTTTTGAAGCAATCATCATGAATCTTGCTCAAAATGTTTGTCTTGATGATTTATAGGTCGAGGTTGAAACTGGGTCACTTGGAGTCAAAAACTAGGTCACCGGGCCAAATCAGCAGAAAACCTTGTTAACACTCTAGCGGTCACATTTTTGAAGCAATAATCATGAATCTTGCTCAAAATGTTTGTCTTGATGATTTCTAGGTCAGGTTCGAAACTGGGTCATGTGGTGTCAAAAACTAGGTCACCAGGCCAAACCTGCAGAAAACCTTGTTAACACTCTAGCGGTCACATTTTTGAAGCAATCATCATGAATCTTGCTCAATTTATTTGTCTTGATGATTTCTAGGTCAAATCTGAAACTGGGTCATCTGGGGTCAAAAACTAGGTCACCTAGCCAGATCAGCAGAAAACCTTGTTAACACTCTAGCAGTCACATTTTTGAAGCAATCATCATGAATCTTGCTCAATATGTTTGTCTTGATGATTTCTAGGTCAAGATCGAAACTGGGTCACTTGGGTTCAAAAACTAGGTCACTGGGCCAGATCAGTAGAAAACCTTGTTAACACTCTAGCGGTCACATTTTTTAAGCAATCATCATGAATCTTGCTCAATATGTTTGTCTTGATGATTTCTAGGTCAAGTTCGAAACTGGGTCACTTGGGGTCAAAAACTAGGTCACCTGGCCAGATCAGCAGAAAACCTTTTTAACACTCTAGTGGTCACATTTTTGAAGCAATCATCATGAATCTTGCTCAAAATGTTTGTCTTGATGATTTATAGGTCGAGGTCGAAACTGGGTCACTTGGAGTCAAAAACTAGGTCACCGGGCCAAATCAGCAGAAAACCTTGTTAGCACTCTAGCAGTCACATTTTTGAAGCATTAATCATGAATCTTGCTCAAAATGTTTGTCTTGATGATTTCTAGGTCAGGTTCGAAACTGGGTCACGTGGTGTCAAAAACTAGTTCACCAGGCCAAACCTGCAGAAAACCTTGTTAACACTCTAGCGGTCACATTTTTGAAGCAATTATCATGAATTTTGCTCAAAATGTTTGTCTTGATAAGTTCTAGGATATGTTTGAAACTGGGTCACTTTGGGTCAAAAACCAGGTCACCGGGCCAAATCAGCAGAAAACCTTGTTAACACTCTAGCGGTCACATTTTTGAAACAATCATTATGAATCTGGCCCAAAATGTTTGTCTTGATGATTTCTAGGTCAAGTTCGAAACTGGAACACCTGGGGTAAAAAACTAGGTCACCTGGCCAAATAAGCGTAAAATCTTGTTATCACACTAGCGGTCGCATTTTTCAAGCAATCATCATGAATCTTGCACAAAATGTTTGTCTTGATGAGTTCTAGGTCAAGTTCGAAACTGGGTCGCTTGGTGTCAAAAAGTAGGTCACCAGGCCAAATCAGCAGAAAACTTTGTTATAATCATTTTGAACTTTGATCAGAATGTTTGCCTTGATCAGTTCTAGATCAGGCTCTCAAAGTGCTATGTTGCTCAGGTGAGCGTTACAGGGCCATCATGGCCCTCTTGTTTTTTTCAGAGACAGTAAGACTTGGCATTTCATGTGAATCATCTGCTAGGCAGTCTGTTAACACATACTGCATTAAGGACAGATTCAGCAGATGAAAAATTGATGATATTTTTCTCGTTTTACTTTTTTTTGCAGAAAATAGGATTTTACATTTCGTGAAAATTTTCTCCATTTTCTGAGAAAAAAATAAGAAAAAGTATTTAAAAATGTTGTCTGCTGAAAGTTCTACCCAATATGCTAAGTATTATTCAGACAGTCTGTTAGGGTCTGGGTTCATACTAAGTACAACAGAAGAAAGAGAATTATTGGGTATTTGTTTTTGTGTCGCCTGCGTAGCATGGCAGACACATAAGGATCATGTTTTCCATCTGCGGAGGCAGTGTCGTCATCGTCGGTGTCGTCGTCACACTTTTCATTTCCGTTCAATAACTTTTCTAGGGATGTATTGATTTCTTTCAAATTTTGCAGAACTTTATATCACTATAAAATACAGGTCAAGTTCGATATTGGTTACCATCCGCCAAATTTTGGCTGGGTTATGGCCCTTTTTCAACTTAGTTTTTGTTGTTTGTTTTTTCGCTCAGTAACTTTTGAAGGGATGCATTGATTTCATTCAAACTTTACAGAACTTTATATCACCTTAAAATACAGGTCACTTTCAATATTGGTAATCATCCGCCAATTTTGGCTGAGTTATGGCCCTTTTTAAACTTAGTTTTTGTTGGTGTGTTGATATTGGTTTCCGATCAATAACTTTTGCAGGGATTCATTGATTTTAGTGAAAGTTTGCTGAAGGATGTATCATTTTAAAATACAGGTCAAGTTTGATATGAGAAATCATCCACAAAATTTTGGCTGAGTTATGGCCCTTTTTCGATTTAGTTTTTGTTGGTGTGTTGATATTGGTTTCTGCTCAATAACTTTTGCAGGGATGCATCGATTTTATTGAAAGTTTGCAAAAGGATATATCATTATAAAATACTGGTCAAGTTCGATATTGGTAATCATCCGCAAAATTTTGGCCAAGTTTTGGCCCTTTTTTGACTCAATTTGTGTTGTTGGGATGCAAGGTAAAGATATTGTTTCCCCCAATAACTTTTGAAGGGATGCATTGATTTTATTCGAAATTTGTAGTGAGGGGTTGCCTTTACGGATAGGAGCGATTATAAGGACCAGTATTTTTTTCCTTTTTCTTATCAAATGGTTGGCGCTTTAAGCAGGCGACACATCCGATCCTCGGAATTCTAGTTATTTTATTTTCTGGTTGTGGAATACATGTATAGATAGAATATTTTAAACAACCCACAGTTTACCTTTAATCAGGCATTGAGCAGACAACAAATTGTAGCTACAGTCTGTCATGTTGGAATTTGTGGAAGCTATTTTCAGGCAAATTTGAAGTCATCAAAATTCTCATCTGATTAACACTTTACTTAGACACATCTGAAGTCCAAAACCTTTTCCAGCAGTCTGTGAAAAAAACTTTCATTAGGGGCATGTTTTCTATAAATCCCTTATTAAAAAGATATTGTGAAAATAATTTTAACTTTTACTACACTTTAGGCAAATTCAGCAAATGGCAAATTTATATTTGTCTTATTTTTTTGCCAGAAAACAGGCTCTGATATTTCATGCAAATTGTCAATTTGCATGAAATGTCACAGCCTGTATCTGGAAAAAGTGAGAAAAATATTTCAAAATGTCATCTGCTGATTTTTTTTGCCCAGCATGCTAAGTATTAATAAGGTAAATAAAATCAACTTTAGCAAGTTAGCGAAAATATTATTACTTGAATAAAGACATCCCATTCACTTGGTCTCCTTTGGGTCAATTTATTAAAATGTCAGATGCATTTTCTGGGAAAAAGGAAAAAAAAGATCCTTTACTTTGGAGATGCTCTAAATTACCAATTAGGACATTTTGAACAGATTCAGCTGATGACAAATTGATAAGATTTTTCTTATTTTTCCTAAAAAGTAGGAATGGACATTTTATGCAAGTTGTCTTCTAAGGAGACAATTTGCATGAACTGTCAGATCCTATTTTCTGAGAAAAATAAGAAAAAATATTTCAATGTTGTCTGCTAAAATGATTAACCCTTGTCCTGCTGAATAAATTAAGAAGCCACACATATTTCTGATTTTCAGCCAATCAGATTACTTGATCAAGATTGTTGATAAAGCTTCATATACTTAATGACAAACAGTGCTGACCCAGATCAGTTGGTTTCTGAAGAAGCCAACTGATCTGGATCTACACTGTTTGCCAAGGTAGGGTATATCCGGGTTCAGCTGGACAAGGGACAACAGGCATGCTAAGTGTTAAAAGTTGAAGCTGTTTTATCTGTATCTTTCTTAACCCTTGTCATGTTGAATAAATTAAGATGCCACGCCCACTTCTAATTTCCAGCCAATCAAATTATTTGATCTGGGTTTTTGATAGAAATTCACATATTTAATGACAAACAGTGCAGAGAAGCCAACTGATCTGGATCTACACTGTTTGCTAAGATAGGGCATGTCGTGCTCAACAAGAGAAGGGTTAATTAATATCACTCTGGGTAAAATTTTCAGCACATGACATGTTTAAGTATTTTTCTTATTTTACCCAGAAAACAGGATTGACAATTCATGTAAATTGTCTCCATCTATTGGAGACAATTTGCATGAAATGTCAGATCCTGTTTTCTGGGAAAAATAAGAAAAAATATCATCAATTTGTCATTACTGAATTAACCAAGAGAATGGTAAAGATTAACTTCTTCACAAAAACATTTTTGTGTTGTGAGAACTCAGTGGAATATGTTTTTGTGGAGAAGCAAGAAATTTGTAAAACAACAAAACACAACAAAAGCCAAAAAACATTATCAAAAACGTATCTGGAGCTATGCAGTATTTTCTAGGAAACATAAGAATAAGAAAAAAAAAATCAGATTTGTTTTTCCACTGATTTTTCCAAGACAGTTAAACACTTAGCACCCTGGCTAAAATTTTAAGCAGACTACACTATATTAAAATATTTTTCTTAAAATAACACCAGTATGTTGTCTGCTGAATTAGCCAAAAGGATGGTAAGTTAAAGAGCTTAAGTGCTAGGTCAAAGTAAGGGGCCTCTTCATGAGCAATTTTCTTATCAAGCTGCCTTAATCCATCTTCCATTATCGTTTAATTTAATGAATACGTAAATAGTGAGATGAGGCTGAAAGAACTGCAATGACGACATTGACATAGGAAAAATGGGTAAACATCTATTTCAGTCTTTAGAGAGCCAGCTGGTTCCAAACTTATAGTAAACATCTGATTGGAACTAGGTCATTTAGCCTATTTGCCATGAATATTTGAACAGACAGGCCTAAACAGTGTAGATCCTCTCCATACCTTATAGTAAACATCTGGTCGGGACCAAGTCATTTAGCCAATTTACCATGAATATTTGGACAGACAGCCGGTCTCGGTGGCTCAGTTGGATACGCCGTCAAAAAAAAAAATTGGACTGACACGCCCAAACAAATAGTTTGATCAGGGTCTGCACTGTTTGCCATTCATTCAGAAAAGTTTGTCACATGGTCAGGATGTGCACTGTTTGCCATTTGGTTATAATAGTTGAGTCACATGACAAGGTAACCAAATGGACTTATTCAAATTTTAAGATATGTATGGGAATGAGTTACTGTGTCTATTATTCTATTCAGGGTACCATATCCATGGGACTGCCATGGGACCGCCAGCACCAAGGGGAGCAGATTGTTTCCTTTTAGAGTAGATCCCTTTTCAGAAGGGAGGCAAAACAAGTTTGACAGTTGCCACTCTTGAAAGTGTATCCATTCCCATTAATGCAGCATCTGATCAAGAATGCAGCATCTAATCAAGGTCTACACTGTTTGCCACTCATCCAGCAATGCTTTAGAAACATCAACAGGCAGTCAAATAAACTTTTTACAATTTTTACGAAAAGTATGCTAAGGAGTTAAGGTGTCCCAATACTTAAGGTGAATACTGTAGTTGGTCTCTAAAAGGGAATGGTTACAGTTTCAGGGGAGGAAGTAACTCTGTCAGAACTGTTTTTTCCTCCCATCTGAAAAGGGGTCTATACTAAAAGGAGAGCGAATTCTGTCCTTTTAGAGAAGAACCTTTTCATAAGCGGCTTGATGTGCAGGAAAGCAAACAGGATGTCACAAAGCTTTTAGCCCTTTTAAACGATAGTGGAAAATTTATTAAGTTTATACTGTCATCTTAAGACAAGTTTGACTATCTGGAGCTATGTCATAAGGCGTATTTTCTCCTGACCCTTGTTGGAGTGAGTCATATTAAGCAGCTATTACAAAAGGGACTTTAATCATATACACATATTGATGACCCTCATTGGAGTGAGCCATATTAAGCAACTAGTGCAAAAGGGACTTAACTCATATACAAATATTGATGACCCTCATTGGAGTGAGCCATATTAAGCAACTAGTGCAAAAGGGACTTAACTTATATACAGATATTGATGCCCCTCATTGGAGTGAGCCATATTAAGCATCTAAAGCAAAAGGGACATAACTCATATACAAATATTGATGACCCATCGGAGTGAGCAGTATTAAGCAACTAATGCAAAAGGGACCTAACTCATATACAAATATTGATGACCCATTGGAGTGAGCCATATTAAGCAACTAAAGCAAAAGGGACCTAACTCATATACAAATATTGATGACCCATTGGAGTGAGCCATATTAAGCAACTAATGCAAAAGGGACTTAACTCATATACAGATATTGATGACCCATTGGAGTGAACAATATTAAGCAACTAATGCAAAAGGGACCTAACTCATATACAAATATTGATGACCTATTGGAGTGAGCCATATTAAGGAACTAAAGCAAAAGGGAACTAACTCATATACAGATATTGATGACCCATTGGAGTGAGCCATATTAAGCAACTAATGCAAAAGAGACTTAACTCATATACAGATATTGATGACCCATTGGAGTGAACAATATTAAGCAACTAATGCAAAAGGGACTTAACTCATATACAAATATTGGTGACCCTCATGGGAGTGAGCCATTATTAAGCAACTAAAGCAAAGAGGAGCTAACTAATATACAAATATTGATGACACCTTTTGGAGTGAACGATATTAAGCAACAAATTGATGACCCTTGTTGGAGTGAGCCATATTAAGCAACTACTGCAAAAGGGAACAACTCTTATACAAATATTGATGACCCTCATTGGAGTGAGCCATATTAAGCAACTTATGCAAAAGGGACTAACTCATTTACAAATATTGATGACCCTAATGGAGTGAGCCATATTAAGCAACTTAAGCTAAAGGGACTTAACTCATTTGCAAATATTGAAGTGAGCCGTTTTAAGCAACTAAAGCAAAAGGGACTTAACTCGTATACAAATATTGATAACCCTCATTGGAGTGAGCCATATTAAGCAACTAAAGCAAAAAGGATATACAAATATTGATGCCCCACATTAGAGTGAATCATATTAAGCAACTAAAACAAAAGGGACAACTCATTTACAAATATTGATGACACTCATTGGAGTGAGCCATATAAAGCATTTAAAACAAAAGGGACTTAACTTGTATACAAATACTGATGACCCTCATTGGAAATGAGCCATATTAAGTGAATAAAGAAAGCAAAAGGGACTTAACTTCATAATATTGCTGACCCAAATCAGCCTGCCCTGTAGTTCTGCATGCAGAATCAGTGATTCTCTGTCAGATATTTCTATAAACAAATGGTAAATCAGACTGCACTTTCAAAGGGGATGATTTTGACTTTTGTTGTCAGTACATGTACATAGGATAACCCTTGACCTCAGCCTTTCTTTAGGGTATTTCAGCAGACAACAATTTGATCACATATTTTCTTATTTTTCCCAGAAAACAGGGTTTGACATTTTATGCAATTTTTCCCATTGGAGACAATTTGCATGAAATGTCAAATCCTGTTTTCTGGGAAAAATGAAAAAAATATTTCAGTATGTCATCTGTTGAAAATTTAACCCAGAGTGCTAAGCGTCAAGCAAATGAAGAAAGCAAAAGGGACTTAACTCATATTCAGATATTGACAATCTAAATCAGCCTGCCCAGAATTTCCGCTTGCAGAATCATTGAATATCTGTCAGATATTTTTATACACAAATAGTAAAGCACCTGATTAGACTGCACTTCCAAAGGGGAAGATTTTGGCTTTCACTGTCCATACATGTACATAGGATAACCCTTAACCTGTAGCAGTTTCTGGGCTAATTTGACTAACAACAAATTGATGACATTTTTCTTATTTTTCCAAGCAAACAGGATTTGATATTTCATGCAAATTGTCTCCAATTTGTAAGAAATGTCAAAATCTGTTTTTTAGGAAAAAATAAAAAAAGTATTTTAAAATGCTGTCTGCTGAAATTTTTACCCAGATTGCTAAGCACCAGTTGCAACAGCTGCTTATGACAGTCTATGTTTTTTTTTGTTTGTTTTTTTTTTCAGAGAAAATAAGTCCTTATATTTCATGTGAATGCATTGTCTGCTGAGCAGGAAATTCATATAAGATTCCAAGCTTTATTTCTCTGAAAAAAAAAAAAAAAAATAAAAGATAAAATAAAAAAAATGTTAGAATGATGTCTGCTCCAATTTTGTACGGCTCTTTAAGAACTCCCTTTTCTTGCGTGGCATAATTGATTTGATAATGGCACAGAGACCAAAAAAAAAAAAAAAAAAAAAAATGGAAGACAAAGAAATCAAGTTGTTTTATAGAAGATTTATTATGCAAATTTAGGCCTTCAGAGATTTATTACTTAATATGATTGAGCGCTCTTCTGATAAAGTACATCTATAAATGTTCATAACCTTTAGAGCTCCCTAGGCTCAAGTAGTGATGACAAACACTGAACCCTTTTTATCAGACAAACACTGGGTTGTTCATTATAAGATGGTTTCGGATATAAGACAGTTTAAAGGTGGGCACCAAAAGTGTTATATCCAAAACAAAAATGTATAGATTATATAGAAATATTACCATTTTCTATATAATTGATATATTTTTGTCTTATGTGTATGTGAGTGTTTGTAAAAGACAGCAACTCTTTGGTACTTAGAATGCTGGGTAAAAGTTTTAGCAGATGACATTTTGAAATATTTTTCCCAGAAAATAGACTTTGACATTTTATGCAAATTGTCTCTGAAGTAGACAATTTGCTTGGAATGTCAAAACCAATTTCTGGGAATAATTAGAAAAAAAATATATTAATAATTTGTTGTCTGCTGAATTAGCCCTAAAAGTGGTAAAACTTAGCCCTTGTTCTGGTGAACCCGGATACACCCTGCCTTTGAGCACATTGTAGATCCAGATCAGTCTGCTTCTGAATAAGCCAACTGATGTGGATCTGCACTGTCTGCCATTAAGTATGTGAATTTGCAGCAACAATTTGGATCAAGTAATCTGATTGGCTGAAAATTGGAAATGGGCATGGCATCTTAATTTATTCAGCATGACTAGGATTAAAAACAGAAAAGATATTCAAGAAATTAGACTAGAATTTACTATATTATATTATTAACCTTTACCACTCTCTGGACATTCAGCAGAAGACAATTTGATGGTAATTTGATTATTTTTCCCAGAAAAGAGGATTTGACATTTCATACAAATTGTCTCCCAGAGTGCTAAGCGTTAAAGCAGACATGCTAGCCAGGCTGTGTGATTGAAGATAATTCCGTTTTATGCAATGTGGCCCTACACATTGACAAAAACAAAACATTAGCCCTTGTCCTGCTGAATAAATTAAGATGCCACACCCATTTCTAATTTTCAGCCAATCAGATTACTTGATCCAGATTCATGATATAAATTCACTTAATTTAATGCAAACAGTGCAGATCCAGATCAGTTGTCTTCTTGAGAAGCCATCTGATCTGGATCTACACTGTTTGCAAAAGCAGGACATATCGGAGTTCAGCAGGACTAGGGTTTAGGATAACTGAGTTTATTGGATCTTATTTAGTCCTGTCTTTATTTGGCCCTAGTGTCAAAGAGTCATTATTATATCCTTGCATTGAAGCAGTTGGTTCGTGTCTTGTTTGGTCCACCTGTCTGTCTGAGTTTATGACACAGACTATATAGAGCAAAGAGAGGTATTATCGACATACAGTAGTTATCGACACCCTTGGAGCATCCTGGTTATTTGTAACGACGTCATATAATTCGTAGTTCGATTTTTTCGTACTCTCTCGGTTCTTTTCCTTCATCAAACAAAGCGTCTGCTAAGCCGCTGTCAAAAGTAAGTATCAGAATGATTGCAGCACTACTATATGAAAGTTGGGTTGGTTATGAAATAGTTTAAGGCGGATGTGTTCTTAATTTTAACTCTAGAAGGTCTGTACAATGAAAAATAGTCCGTTTTCTCCAATAACAACTCCGGTCTGTTCCGTCGCTTTCCCCTGGCCGCCATTTGTAAATTGTCTTAGAGACTATTGGCATGATAGTCGGGTGTCGATAACTGTTTTCGGAAATCCGACTCGCAAGTAGTTATCGACACTCGTGATCAGAGCAGCAATACATATTGAACTGAGGTGCCAAATGAAGAAGACAGACCCGTTTTCTAAGTTGGAGGAACTAAAACACGTTTAATATGTTCAATGTCATTTAGTGGCCGCCTAGTAGAGTGGATAAGAACGTATGTTTCCTTCATCTTAAGCCCTAGTAAATGTTACAAAGTATCATTAAAATGGGGAAAAATAAAAAAAACGAGTAAAAAAAAGGGTTCAGTTGCGGAAAACAGGTGCAGTCTTCGACCCTCAAGTTCCGCACTTTGGTAACGACAAACACGGCCGCCATGCAAACAGTGCTTTCTTGTTTCTTTGGAAAAGTATAGCCTAAACTAGCACTCTATGGTCTTTCAGTTGAAAATTTATGCATACAAACTATGCACAACATAATTGCATATATTAAAAGTAGAAATATAAGTCTGTTGGAATCGGGACCTGAAATATAAATAAATAAATATTACTGAATAATATCCAAAGCTTACACAGTTTATCACAGCTAATGAATAGCGAAATGTATATAAAAATGCATTTATCACAGCTGTTAGTCCAATTTATCGCAACGCTCCCGTGTTTTTCAGCTGTCATGTCTAGACAAATTTCGGCCAAGAAACGGATCAGGTACAGCCCAGAAAGTATGGCCCTTGCAATTGATATGGTCAGGAAAGGCGTTATGAACAAGAAACAGGCTTCAACTACATATGGGGTTCCTCGCACTACATTGTTAGATAAGCTGGCTGGAAGGGTACCCGAGGCACCAACCAAGCCTGGCCCAGCCCCGGTTTTAACAAAGGCTGAAGAAGAAGTACTAGTGAATTATTGCAATCTGATGGCCGAAATCGGGTACCCTTTAAAAAGACATGAGCTCAAAAAGGAAGTGCAAAGAGTACTTAATTCTGATGGGCGTTCTACTCCTTTCAAAGAAAACTTACCTGGCAACTACTGGTTCCGGGCCTTTATAAATCGCCACCCTGACTTAACTGAACGAACAGCTATGTCCTTGGGCCACGAGAGAGCAATTATTTCCAAAGAAATGTTGCAGGTGTGGTTTGATGGTGTGCATACGTTCCTAGAAAAAGAGATACCTGACTGGAAACTTTTGCTAAAAGATCCTAGGAGAATATTCAATGCAGATGAGAGTGGTTTTCCCCTTTGTGTTAGTTCCGGGAAAGTGCTAGCACCACGAGGAGCACGGCATGTGTATCAAGTCACACCTAATGATAAAACACAAATAACAGTAATGGTTTGCTTTAATGCATATGGAGATTATCAGCCCCCCATTATTGTCTACCCCGGACAGCGATTTAGAGACGTAGGGATAAGTGGCTTTGAGGAGGCAGTTTATGGGCATACAGATAACGGATGGATGGACAGCGGTTTGTTTGTAGAATTCTTGGTGCACCTCGTTGAATTTGCTAAAGGTAAAGGAATAACATTCCCGATACTACTGTTTGTGGATGGACATTCGACGCATATGACATTACAAGCTGCTGAATTCTGTAAGGAAAATGATGTGATTTTATATTGTCTGCTTCCAAATGCGACACACATTCTCCAGCCCTGTGATGTGGGGCTATTCTCAACTATGAAGAAGACATGGGGCTCTGCTGTAAAAAACTGGCAAATGAACCACATAGGAGAGGTTCTTACGAAAAAGTGCTTTCCAGAAGTCTTTCGCCAAGTCTGGTACTCAGTCACTACGCTGGAGAATGCTGTGCATGGCTTTCGCCGCTGCGGATTGTTCCCCTTCACACCCAAGGGAGTTGACACGACAAAACTTGGTCCATCGAAGCTGATTGCAGGTTTGTAAATTATGTAGAGCATATATATAGCATTTAAATAAACAACTTACAATTAGCACCAATAAAAAGGTTTTTTTTTCATCAAGAAAATAATAACATTTAGTACTTGTCGTTGTATGGCTGTATATGCCCTACCCTTCTTAGTTTACATATATATTATTTTACCTGTCGAAGTTACGAATGTAAAAAGGTAAACAATAAACGTAAGTGTGCATTATTTTTATTCTGTATTAATTAATGAACTATGACTGTTTTATTCTAGAAGCTGCTGAAGACAAACAACAAGAGGTTCCTCCTACAGCCAGCACATCTGCTGAATCAATCCCTCCTGCACCTGTGGTTTGTACATCAGGTTTGTATTCATGGTAGAGTTTCTCTTATTCCTCATATCTGTAAAGCATGCGTATATTATTATACTATATATGTGACTGGTAGTTAAACTACATCTTAATTTGACCAACACTTCCAGGATCTTTCAATTAAATTTTTAATAATTTGAGTCAGTAAACTCATTTACTAGAATTTGCATTTTGCACATTTGAAATTATTCAGAGTATAGAAACCAATGCTTTTCAATGTCATTATATGGTTGCATTACGCTTTGTCTAACATATATGTATTTCAACACAATTACGAGTGTAAAAAGGGTCAATAATAAACGTAAATGTCCGTAAGTTTTATTCTGTATTAATTAATGAACTATGACTGTTTTATTCTAGAAGCTGCTGAAGACAAACAACAAGAGGTTCCTCCTACAGCCAGCACATCTGCTGAATCAATCCCTCCTGCACCTGTGGTTTGTACATCAGGTTTGTATTCATGGTAGAGTTTCTCTTATTCCTCAGATCTGTAAAGCATGCGTATATTATTATACTATATGTGTGACTGGTAGTTAAACTACATCTTAATTTGACCAACACTTCCAGGAACTTTCTATTAAATTTTTAGTAATTTGAGTAAGTAAACACATTTACTAGAATTGCATTTAGCACATCTGAAATTATTCAGAGTAAAGAAAACAATGCTTTTCAATGTCATTATATGGGTGCATTACACTTTGTCTTTCGTATATGTATTTCAACACCCAACTTTAATAGCTAATTAATTTGTTAATAGCTAATTATTCAGAGTAAAGAAAACAATGCTTTTCAATGTCATTATATGGGTGCATTACACTTTGTCTTTCGTATATGTATTTCAACACCCAACTTTAATAGCTAATTAATTTGTTAATAGCTAATTAATTTGTTGGTTTATGCTGTCTTGTCTCTCTATTATAGGTGCAGCTGCAACCAGTCAGAAAGACGTGTCCCCTAGGACCTGCCTTCCGACACCCACTTCTCGTGCTCCGCTTAAAGTTGCGATGTTTAGAGACAATACTTATGTATCAAAGGCCTTCGAGACTTTACAAGTGCCTGAAATCAAACCAAAGAAAGTTGTTAATAGACTTAGAGAAAAACTGCCGAAAGCTATTTCTGGAAGTGTAGCTATAAAGATGTTGAAGGAAAGAGAGGAACAAAAGAAAGCAGAAGAAGAAGCAAAAGCAAAGAGAAAAGAAGAGCGTGAACAGAAAAAGAAGGAGAGAGAAGAGTTGAAAGAAAAGAAACGAGCTGAAAGAGAAGAGAAAAAGATGAAAACAGATACAAACATGAAAAAGGCAAAGTGTACAAAGAAGGGACAAAAAAGAAAGAAGAAAGCTGAGTCTTCTGATGAAAATGAGGAAAATATTCCGTATATGGATTCTGACGATAGTCTAAGTTCCTTCGATGATGGATGCCCCGGTTGTGGGTTAACGACTGGCAATAAAACTGATTGGGTTGGCTGCAATAGCTGCCCTACTTGGTGGCACAAGTGGTGCGCTGGCGAAGATGACTTAGTTGACATGCCTTACAACCAGTTGGTGCGCTTTAAGTTCATTTGTATGCTTTGCCAGTGACCTGGTTTTGCACGGAGCTCTATTGTGACGAAGTGGTTTTCCTTGACAACATTATTTCATTTGTTTGTTGAACTAATTTTCTAGTATGCTGAACATTTTAACAACTGTTTCATATTAACTGTTTGTTATTAAGTTATAGATGGTATATGGACACCATTCATGTCATGTCACCTTCTTTGTCATTGCATTTTAAAAATACAATAGGTGTCGATAACTACTTCCCTGTGTCGGTAATTCCTTCCAGACCCCACATGACTTACTAATCAAGCACACCACCGGAAGCTAAAGTGGTGCTGTAACTCACCGGTATATGAATAAACAAAGCATTTGCGCATACCCAGGTAATGTCTCGACATTAATATCGGAAGTTAAAACATTTCCTCATGGAAAATGCCTTAAGGTGTCGATAATACCTCTCTTTGCTCTACTTCTGTAGGTTTTGTTAGATTTTCACAAAGTTTTACAAACGTATAAGCTTCATTGTTCAGTTATAAGCTCTTGGCACTTAACCCTTGTCCTGCTGAACCAAGATATGCCCTGCCTTTGCAAACAGTGTAGATCCAGATCAGTTGAAGCCAGCTGATCTGAATCTGCACTATTTGTCATTCAACATGTGAATTTGTGTCAACAACCTGGAGCAAGTAATCTGATTGACTGACATTTAGAAGTGGACGTGTCATCTTGATTTATACAGCATGGACAAGGGTTAATTAATTCTGCCTGTCCAAGTTTGTGACATGAACTATTTCTGCAGTTTTTGTGACATTTTAATAAAACTTCAGAGAAATGATTAGCATGATGAATGGCAGTGCATGACATCAAAAGTTTTTTGATGTATTGTTAAAGCTGCACATGGTACTTAACCCTTGTCATGCAGAATAAATTAAGATGCCACGCCCACTTCTAATTTTTTAACCAGTCAGATTACTCGATTGAGATTTTATATTTTGTATATTAATTCACATACAAAATGGCAAACAGTGCAGATCCAGATCATTTGGTTTCTTCAGAAGCCAACTGATCTGGATCTACACTGTTTGCAAAGGCAGGGTATATCCGGGTTCAGCAGGACAAGGGTTAACTCTTAAAATGCCAAGCAAAATTTGTAGCAGACGACACTCTATAATTTTTTTTTTTTCAAATTTCATAGAAAATAAATCTTGACATTTCTTGTGAATCATCTTCTTATTTCTGCAAAAAATATGAAAAAAAAAGTATTGTCTGCTGCAGGTGTAACTGGCATTTTGAGGGTTTAAGGCTGTCGGCAGGACTCTTATAATAGATTTTTCCAAACTTCAGAGAACTTTTCATGATGACAAATTAATGTCATTTTAACCCATAAAGCACTAATTAACAATTTTGATCTTGCTGTAGAAAAAACAAGTCTTAACATTTCATGTGAATCATCTTCCAAGCAGATGATTTGCATGAAATGGCAAGATTTATTTTCTGTGAAAAAAAAACAAACTTTTTGGAATGTGGTCTGCTAAACATTTTGTTTGGCACTTGAGGGGTAATGTTGGGATAAGCATTCTGAGGTTTTTACTAGTTTTCTTGCTGAACAGTATTTAACCCTTGTCCTGCTGAATAAATTAAGATGCCACGCCCACTTCTAATTTTCAGCCTGTCAGATTACTTGATCCAGATTGTTGCTATAAATTCACATACTGAATGGCAAACAGTGCAGATCCAGATCAGTTGGCTTCTTCAGAAGCCAACTGATCTGGATCTACACTGTTTGCAAAGGCAGGGTATATCTGGGTTCAGCAGGACAAGTGTTAAGGCTTAGCATTCTGGGTAAAATTTTCAGCAGGTGACATTTTTCTTGTTTTTCACAAAAAACAGATTTTGACATTCCACACATATTGTCTCCATTGGAGATGATTTGCATGAGATGTCATGTCAAATCCTGTTTTCTAGGAAAAATAAAAAAATATCATCAGTTTATTTTCTGGTGGCCTGAATCTTCCCATAGCATTTTAGTGTTAACCCTTACCAGGCTGAATAAATTAGAAGCCACACCCACTTCTAATTTTCAACCAATCAGATTACTTGATCCGGGTTGTTGATACTAATTCTCATATGTAATGGCAGACAGTGCAGATCCAGATCAGTTGGCTTCTTCAGAAGCCAACCGATCTGTATCTACACTGTTTGCAAAGTTGGGACATATCTGGGTTTAGCAGGACATTAGAATTAAAGTTTGCAAATTTGATCATCAGCATACAAAGGGAAATTGAAACCAGTGCACTTTGTGCTGTAAAAGTATTTTAGTTCTAGATTTAGCTTTTCTTTAAATAGCATATCCTCTGCTAAATTTAAAATAGATCAATTATTCCACAGCTAAATTAGAAAACTCTTGTTTTTGATTAAGATTTTCTGTCTTTGCATAAACTTGTTTCTGATTCAGATTTTCTGTCTGTATAAACGAGTCAGGGGCAATCTGAACCTTTACTTCTCGCTAGGCTAATTCAGCAGACGACAAATAAGTACTATTTTTCTTATTTTTCCCAGAAAACAGGATCCATTGGAGACAGTACTGTGTACACGTGGTAGAATTTTGCAATTTATTGCCAAGGGAGAAAACATATGAGCCAGTGTACGACAAAACTTACAATAGGACCTGTGTGACCAGTAAAGGCTCAGGTCAACCTGTACAGCCACCCAGTATGCCAGGGCTTCTTGTTTATCCCTCTTTGGATAGCACAAAGGCTGTAGAAGGCACATGTGATCAGCAAAGACTCTGATCAGACTGCACGGATGTGCAGGTTTGATCTGAGTCTTCGCTGATCGCACAAGTCTTATTGTAGGTTTATTCATGCGCTGGCACATTTGTAACTGCCTATTTGCTTTACTGCATGCCAAATCACTGCCAAACCAGGTCTACTCTTTGCTCTCAAGGAGATCAGATTCTTTCCTTATAGAGCAAATTAATTTTCAGAAGGGAAGCAAAAACATTTTGAACTGAAAGTGTATCAATTCACCTTAACCCTTAAAGTGCCAAGCAAAATTTGCTGCAGACGAAATTCTCAAATATTTTCTTTATTTTCAGTGGACATAGCACTTCACATTGAATCGTCTGCATATGGTATTGCCATATTGTGTACTCTAAAAAAAACATAAAAAAAAGTTAGAATGTCGCCAGCTGCAGTTGTGACTGGCACTTTCAGGGTTAAGGCAAGGTTTCACTAGGTAGGTTAGGTTTAGATGTAAATTTAGGGTTAGGTTTGGGATAAGTTTAGGGTTAGCAGTAAGTCTAGGTTTAGTGGCGGACAGATAGTAAATTTGAACATCGGTGTGAGAAAACCTAACTTCTGACATGTGCAGCTAACAATGATTCAACTCAGCCTGCACATCCTTGCAGTCTGATCAGTCTTCATTGTCTACATGATGAAACTTCACATCCATGGCCATCCAAAATGCACCCAGTGAAAATTCTGATCAGACTGCACATTTGTGCAGTCTGATCTGAATCTTCACTGGGCGCATGTTCGAAGATATGTTTTCCGACATTGCGGCTCATTTGCTCCATTACATCAGTATTTACTAATTTTACTGGAAAAAAAGCTTTTGATCAATGTGAGTGTTTATAAAACTGATGGACCATAAGCTTCATTGAATGAAAGGATGTTGCCATTTGTTTATAGTCTTTAAAGCTATTATTAGGATATTATTTATATTTTATGAGAAAAAATATTGGATGTAGTCAGGCAATAGTGAATGAGATGCTTCACAGTAAACTAAATTTAGGGCTTTAATAGCAATCTGGATGAAAATTTCAGCAGACATCATTTTGAGATATTTTTCTTATTTTTCTCAGGAAACAGGATTTGACATTTCATGCAAATAGTTTCCATTGGAGGCAATTTGCATCAAAATGTCAAATCATATTTTTCTAAATTTAGTTTACTGTGAAGCATCTCATTTGCTATTGCCTGACTTGACTTAAATATGGAAAACGACCAATTTGTCATCTGCTGAATAAGCCTAGAGGGTGATAAAGGTTAATGAGAACAGCTAAGGCACTTTTTTTTTTTTTCAACAAAAAGTACAATCATGTTTTGATAGTTTTTCTATTTTTCCTCAAAAACATATGTTCTGACATTAGGAGAGCCAGTTATTATGTAGGATTAGAATGGAGGCTGGCTGATTGGACTCACAGGCTGGTAGAACATTTCTGCTATTTGCTTATTAACCTTTACCTCTCTTTGGGCTAAATCAGCAGCAAACAAATTGGGGATACATTGTATTTGTCTTATTTTTCCCAGAAAACAGGATTTGACATTTCATGCAAATTGTCTCCAATGGCAACAATTTGCATGAAATGTCAAATCCTGTTTTCTGAGAAAAGTAAGAAAAATATTTCAGTATGTCGTCTGCTGAAAATTTTACCCAGAGTGCTTAGCATTAAAGGCTAGGAAAGAAAGGGCTAGCTGTGGTAGAGTGGAAAAAAAAAGTAGTATTAACCTTTGACCCTTCAAGTGCCAGGAAAATTTGTAGCAGACATCAGTCAATTTGTTTTTATTATTTTTTTTTTGACAAAATAAGGCTTGACATTTCATGTGAATAGACTGCTTGCCTAGCAGACAATTTACATAAAATGTCAAACCTTATTTTCTCTGAAAAATGATAAAACTGTCTACTAACTTAACCCTTGTCCTGCTGAACCCGGATATATCCTGCCTTTGCAAACAGTTTAGATCCAGATCAGTTGGCTTCTGAAGAAGCCAACTGATCTGGATCTGCACTGTTTGCCATTAAGTATGTGAATTTAAAGCAACAATCCGGATCAAGTAATCTGACTGGCTGGAAATTAGAAGTGGGCGTGGCATCTTAATTTATTCAGCAGGGCAAGGGTTAAAGGGTTACACTGCTGAATTCAAATATAAACAGTATTTTGTGCAAATGAGTCTTGGTATAGTAGAAGACGGTGTTGTTAGCACCCCCAACTTTGGATCACCGAGATCCCAGGGTTGAATCCTGCTGGAGGTGGAATTCATCTCATGACTATAAGGCACTTCATTCCACAGAGCCTTTCATTATCATCCTTCCATTGTTTTGATATGATTTAAATAATGTTGAAAGGGGCGTAAAACACCAAACATTATCATCAAGGGGGAAAAGTCAGAAAGAAAAAAGTGTTACTTATTTTTTGTCTGGTAATTCACTGTCAGAGTACGAAGGGTTCAGAAACATTTTTAAAAGCGTTTGCTAGTAAATCAAGAAGTTAGACCATGATGTGAAGCAGCGCATATTGTTTCGGGGTTACAGTCCACCAAATGTTAGCCCCTTTGAAAATTCCATAAACTTTTGGTTTCCGGTTAACTCCTCCTATAGTTTACATCAGATCAAGCTGAAACTAGGTAAATAGTTACACTATGATGTGGAGCAGTGCATATTATTTTGAGTACACCAAATATTAGCAGAGTTATGCCCTTTGAAAATTTCTGTAAACTTTGGTTTCCAGCTAACTCCTATAGTTTACATCCAGTCAAGCAGAAACTTTGTAAATAGTTACATCATGATGTGTGGAGCTTTGAGGTTACAGTTCACCAAATATTAGCAGAGTTTGCCCCTTTGAAAATTTTGGTAATTTTTTGGTTTCCAGCTTATTCCACTTACTATTTACATCCAGAGCACTGAATTATTATACAGGAGTCAGTATATGTGCTACATCTTATTACTTGCCATGGGTGTATAATGCCTCTGCTTAAGGAGCTATTGTTAGAAATGGTAAAGCTATTCAGAAATTGTTCGGGCAGTTGCACTGGAGGAGAACATATGATTCAAGCACTTTATCCAAAAAAGCACTTTACCAGTAATATCAATCTGACTTGACTTCTGCAAAGTACTGAGGTTGTAATCTGCAGTATGTTTGTGTGACATTATGACAGTAATTGATTCTGTGGTTGTCTGCCCCCAGATATCTATAGGTGAATCTCCAGTGACTGGTTCAAGGCTCTTCTACCATTCTCTTAACCTTTACCACTCAGCAGAGTATAAATTGATTATTTTTCTTATTTTTTCCAGAAAATAGGCTTTGACATTTCATGCAAATAGTCTCCAGACAATTTGCATGAAATATCAAAGCCTATTTACTGGTAAAAATAAGACAAAATGTTTCAAAATTTTGTCTGCTGAAAATATTTCAAAATGTAGTCTGTTAAAAAAACTTATCCAGCATGCTAGGCCTTACTCTTTTTTTTTTTTTTTTACCAAATCAGTCATATTTCTTCAGATTCACATTAAAAGGCTGTTCTAATCAGTACTTACAAGGTATGTTTTCATGGAGAAAAAAAAACAAATATATTATGGCTACCTCTTTTACTTGGAAAAAGTCACATTAGTTTCTGAAGCCATCTGGTAACCCTGGCAATAATAATAAAACATGAGAAATGCATAGAAACTTGCAAATTTGTTACTGTAGTGCCATTCTAAAAATAGCCTTATATGTTGATCCAGAGCTATAGATAAGGTTTTTTTTTTTCAACCACAAACCACAATCTCTACAAAAACACGTATATAACCGCTGCATTCCTAATGAGTACCCACATATCGAGGGTTGAGCGGAAGACTATGGTAACTCAAACATATTTTTGAAACCCTTGTTTAGGGGCAACTTGGACCCCTTTGTAAACAATGCAAATTTAGGTGCCATTGCTCATACGAGCAATGGCACCTAAATTTTCATTGTTTACAGAAAGAAATGTTGTAATAACACCTTCATGGTGAGGAGATTAGGTTTGGGGAAGAACAACCATCTGACTTACGCCAGTCTTGAGCTCAACCCTCGATATGAATGGTAACGTCCAGAAAGATACCGTCGGACATGTGTGCCAAGCGAAGATTCAGAAAAGCCTGAGCACTCTCGCAGTTTGAACAGAATTTTCACTGCACAAATTTTGAATAGCCAAGGATGCAATGTTTCTTCATGTGGAAGAAGACTCAGATCAGACTGCATGGATGCGCAGGCTGAATTAAGTCTTCATTGGGTGCACATGTGCAAATGATTTTTTTGTGGTCATTTTACCAGCAAACAGTTTGAAATTGAGCAATGTTGGTCTCCAAGCAGAACTTGTAGCAGACAACATTCTATTAGTTTTTATTATTTTTTATAGAAAATAAGTCTTGACATTTCATGTGACTCAATTGCCAAATGGACAATTCACATGCAATGTCAAGACTTATTTTCTCTGAAAAATACAAAAAAAAATTAGAATGACATCTGCTAAAACTTTTGCTTGGCGCTTTAACCTCTACCACTATCTGGGCTAATACAGCAAATTGATGATATTTTTTTTAAATTTTGGGGAAAAATGAGAAAACTGTTGCAGTATGTTATCTGCTGAAAATTTTACCCATAGTGCTAAGCTTTAAGATTTAATTGTCCATTTTAGTGCAGTAATGGTTACAAAACCACAGCAAAGGTTATAGAGTGAACTGCACATTTATTATTCCATTTCCACCTCAGTAAATAGTGATAATGGTGCAATAAAGTGTTATTAATAATGTCTGAGACAATTAATCTTTGGTCAAAGTAGCAATAAAGTATGACAGAAATGGAAATTTTATCATTATTCCAACTGGTATCCCAAGCCAGTGTGTCATATCTTGTAAAGGCTTTGTCATAAATCATATCTCCAGATAAGACAATTACTCTGGCAATAATTTTCATTACGAAAACATGCCTATTCAACTGTATTGAGAATTTGGCCACAAAAAAACCCCAAAAAACTGAAAGTTTTCAGATAAAAATTCTAATATTTTTCATATTTCATTCTGCTCAAAACATAGATTGTGGGTACTCATTAGAACCACCTCACTAAAGTAGTTCTAACGAGTACCCACAATCTATGTTTTTGAGCAGAAATAAGAAAAATAATGTATACCCCTGTAAACCCCAGTTTTACTATATAGAAGTGGGGTTTAAGGGGGGTCAAATTTATATAGGTATGTTTTTGTGATGAGTTAATTTTTATTTTGTTATTTTTGCACTAAAACATATGTTGTGGGTACTCAGTGATGACAAAACCAAGGGCAAAGCAAAGGGGTTGTTGAGGGGAAGTATTTGGTGATAATTCTGAGATAATTTTTCTTATTTCTCCATGAAACATATACACCACAACCACTTTATAACACTGTTGTTGGGGTCCATAGCATAAACCGTGTTAGTTAAACAACCGTGTTAAAACCAAACAAAAATGTATAGATTATATTGAAAAATGACCAATTATGGTCATTTTTCAATATAATCTATACATTTTTAGGATCCATCTTTGAAACATTATATATCCAAAACCGTGTTATAACGAACCTTGTTATAAAGAGGTTGTAGTGTATTCTGAGTATCCATTAGAAGCACCTTATGCCTCCTCGACTAAGGTTGCTTCAGTTCTGATGCATGATATTTCAGTGAGGCAGCACTCAAAAAGTGAGCATTGAGCTCTGTACCACATCCAGACACCATCGCAGTGTGACTGAAAGTGATGTAAAACCTGAATAAAATGGTCATTCTCTCCCTTCCGCTGATTCAAGAAGGGCAGATGTCAGTTTCTGGCTAAAAGACTAAGCCTGCCCAGTAAAAGTGTGGCTAAGTAAACTGACCACGCTCGACATGACTCCATTGGGTTGACTGGGCTGTAAAGCCTCAACAAACAGATGGTGCTTGGGCAACTTATTTACTTACCATACTTGTCCTATAATTTGAAATAGTCCATTCTACTTCCTGTATATGTGTCTAAAATTTTGTATGTATGGCAAACAGTGTAGACCCTGATCAGATGCTGCATTCCATGGCATCTGATCTTGGTCTACTCTGTTTGCAAAGGTCTATCTCTCCCAATATTTAGGGTTTTTATGGTACATCAATATGCAACAAAGACACTGGACAGATGATGCAGGGAAAAATACTCTACGGTCATTCTCTCCCTTCAGCTGATTCAATTTGAGCAGTGGTCAGTCTTCTGCGAAAGAATGTGCACAATGCTGGTTAACCACTAAGAGGACTAAACCTGCCCAGTAAAAGTGTGGTTAGGTAAACTGCTGCACTCGACATGACCCCATTGGGTTGACTGGGCCGTAAAACTTGAACACAAACAAACAAACAAAACCTGAATAAAACAAACATACAAAACAAAGGTTGCATCAAATCACAAGAACAAAACAACAAAGGCATTCATTACTTGCAGTGTTTTCTTTTACTCTTTCTTCCAACACAAATTAATCCTAGAAGTTTGATGTAGTTAACCCTTGCCATGCTGAATAAATTAAGATGCCATGCCCACTTCTAATTTTCAGCCAATCATAATTACTTGATCCAGGTTGTTGATACAAATTCACGAACTTAATGACAAACAGCGCAGATCCAGATCAGTTGGCTTCTGAAGAAGACAAGTGATCTGGATCTACACTGTTTACAGAGACAGGGCATATCCAGGTTCAGCAGGACTAGGTTTAAATGGACAGCAGAGCGAAATAAAGATGTTGTTTATATGTAAATTTCATGTAGTATTATATCTTGGAAATGTCAGAAACTGATTGATATGATAGAAATTGAAGTGTTTGATGTCCTGAATATGGAAAATACCGTATTTATCCCAAATATTGAGACACCTTAATTCCTTACGTTCTTTCTCTTAAAATTTGAACAAGTGCATTTAATTACCTGTAAATATGTCCAAAAAACATGCTAGATGAATGGCAAACAGTGTAGATCCTGATCAGATGCAGCTGCTGCATCTGCTCTGGGTCTGCACTGTTTGTCCAGACCCGTCTTTCCCAATACTTATGGTATTCCAGTAAATACAGTAACCTGGGCCCAGTTGTTCAAAGCGTCGTTAGCTTAACGAGCTCGTTAAGGGTCATTTCGTTAACTGTTTTAGTGGATTCAATATACAATATTCTGACATTGTTTGCTGAAAAAATGTGAGTAGCTTTTGCACTTCAAAAGCTACTCACATTTTTTCAGCAAAAAATTTCAGCATATTTGCGTATCACTCAATTAAAATTTTAATGAATCGTTAACTAACGACATCGTTAGTTTTGAACAACTGGGCCCAGTTCAATAGTTTCCAATTTTCCCATGTTTTATGTTTCGTTTGAATTGTCTCCTTGAGTGTACCATGATACTAATGGCATCCAAAAGCAAATTATATATTTGGGGAAAAGTAAAAAAAAAAAAAAAAAAATCTTTTATGGACAAAATAACAATTTGTCTGGAACTAAATCCAAGTTGTTTTCTGAAAACTCAAGTTTGGTTTACCCTTTCTTACCTTCAACATGCATATCACAACTATAGCAGGTGACACTTTGAAATATTTTTTGATTCTTCAGAGAAAATAACATTTGACATTTCAATTCACATGAAATATCAAGTCTTATTTTCCCTGAAAAATAACAAAGTCAATTTTAGAATGTTGTCTGCTACTAATTTGCAGAGCTCTTTAATGGCTAACAAAGTCGGATATTTTTTTTTTTTTTTTTTTTTTTTTGTATTTATTTGTGCCATATAAACTATAAATATTTGGGCACCTTAACTCCGTACCATAGTTCATTTAAAATTTGAACAAACCCATTGTAGATGTAGATGTGTTAGAACTTCTGGATTATCAGAGTGGCACCAAGTTCTGTGCATCTGATCTGGGTCTATGTTGCTGTTCGAATACCGTAATAACCCAAGGTATTAGGACAGATAGTCCTTTGTAAACAGTGTAGACGCAATTCAGACACTGCAGGACGTGGCATCTGATCATGGTCTGCACTGTTTGCCATACATGTAGCAATATTTTAGATAGTAGAATGGACTACCGGTATTTCAAATTTTATGATAAGTATGGTAAGTAGATAAGGTGTCCCAATACTTCGGGTAAATAAGCTAATTTGGATAATTATGGTAATATTATTTTACCCATTCTAATAAGGACTGGATCTGTTTTATTTGTTTGTAATAGCTTGTTTTGGATTAGAACTGAACAAAAGTACCATTTTAGGAGAACATAAATTTGTCATTCTGATGGACCTAAACTACACCGCAACCACTTTATAAGAGTCCGCTGCGGAGATTCAAACAAAACAAGATGTTAGCTAAACAACCTTTTTGTATCCAAACAAAAATGAATAGATTATGTAGAAAAATGACCAATTATGGTGATTTTTCTACATAATCAAAACATTTTTGTTTAGATACAACACTTTGAGGTGCACCTTTAAACTGACCTATATTCGAAACTGTCTTATATCGAACTATCCTAGGTTTTAGTGTGTAAATCTTGTCAAAATCACCACAGAGTATTTTTTAGTTTTTGTAACTGAAAATTCCTGGTAATCAAATGAATGCAAATTCTGCTGGTAAAGAGTACATGTATAAGATGCTGTCCATAACAGTCTCTACTCTGACTGAAAGCTTGTCACACTGTCAGTTTACCCTGAACACTTTGCATGCTGGGTAAAAATTTCATCATTTTGAAACATTTTTCTTATATTTTGTAGGAAATAGGATCTGACATTTCATGCAAATTGTCTCCTATTTTTCCTAGAAAATAACACTTCATGCAAATTGCCTCCTTAGGAGACAATTTACATGAAGTGTTAGACCCTATTTTCTAGGAAAGTAAGAAAAAATATCACCAATTTGTTGTCTGCTGAATCTGCCCATAGGGTGGTAAGAGTTAAAGTGCCAATCATGACTGCAGCAGGTGACATTTTGATTTTTTTTTTTTGTATTTTCCAAACAAATCTTGACATTTCATGTGAATCATCTGCTAAGACTTATTTTCTCTGAAAAATAAAAATTAAACTAGAGCAAGTTGATGGCGCGCCATCGCATATCCCCGTGTCAGCACCAGCGCCATTGCATATCTCCCTGCACATCAAAATTCCAAATGCATTTCTCCAGTCCTCATTCATAGGGCTATTACCTGTGACAGTTTCAAGGTTGTAGCTAAAAAGGCCTAAGAGGAGTTGGGTGACAATCAAAAAATAAGACCCAAAAATCCTACTTTTTGACCTCTAGTGACCCCCAGACATGCCCCCGGGGCAAAATTTTTGCACATGTATTCTACTCTTCATAACCTTTGATTTGATATGCAACATGATTATGTTTGAACAAAATGGATTTTGACCCTTCAGGGCCACACATCCCTGGCCCTGCCCCCAGGGGTCACATCAAAATTCTGAATGTGTTCTCCAGTCCTCATCCATAGGGCTATTACCTGTGATAGTTTCAAGTTCTTGCTAAGAAAGCCTAAAAAGAGTTGGGTGACAATAAAAAAAAAAGACCCAACATCAAAGCCTATTTTGGAGAAAAATATTTCAAAATGTCATTTGCTGAAATTTTCTCCCAGCATGCTTAGCATTAGATATGACTCACCAACACAAAATTTCTACCCAAAAAATGAGCAGTAGCGCTACATTTCTCTATCAGAACTCTTGTTAACTTTCTGTACTGGATGATTTGTTTCATACCGGTGTCAGGTATTTATTTCCAAGAAAATCAGGATAAATGACCCT
The DNA here is from genome assembly GCA_964016985.1 of Anodontia alba. Lineage (NCBI taxonomy): Eukaryota > Metazoa > Mollusca > Bivalvia > Lucinida > Lucinidae > Anodontia > Anodontia alba. Next base: position 8,131,530 of record OZ024824.1, read on the forward strand.
TCATATCAAATTTTCTCCCTTGAGACAGTTTGCATGAACTGTCAAGTCCTATTTCTCAGAAAAATAAGAAAGAAAAAAAAAATTGAAGAATAAGATAAAGCAGTCCCTGAATAACTTGCTGAGTTTAAAATTTATATCTCGGCTTAGGCAATTCATTTTAATATTTGACAGATTTATGTGTCTTTTAATGCTTAGCACTCTGGGTAAAATTTTCAGCAGACGACATTTTGAATTATTTTTCATATCTTTCCCAGAAAATAGGATTTGACATTTTATGCAAATTGTCTTAATAGGAGACAATTTGTATGAAATGTCAAATCCTGTTTTCTGGCGAATAAAATATCAATTTGTTGTCTGCTGAAAATGCCCAGAGAGTGGTAAAGGTTAAAAAGCAAACTACCAAAAATAGCAGAGGATCAGATTTCTTATACTTTTTTGTGTATCTCCAGGTAAGTTGCTTACTGTATTTATCCTAAGGGCCTGAACAAACATGGTAGATCCAGATCAGAAGCTGCAAAATGCTGGCTGATCAGGCCACTTTTCTAGCTGTTTGTGGAGGCATCAACATATAGCAAAATGGTCTTCTTGAAGTTTTAGGACAAGTATGGTAAAGAGTTCAGATTTTTATATGCGCGTTTGAAAAATGGGACGTATTATGTTACGGGGTATGGCGTCCGTCCATCTGTAAACTTTTTTGTTTCCAGCTAACTCCTCCTACAGTTTACATCCGATCAAGCTGAAACTTGGTATATAGTTAGACCATGATGTGGAGCAGCGCATATTGTTTCGGGGTTACATTCCACCAAATGTTTGCAGAGTTATGCCCCTTTGAAAATTTCTGTAAACTTTTCATTTCCGGTTAAATCCTCCTACATTTTACATACGATCAAGCTGAAACTTCACTTATAGTTAGACCATGATGTGGAGCAGCGCATATTGTTTCGAGGTTACAGTTCACCAAATATTAGCAGAGTTACGCCCCTTTGAAAATTTCTGTAAACTTTTCGTTTCCGGCTAACTCCTCCTACAGTTTACATCCGATCAAGCTGAAACTTGATTTGTAGTTAGACCATGACATGGAGCAGTGCATATTATTTCAAGGTTACAGTCCACCAAATATTAGCAGAGTTATACCCCTTTGAAAATTTCTATCAATTTTTCGTTTCTGACATAATCCTCCTACAGTTTACATCCGATCAAGCTGAAACTTCATAAATAGTTGCACGATGATGTGGAGCAGTGCATATTATTTCGAGGTTACAGTGCATCAAATATTTGCAAAGTTATGCCTCTTTGAAAGTTTTTGTAAACTTTTTGCAGCATATTGTTGAGAGGTAATAGTGTGCAAATTTTATTTTATAATAGGTATACGCCCCTTCAAAGAGTTACGCCCCTTTGAAAATTTCTGTAAACTTTTTGTTAGGGGCTAACTCCTCCTACAGTTTACATCCGATCAAGCTGAAACTTGATTTGTAGTTCGACCATGACATGGAGCAGTGCATATTGTTTCAAAGTAACAGTTCACCAAATATTAGCAGAGTTATACCCCTTTGAAAATTTCTATCAATTTTTCGTTTCTGACTAAATCCTCTTACAGTTTACATCCGATCAAGCTGAAACTTCATAAATAGTTACACGATGATGTGGAGCAGTGCATATTATTTCGAGGTTACAGTGCACCAAATATTGGCAGAGTTATGCCCCTTTGAAAATTTCAGTAAACTTTTCGTGTCCGGCTAACTCCTCCTACAGTTTACATCTCATCAAGCTGAAACTTGATTTGTAGCACATATTTTTTTTCAAGGTTACAGTCCACCAAATAATAACAGTTAATCCCCTTTGAAAATTTCTATCAGTTTTTCGTTTCCGGCTAAATCCTCCTACAGTTAACATCCGATCAAGCTGACACTTCATAAACAGTTACACAATGATGTGGAGCAGTGCATATTGTTTTGAGGTTACAGTGCATCAAATATTTGCAAAGTTATGCCCCTTTGAAAGTTTTTGTAAAGTTTGCAGCATATTGTTGAGAGGTAATAGTGTGCAAATTTTATTTTATAATAGGTATATTTTTTGCAAATAACTAAAGTTATGGCCATATGGGCAAATTATTATTTTTTGTTTTAACATCTTCATTTATTAGATTTGCAAGGAAATGTTGCCATTATTAAATCTTTATAAATACGTTTATTAAGTAATACAGAATTAAGAAGCTTGACTAATATCAAAACTTATAAACATAATTCTTTTTGGATTTTTTTTTTTTTTTTAATATTCTGAGTTGGCTCCCTTGAAGAACAAAAATAAATTCAGTATAAAACAAGTTTAAGGTTTACAAAAAAGTTTCTTGCAGCATTTTTTTTGGTTGTTTATTATTGTTTTGTTATTGTTTGGTCTGATATTGAAGCATAGGAAAAACAAATCATCAAAAGGCTCATATGAGCTTATAATATAGCCATGCTTCTGTCGTGTGTTCTCCATCCGAAAGTACTTCTCCCTAGACGCAGCAAACCTCCCTATTTCCCAGGAGGGAGAAGTCACTTCTCCCTTAATTTCTGGGCCAACTTGGACCCTTAGGTTACAGTTCACCAAATATCAGCAGAGCTATGCCCCAATGAAAATTTAAATTTTTTTTTTTTTTTGTAATTCCACTTACAGTTTATATCCGGAGCACTGAATTATACAGGAGCCAGTTTATGTGCTACATCTTTTTTACTTGCCACGGGCGTATAATGCCCCGCTTGGCGGAGCTCTTGTTATATAGAGAAAATAATATAGATTTAACTTATCAAAATGTGTTGATATATTTCTTAACCATTATTGTCCCCATGCTTTAGTGATGGAGATATTGTGAATGCCTTTGTCTATCCATCCATTACGCTGTCTCTTCCTGAAACACTTTGCAGAATTTAACCGAACTTGCTGTATGATTTCTCTGCATGGTAAGGGTGTGCAAGAGCAACATTAGCACTGAGCATGGGGATTTTGCGATGGTGTGCCATCAACTGCGTGATCTAGTTGTTGTTGCTGGTATCCTCTCTGCAAGATAATTAACTATTTCCCGCCTGATCTGGATCCAAACTGTTTGACATTCTGATGGTATTCCTGAAAGATTTTTTTGAAAAAGTTAATTTTAAAAAAAAAATCCACAGAGGACAAAAAAGCATGCAAAATTACCCAGCATACAAAGAGATAAGGGGAATAGAGAGGTACACGTTGTTGAAATTGGTTTAGCCATCACTCTGAAAAAACTGAAGAATATGCTCTTGTTGGGAGCAAATTCTTTCCTTTTAGAGTCGACTTCTCTAAACAGAAATAACCCAAAACAAATATATGTAGATGATCATAAATATTTAAGCCTACTAAGTCTTAAGCACAAATAGGACAAAGTCTGCAAGAGAAGGTTGAGAAAAGCAGTATTCTTGCTTAGTAAATATTTTTTCAGTCCTGTCTCATGCAGAGATTATTATATTTACAGAAAACTTCAATGAATAATTTATTGATTGATAAACTGTGGTAACTAATGATCTATTTCTGACTAAAAATCCAAACTGATATCAAATAACCTTTTCCACATCTGCTGGCATTATTTTTGTAGCAAATAATCTGGGCCTAGTTGTTCAAAGCATCATTAGCTTAACAAGCTCGTTAGTGGTCAAAATGTTAACTGTTCTAGTAAGTACAATATCTAATTCACAGGTATTTTTGCTGAAAAAATGTGAGTAGCTTTTTTCAGCAAAAACATTACTGTATATGCCATATGAATGATTAAAGTTTTAATGATAAGTTAACTAACAACATTGTTAGTTTTGAACAACTGGGCCCTGATCTTAAAATTTATTTTGAAAGAATGGTATGGTAAATGTCCTAAAATTTTGCACCACTTTATTCCATGCTTTTCGACCTAAATTTTGCTTTTCATGCATTCGTTTCTTAAAATACATAGGGAATGACAAAAAGAGCAGGCCCTGATCAGACTATTCTTTCAGAGGCAGTCTGATCAGGGTCTGCACTACTTGCTTGTGACATTTTGTAAGAAAAAAAATAATCAAAATGTTGTCTGCTGATTTTTTTACCCAGCATACAAAGTGTCAACTTGTGCCAATTTCTTGCTCTCTTCCTTCTCCTTCTAATTCATCTTTGTCATGTAATACAACAATTTAGTACATATCAGGATGTTCTTTGCAAAACTGACAGAGATAAAAATAGCCTCAGAAAAGCTAATTAGAAGACTGATGATGACAGGAAAATGAATTTATTTTCTAAAAATGTTTGCTTTTAATTAGTAATTAATAGACTTTAAGATATCATACTTATTAAACTTTAGCTTGCTGAATTTAAAAATTAGTGGATTTTTAACCATTGTCATGCTGAATATATGAAGATGCCACACCCACTTCTAACTGTCAGCCAATCAGATTCCTTGATCCAGATTGTTGATATAAATTCACATACTGAGTGGCAAACAGTGTAGATCCAGATCAGTTGGCTTCTTCAGAAGCCATCTGATCTAGATCTACACTGTTCACAAAGGCAGGGTATATCCGGGCTCAGCAGGACAAGGTTTAAATATATTTTTATTACTGAATAATATGACCTAGATTAGGAAGCCATCAATCCCTACCATACTTTTCCTAATACTTGAATGTCCATTTTACTACCTGTTGATGTGTCTAAAATATGTTGTTTTTTTTTTTAATCCAAAGAAGGTGGTTTGAATGAGATGTCAATGCTGTTTTTTCATGTTAAATGAAATGTCAAGCCTTGTTTTCAGATAGAAAAGTTGACATTTCATGTGAATTGTCTACCAAGCAGATGCTTCACACAAAATGTCAGACTTATTTTCTGTGAACAAAAAAAAAAAAAAAATATAGAATGTCATCTGCTACAAACTTGGCTTGGCGCTTCAAGAGACAAGCACTGAACAAACTTGGCTTGGCGCTTCAAGAGACCAGCACTGAACCGTTACCACTCGCTGGGCTCATTCAGCAGACCAAAAAAATGACATTTTATTTTCCCAGAAATCAGGATTTGACATTTCATGCAAATTGTCTCCATTGGAGACAATTTGCATGAAATGTCAAATCCTGCTTTCTAGGTAAATAAAATGTCATTTTTTTACTCCCTCAAAATAAGTTCTCTGGTCCCCTTTGGAGACCAGAGGATTTATTTTGAGGGAGTATTTGTTAATAATTAGGATATTTTTTTGTTATTTCTTAAAAACAAACATTGTAGGTACTCATTAGAAATACCTCACCAACATAATTTTAATGAGTTTGAGTACCTATTATGTATGTTTTTATAAAGAACTGGAGAAACTCGTACTTAACAAGTCATACGTCACTCACAGAATAGGGATGGTGTTAAAATATACCAGCCAGCAGTGTTACATATTCAATGTAAATTTCCCTTCCACTCCAATGATGCAAACTGCATAGCTTCAGATAAGATGGGATATAAAGTAAATAATTTTCGTATGTCTCCATGGAAACATATGTTGTGGGTACTCATTAGAAACACCTCGCTGAGGCACATACTTCCAACAAGTATCCACAACATATGTTTTTGTTGAGAAATAAGAAAAATATTAATATTTTTTGGTTGAAAAAGGTGTATAAGGTCAACCCATAGATTTATTTCCAGGCATGAAAGAGGAGGCAATTCAAAAATTCATATCTTTATTGTCATATATATACCGTATTCGACCTAATTACCACACTGTGTACTTAGGTTTTTCAAAAATGCTGGGAACACTTAAGGTAAGATATGTACCTACCTATACTAAGGGTGCACTTTACAGAAAGATCTGTGATGTTGGTTGTTTTTTCTACTGATTTTCTTTATGAAAGCATATGTTGTGGGTACTCATTTGAATTGCATCGACAAGTTGATGCAATTCAAATGGGTACCCACAACATATCCCTTTACAAATTAGCAAAAAATTACACTTGCTGTTATCTGAAGACTACAGAATTGCTTGAGTGTGCGCTTATAGGGGTATGTGCAGTAATTAGGTCAAATACGGTAGTTACTTCATAGCTTCATATTATTTTTATTTCTGCACAGAAACATATAGTTGGTACTCAGTAGAAACACCTCTGAAGTGCTTCTAATAAGTACCCACAATATATTGAGGTGCGTCTAATGAGTACCACAATATGTTTCCCCACAATGGTTTTTTTTTTTTTTTTTTGTGAAGAAATAAGAAAAATACAGTACTTTGGGGAGATGGAGCTCTGTACAATAACAGATTGCACAGGCATGTCTGCGATAATTATAGGAACAGTTTTATATCAAAATATAACCTTGTCCAGTGACCTAAGGCTTGCACAGGCATGTCTGCGATAATTATAGGAACACTTTTATATCAAAATATAACCTTGTCCAGTGACCTAAGGCTTCTCGTTCCCAGCTATATTATGTCAAATAGAAAATTGAAACTAGAAGTCACAGGTCACCAGACAAGGTTTTATCTTACATTTTTACGTTCACATGCATTTTTTTTAAAATATGTTTTTTGTGTTAAAAAGATAACAAGTCATTATTTAACGTATTTTGCTTCTTATTTCAGGTCAGGCACACGAGATACACCCACCATCCAAAGATCAGCCCGGTATTGTTGTCCACATATGTGAGGATCCTGAAGGTTACACGCCTGGAGGACGCATACCAATACAACAAACACGATGTCCGGAGAGAAAAAGCTGAGAACAGTGGTTTCAGAATGCTATTTTCTAGGAAAAAATGTTTCAATAAAACAGAAACTGGGATTGCTTTCTGGGAATAAATGTTTCAGTGAAACAGAAAGTAGGAGTGCAATTGAAGGCAGTGTCAAGGTTGAAATTTGTTACGTGTTCAGAGAACTTGTTTAGGAGGCGTATTTGGTGATAGTTGTGGGATATTTTTTCTTATTTCTCCTTATTTCTCCTTAAAAACATATGTTGTGGGTACTCATTAGAAGCACCTTGCAGAGTAATGAGTACAGACAACGTAAATTTTTCTGGAGAACTGGAGAAAATTATTCCAAAGTTATCGGCAAATACTCCTCCTTAAGTCCTCTGGTGTTATAATGTTTCAAGGAAAAGGCTTGTTTGTTGAGTTGTAATTATCGTGTTTCTGACAGTTTGTTGGGTTAAAATGACTGTGTTCTTGAAAGATACAGATGGAATAAGCCATGACATACAGCATTTCATGTGAGAACTGTGTTTAGAATTCTGGACTGGATGATTGTCATTCATGTGTATACCTTCATAGGTCAGAGAACTTAGAAGTACATCTTGTATTTGATGATAATTCTGTGATAATTTTTCTCAGTTTCTGTATAAGGACATCCCAGCTAACATTCTTTATAAATCTAAAGCGGGCCGTTATCGGCCCATCAGCTACCCTGACGGGCCGAGAACGGCCCACTATAGATTTATAAAGAATGCTTACTGGGATATGTTGTGGGTACTCATTAGAAGCACCTTCTAATGAGTACTCACAACATATGTTTTTATAGAAAACTGGAGAAAATTATCCAGAATTGTCACCAAAATTAATATTCCTTAACTCCTCTGGTGTTTAAGATTTCAAGGAAGATGCTTGCTTGTTGAAATTATTGTGTTCCTAACAGTTTGTCAGGTTAAAGTGACTGTGTTCTTCAAAGAATAAGCCATGACATATTGCATTTCATGTGATAACTGAAGGTGTTTAGAATTCTGGACCAGATGATTGTCATTTATAGCCTTTTATGTGTATACCTTTAAACTTGTCTGTAGTTAGCAGTTGACAAAATAAGTTGTGAATGGTGATTATTTTTTCAAGAAAATAGGGTTTGTCCCTTGACATTTCATTCAGATTATCTCATAGGAAATTATTTGAAAGAAATGTCAATCCTAATTGTAAGAAAACAATATTTTAAAATGTTTTCAGCTAAAATGCTAATGGTTCATTTGTATGTATACTGTTCTGTATTTTCCCTAAATATTCGGACACTTTTACTTGCATAGCTCCGAGATAAGGCGCTTTTCTCAGCCATCAAGTTGTGATATTTTTCTTATTTCTCCACATAAACACACATTATGGGTACTCATTAGAAGCACCTCAGTGAGGTGCTTCTAATGAGTACCCACAATGTATGTTTCCATGGAGATATAAGAAAACTATTCTGGTGATATGTCTCTCTTATGTGAGTTATCTCTTCCTTATAGTACTTGCCCTAAAATTGAACAAGTCTCTTTGTCTGCCATCTGATGTGTATGAAAGGTCCTGTATAGCAGACAGTGTAGACCCTGATCAAACTGCTCCTCAACAGAAGCAGTTGGTCTGCATCTACATTGTTTACTCGAGTGATTGTATGAAAATTATCGGCAAATATGATACGCTGTCAAATAATTTTCTGTCTAATCATGACTTAAGTGTTTAATGCTTTAATGTTTCTTCAGTACATGTAGTATTTTAGTCATTTTGGGACAGTGACCAGATGAACGGATATCCGGATAAATATTTTTCTTTTTATCCAATAAAACATATGTTATGGGTACTTTAAATGATTACCCAGAGTATGTATTATTGTTGAGAAATAAGAAAAATATCAGTACTCTTTTATTGGAACAAAGGAAAGAAAAAGTCTCAGAGAGGTTTGTGATGATAAAAGCAAGGGAACACCATACAATCATGGGAAGAATTCTGCCACAAGTTCAGCTCCAGATAAGAAGGGATGTTGTAATGATACTTTTCTTATTTCTCCAGAAAAACATACGTTGTGTGTACTTATTAGAAGTGCCTCGCCTAGGCGAGGCACTTCTAACTAGTACCCACAACATATGTTTTTGTGGAAAAATAAAAAAAAAATATAAGAATTTTTCGGTTGAAAAGCATGCCTGATCTGGGCTATGGCCACAAGAGAGATTCTGAAACATGGCTGCTGAAGTAACATCTAAAAGTTTGATCTTTGAGTTTGGATTGAAAGTATTTGCCTTCCTTTAACCCATTTACATCCAGTGGACTCATCTATCACAACTTTTTGGACTGGTCCATTTCCAAAAGCAGGGTGTTTGCTTAGTTTTATCACGTTTTATGGCCGGCCTCGGTGGCTCAGTTGGATGCGCCGTCCGACTGGAGACCAGGAGGTCGCGGGTTCAACCCCCGCCGAGGTCGGCAACATTCTTTCGTGGAGATTGATCATGAAATATTTTCTACGGTCATTCTCTCCCTTCCGCTGATTCAAGAAGGGCAGTTGTCAGTTTCTGGCGAAAGGATGTGCACAATACTGGTTAACCGCTTAGAGGACTAAGCCTGCCCAGTAAACGTGTGGTTAGGTAAACTGACCGCGCTCGACATGACCCCATTGGGTTGACTGGGCCTTAAAACCTCAACACAAACAAATCACGTTTTATGAAAATTCCTATATTAAATGCAAACAGTGTAGAACTTGATCAGATATTGTGTTCTGCAGCATCTGATCTGGGTCTGCACTGTTTATCAATTACCCTTTTGGAGATTCCCGACTAAAATGGGTTGAAAAGGGGGTTACTCTTAAAAACCTTTAACCATTATCCTGCAGGTCACATCTTGTTACACAATGACATGGCACATAGCTTTTCACGGCTAGGCATATCATATTACGCTCCCTCGGAGTACTGAAGTTTGAATCCTGTTTACCATCATGTGTGAGTATGCAAATGTAAGCTTGCAATTCGATTGGTTGATACAGCCGATCCTTATCCATACACCACAATATTAGCAAAGAATAAATGTTTATTTTATTCTTTTTTCTGGAAAGTAGAGATTGATATTTTTCTGAATTGTCTTCTGACTTGTCTGAAGGTACTTTTTTCTGGTCTCAGTTGTTCGAAACTAAGGATGTCGTTAGTTAACATATCATTAAAACTTTGATCATTAAATATGGCATATATGCTTATATTTTTTTGCTGAAAAAAATGTGAGTAGCTTTTGCATTCCTATTTTTTCAGCAAAAATACCTGTGAATAAGATATTGTACTTAATAGAACAGTTAACGTTTTGAACACTAACAAGCTTGTTAGGCTAACAATGTTTTAAACAACTGGGCCCTGATGTTGTGGCTCATATGGTTTTGGTGTTTTGAATCTTCCAGATATTATAAACTCCACATTTTCTGATATTCTACTCTCTTTTTTTTATTTGTTATATTTTGCGCATTTAACTGGGAAAGTATTTGATCATTGAATAATTATGGTGTTTTCATTACAATAATTTTCCTTACACAGTTTTTATTTCAGTCAAGGATTGTTTGTTTGTGATATTTCTCAATGTTTTGGCATCTGTTCAAACATTTTTGTTCTCCATACACTTTTATAAACAATTTTTTCACTAGAATATTTATTAAAAGTTGAGATGTCAATAGTTAGAATATATATTTATGAAAAAGTTGAGTTGTCAATAGTTAACCTTTAAGAGTCATTTAAATTGATTGTATTATATCAAAATCTAATGGTAATAAATTAATGAATCACAGGAAATATCAAGCATTATTTTCTCTGAAAAATTAAGAAAAAAAAAAAAAAGTGAATGTCCTGTTGTATTTTTTGAATAAATCACATGAAAAAAAAGAAGAAGAAAAAAAAAAAAAAAAAAAGAGAATATCCTCTGTTGCTGTTGAGGTTGGCCCTTTAACACTTACCATGCTATGGGCAGATTCAGCAGACGACAAAATGATGATATTTTCTTATTTTTCATTGAAATTAGGATCTGACACTTCATGCAAATGGTCTCCTAAGGTGGCAAATCCTATTTTCTAGGAAAAATAAGAAAAAATGTTTTGAAATATCTTCTGCTGAAATTTTTACCCTGCATGCAAAGTGTTAATGATAAAGTAGCAAGTGGCACTGGCAATTTGATGAGCTTGCTTTCTTTGGAAAATAAATGAGGAGCATTTCATTCAAATTATTTCCAAAGGAAATACTACAAAAATAAAACAACAAAAAACCTTTAATCCTTAAAACACTATTCAAAGTTGTAGCAGATGACATTTTCAAATTTTTTTTTTATATATATATATTTTACCAAGAAACTTTAATTTAATATTTTGCATGAAATGCCTGTCCAGCAGACAGTTCACATGCAATTTAGAGTCGTATTTTCTCAGAAAAAAAAAATCAAAAAAAATCAGAATGGCCTTTACTTCTGTTTTGACCTGATGATTTTATGGTTAACCCTTTAAACGCCAAGAAAATCTGCATCTGAAAATGTTGTCTGTTTATGTCGTCTGCTGAATATTCTTGCAAACTTTTCAAACCTATTTTTGCCTACAGGCAAACAGTGTGGACCCAGATCAGACTGCTCCTAAAGGAGCAGTCTGATCTGGGTCCACACTGTTTGCAGAAATGCATTTTAAAATCACAAGCAGAAGACAAAGCAGACAACAATTGTCTGATTGGCACTTTAAGGGATAATACAGTCTGCTGATATTTGACTTCAAACTGAGGGTAAAGCAGTTGTTTTGGGTGCATTTCTAAAATCTATGTTAATGCTTAGCATGCTGGGTAAAACATTGAGCAGATGGTATTTTGAAATATTTTTCTTATTTTTCCCAGAAAACAGAGACAATTTGCATGAAGTATCAAGTCGAGTTTTCTGGAAAAAATATGAAAAATACCATCAATTTGTGGCTTGCTGAATTTGACCATATAGAAGTGTAAAATGGTAATTTAGATATTTCAGTGGTAAATGTGCACTTTTCAAATTCATATTAAAAAACTTGCAATTTCTGCTTATTTGTTTGCTTGGATATAATTTGTATGCATATTAAGCCCTGCTTCTGGCCAAAAATAAAGTGCACCCCTCATTTAATCTTGGCAGAATTTGGCTACACCTCCAAGGGAGATCACTGTCCTGAAAGTGTTTACCTCCCCATTCTTTCCCTTCTGCTAGTTTGAGGTTCTGGTAAAAGAATGTGCACAAATACTGGTTAATTGCTTAGAGGTCTAAGCCTGTGGTTAGGTAAACTGACCGGGTCAACATGACCTTAATGGGTTGACTGGGCTTTAAAACCTCTTCTCAACTCAATCAGTTTACCTCCTCAATCGGGACTGTTCTGGGAGCAAATTTTTTCCTTTAAGAAGAGTGCCCTTTTAGAAGGGATTCATGTGCTTGGGAAACAGATTCTTTTCTGCTGGAGTTGATGGAAAGCATGAACCTGAGAGGCCCAAGATGAAGTGGAAGCAGCTGACAGAGAGGGATTGCAGAGAGTTGAAGCTCTTGGCTATCTACCCTCATGATAGACACACCTGGAAATCTGGTGTGAGATCTGCCATGCCTGCAGCAAGCCAGCTACCTGGAAGGGGGCCCACTGATGTGGATGTTGCCCCTGTACCTGCACGTTAATCAAAAATCTGATGATGGAGTAGTATCCCTTTAAAAAAAGAAAACTTTCAGCTGAGAGTGCTCTCCCTTTGGGATATATTCATTATCTTACGGGAGTTGTGGACTAAATTTAATGATAGTTGAGGAATATTCATCAATACAAAAACTTGTGCTTCAATTACAGGTTGTCTAGTCCTTACTTAACATTTAGCATGCTGGGTAAAAGCAGATGACAATTTGAAATACAATGTATTTCTACTATTTTCTCAGAAAGTAGGGTTTGAAATTTCATGCAAATTGTCTCCTTTGGAGATAATTTGCATGAAATGTCAAACCCATTTTTCTGGGAAAATAAAAAAAATAACAACAAATTGTCACCTGCTGAATTTGCAAAGAGAATGTTAACGGTTAAACCATATCACACTGAAATGGAGCTTAATGAGTATGGGAGCTGCAAAGGACCAGACCAGCCTGTGCAGTCATACATTATGATCATGGCCATGGCTATTCACTAATAGATTCTGCAGGAGCCAAAGATTGTGTAGAGACAAGGAAGAGTCTGATGGGACTGCATCAGTGTGCAGATGTTGACCTTCATTTGCATAGACGTAAATGCTTAGCACTCTGGGTATAATTTTCAGCAGATGACATTCTGAAATATTTTTCTCATTTTTCCTGGAAAACAGAATTTATTAAATCCTGTTTTCTGGGACAAATATGAAAAATACCATCCATTTGTTGCTGCTGAATTAGCCCAGGGAGTGGTAATGGTTAAGTATCCTTTTTACGTGAGGTGTTGAATTGATTGCTGCAAGAGAATTGATCATTTCTGCATTTCATCTTATTTGTCAGCTTGCTTACATAATTTACTGCCGTCTTAACCCTAAATATTGGGACACCCTATCCACATACCATACACATTCTAATATTTGAACATCCATTTTGCTACTTGTTTACATGTCTTAAAAACAGCTGGATGAGTGGCAAACAGTGTACACTCTGATCAGATGCCGCAGAATGCAGCATCTGATTAGGGTCTACACTGTTCGCTAAGGCCAATATGTCCAATGCACAGGGTTTTTTATGGTATATATATTTAATGGAACAGACATAGAAGAAAATCTGTGTAATTCTGCATGAATATCAGAGATCCAGATGAACATACCTATCTGTGCAGTCTTGTCAGGTCCTTCAGCAAGTATTTGTACCAAAACACTTCCATAACTCCAGATAAGGCTCTTTTTTCAACAGAAAAATACTGATATCTTTCTTAATTTTCCATGAAAAATATGTTGTGATACTCATTAGAAGCACCTCACAGAGGTGCTTCTAATGAGTACCCTTAACATATGTTTGCATGGAGAAATGTGTGAATCTAAATGCTCAGACTGGTCTGGCTGTTGCTGTTTGATGAGGATTTACGAGCTTTAATATATACAGTGTATCTAATGAACCATCTGTAATTGATGGACCATATGATGCCCCCAACCTCCACTCCCAGTAAAGACTCCTATCAGCCTGTACATCTGTGCAGTCTGATCAATATTCTTTGTCGGACTTAACTCTTGTCATCCTCAATAAATTGATGCCATGTCCATTTCTAATTTTCAGCCTATCAGATTACTCATTAGTTGATCCAAGTTGTTGATACAAATTCACATACTTTACGACTTTATGACAAACAGAATTCAACTGATCTGATCTACCCTGTTTGCAAAATCAAGGTATATTCGGACTCAGCAGGACCGGAGTTTAGAATCCTTTGATTCTTGACATATAGAGCCCTGCTACATAAGCTGAACCAAGCTGTGCAGATGTTCAGGGCCCAGTTGTTCAAAGCTAACGACGTCGTTAGTTAACGATTCGTTAAAATTTACACTGAGTGATACGCAAATATGCTGAAATTTTTTGCTGAAAAAATGTGAGTAGCTTTTGCAGTGCAAAAGCTACTCACATTTTTTCAGCAAATAATATCAGAATACTGTATATTGAATCCCCTAAAACAGTTAACGAAATGACCCTTAACGAGCTCGTTAAGCTAACGACGCTTTGAACAACCGGGCCCAGGTTGATACAAGTCTGCACTGGGTGTCAGTGTCTTGAGGTACATTTTCTCACAATGTGGCCTGTTTGATAAACACTACTTCAGCCACGTGTTGCGAAGAGGTGTCTTCCAGGCATTATAGAGTCCAGTTTCAGATCTATGTGCGAATCAACACAATCTGAACAGGGCTTTGTCTCTGCAAAACAGAATCATTAGTTCCTGTAGAATACAGTATTTACCCTAAGTATTGGGACACCTTATCTACTTACCATACTTGTCCTGTAATTTGAAACAGTCCATTCTACTACCTGTTGATGTGTCTAAAATATTGCTGTATTTATGGCAAACAGTGTAGACCTTGATTTGATGTTGCTTTCTGTAGCATCTGATCTAGGTTTACACTGTTTGCAAAGACCTATCTGTCCCAATACTTAGGGTATTTATGGTACATAAGTATGCAACATAGACACTGGTCAGACAGTGCAGTGAAATATTTTCTACGGTCATTCTCTCCCGTCGGCTGATTCAAGAGGGGCAGTTGTCAGTTTCTGGCAAAAGTATGCGTACAATGCTGGTTAACTGCTTTGAGGACTAAGCCTGCCCAGTAAAAGTATGGTTAGTAAACTGACTATGATTGGCATGACCCCATTGGGTTGACTGGGCCGTAAAGCCTCAACACAAACAAACAGATGGTGCAAGGGCACATACCAATCTAGTCCTTTGTTGTCAAGTGTACCACAAAGATATATTTTCACGTGATATGGCTTATTTATTACTGTCTCTAGGATGCATCATTTCACTTTCTACAAATAAGCTTGGTCCCATTAACCTCATCATGCTCACTTTAAGGAGACTTGATACACTTGATAGATTTTCCACCATTTGTTTTTACATGAGAAACAAATTTAGCAGCTTCCTGTTTGATTTTCTGCAAACTGATGCACACCAGGTATGGAAAAAGGCTATGCATTGTTGAGTCATTCTTTTCATTATTATAAGACTGTTTGTTCAAATTAAAATTGATGCACTATTCTTCCTGTGCAATATCTTTAATTTTACTGGTAATTATGATACTCTTATTATTTCACTGCCATCTTTATTTAAACTATGGGATTTTGTTTTTCTCCATTTTTTTGGATAATTACAGATTATTCACCCTTCCTTCTTAACACTTAAAACACTGGGTAAAATTTTTGGCACATGACATATTGAAATATTTTTCCTATTTTTCCCAGTAAACAGGATTTGACATTTCATGCAAATTGTCTCCAATGAAATGTTGGATACTGTTTTCTTGGAAAAAACATCTGTGTTGTTTGCAGAATTTGTCCAAGAGTGGTAAGGATTAAAAAAGGCAGAAATTCTGTTATTTTCAATCATCAATCAGCTTTTGCTGTGGGAAAGTGTCCCAGGAATCATTCACAGCTCTGTGTGCTGAGAAAGAAGATAACTAAATTTACCTTATACATTGCAGACGTACCATACATACCCTATGCATGGGGATAGGTCTGAGGAAACAGTGTAGACCAAGATTAGACACTGCAGAATGTTTGTGTTTGTGTTGAGGTTTTACGGCCCAGTCAACCCAATGGGGTCATGTCGAGCGCGGTCAGTTTACCTAACCACACGTTTACTGGGCAGGCTTAGTCCTCTAAGGGGTTAACCAGTATTGTGCACATTCTTTCGCCAGAAACTGACAACTGCCCTTCTTGAATCAGCGGAAGGGAGAGAATGAACGTAGAAAATATTTCATGATCAATCTCCACGAAAGAATGTTGCCGACCTCGGTGGGGGGTTGAACCCGCGACCTCCTGGTCAACTGAGCCACCGAGGCCGGCAGCAGAATGTATCATCTGATCAGGTTCTACACTGTTCGCCATTCATCCAGCAGTTTTAGACATGTCAAGAGGTTGTAAAATTGGCTTTGTTTTCTAGGGCAAGTATGGTATAGAGTTAAGTTGCGCCAGTATTTAGAAAAGTATTGTGTATTCATATCAAACTGCTCCTAAGGGGAGTTAATGATCAGTAGTTTGGTATTGTTTGTCATTCATCCAGCATGTTTTAACCACATTGTCATGTAGTCAAATGGACTCGGTCAAATTTTAGAACAAGGAATTACAGTATATGCCCCAAGATTTCGAACACTATTCATTTACTAACTTTTAGGCATAAATTTTGCTTCTTATGCAGTTGTTTCTTAAAAAATATTTAGTGGAATGGCAAACAGTGTAGTCCCTGATCAGACTGCTCCTTAAGGAGCAGTCTGATCTGGGTCTACACTGTTTGTATATGTCATTCTGTAAGAAATTTTGATGTATAAAATTTTAGGACATTTATCATACAACGAAGATTTAGGATGATATAGTGTCATTATTATTTGACTAAAACAAAATCATGTCTAGAGTTCTGGTAAATGAGGAATATAGATACCTGATACATGAAATTTCTCCACATTTATAGATCTCAGAGACGGGGAAAAACAGAGTATGAATATTTGGACAGTTTTCAAGTTGACAAACTTGCTCTTATGAAGTTATTATTCTGGGCCCAGTTGTTCAAAACTAACGATGTCGTCAGTTAATGTATCTTTAAACCTTAGATCATTAAATATGGCGTATATGCTAATATTTTTGCTGAAAAATGCAAAAGCTACTCACATTTTTCAGCAAAAATATCTGTGAATTAGATATTGTCCTTACTAGAACAGTCAACATTTTGACCATTAAAGAGCTTGTTAAGCTAACAATGCTTTGAACTACTGGGTCCTGATGTATATGAGACACAATGTCAGAAAAAGTACCTTCAGACATGCTCCCAAAGAAGAGTCAAATCAGTCTGCACATCCACAGTCCAATTAGTCGGCGTTATCAGCATGAAGAAACTTTGCAAACCTGTCTATTCAAAATGCTCCCAGTGAAGATTCTGATCATTTGCGCAGGCTGATCTGAATATTTCGTGGGTGCACGTAAAGAGGTATATTTTCTGAAGTTGTGGCTCATATGCTGTGCAGTGTAAGAAAATAGTTCTTATGCCAAGTGTAGTGAAAGCCTGGCTCAGCCTGTAAGCGGACAACAAATGCCCAGCTGATCAGTCTTTGGATAAATTCATTGCTCGGGCTGACTATCATGCCAAATTCTGACTATCAGGATACTATCACTGTCAGAGAAACCCCTGTCAGGATACTATCACTATCAAGGGTCTAATATCATGGTACTATCACCATCTCCAAATCGCACAGTAATTTCATGAATTCTGTTGATTTTATAAAGACGGAACCACTTGTACAGATACATTACTGCCCTCTCAAATATTAGCTTTGGCCTCCTTTTAACAGACATTTTTATAAAGCAGAAATCCTCTCTGCTCTCATACTTCGTTAACTCTGGTTCTGCTGAACCTTGATATGCCCTGCCATTGCAAACAGTGTAGATCCAGATTAGTTAGCATCTGAAGAAGCCAACTGATCTGGATCTGCACTGTTTGGCATTCAGTAAGTGAATTTGTATCAACAATGTTGATCTATCGATAGTTGAAAACACCATCATGATATCACTATCATATATTGATGTAGCATTACATCCCTATTCATTGCCCATATATACAATAAGATCCCTAGCATTCAAGTCCATTTCTGAACAACTATTACTCCTACAATCTCTTTACATTACGGTAAATGTCCTAAAAATTCGAACACTAAAGCGTCTGACAAAATGACATGTGCAAACAGTGTGGACCCTGATCAGACTGCTCCTGAAGGAGCAGTCTGATCAGGGTCTACACTGTTTGCCATTACACTAAATATTTAAAGAAACTGCTGCATAAAAAGCAATAATTAAGCCAAAAGAGTATGGAATAAAGTGTTCAAAATTTTAGGAAATTTACCGTATACATTTTCTTTCTGACAAGGACTCAAACAATGCGGGATTATTTTCTGGCTATGACCTATTTTTAACCTTTGCCACTCTCTTGGCTAATTCAGCAGAAGACATTTTGAAATATTTTTCTTAATAACCCTTGTCCTGCTGAACCCGGATATACCCTGTCTTTGAAAACAGTGTAGATCCAGATCAGTTGGCTTCTTCAGAAGCCAACTAATCTGGATCTGCACTGTTTGCCATTATGTATGTGTATTTATAGCAACAATCCGGATCCAGCAATCTGATGGGCTAAAAATTAGAAGTGGGCGTGGCATCTTAATTTATTCAGCAGGACAAGGGTTAATTTTTCTAGAAATTGTTAAATTGTCTCCATTGGAGACAGCTTGCATGAAATGTCAAAACCTTTTTTCTAGGAAAAAATAAGAAAAATATTTCAAAATGTTGTCTGCTGAAAATTTTACCCAGAGTGTTAAGCGTTATTGACTTTGCCAGAAGATACAAGACTTTCTTTCTGTGGAATTCTTGTTCATCATATGGTTAAATATGTTTGGTGTTTTGGGATTTCTGTGATGTTTTTGTTAATATTTTAGTCTTTTTTGAGTAGACATTGTATTTACCATAATTTTTCAACAGGTCTGCCTGAGCATAAAGAGGAAAAGTAGTATGATCAGGGTCTGAACTGTTTGCCAGTCAGCACTCACTTTTTGGACATCATCAGATAGTGAAATGGACTTGCTTGAATTTTAACCCTTGTCCTACTCAACCTGGATATACCCTGCCTTTGCAAACAGTGTAGATCAAGATCAGTTGAAGAAGCCAACTGATCTGGATCTGCACTGTTTGTTATTCAGTACGTGAATTTATATCAACAACCTGGATCAAGTAATCTGATTGGCTGAAAATTGGAAAATTGGGCATAGCATCTTAATTCATTCAGCATAACCAGGGTTTAGAGAAGTGTGGAAAGGAATTATGGTGAATATTTAGGTTGACTGGTCCTGCTGAACCCATATATACCTTTCCCTTGCAAACAGTGTAGATTTCAGAAAGGGTTTCTTAAACAAGTGTCTTGCTCCAAATATAGCGATACTCTTGGCAGTAATTTAGGATAGTTTTGTTGTTTTTTGCACCAAAATGTATCTTTTGGGTACTCATTGGAATGGCTTCATTGAGTACCCACAAAATACATTTTGTTGCAAGAATAAGGAAGTATTTTGGTAAAGAAATAATGAAATTATTTTCTGAACTCTTTATCTGGAGGTATGATTGTGGTACCATAGGAGTCACAGTGTGAGAAAACGTACCTTCTTAGGTGCACCCAACGAAGACTACAATCAGCCTGCACATCCATGCAGTCTGATCAGTCTTCATTGTACGCATGAAAAATCTGCGCATCTCTATCCATAATGTGCTCAATGAAGATTCTGATCAGGCCGTGGTAATGCACAGGCTGATCTAAATCTTTGCTGGGTGCACATGTAGGAAGGAGCCGGCCTCGGTGGCTCAGTTGGATGTGCCGTCCGACTGGAGACCAGGAGGTTGCAGGTTCAACCCCCGCCGAGGTCGGCAACATTCTTTCGTGGAGATTGATCATGAAATATTTTCTACGGTCATTCTCTCCCTTCCGCTGATTCAAGAAGGGCAGTTGTCAGTTTCTGGTGAAAGAATGTGCACAATACTGGTTAACTGCTTAGAGGACTAAGCCTGCCCAGTAAACGTGTGGTTGCGTAAACTGACCGCGCTCGACATGACCCCATTGGGTTGACTGGGCTGTAAAACCTCAACACAAACAAACATGTGGGAAGGTACGTCATCTGGTGTTATGGCTCATATGTTGTATGATATAGAAGCTTAGTCTTTAAGGGGAATGGAGAGCACTCTTAAGCTAAAATGTTTTGTCCCCATTTCAAAGGGAGACCACTGAAGATTTTGCCTCCCTTTTTCAAAGGGAGACTACTATAGCAGAAAAGAGTTGAATTCACTGATAAATAATCCATTCTCAAAAGGGGCTACTCTTAAAGGAAAGAATTTTCGTCCAGGGTGAGCACTCTTGCTTTAAGAGTTGCCTCCCCCTCCCCCTTAAGAAGGGAGGCCAGTATTTTTGGGTTAGAGTGATCTCCCTTGAAGATGTGTTCATTTTTTTTATATCATGTTGTTACTTTCAAGAATAATAAATGTGTTTCATCACCATCATGATTTATTTACAAATAAAATGATAATGTATCTTCCTTGATTTGGTTTGTTTTATCTGAACACCTAAACACTGAAATCCCTGCATGTGTGCATAGCAGGCAATTTTAGCAGAATGTCTACTCAAACTGCTGAAAATGAGGTGTCTTGGTTGATAGATGGATCACACATTTCTTCATGCATAAACATTGCCGGGTCCCAATGAAATTGGTATAGGCATAGAGATTTTATGTGAGGAATCTGGTTAAGCAGAACTTGTTTCTGTTGAATTTTCTCAGTTTTTTAGGAAGCTGGAGAACAATATCCAGCAGAACTTCCATCCTTTTCTCTGTAGCTTGTAACTGGTTGGCAAAATAAAGCTTCAACTAAACTGTTAGGCTTTCTCAGCATTTTATTCATGTTTTTTTCTCTCATTTTCTCATGAATTTCAAGATATATATGAAAACATTTGATTAACAATGACATAAATATCAGACAGCATGATTTAAATATGAACAACTTGTTTTAAAATATACAAAATAAAAGAAATAATCAGGATGGTTTTGAAGAAATTCCGTCAAGTGATTATGTATGGCAATAGCAAAGCTATGGATCAGCCTGTGCATATATAGGCTGAACTCAATCATCTGAGGAATCATTGGATACTGCAGAATATGGGTTGTGCCATGCAAAAACTTGTCTTTGAGCATACGTGGATAGAAAAGGCCCAAATTAGCCTGCACATCCGGTTTCAATGACCTTGAGGTCAAACTCAAGATACGGTAGAGTTTCTCATGTGGCCAATACATACATGTGATCATTCCACCAGCATGTATCTCATATGAGCCACCTCATGTGAAAATGGTGTCTATTTGGACAGTCACGGCCCAGATCAGCCTGCACATCCACACAGTCTGATCAGGGCCTTCACTGCCTGTTAACAGAATCATTGGATACTACAGAATGTATGAATGGAGAACAAAGGCCTGGATGATACTTTGCACATGTGCAGGATGATCTGAACCTGCACATTCTGCGCATGTTCGAAGGAACTTTTCACTACGGCTGAATATATCGGTGTATAAAGGCTCTTATCACAGCTAGCTGGCTGGACCTTTACTGTATGTACAAACCTGAAGAAGCATTTACCCTGAAGATGCGTTTTCTCACGATGCGGCTCATGAGCCGCATCGTGAGAAAATGCGTCTTCTGGGTAAATGCAAACAGTACAGATCCAGACCAGCCAGCAGAGATATATAATCTGATCAGGAACCTTGTTATACTTAGTTATGTTCTACAGTACCCGATGATTCTATACTCAGACATTGAAGATCCTGATCAGACTGCGCGGATATATTTTTCTCTCCAGCAATCACAGCTATTCATAAATGCATGCCATCAGCATTCAAATAAAATACACACATACACATGGACATTACACAAAAAATCAACAATACTATGTACATAAATATAAAAATCAACAACACATATATACAATATTATCTGGTCAATACAGAAGAAAGATCCACCAATGAACAGGTACTGTATCAATCCTAAATATTAGGACCCCTGATCTCCTTACCAATCATCTAAAACTGGAATAAATCTATTATATTGGGTCCAGTTGTTCAAAACTAACGATGTCGTTAGTTAACATATCGTTAAAACTTTGATCATTAAATATGGCATACGCGAAAATTATTGCTGAAAAATGTGAGTAGCTTCTGCATTTGCAAAAGCTACTCATATTTTTTCAGCAAAAATACCTGTGAATAAGATATTGACATTTTGACCACTAATGAGCTTGTTAAGCTAACAACGCTTTGAACAACTGGGCCCAGCCTGTTTATATGTCTGAAACTGCTGGATGAGTGGTAAACTGGTGACCCTGATCTGATAACATATTCCGTGGTATCTGCTCTGGATCTAACTATTTACTCGGATGTGTGTGTCTAAATACTTAGGGTGAATATGGTACTTAGCATCCATCAGCGAGTACATACAGCTGTGGGTTATTAACCCTTACAGCGATTATCGCAACTGCAGCAGAAGACATTTTTACTTTTTTATTTTATTTTTCAGAGCCAAGCAGATTATACACATGAAATGCTATGTATTTTATTTTCTCTGAAAAATAATATTAGAATGTCGTCTGCTACAATTTTGCTTACTGCTTTAATGGTTAACAGAAAATAACCAACATAAGAGAAACAATCTGTCATATGAGGTACACAATGGTGGAATGATCACAAAAGTACATATTGGCATCATGACAAAAACTCTACCTTATCTTGACCTTGACCTGAAGGTCACTGAAGGGGGAGGTCTTGCACTGACTTTGGACCAGTATTCTACAATGGAAGAAGTCTCAACTAAAATACATCCAGGCACTCAGGAGATACAGATCTTTGAAAAACTTTCTCAAATAGCACCTTTCAAGAACTGACTAGAGAGTTGCACTCAGAATTTCAATCATTAAAATGCCAAGCAAAATGTGTAGCAGACGACATTCCTAACAAATTTATTTTAATTTTTTCAGAGAAAATAAATCTTAACATTTCATGTGAATTGTCTGCCTGCCATTTGAGGCCCTCAGGCAGGAATGGAATGTTAATGATTTTTTTTTTTTACATTATATCAAAAACTAACATAACAACCCTAAGTATTGGGATACGCAGGCCTGAACAAACAGTGTAGACTTAGATCAGACACTGCAGAACATGGCATCTGATCTGGGTCTACACTGTTTGCCAATCATCCAGCAGTGTTTTAGATACATGAACATGTAGTATCAGTGACTTGTTCAAATTCAATGACAAATATGGTAAGGTGTTCCAATATTTAGGGTAAATACCATACATTTTGTGCGGTTAACTCCCCTTATAGGATCTTCAAATGATACATACTATATTTAACCTAAATATTGGGGCACCTTAGCTCCTTACATTACCTGTCATAAAATTTATACAAGTAAATTTTACTCCCTGTCTATGTGACTTAAAACTGCTGGATGAGTAGCAAACAGTGTAGACCCAGATCAGATGCCGCAGAATGCAGCATCTGATCTGGGTCTACACTGTTTGCTCAGGCCAGTCTGTCCAAATACATAGAATTATTACAGTACTTGTCTATATCCCAGCCATGTGAAGACAGAGTCTGAATTCTGGCCTCACCCCTTGGAGGCCCTAAGAAGATCATGTCAAGAACAAGCAAAAAAACTACATTTTCCTTCAACATTAAACTGATTTTAATAAAACTAGCTACAGATATTAAGGGATGTAAGGTTTGACATTTTGTGTAAATGGTCTCTAAGGAAATGATTTGCTGAAATGTCAGACCCTATTTTCTTGAAAAAAAAAAAAAAAAAAAATCAGAAAAAAAAAAAAAAAAAATCCTCAACTTGCTGTCAGCTGCATTTGCCCGCAGACCATTAGAAGCTATGCTGTGCATTGATACAACACTTGAAGTGCTAATCAAAATTGAGCAGAAGACATTCGATTTTTTTTTCTTCTATTTTTCTGAAAAAATAAGACTTGGCATGTCATGCGGATTCAAAAGAATGGCGGGGATAATACAGAAACCAAAGTAGCCAGACTTGTCTTCTTTGTTTGCAACACATTGTTTGTCTTAATATGATTTTGCCATCTGCAAAATTTCTTGAATACATTCAAAACGGTTTAGGAGTTATGAGTCGGACACAAATTTCCAGCATTACACAAGATATTTTTGGCAAGGGGGATAATTCAAAAATCAAAGTAGCCAGCGTTGTCTTTCTTGTTTGTGACACATTGTCTCGATGTGATTTAGCCATCTGTGAAGTTTCAAGAATATATTCCATACAGTTTTAGAGTTATGACCTGGACACAATTTTTCAGCATTACACTACATGGATTTTAGGCAAGGGGAGGATAATTAAAAAATCAAAGTAGCCATCCTTGTTTGTGACACATAATCTCGATATGATTTAACTGTCAGTGAAGTTTCATGAATATATTCCATATGGTTTAGGAGTTAAGGCCCGGACACAATTTTTTTTTAGCATACAGGGACGGACAGAGTTAAAACTTAAATGCCCTTCTACCATTCTTTGAATGAGTGGGGGGCATAAAAATGTTGTTTGCTGCAGTTGTGATAAGCATTTTAAGGGTTAATGCCAAAATACTTATTTGTAAACAACCATACAGCCAGAACAAGAGCTGTTGTAGGACAGCGAGCTCGCCTGCTGGGTACATTTTATATTGTAACATTTTTATCATTAAGCCATATAATATAGGTCACACTGACCTAGATGTATTTGTATGTAAATCATTTTGTCACATAGATATAATAATCCAGGTATGACAATTCTCCATGAAATAGTAATAAAAATAAAAGGCAAAATCACTGAAGCATGAAATATAGGTCACAATGACCTAGATATAGTAAGTGGTCATTCATTGGGTCACATGGAATATCCCAGGTGTGACAATTATCCGACAAATAGTATTCAAGATATAAGGCAAAATCACTGAACCATGAAATATAGGTCACACCAACAGAGATATATTTTGACGTCAATAATCGGGTCACAAGGAACTAATATCCCAGGTGTGACATTTATCCAACAAATAGTATTCAAGATATAAGGCAAAATCACTGAACCATGAAATATAGGTCACAATGACCTAGATATAGTAAGTGGTCATTCATAGGGTCACATGGAAGTAATATCCCAGGTGTGACATTTATCCAACAAATAGTATTCAAGATATAAGGCAAAATCACTGAACCATGAAATATAGGTCACACCAACAGAGATATATTTTGACGTCAATAATCGGGTCACAAGGAACTAATATCCCAGGTGTGACATTTATCCAACAAATAGTATTCAAGACATAAGGCAAAATCACTGAACCATGAAATATAGGTCACAATGACCTAGATATAGTAAGTGGTCATTCATTGGGTCACATGGAAGTAATATCCCAGGTGAGACATTTATCCAACAAATAGTATTCAAGATATAAGGCAAAATCACTGGACCGTGAAATCTAGGTGACCTGGACAGTAAAATGTAGGTCACCATGACCTTCACTCTCTTACACTTAAACCGATGTCACATAGTTAGCTGATGTATAACCAGTTGTGTCTATAACCTGTAGGCATATAAGATTTTACAAATGTGTCCTAGATTTTGACCCCTAGCCCCACTCCAAGGCCCACCCTGAGGTATGAACCCAGGGGTATGTTCTTTTGGAATCTCAGAAGACTCCTCCAGGTACCCAAATTCTAAATATGAATGCTCTATGAGGAGTGAAAGTCAAGATATAAGAATTTGAAAAACTTTAACACAGTATTACAAAGGTGTCCTAGATTCTGACCCCTAGCCCCACCCAGGGGCATGAACCCAGGGGTTTATTCTCTTGGAATCTCAGAAGACCCTCCAAGGTACCTAAGTTCCAAATTTGATGCCTCTGTGAGGAGTGACTGTTGAGATATAAGCATTTGAAAAACTTTAACGCAGTGTGACGGGAACGGGAACACAAACGCAAACCGCAAACGTGGACGACCGGGGTGACTACAATAGCTCTCCTTGTACTTCGTACAGGTGAGCTAAAAATACAGAACTATTTAAAAATATCAACTGTATTTATCTTCACACAGACTAGAGTTTCAATTTCATATTTGTTTTAATGTTCTATGTCATAAATATTTAAGCTATTATTGTTTTCAGTTGAAAATTTCACACAAACATCATTCTAGTATGCACTCATCAAGCGAAAAAGTGCCTTCGAACACGTGCAAAATGCACAGATTCAGATCAGTCTGTGCATGTGCAAGGTATCCTGTGGGTCTTTGCTCTCAATTCATATATTCTGTAGTATCCAGATGATTCTGTTAGCGGACAGTAAAGGCCCTGATAAGACTGCACATGACCTAAGCCTTCGCTGTCTGCACATGACCGAAAAGAACGTTCTCACTTGTAGGGGCTTATATATATAGGTATTGCACTTTTTTAGCAGCTAAAATGTACATCACAAGAAAAGGGGTCTTTACTGTGCACTGATACAGCAGTAGTCAATGATTCTGAATGTAGACAAGGAAAAGTCCTGGGCCCAGTTGTTCAAAGCTAACAATGTCATTAGTTAACGATTCGTTAAAATTTACATTGAGTGATACGCAAATATGTTGAAATTTTTTGCTGAAAAAATGTGAGTAGCTTTTGCAGTGCAAAAGCTACTCACATTTTTTCAGCAAAAAATATCAGAATATTGTATATTAAATCTGCTAAAACAGTTAACGAAATGACCCTTAACGAGCTCGTTAAGCTAACGATGCTTTGAACAACTGGGCCCTGATCACTGTGATCATTTCCAAACTGATCTTGGTATTCATTGTCTGCAAAGCCCTTAAGGTGAGCAGATACACAGGTGCTTGAAGTTAATATTTACAGTATCAGAATATAGTCTCTACGATTTCCATAGATGTTTGATAAACGAGAAACAACTTTAAGCTCCTGTGAGCAGATACACTTGGTAGATTTTTCACCATTCCTGCAAAGGGAGACAACTTCTGTGGCTTCCTATTTGCTTTACTGCAATTTTAGAATCTTCTGAAAAGGGGTCTATTCTAAAAGGGAAGAATTTGCTCCCCTAGACCCATATGGAAAGGGGTCTATTCTAAAAGGAAAGATTTGGCTTCCTATGGGAGCCAATACTTTCCTTTTAGAGTAGACCCCTTTTCAGAAGGGAGATAAAACAATTCTGAGAGATTTACCTCTCCTGAAAGTGTATCAAATCCTTCTAAAGGGACCTTTTAATCTGGAATGATGAAAATAACAAACTATTAACACTGCCACAACAAACCTTTTTTTATCTGCTACATTTAAATATCAGCAGATAACAGTTTAAAATATTTCTTATTGTTACCTGAGAATAAGATTTGAAATTTCATTTAAATAATCTCCTTCAGTGTTGACATAAATGAAGTCAAGCCTTTTTTTTTTCAGGGAAAATAAGAAAAATATTGGTCATTTGTTGTCTGTTGATTTTACACAGAGCAGAATAAAGAATTGTACAATCTATCATATCTAACCTAAATATTCAGACAGACATGCCTTAACAAACAGTGCAGACTTTGATCAGAATAAACTGCTCCTACGGAAGCAGTCTGAATAGGGTCTGTACTGTCCCATTCCATCAATACTGTAATAACCCTAAGTATAGGGACAGACAGGCATCAGCAATCAGAGTAGACACAGACCAGATGCTGCAGAATGCTTGCCACTAATTAAGCATTTTTTGGACACATTAACCCTTAAAGCACCAATCACAACTATTGTCATCTGCTTTGTTTTCTGCCGGTTACTTTAAAAATCTTTTCTGCAAACAGTGTGGACCCAGATCAGACTGCTCCTTTAGGACAGCAGTCTGATCTGGGTCCACACTGTTTGCCTGTATGCAAAAATAGGTTTGAAAAGTTTGCAAGAATATTCAGCAGATGGCATAAACAGACGACATTTTCAGATGCAGTTTTTCATGGCGCTTTAAGGGTTAACACTAATAAAATGGACTTGTTCAAAGTTTAGGACAAGTATGATAAGAAGTTTAGGTGTCTAAATTTTTAGGGTAAATATTTTCCTTTTTGGATACACTATTAAGTAGTCTAAAAGACTTAAGAGGACTGGATACACCTGGTATTTTCTCCCATTTCTGATACGGGAGGCAAGGTCATTTTCTCCCATTTCTGATATGGGAGGCAAGGTATTTTCTCCCATTTCTGATAAAGAAGGAAAGGTATTTTCTACCATTTCTGATAAAGAAGGCAAGGTATTTTCTCCCATTTCTGATACGGGAGGCAAGGTATTTTCTCCCATTTCGGATAAGGGAGGCAAGGTATTTTCTCCCATTTCTGATAAGGGAGGCAAGCTATTTTATCCCATTTCTGTAAAGGGAGGCAAGCTATTTTCTCCCATTTCTGATATGGAAGGTATTTTCTGCCATCTCTTATAAGGGAGGAAACTTTTTGGCCTTCCAGTTTGCTTTCCTGCAAGTCAATCCCCTGCTGAAAAGGGTTCTAGTCTAAAAGGGGACATCCCTTGGGAGCAAATTCTTTCCTTATAGTCATTCCAGAAAAGAGGCAAAACAATTTTGAAAGTTACCTCCCCCTAGCCCGCACCTCCTTGAAAGAGTACCAATTCCTTATAATTTTAGGATAAGTACAGTAAGGACCTAAGGTGTCCAAATAGTTAAGATAATTATGGTAAACAGTACACATAAACCTTGTAAAACTGTCAAAATCAAACATAAGGAAAACAACTTACATTAAAATATTTACCAGTTTACCATCCTCCTCACTGGGTGGCTGGCTACTCTTAAGGAAAAAAAATTGCTCCCTTGGGGATCAAGAACTTTCCTTTAAGAGTTTGATACTGATTATTTGTTTTTTCTTTAAAGTGTACCATATTTACCGTATGTATTCAGACAGACAGGCCTGAGCGAACAGTGTAGACCCAGATAAGATGCCTCAGAAAATGGCATCTCATCAGGGTTTACACTGTTTGCTACTCATCCAGCAATTTTTAGACACAACATCAGGTAGTAAATTGTACTTTTGTTTGTTTGTGTTGCAATTTTACGGCCCAGTCAACCCATCTGGGTCATGTCAAGTGCAGTCATTTTACCTAACCACACTTTTTACCTCTAGGCGGTTAGCTAGTATTGTGCACATTCTTTCGCCAGAAACTGACAACTGTCCTTTTTGAATCAGTGCAAGGGAGAGAATGACCATAGCAAATATTTCATGATCAATCTCCACGAAAGAATGTTGCCGACCTCGGTGGGGGTCGAAACCGCGACCTCCTGGTCTCCAGTCGGATGCGCATCCAACTGAGCCACTGAGGCCGGCAAAAGCAAAGATAATTTATAAAAAAAAAAAAAAAAAAAAAATAAGCATCACAGTAATTTGCATCACTAATAATTTCAAACAAGGCCACAAGAACACTTTTTAACCCTTAATCTTTTAACAATCACAACTGCAGTAGATGACATTTGAAATATTTTATTTTATTTTCCAAAAGAAAATAAGCCTTGGTATTTCATGTGAATCATCTGCTCAGCAGATGATTCACATGAAATGTCAAGACTTATTTTCCATGAAAAATAAAAAAAATAAATAAATAGAACGTTGTTTGCTACAAATTTTGCTCGGCACCTTAGGGTACCCCTATAAAATACTTTCTACACTGTAAACTGCATCTTTTTGTTTTATTATTTCCCTCTACTCCCCCTCGCCCACCCAAATTGTCCAAAGAAGTCCTATACTGACAGGTAATAATCTGAATTAAATATGCATAGAGCTCATCCACATCCACCCACCTGGCCCTGCCGCAATCACCTTAGGGCAGAACTTTTGGTGAATACTACATGTAATTTCAATTTTTCATGCCATTTTATTTTATATACTATATGATTACGTCTGGAAAAAGTATAATTTTGACCCTCAAAATACCTGCACCACACCTGCAGGGGTCGGACAAAAATTATATGGCCATGCACATCAACATAAGTATCCTATTAAAGACATGCCTAATTTTCAAACTTGTAATCTTACTCGTCTAGAAACAGAATCACAGAAAGATGGACAGATGGTCAAATAGGTGATATAGCAGGGACCCTTATGAAATAAATTTAGTAACATGATGAGATAGGAACCTGGTGAAAAAAATGATGTCACAAAAACATGCAAAATAATAATTACCCAGAAATGAATCTGTTTCACTGAGCAGAGGTTCATGCTAAATCAGTGAGTTGAGATTCATAAACCTAATTTTTATCAAAGAATACCGAGTACAAAACTGGATAATATTATTGCCAGTTGGATTGGTGTAAATGTTAGTCAACTTTGCATACTCATCACGAAAACACGCCTATATCATTTTGACCCCCTTTAACCCCACATTTATAAAGAAAAACTGGGGTTTACAGGGGTATACATTATTTTCCTTATTTCTGCTCAAAACATAGATTGTGGGTACTTGTTAGACCCGCCTCCTTGAGGCGGGTCTAACAAGTACCCACAATCTATGTTTTGAGCAGAAACATGAAAAATATCAGAATTTTTTATCTGTAAATTTTCATTTTTTTGGTGGTGAAGTTTTCAGTATATTTGAATAGGCATGTTTTCATAATGGATAAGTATGGTACAGCATTACACTTCTAATATTTAGATACATCAAGTAGTAAATCAGTCGGATGTTACAAATTCTAGTCCATCTGACTGGTACAAATGTTACTCAGTTGGAATAGTACAAATTTTAGTCCAATGGACTGTACAAATTTTATTAAGTTGAAATACAGCAAATTTTAGTCCATTGGACTGGCATAAATTTTAGTCAGTTGGAATACTACAAATTTTAGTCCACTGGACTGATACAAGTTTTAGTCTGTTGGATAAATTTCAGTCAATTAGGTTGGTACAAATTTAGCATAAGTATGGTACAGAGCAAAATTTAGGACAGCTATTGTATACATTTCTGTCCGGACTGATCAGGCCTTTCGTAGTTCATCAATATATGCTACATTATCCATTAATTCTTTATACTGGCAATGAAGACCCTGAACAGTATATGTAAATGCATAGGCTGATCCTGAACTTTGCTGTTTGTTTACACAACAAACGCCCTTTCCTCATGACGCAGCACATGTACATTTGTGTCTCTAATAAATACAAAGTTCTGTAATAAAAGTAATATTGACTATCTACACAATAACAAATATCATTGGAGCCAGGGCATGACAAAACCTGCAATAAGACCTGTGTTACCAGCAAAGACTCAGATCAGCCTATACATCTACCAAGTACGGCAAGGGTTCTTGTTTATCCCTCTTTGGTTAGCAGGGAGGCTGCAGAAGGAACATGCCATCAGTGAAGA
The DNA here is from genome assembly GCA_964016985.1 of Anodontia alba. Lineage (NCBI taxonomy): Eukaryota > Metazoa > Mollusca > Bivalvia > Lucinida > Lucinidae > Anodontia > Anodontia alba. The sequence continues at coordinate 8,162,863 of OZ024824.1, forward strand.
CTCTGATCAGACTGTCTGATGCACAGGCTGACTTGTCTTTGCTGGTCGCACAAGTCTTACTGTAAGTTTTGTCATGCACTGGCTCAATTATTATTAACCCTCAAAGCACTCAGCAAAATTTTAGCAGATGAAATTCTGTAATTTTATTACTTTTCAGAAAAAATAAGACAACACTTCATAGGAATAGTCTGCCTAGGCAGACGATTAGCATGAATTGTCAAGCCTTATTTTCTCTAAACAATAAAAAAAAAAATAAATAAAATAAAAATGTCATCTGCTGCAGTTGTGATTTACACTTTAAGGGTTAAATTAAAATTATCACAATGAAGTTAAAATAACTCCAGTCATATATTTTTTCAAGATGCTCTTTCAGAAATATACAATCATGTATATTATCTTTCCAGACAATGACATGGAGTTTTACCATATTTACCCGAAATATTCAGGCAGATAGGCCTTAGCAAACAGTGCAGACCCAGCTCAAAATGCTCCTAACAGGACCAGTTTCATCAGGGTCTTCACTGTTTGCCATTCATCAGTATTTTTCAGAAACATGATCTGGTAATAAAATGGGAATATTATTTTAAAATAAGGACGATAATGAACTAAGGAGCCCAAATATTTAGAGTAATTATAGTATCATAGCTCCAGATAAGGTCCCTTTTCTCACTGAATTTCTTATTTCTCTATGAAACACATTTTTGTGGATATTCATTAGAAGCGCCTCAGAGGGTCTTCTCTAAAAGGCAAGAATTTGCTCCCCTTGGGAGCAAATACTTTCCTTTTGGAGTAGACCCCTTGAGGCGCTTCTAATGAGTACCCACAATATATGTTTTTGTGGAGAAATAAGAAAAATATTTAACTGATACTTGCGCTTATCTAGCTATGAGTATGTTTCCATTATGGACCCATTATGGACTCACTTGTACAATCTATTTACTCACTTGACCATAATATCAAGAGTTGATCTTTTTTTATTATTAACTCCCCGCTTTTCACTGTAACTTCACTAATTATGCTGACCAGAGTAACACATAGATCTTGGACAGAATTGCTGTTTTCAACCAAAAATACTTTTTTCTTATTTATCCAGAAAACCATATGTTGCGAGTACACTACAACCTCTTTATTACACGATTTGTTATAACACCGTTTTGGATAAAAACACGGTTCAAAGATGGATCCAAAAAATGTATAGGTTAAATTGAAAAATGACCATAAATGGTCATTTTTCAATATAATCTATACATTTTTGTTTGGATATAACACGGTTGTTTAACTCACATGGTTTATGCAATGGACCCCAACAATAGTGTTATAAAGAGGTTGTGGTGTACTCATAAGAAGCACCACAATGTCCCACAACATACATTTTCATTTATAAATAAGAAACATATAATGTGAATACCTTTTCTATCTATACTAGAGCAATGGCAAATGTTTTCTTCATCAATAGCTGGATCGTTACATCAGTCAGTCAGCTATTGTGTCATTCAGGCGCTATGCTCTTTCAACGAACATAATTCCACGAAGAACAATTTCTGCTTTTCTCAGTGGTAGAAGTTATTTGTACCCGAAGAACAAGGGTCTGAAATTATTTCAATACTGTCATTGTCTGGAGTGGTGGCCCCACTATCTGTGGCACCATTAGAATTGGTGGGAATTTGTAGTCGAGCACTATTCAATTTACTTGGTGTATATGTCACTGAACTAGAGTTTGTAATATTGACTGGTGTATTTGCTGGGGTAGGGGGCTGGACTGGGGTGCTGGAGCCCGAACTGGCTCCCGATGCAGAAGGGGACACCTGGAACCCTATGATCTCTTTAACTGAATCAGGTAGTTTTTTCGCAGCCTTCAGTTGAAGAAAGATTCCCTCGGCTTTCTTTAGAGTGTCTTCTAAATGGATAGCCAGTGTCATATCATTTATATGCTGAAAGAGAATATAAACGATTGTTCATAAATGAGCTTTATAATATTGCATACATAACAGAGACAGACATTAAAAGATTCTGCAAAACTGTATCCATGCTGCTGGTGCCTTCTCACAATAAAAAATGAAAATACAGTATTTACCATAAGTTTCCAACAAAAAGGGAAAGGAATCATATAACCATACTGCTTTTATTCCTGTCCTTTAAACTTTGTTCTTGTGTATAATATTTGTTGCATGTCAAATGAAGACCAGAACAAAATATGTTTAAACCAAATATTCCGACACCTTAGCTCTAACCATACATGCAGGTACAAAAAAAATTGAATCGGTCGATTTAACTACCTGTTAATGTGTCTAAAAACAGCTGGATTAGTGGCAAACAGTGTCGACCTTGATTGGATGGTGATTTGGTGTTTTATGTAGAGAAATAAGAAACCCATTATTAACCCATTGTAGACTGAATAAACTCCCCCACACTGTATATTGGAAGAGTCCAATTTGAATTTTAGGTGCATCAGGCTACAAGAGTTAGACGTTCATAGAGAAAAATGGCTAAACTATTTGCAAACAGTGGAGACCTGATCAGATGCCGCATTCTGCGGCATCTGATCTGGGTCTGCACTGTTTGCCAGATACCCTTTTAGGGGTCTCCAGACTACAATGGATTAAGAGTTGTACTTTGTGGTATAAAAATAAGCCACAACATAAGAAAATGTATCTTCCAACAATGTGTACCTAATGAAGACTCAAATCAACCTGCAATCTGTCCTGTCTTATCAGACTCTTCATTGTCCGCATGAAGAATGTTTGCATCCTTGGCTATCCAAAATGTGCCCAGTGAAGTTTCAGATCAGACTGCACAAATGTGCAGTCTGATCTGAATCTTCACCGGGCGCACATCCAAAGGTACAGTCTCGGACATTTGTTTGAGTTGAAGATTTACTACCCAGTCAACCCATGAGGGTGATGTCAAGAGCAGTCAGTTAACCTACTCACACTGTTCCTGGGCAGGCTTAGTCGTCTGAGCTATTAACCAGTACTTGTGCACATACTTTTGTCACTAACTGACAAATGCCTTTCTTGAATCAGCAGAAAAGGGAAAATGGCTATAGAAATATTTTACGTCTCCACTGAATTTATGTGGCCGAGTGGGATTTGAACTGGCAACCCCTGGATCTGCAGTCTGATGCTGTACCCACTGCACTATGGAGCCCGGCTCTGTGGAACCTGGGTCCTTTTCTCACACTGTGGCTCAAATGGTGTTATATCCACATTGGTCCCATTTAGGCAAACTACCATAGCAATACTCGACAGGTGGAACGTGAAAACCCAGACAAACACATACTTTCAGATAATGCAGTAATTGTGGAGGAAATTTCAAATATTCAAATAATAATGATGTACGCCCTAGCATTTGACCTGCTTCTTGGGAACACATGTTTCAAGATACATGACAGCCATCTCATCACATACAAGTCTGGAAACATAGCCACACAGATAGACTTCATCCTTTTCCGTAGGACCATGCGCAAACTTGTCACAGATGTAAAAGTGATCCCTGGTGAGGAAGTAGCTCTGCAACATCAGCTTCTTGTAAGTGACATGAGGATTGATGTGCATCCAAAATCCAAGCACAAGTTCACCCCTCGCCTCAAAGTTTGGAAGCTTAAAGACCCTCAGACAAGCAATCGTTTCCAGGAGGTCTTCAACTTGCATGTGAGCACATCTGCAGGTGTAGCTGATGGGGCCACTGAGGATATCTGGAACAACATCAAGACTGGACTGCTCAAGACAACTGAGGAGGTATGTGGCACAACACGGCCACACCGTTGGCATCGTGAAACCTGGTGGTGGAACGAACACGTGGAAAAGGCCATTGCTGCCAAGCGGACAGCTTTCAAGGCCTGGAAGGCTGGTAAAGGAACTAGGGCATCATACGATGCAGCCAAATGAAATGCCAGACATGCAGTGCACCATGCTCGTCAAGAAGCCGACAAGAAGGTCTACGAGAATATTGACCCCAAGTCTTCAGAAGTCTACCGCCTTGCTAACCAGTTTAGAAGAGAGAACACTGATGTTGTTGGTGACAAACCTGTGAAGAATGATGCAGGAGAGATTTCAATGAGCGAAGACTCAAAGCATAAGGCCTGGCTGGAGCACTACCAAAGGCTTCTCAATGTTGTTTGACTGGGACCCAGACCACCTGTCACATCAATCACCAGTGGAAGGCCCGCCCATCCCAATCACCACTGATATGGTTAAGAAGGCTATCTCGCAGATGAAGGCAGGCAAAGCACCGTGCCCATCAGGCATAGTGGTGGAGATGATAAGAGCAGCCGGTGACATGGGCGCCTCCATGATCCGTGACCTCGCAGTTGCAATCATTCGTGATGGCAAGGTACCCTCTGACTGGGAGCAGAGTTTCATTATCTGCCTCTACAAGGGAAAAGGGGATGCATTGGAAAGGGGCAACTACCGCAGTCTCAAGCTGACAGAGCAGGTTATGAAAATCCTGGAGAGGATTGTGGACGGCCTCATCAGACAGTTGGTGTCAATCGACGATTCCCAGTTTGGCTTCGTCCCAGGCAGAGGCACTACAGACGCAATCTTTGTTGTCAGGCAGCTGCAAGAGAAGTATCTAGCTGCCAATAAGAGACTCTACATGGCTTTTGTAGACCTGGAGAAGGCGTTTGATCGAGTGCCTCGGAAGGTCATCTGGTGGGCGCTGAGAAAACTTGGTGTGGAGGAGTGGATTGTGCGACTGGTGCAGGGGATGTATGCAAATGCACGGAGCCATGTCCGTGTTGGTGAGGGGTACAGTGAAGAGTTTGAAGTGAAGGTTGGTGTTCACCAAGGATCAGTACTCAGCCCACTGCTCTTCATCATTGTGCTTGAAGCCTTATCACGAGAGTTCCGCTCTGGGGTCCCCTGGGAGGACCTCTATGCCGATGACCTTGTTATCATCGCTGAATCACTTGAGGAATGTGTCAGGAGGCTCTTGACTTGGAAAGAAGCAATGGAGAAGAAAGGACTGAGAGTAAATGCAGGAAAGACAAAGATCATGATCTGCGGTACGGGACTGGACCTCCTGCAGAGTTCAGGCAAGTTTCCATGCGCTGTCTGTTGCACTGGAGTGGGCAGCAACAGCATCTTCTGCAATGGCTGCAAGCACTGGGTGCACAAGAAATGCAGTGGGCTCAAGCGCTTGAAAAAGGACCCTGACTATAGATGTACACGGTGCCAGGGAACTGCACACCCCTTGGATGGCAGACCACAGAAGGAAGTCCAGGTCGGACCTGACAAGCTTGAGGTGGTAGCTTCCTTTTGCTACCTAGGAGACATGCTCTCAGCAGCAGGTGGCTGTGAACTTTCAACCACAACACGTGTGAAAACCGCCTGGAAGAAGTTCTGCTACCAGTCCTCTCTTCACGCCACCTCTCTTTCAAAACACGTGGCCATGTGTACAGCTCTTGTGTGCGGAGCGCAATGCTCCATGCCAGCAAGACTTGGCCATTGACAAAGCCGAACCTCCAGCGTCTGCAGCGAAATGACAGGGCAATGATCAGACAGATCTGCAATGTCAGGCCGCAAGACATTGTCACCACCAGGTCCAATGATCTACTTGTGCGGCTTGGCATTGAGGATCTGGACCTCATTCTGAAGGAGAGAAGACTTCGATGGTATGGACATGTGGAACGCTCCAGTGGTGCAATCAAGACAGCCTTTGACATACAGGTTGATGGAAAGCGTGGGCCTGGGTGGCCCAAAATGACATGGAAGCAGCTGACAGAGAGGGATTGCAAAGAGTGGAAGCTCTCGGCTATCAACCCTCATGATAGACGTACCTGGAGATCTGGTGTGAGATCTGCCATGCGTGCAGCAAGCCAGCTATCTGGAAGGGGGCCCACTGATGTGGATACTGCCCCTGTACCTGCACGTTAATCAAAAATCCTATTATATGATATGATTTCTTGGTAAGCCTTTTGCAGTGAGTATCCACAACATATGTTTTGGAACAACATATTAGCCATGTTATTGGAAAAGACCTGTTACAGCATATATGAACAGCAAAAGTTCAGGCGAGAACTAGACATGGCCTCTATAAGAGAATGTGAAACATACTAAACCACTGCTTTGACAGAAAGGCCAAAGATCCTTTTTTTCTCATGACATGGCTTGTATGTTTTTGTATGAAAAAATTCCGAATACTCCATTATCTGTACCTATGAACATGACCTTCACTGTCTAAATATATTCATACTTTGAGAATATTTCTGATTAGACTGCATAGATATACTGTTATGGAGACCATTGCTCTGGATGAGATAAGTTGCTTTTGCCAATATAAAAGTATTGATATTTTTGTTCTCTAAGAAATTATATTTTGTGGGTGCTAATTAGAAGCACCTGCTTCTAATGAGTACCTACATGTATGCGTTTGAGGTGAAATAAGTAAAATATTTATCTAGATACTCCTCTCATCCTCAGCTATGTGCTCATCATTTGTATTTACCTTGAGAATTTCCGTAATTCCAAACTTGTTTTCAACCAGTGTTGATTTCTCTCCATCAAGTATGGCAAGACAGATCAAGAGGTGGAAGTTCTTACATGGCCTATCTGTCCACAAAACCTTAAATATAAATCATATGACATAGGTTTATAGAACTTTCTGGCAGACCAAAACTAAATTTACCTAAAGACTTCTATAGGTAAATTTAGTCAATGACTTCAAATATCAAAATGTTTTAAAATATGTGATTTTTTTTTTTTTTTGTGGAGACTTGTCAAAAATGTAACATTATGAACAAGGCAAAATATTGCGGTGCAATCAACATTCAATGTTTGGAAGAAACATGTACCTAATCAAAGTGCCAGATAAGGCACTTTTTTCAAACAAAAATTGTTGACTTTTTTCTTACTTGTTCATAAAAACAAAGGCTGTAAGAACTTATCAGAAGCAATGCGCCGAGGCACTTCAAATGAGTACTCACAACGTATGTTTTCATGAAGAAACTTGATAAAATATTTTCCTGATAACCCCTCTTATCAGGAGCTATGCTAATTCTGAGCAAACATCTACAGACAAAAAAACATTTTTGTACAAAGTAGGTCAGAGGTCAACATATACTTATACACAACTATTACTTATATACAGCAACTAATTTTTAATACACAACACACTGTCTGCAGTAGATGTACCCATCTATGCTGAATGGACTCTTCTACCTCAATTCTTTGGACAGGTCCATTTCCAGTAGAAAGGGTGTCTGGTTACTTTTTATTATTACCATAATGATAATTTCTAGAAATTTATGTTTTAATGCAAACAGGGTAGACCCTGATCACAATACTGATGAGATTTTTCTTAATTTTCAACCAGAAAATAGGCTTTGACATTTCATGCATTAAAGTAATATAATCAATTTGCCGTCTGCTGAATCTGTACAGAGAGGTTAAGGTTAACGCTTATCCTGCTGAACATGACAACCCCTACCTTTGCAAACAGAGTAGATCCAGATCAGATGGCTTCTGAAAAAGCCATCTGATCAGGATCTACACTGTTTGTCATGCAGTTTGTGAACTGAATGAATATATTATATCAAGTAATCTGAATAGTGGATAGTCAGAAATGGGTGTGGCTAAATTAATTTATTCAGCAGGATAAAGGTTAAAGAACAGTAGTGATTTCATGAATTTTGGACAAAATGACCTTATTCAACGAATAAATGAAGCACAAGGCTGTATGCAATATGTGGGCAATGAAGACTCAGATCAGTCTCCACATTCATGCAGTCAGATCAAGAGCCTTACTTGTCTACTTGCAGAGTCTATAGATACAATATACAGATGAACAGAGAAAGCCTGGAACAGACTGTGCAGATGTACAGACTAATTCAGGTTTTCACCGTTCACACAAACATTTGGAAATTTTGCAAATTAAGGGGACTTAATACAAATGGTAAAATTTATGCCATTTTTGACAAGGGAAATAACTTTTGTGACTTCTTATTTATCTTTCTGCACACCAAATCCCTTCTGAAAAGTTTACTCTAAAAGGGAAGAATTTGTTCCCAAAAGTAGACCCCTTTTCAGAAGGGGGGCAAAAACAAATTTGGCAAAGTTGTATCAGTTCCCAGTAAGCATCAATGAATGAATCAACTTACCTCCCATAATCTCATTATGTCGCTGAAAAGGAATTCTCTCTTGAACGCTATTAATAGCCACCGGAAACAAAAGTAGAAATTCCCAGAATCATGACTCTCTGAAATGGTGAATTTATACTGTTAATCTAATATATGGGACTCAAAAGGCAAACATATGTTTTAGTGTATCTGTGTGCAGTAAAGGCCTAGATTAATATATGGGCTGCACAAGATGAAAATGTGTTTTTTTAACATCTGTATTCAGTGAAGGCCCAGATCAGCCTGCATATCTGCACAATTTTATCAGGCTCTCAGGCTTTGCTGTTTGCTGTCCAAAGCAGTTCTAATGAGTACCCAGATGCTTTCATATAGAAATATCAACCCTTGTCACGCTGAACATATAGAAAAGTTAACCCTAGTCCTGCTGAATCCGGATATGCCCTGTCTTTGAAAACAGTGTAGGTCCAGATCAGTTGGCTTCTGAAGAAGCCAACTGATCTGGATCTGCACTGTTTGTCATTAAGTATGTGAGTTTGTAGGCTGAAAATTAGAAGTGGCCGTGGCATCTTAATTGTTTCAGCATGAAAAGGATTAGAAGAAAAAATACCTTAAGCTACATGTATATATACTATAGTCCTATACAGATTTTTTTTTTCAGTAATTTTCTGGTTTATAAGATTCTAGGAAGATATATTAAATCTTAAAGTGCTAATCACAACTACAGCAGGCAACATTTTTATTTTATTTTTATTTTATTTTATTATTATTTTTTTCAGTGAAAATAAGGCTTGACATTCATGAAAATCCTCTGCCTAGCAGACAATTCACATGAAATGCCAAGCCTTATTTTCTCTGAAAAATAATTAAAAAAATTAGGATTTCATCTGCTACATTTTGCTTTAATAGCCCTTCAAGGGTTAAGCAAACTATATTGTATTTAAACATACTTATTTGGTACTTTTGTTTATTACAGAGCAATATAAAAAGTTAAAGTTTCTCTCATATTTACAGAAACTTGGTACACGTATTGCATCTGATAATTTATGCTCTGTTCTTGTTGCTGAAGTGGGTCTAATGTCAGTATTTTAGTCACTTCAAGACATTGCCATCAAATGTATACAACATTTTACCCATCTGGATGAAGGATTAACAGCAGTTCCAGATAAGAGGGGGTATTTACACAATATTTTTCTTATTTCTCCCTGAAAACATATATGGGTTTTCATCAGAAGCGAATTACCAATGTGCTTCTAATGCGTACCCACATAGCAGGTTTTTGTGGATAAATAAGAAAAATCTCTGGGCCCAGTTGTTCGAAAACTTTGATCATTAAATATTGCATATACGTTAACATTTTTGCTGAAAAAATGCGAGTAGCTTTTGCGAATTCTCAAAAGCTACTCACATTTTCTCAGCAAAAATACCTGTGAATTTGATATTGTACTTACTAGAACAGTTAACATTTTGACCACTAATGAGCTCATTAAGCTAATGATGCTCTGAACAACTGGGCCCAGCACTTTTTAGTTGAAAAAGGTGCCTCACTCAGCAGACAGCCATTTATTTTTTTTTTTATTTTTTAGAATGGGTAGGTTCCAGTTGCAGTCTGTTATAAACTTACCTAGGTAACTACAAAACTCTGGATCTACATATTGCATCAGTTTATGTATTTCAGCCATCTGGTGTTTCATTTCTTCTTGACCAACAGTAAAATTCCCATGCTGTAATGAAATAAAACAACTAAATAAACTTCAAAGCTGAAATGAACCAGAATTCCATTTTATTTTTAAAAAACAAATTTAACAGAAATATATGAAGGATTTAGTTTAGTTTAGTTTAGTTGGGTTGAGTTGGAGTTTAACAGGCCAGTCAACACTGTTAAGGTGATGTCAAGCTGGTAATTTAACCTACTAACACTTTTCCTGAGCAGGCTCTAAGCATTTAACCAGTACTTGTACAAATACTTTTGCCAGTAACCAACAACTACCCTTCTTGAATCAGCAGAAGGTGGATAATGACCAGAAAAACGGTTTCATATAATAAATCAACACAGAAGTTAAGGGGCTCAAATGGTATTTGATTCAAAAACAGAATGAAAAGTGTGTAAACACTGATCAAATTGTGGCAGAAAAGGCAAAAAATATATACACAGTATTGTTATAATGACCATTGTTACAATGATAATACATGCAATAAACGTGGAAACAGACCTCTTAAAGCCAGCCAAGATAATATAAGTAAACAAGAAAACAGAATCACATCTGCCAACACCTCCCAACAGCTGAACCAAAATACTATTCACATTTTCAACCAGTCATTAACTCTTTTGGCGCCAAATTTCAGACTACATTTGTCGTCTACTTTGTTTTTTTCTTTTTAAACAAGATGAGCCATCTCATCTGTATCTACGCTGTTTGCAAAAGCCTATTTCAACTATCTATTGGAAAGAAGTTCATATGTCAAGTTGAAAGCCTGAATGTCAAAGAGTGTAGATCCTGATGAGACAGCTCATGATGAGCATCTCATCTGGATCTACACTGTTTGCAAAAGCCTATTATTATTGCCTATGGCAGTGAAAGAGTTAAACCATAAACATATGAAACTCCAGATAGGGTGCCTTTTTCTACAAAAAATTGTAGATATTTTTTTCTTATTTGAAAAAGTATATTGTAGGTACACATTAGAAGCACTTCAGGGAGGAGTGCCTCAGTAAGGCACTTCTAATGAGTACTCATAGCATATAATTTTAAGGAGAAATAAGAAAAATTACAGAGATATGACTGGACAGACAATGCCAAAACAATATCCCTCTGCATTTGGTAGGCGATAGCTAATCAAGTTAGAGATCAGAAACAAAACACTGACTGGCAGACACTCTCATGGTAAAACATAACACCCCAACTATAGTGTGTGTGGGGGGAGAGGGGGAGGGGGGGGGGGGGGTAGGTATTACAAACGAAAGGATACTGAATGGAAACGAAGTTCTGACATAAAAAAAAGAATGGTTTATTTTCATTCCAACCTCACATGAATTTCTTACCATTCTCTCCATTAGCCCTGCAAAGCACCAGAATGCATCTACTTCATTCTCCATGACAACTAGAATTGGCGATAACAGATCACTCATACCCTGAACATAACCTGGAAATAATTACACTGTGTTAATCTTTACTGCATAAATAACTGTTAATCCTAAAGTGCTAGGCAAACTTGTAGCAGACAACATTCTAATTTTTTTTATTATTTTTCACAGAAAATAAGATTTGGCATTTTAAGTGAACTGTCTGCTAGGATTCATCCAAAATGTCAAGCATTATTTTCTCTGATAAATACAAAAAGAAAAAAAAAAAATGTCTGTTGCAGTAATGATTAGCACTTTAAGGGTTGAATATGAAGGTCAAAATCAGACAACAGAATTGATGACATCCTACACATAATAAGCAAATGTCTACACTGTTGTTATTGTCAAGCAGATGTTTCATGCCATCAGGCACCCGAGGCACATGGAGGCAGTTTCAAATGCTTTAAGAGTATATGTACAACCTTGCTTTTATGGATAACCATGCATGCTTTGTGCCACTGTCTGTCACCAAGTTCCACCTTATCCACTTTTTATACTCAAGCTAAGGCATGCCAAATATGAGCCACTGTTGGTGTACCAAACCAATGGAATGGTCTGCTTTTACATACCCGAGCAGAGTTCAAACCAATAACACTCCATTTGCATGATCAATAACCACTAAGCCACTTAGCCCACATATCTACTCTGTGCTAAAAACACAATAATGAGCCCTGTTGTGAGAAAAAGGCACTTCAGACTTTCCACTGAATCAATATTTCAGTGCACATGCCCGGTCCCTTACCACACTGCATGTCTAGTTCACATAAGAATGGGTATCAGATAAAAAATTTCTTATTTCTGCATGAAAATATATGTTGTGGGAACTCATTAGAAGTGCTGCACAGAGGCACTTCTAATGAGTACCCACAACATATGTTTTCATGCAAAAATAAGAAAAATCTCAATACCTGTACTTTTTGGCCCCCCAAAAAAGCATCTTATCAAGAGCTATGCTAGTTCTTGGGTGAAGTTTCCTCTTGGCCTACTGTTTACTTAAGCAAACAACATAGATTCTGGTAGTACTAAGCTAATACACAGGCTTGCCTGACCTCTGCTATCTGCATATGCTATAATGACTCTTTTCCCATGACTTGGCTCATATTATAAATACATGTAGATCATTGAAGCCACAAACTTTGTGCGCTTCAAAAATTTTAGTGATTCAAGCAAAATATAATCAAACAATTTGAAATCTATATTGTGTCTCAACTGACTTGTTGTATTATTTGACAATTCAGAGGATTACTGCAGTCTAGTCTGATTTCTAGTATAAAACTGGTATGAGGAAGAACCTTTCATTATATCAAAAATGAAATTAATTTGCAGAACTAACTCAAGAAATACCATTCAAAATTGTTGACAGCAACATTCTCTATTAGTTTTTATCTTAGTTTTCAGAATACATGTAATAAAAAAAAAAAGACTTAACATTTCAACTTACTTCCATTTATACGAAATGTCAAGCTTTATTTTCTACTTTTCAGTGAAAATAGGGCTTGATTTTTTGGTATATTGTTAGCCCTGAAGACAATTCACATGAACTCTCAAGCCTTATTTTCACTGAACAATAAAATATTTTGGAATTTCATTTGCTGCTGTTTGTTCTGATGATAATATCGGTTTTATGTCTCTTTCAATATTATTTTATTTAAGTCATATAGAGATGGCACAAGGGTATTATTGGAAAGCTTTGTGCAGTGAAGTACTGTAAAATCATGAGCTGAATTCTGCCTCTAGTAGGGTTTGAATTTGGGACCACGTGATCCGAAGTCAGCAGTGCTAACCGCTTGGCCAAGCAGATGCTTTTTGCTGCCATTTTGACTGGCCATATAAGACCATTCTCTAGAACAAAGCGTGTCAGAAACTTACCTAAATCAAAGTTATACATGCAGTAAGTCATCAATATATCATTTAATACTTGTAGATTTGGATTTCCTTCACCTTCGAAAAACTTGTGAGTTCTATCTGTTCTTGTTACATCTTTCTCTGAAATGACAAAACAAACCTCAAATAAAATGTGTATCTATGAACTCATTTGAATTTACATTGGAACCTCTTTATAAGATGGTTCATTATAAGTTAATTCGGATATGACAGTTTAAAGGTGCACCCTAAAAGTGTTGTATCCAAACAAAAATGTATAGATTATATAGAAAAATGACCATTTATGGTCATTTTTCTATATCATCTAGACATTTTTGTTTAGATACAACAGGGTTGTTTAGCTAACACAGTTTTCACTTTGGATCCCAGTAATCATGTTATAATAAGGTTGTGGTGTATTTTAAAATAGAATATTGCTCAAACACAAGCTATATATGTGACGCATGAGCAGGGTTCATGTTTCATTACTGTTCATAAACTGACTCAATGAAACCAAGTTTTTCATATATTTCATGTGTCTTTTTCTCTCAAGGGATCTTTCTTATCAGAATTTATTTATCTTCACTACAGCTGATGTTAAGTACTGTAAATGTCCTAAAATTTTGAACACTTTATTCTGTGCTATTAGGACAAAACTTTGCTTTTTATGCAGTTGTTTCTTAACACAGCGTAATGGCAAACAGTGTAGATCCTGATCAGACTGCTCCTTCAGGAGCAGTCTTTGAAGAAGCAGTTTGATCTGGGTCTGCACTATTTGCATATGCCATTTTGTCAGCAACTTTGGTGTACAAAATTTTGGACACTTACCATACTATGTGGTTGCCATAAAAATGTCTCCCCATTTTGCAAGTTGGTGCCACTTATATTGCACCAGCAAAAACTCAGATCAGCCTACATATTTTTGCAATCTGGTCCATCTTCACTTGGCACTCCACAGACAGAATAATCAGAGTCTTTGCTGGGTGTACATTTCATAACATACATATCATACTGCAGATCATATATTATATTTGTCCAGTATGCTGTCTAATGATAAACTTACCAATAAGTTGCTTTCTTTCTTTGAATAAAGAGAATCTACTTTCTTGTTCTGATCTAATAGTAGTCCACTGGAGTTTCATACGGAAATAGTCATCTCTGAAACAAATGTCATAGCCCTAGATAAAAGAGGTTATTGGTAAATATTACTCTTATTTCTCCATGAAAACACATGTTGTGGGTACTCATTAGAAATGCCTCAGTAAGGTGCTTCTAATGAGTATCAACAACATATGTTTTTGTGAAGAACTAAAAAAATATCAATATTTTTGGGTTGAAAAAAAAAAGCCTTATCTTGAGCTATAAAATGTTATACAATTCAACATAAAGGGCAATTCACTGTATAAAAGTTATCTTTAATAGTGACAAATCTTCTATGAAAATGAAAGTACACTAAAATTGCAAGAAAGATAAGATCAAAGCCCCATGTACATGTACTTTAATACTTAGCATTTCTGAAAAAAAAAATTACATGCATATACCTTAATACTTGATATACTGATTTAATAAAAGATTAAAAAAAAAAACAACAAAAGAATGTTCCACACAAAATACTTAGCTTATATCTAATAGGTCATTTCATGACAGTACTTTTCCAGGAAAAAGTAAGGACAAAATTTAAGAATTTAAGATAAAAGTTTTGACTCCTCAACTGATTGACAAATACACATAGTTTTATTGCAGAATTATGGGAGCTTTTTCTTTTCGCTTCTCACTTTGACCATACATGTAATTCAGTTTTTTGGCCAAATGGTCACATTTTCCCCATTTCTATTTACAGTCCTGTATGTTTTAAACCCTTAATAATAACTATAGAAGATAACACTTTGAACTATTAGTGTTCTATCATACATGTATGTGGTCAAGGTTTCAAGTAGGCTGTTCACATATTTACACTTCAACTTCATGACTGACAGAATCAAAATTAGTTTATGCTCAAAATTTAATAATTTTGGAAACTTTCCCCTAATCAGAGCAAAAATTACTGCTGTATGAAAGTTTATTCAAAAAGGAGTACACTGGAACCTGTAAATAAGAAGGTTAATTATAAGAAGGTTTCAGATATAAGACGGTTTAATGGTGGACCCCACAAAGTGTTGCAGCCTAACAAAAATGTATAGATTATATAGAAAATGACCATTTAGGGCCATTTTTCTATATAAGCTTTACATTTTTTGTTTGGAGACAACATGGTTGTTTACACTAGGAAAACAGCCTATTCAGATATATAGAAAATTTCACCTCCAAAAACTGAAAATTTTCAGATGAAAAACTCTGATATTTTTCATATTTCTGCTCAAAACATAGATTGTGGGTACTCATTAAAACCACCACAGTGAGGCAGTTCTAACGAGTACCCACAATCTATGTTTTTGAGCAGAAATAAGAAAAATAATGTATACCCCTGTAAACCCCAGTTTACTACATAAAAGTGGGTCAAAATTATATAGGCATGTTTTTGTGATGGCTAACATGGTTTTCGCTTTGGATCCCTGCACTAGTGTTATAAGAGGTTGTGGTGTACATTGTATGGTGTGGAAAGTCCTACTATAACACTTTCATCATACACACATTTTCATTTGTTTGACATTTAAAAGACTTTGTGATTTCCTACAATGGACCACAGAAACTACTTACAACCGTCTTTTTCTGGCCTTGCTTCTGCTGGCATAGGTTGAGTCCCACTCATAAACATTGAGTAAAAACTTCCAGACATCTATCCTTATAGAAGGATCCATACCCTGTATGAATAACACATACACTGGTTAGACAAAGAGACATGTATTCCAATCAGATTATTAGTACCAGGAAATAACCTAAACAAAAAGCACTGAGCAGAGCATTCCTCTAGTGTTTGAAATTCAGTGTCCCACGGAACTTTAGATCTTTACATTAGGAGATCTTTAATACTTGGCATGCTGGGTAAAAATTTCAGCAGAAAAAAATTTGAAGTATTTCTTCTTATTTTTAGAATACCGAATTCAAATATCAGTAGTCAGCATTTTATTTATTAATTTTTTTTCAGAGAAAAATAGAAAATGGAGATAATTCACATGTAATAAGCACTATGAGCATCTAATTAGACTCAAGTTTCTTACCCCTCTGAAGATTTGGTCTTTCACCTCTTCAACATTTATTATCTTTCCTTCTTTGTCCATGTGCTTGGACCACTGCTGTGATGTCAATGGATCTCCACGATTTACGTCTGGTCGGGGTGGCAATTTTGTCTGAAATAAATGAATAAATACTTCAAAACAAAGCTGTAATGAATCAAAAGCTAAAAATTGTTAAAATTATTATAAAAGAAAGCCACGTTTCTTTTTTATATCTACTTTTTTTTGGTTTTATTTTTTGTTTTCACATGCTGATTTACATTAACCCTTGCCATGCTGAAAAAATTAAGATGCCATGCCCACTTCTGATTTTCAGCCAGTCAGATTACTTGATCCAGGTTGTTGATACAAATTCACATACATTGTACTTAACAATGACAAACAGTGCAGATCCAGATCAGCTGGCTTCTTTAGAAGCCAACGGATCTGGATGTACTTTGTTTGCAAAGGCAGGGCATATCCTGGTTCAGCAGGGCCAGGATTAATATTGATATAAAGAGGTATTCAGAAACTTTTACTATTTATTCATAAAGTGTAATGCAAAAAAACAAAAAACAACAAAACATTCTCATTTCTTTTTTCAGAGGAAATAAGGCATGACATTTCATACAGATGATTCACATGAAATGTCAAGCCTTCTTAATTCTGGAAAATATTTCCAAATGTTTTCTGCTGCAGTCATGACTAATACTTTAAGGGTTAAAAGAGTCAACAATGGGAGACTTAACTTCCCTGATTACTCTCTCTCTCTCTCTCTTCAAGATTAAGAGACAAGAGCACAAAATGTACGATTCATTCATCATCTGACAAATGCTAAACCATGATTCATCACTTTACATGATTTAGCCATGCCTTATAAAAAAAAAAAAAAAAAAATACCATATTTACCTCAAGGGTTGAAGGGGACTGGGTACTGGATACACTTGGTTGAGTTTCCACAATTTTTATAATGCGGCCGTTTGTAACTTCCTATTTGGTTTACTGCACATCAAGCCCCTTCTGAAGAGGAGTCTACTCTAAAAGGAAAAAAATTTGCTCCCACTGGGAGCAAACTCTTTCCTTTTAGAGAAGACTCCTCTTCAGCTGAGGTAAATGATTTTGACAGAGTTATATTCCCTAAAAGTGTAATCATTGCCCTTTAACATTAATAATGGTTCAGTTTAAACTTATCCACAACTCAGAATCTTGGAAGATTCACTTTTATCTCATACATCCTGATGGTACACATATTCTTTGTCTGTTATGGTAGTTACCTTTGTAACAACTTCAAAACCAGGCTCATCCAAATTACTGATCTCCATTCCTGGAATGTCTTCATTCAATTCCTCTGGTATACGAGATGGTATCTCTTCTATCTCAGACTGCATTAACACATCCCGCAGGAAATTGGTAACCCGTGAAAAACTACCCATTGTCGTAGTGTATGGGTCCTTTATAAATTTCTGGGATAAAAATAAAGCATATGAGTGTCATGGGGCAAACTGTTTAACCTTTATACCTTGATACATTTTCATTAAAAGATATTTTAACTCTTAAAGTAGCACTCATAATAGCAGCAGATGACATTGTAATTCTTTTTTTTTTTTTTTTTTCCAGAGATAATAAGGCTTGCTATTGCATGTGAACTGTCTGCCTAGCAGGAAAATTGACATATCAAGCCTTATTTTCTCTGAAAAAAAAAATGTTTTAGAATGTAATCTGCGGCAACCCAGAATAGTGTATTAAAGGTTATCATTCTCCCAGAAAATGGTGCTTGACACTTCTATTCAAGATCATATGAGGATTAACTCCTATTTTCTGTGTGCTAAGTTTGCTGGAACATGCCAAGGTTAAACAATTTCCTTTTCCACAAGGAAAACATCCACGACTTTTCTGTTAAAAGAAAATGGTTAAAGCACAGTTCTGCAGACAAGCTAATCCAACCAAATTACATATGAACATACTGGAAACTGCTCCAAGACTCTCATACTTTGGGTAATCATATGATCTAGATTATAGGATTCACATCATATTTGTGCAGAAATTCGGAAAAGACAGGAAAGCATAAATTATTAATATTTTGTTCAGTACTAACAGATTTGTAACATGTAAAGTGCAGATACCTTGTGTATCTAGAAATCATCAAGACGAACATTTTGAGCAATATTAATGATGATTATTTAAAAAATGTGACCTCTGGAGTGATAACAAAGTTTTCCTTTGATTTGGCCTGGTGACCTAGTTTCTGACCCCACATGACCAAGTTTCAAACTTGACTAAGAAATCATGAAGACAAACATTTTGGGCAAGATTCATGATGATTGCTTCAAAAATGTGACCTCTAGAGTGTTAACAAGTTCTTCCTTTAATTTGGCCTGGTGACTTAGTTTTTGACTCCAAGTGACCCAGTTTCAAACTTGACCTAGAAATCATCAAGACAAACAATTTGAGCAAGATTCGTGATGATTGCTTCATAAATGTGACCACTAGAGTGTTAACAAGGTTTTACATTGATGTGGTCAGGTGACTTAGTTTTTGACCCCATGTGACCTAGTTTCAAACTTGACCTAGAAATCAGCAAGACAAACATTTTGAGCAAGATTCATAATGATTGCTTCAAAAATGTGACTGCTAGAGTGTTAACAAGGTTTTCCTTTGATTTGGCCTGGTGACCTAGTTTTTGACCCCAAGTGACCCAGTTTCAAACTTGACCTAGAACTCGTCAAGACAAACATTTTGAGCAAGATTCATGACGATTGCTTCATAAATGTGACCTCTTGAGTGTTAACAAGGTTTTCCTTCGATTAAGCCTGGTGACCTAGTTTTTGACCCCAAGTGACCCAGTTTCAAATCTGACCTAGAAATCATCAAGACAAATAATTTGAGCCATGATGATTGCTTGAAAAATGTGACCGCTAGAGTGTTAACAAGGTTTTCCACAGATTTGGCCAGGTGACCTCTAGAGTGTTGACAAGTTCTTCCTTTAATTTGGCCAGGTGACCTAGTTTTTGACCCCACATGACCCAGTTTCGAACTTGACCTTAAAATCATCAAGAAAAACATTTTGAACAAGATTCATGAAGTTTGTTTCAAAAATGCGACCGCTAGAGTGTTAACAAGGTTTTCTGCTGATCTGGCGTGGTGACCTAGTTTTTGACCCCAAGTGACCCAGTTTCAAACTTGACAAATTCATCAAGACAAACATTTTGAGCAAGATTCATGATGATTGCTTCAAAAATGTGACCACTAGAGTGTTAATAAGGTTTTCCTTTGATTTGGCCTGGTGACTTAGTTTTTGACCCCAAGTGACCCAGTTTCGTACTTGACCTAGAAATCAGCAAGACAAACATTTTGAGCAAGATTCATAATGATTGCTTCAAAAATGTGACTGCTAGAGTGTTAACAAGGTTTTCCTTTGATTTGGCCTGGTGACCTAGTTTTTGACCCCAAGTGACCCAGTTTCAAACTTGACCTAGAACTCGTCAAGACAAACATTTTGAGCAAGATTCATGACGATTGCTTCATAAATGTGACCTCTAGAGTGTTAACAAGGTTTTCCTTCGATTAAGCCTGGTGACCTAGTTTTTGACCCCAAGTGACCCAGTTTCAAATCTGACCTAGAAATCATCAAGACAAATAATTTGAGCCATGATGATTGCTTGAAAAATGTGACCGCTAGAGTGTTAACAAGGTTTTCCACAGATTTGGCCAGGTGACCTCTAGAGTGTTGACAAGTTCTTCCTTTAATTTGGCCAGGTGACCTAGTTTTTGACCCCACATGACCCAGTTTCGAACTTGACCTTAAAATCATCAAGATAAACATTTTGAACAAGATTCATGAAGTTTGTTTCAAAAATGCGACCGCTAGAGTATTAACAAGGTTTTCTGCTGATCTGGCGTGGTGACCTAGTTTTTGACCCCAAGTGACCCAGTTTCGAACTTGACAAATTCATCAAGACAAACATTTTGAGCAAGATTCATGATGATTGCTTCAAAAATGTGACCACTAGAGTGTTAATAAGGTTTTCCTTTGATTTGGCCTGGTGACTTAGTTTTTGACCCCAAGTGACCCAGTTTCGAACTTGACCTAGAAATCATCAAGGCAAACATTTTGAGAAATATTTATGATGATTGCTTCAAAAATGTGACCTCTAGAGTGTTAAGTTTTTCCCTTGATTTGACCTGGTGACCTAGTTTTTGACCCCAAGTGACCCAGTATCGAACTTGACCTAGATTTCATAGGGACAAACACTCTGGGCAAGTTTCATCAAAACTGTGACCTCTAGAGTGTTAACAAACTAATTGTTGACAATGGACGACGGACAGAGGGTGATCACAACAGCTCACCCTGAGCTTTTGCTCAGCTGAGCTAAAAATTAAAAAAAAATCTGAAAAAAAAAAAAAAAAAAAAAAAAAATCTGAAAAAAAAAAAAAAGAAAAAAATCTGAAAAAAAAAAAAAAAAAAAAAATCTGAAAAAAAAAAAAAGAAAAAAATCTGAAAAAAAAAAAAAGAAAAAAATCTGAAAAAAAAAAAAAAAAAAAAATCAAAATGTCATCTACTATTGTGACTAGCATTTTACGGGTTAATAAGACTTCTGATTACCAGTATTTCTGAAGTGTGAAGTTCCTCATTAGCATGTTACTTGTTAGAAGTAATACATGTACATGTACCATAAAGCATTATACCTGGTAGGATAAACATTAGGGCCCAGTTGTTCAAAACTTAACCCTTGTCCTGCTGAACCCGGATACACCCTGACTTTGCAAGCAGTGTAGATCCAGATCAGTTGGCTTCTGAAGAAGCCAACTGATCTAGATCTGCACTGTTTGCCATTTAAGTGAATTTATAGCAACAATCTGGATCAAGTAATCTGATTGGCTAAAAATTAGGTGGGTGTAGCATCTTAATTCATTCAGCAGGACAAGGGTTAACGCAGTCGTAAGCTAATGTGAAGTTAAAATTTCTGTCTTGAAATATGACACATTGATATTTTTGCAGCAAAAATATCAATGTATTTGTAAATACCATAGCTACAACAGGTAATGAGTTTGTCATTAACGAGCTTGTTATGCTAACGAACAACTCTCCCTGGTTATGACAGATTCTCGGTAATTTATAATTTATGTTGTACAAGTATAAGAAGGATTAATGTCCGCCATTAGTTCAATAAAATTTTTCCAAAAAAGAAAATTTGTAGTGACAAACAATTTGAGTACTTCTGATAGGAATTTAAAGGAATAATTGAATATACAGAGTTATATACAGTTGTTCATGTTCAACATTTTTTCCTGAAATGCATAAAGTTGAACCTCAATGGTTCGAACATATTTGGGACCATGGAAATTTGTTCGAGATATGGGTAGTTTGAGCCACTGAGGGTTAATCATGACGCCAGGTCAGGAAGCAAATGGCAATAACTTTGGAATTTTTTTTTTCATCTTTTGACAATAATGTTATGTTGAGTGTACTCATTAGAACTGCATTGATGAGGCAATTCTAATAAGTACACACAACATACAATTTCATCACAAAATAAGGAAATTTCCTTAAATATTTTTTCTTGAGCTATCATAAAAATTTTGAAGGGAATCAAAAACGAGTTTGAATTAGCCATGGTGAATGAGCCATCAGTGTATTGAGGTTTGTAATTTGACGCTGCAAAGGAATAAAAATCTAAAAGGTTGCCTTTGGATAGAAAGAACACACAAAAGGAATATTGGAGACTCAGTTTTATTAAGTCTCTTCACATACAGCTATGCAGTTTATGAGGTTGTATAGGCCCTCTAGTACCGGCTTAAGCGGTATTCGAATTTCAAAGTAACCAGAATGGGCTCAATTATCCCATAGGAAATAGAAATATGAAGTCTGGAAAATCCCTGTTCTGCGACATGTTTAGACCTTCTGACATGCAAAGAGCATGTATTCTGTGCATGTCAGCTTGCATCAAAATATTAACGTTCACATGAAATTAAATAAATAACAACTACTGCAAGGGGTTAGTTAATAGTTATGAGAAATGACATTCATATTTCTTGTGGTTCATTACATTGCAATATGATTTTTTCTTATTTTTCCAGAAAAAAAGCTTTGACATTTCACATGAAATGTCAATTTTTTTATTTTTTTTTTCTGGAAAAAATATCACTGATCTGTCTGCTGAATTTGCCTAAAAAGCTCATTAGATCTTGTTTATTTATGTTATCATATTTAACCTAAATATTCGGACACCATAACTCCTTATAGTATCCTAACATATGCTTGTACCAACGTTTGAACAAGTCCATTTGGCTACCTGTGCGTCTAAAAAGTGCTGGATGAGTGGCAAACAGTGTAGACCCTGATTAGATGCTGCATTATGCAGCATCTGATCTGGGTCTACACTTTTTGCTCAGGCCAATCTGCCATAATATTTAGAGTAAATATGGAAAATATTGGGATTTATTTGCCTGTCTGAATATTTAGGGTAACTATGGAAACTATCAAGTTATATTTGCATGTACTTACAGACACAAGGTCTGGTTTGGAATCAGAAAATAACTGTAGCTCATCAAATGACATTGACAAGGCTTCTGGGTCATGTTCTTGTATAATAAATAGCCGACTATCATTGGGAGATCTGAAATAAAACACAAATTAGAGTCCTACGCAGAAAACTACACAGCTTCCGACATATTTCAGAATTGCATGGTGCTTTACACAGAAGTTGTAAATTTGCAAATGATTTAAAGATATTATAATGTTTAACTCATTTATTCATCTAAGGAAGTAAAGGGATGATGATAATGATTTGGGCCCAGTTGTTCAAAACTAACGACATTGTTAGTTAACGATTCGTTAAAATTGACATTGAGTGATACGCAAATATGCTGAAATTTTTTGCTGAAAAAATGTGAGTAGCTTTTGCAGCGCAAAAGCTACTCACATTTTTTCAGCAAAAAATATCAGAATATTGTATATTGAATCCGCTAAAATAGTTAACAAAATGACCCTTAACAAGCTCGTTAAGCTAACGACGCTTTGAACAACTGGGCCTTGGTGTTTTACATCCATTTCAACATTACTGAAGTCACACTGAGATGACAGAAGGGTGATGATGAAAGGCTCTGTGCAATGAAGTACTGTAAACAGGGTGGCCACCCTCAGTCAGAAACAAATTCCCTGACTTTTCAGTGACGTTTCCCTGACTAAATTCTATTTTTCCCAGACCAAAAGTGCTGAAAATTTAACAGACTTTCCCTCATCTTGCAGTAGATGGAAGATTAGGTATACATGTAAATATACCATTCTAATCAATTTCAGCATTTTCAGTTCAAAAGTACAATGTTTTCAATCACACAAAATGGATAAAATATCTGCCACAGTCCACCTGATTTTGGGTCAAAATCAGGAAATTCCCTGACTTTTCCCTGACTTTCTTAGTATTTGAAAATTCCCTGGCCATTTTGCAAAATTCCTTGACTTTTCCCTGACTGAAGAAAAATAAAATTTCCCTGACCAGTGTCTATACTGTGTAAAGTCATGAGTTGAATTCCGATCCAAAGTCAGGTGTGTTAACCACTCAGCCACCCAGACACTTCAAACCATGGTTAAGCAATGGAGTTGGCAAGTTACTGTCCAAGTAACGACTTTGTTTTTCAAAATTCACAGTGGGTGAATAATGGAAGAGGAATTTTCCCCAAATTGGACTATAATCAGTCATTATTTGTCAAAGCAGGGAATACATTAGAGCATGGACATTTTATCAGGTATACTGACATACCTTCATATAAGGGTACTTTTTTTTTTTTAACAAAAAATATTGATATTTTTCTTATTTCTCAATGAAAACAAATGATGTGGTTACTCATCAGAAGTGCCTTGCAGAGGCACTTCCAACAAGCAGCCATAACACCTGGCAAAATAAGAGAAATATTTAACAGCTACCCCTCTTATCTGGAGCTAGGCACACCAGACTTGAAGGAGCAGTCTGATCAGAGTCTATACTGTTTGCCATTCCACTTAGTACTTTAACCCTTGTCCTGCTAAATAAATTAAGATGCCACACCCGTTTCGAATTTTCAGCCAATCAGATTACTTGATCCAGATTGTTGATATAAATTCACATACTTAATGGCAAAGTGCAGATCTAGATCGGATGACTTCTTCAGAAGCCAACTGATCTGGATCTACACTGTTTGCAAAGGCAGGACATATCCGGGTTCAGTAGGACTAGGGTTAAGAAACAACTGCCTAAAAAGCCAAATTTAAGTAAACAAGTATGGGACAAAGTGTTCAAAATTTTATGACATTTACCGTAATTATTAATATTCTTTTTCTGATGTCAAGCTGAGACAACCTTATTTTCTGAGAATTTTTATGGGTGCAAAAATTTACCTTCTAATATGTACAAATTTTTCTAATTCTTTCAATAAGGCCTTGCTACCACCATTATGAAAGTGTACTGCTGGGTATGTGGTCCCGTCCTTCAGAATAAATATTATATATGCCCAGCCATGGTTTGGAGCACTTCTCTTAAAACTCTTCAGATCAAGGACGTCAAAACTGAGATTGTACTTCTTTCTCTCATTCTTCATATCATTCACTGAAATGTAAATAACGCATGTTGTGGGAAAATCCAATTTTCATGGGAAAACCCAGATTTTTGGAAAACAAAAGCAACAATTTCCATATGCAAATAGTGAAGACAATGAATATACTGTGCAGTTGCACAGTTTGGTCAGGTCCTTCACTATTCCCTAAAATAATGTAAGGACCTTGCAGAATTGTATTCATTAACAAATACTTGGGTGCACAGATGTGCAGATTTGTCTAGATCTTCCCGTATGAGAAGGGGCTGACTGTAAAAAATCCAAATCAGTCTGTGCAGCCTGATCAGGGATTTGGCTCTCTTGTATAGCTCCAGATAAAATACTCATTTTTTTTTCAACCAAAATGTCTAATATTTTTCTTATTTCACCACAGAAACATATATCAACTTCTGGGTACTACTTAGAAGCATCTAATGGAGGCACCCATGAGGTGCTTCTAATGAGTATCCACAACATATGTTTGAGTGGAGAAACAAGAAAATATTATGTGGATACCACCTCTTATCTGGAGCTATGTTAACAGTAGGACTTATATGTCAGTGCTTGTACTGAACCAAAGATCTGGAGTCAACGCATCACAAAAGCCCTAAAGCCTCACTATGACTTTCAAAATTTGCTAAACAGATGTCAGAATGTCCTTTATACAAAACTGATTTCATCATACAAGTAAAAAGCTAAATTATTTCAAGTATTTACAGACGACTTGTGAAGGAGAAGTATTTTGTGATAGATAGGTACACATTAAAATCATCCCTCTGAGGTGGTTCTAATGAGTACCTACCATATATGTTTTTATGGAGACTGGAGAAACTTATCCCAGAATTATAATCAAATAATAACATTTGATAACTCACAATACCCTACCTAATTACAGCATCATACCCCTAAAAGCACACAGTCAAGTAATTTTATAGTCTTCTGATTACAGTCTGTGTACTTTTATGTACTTCATACAAGCCTATGTTGTCGGTACTCATTGAGGCAATTCAAATAAGCACCAATAACATATGATTTGATATGGATATCATAAACATCATTAATTAACACCCTCAGTTCTCTGCTGATCTTTCTTTAAAATGTGCCCTCATACGGTGGATACTTTACTAGTTTTTCCAGTAATTTTGTAAAACCTAAGTGCACAGTGTGTGTCAAATAAGGTGATGGTGATTTACCTAGTTAGAATGCAAAGTAAAACAAACAAATTTTGGTTTTAAATTTCCACAAAATATCAGCAGGACTACTAAAAATACCATACTGAGGGATGTCATAACTTCCTGTTTAACTTTTTTTTTTGTTGTTTATATTTTAACCTTTAAACGCTAAGCAAACTGCAGCAGACAACATTGTAAATTTTCATTTATTATTTTCAGCAAAAATAGACATGGCCTTTCATGTAAATCATCTGCTAGGCAGATGATTCACATGAAATGTTAAGCCTTATTTTCTCTGAAAATAATAATAATAAAAAAAAAAATGAAAGTACATCTTTGTAGTTGTGATTTGTCATCTGCTGAATCTGCCCAGAGAGTGGTGAAGGTTAAATCTGTGGAATCACACAAGCTTCATTTACATGTAGCTCTTTCAAAAAAATTTCAAGTCAACAAACCTGGGTCTGATGAGCCCCTGTCTGGCTGATATCCTACAGAACTGATCATGTCCCAGTCCTGCTCTGAGGGCCCATCAAGGGAGATCACCTCTTCAGCCTTCCACTCAATGAAGGTTCCTTCAGGCTGTGAAAGTAGATAAAAAAGTTACACAAGAGTAGTTAGACAAATACTTCAGATCAGAGTTTCTAATAGAGCAATAATTATTAACGCTTGTCATGCTGAATAAATTAAGATGCCATGCCCATTTCTAACTGTCAGCCAATTAGATTACTTAATCCAGATTGTTGATATAAATTCACATACTGAATGACAAACCGTGTAGATCCAGATCAGTTGGCTTCATCAGAAGCCACCTGATCTGGATCTATACTGTTTGCAAAGGCAGGTTATACAAATGTATCTGGGCTCCATTGAATAATAGTGACATCATGTGATAAAACTATATACACAATATTTTAGAAATTGTAGACTCAAGCTATGTACATACCGCCAGATAAGAAGATTATCCAGATAATATTTTTCTTGTTTCTTTAGAAAAAAAACTAACAAAACAACAACATATGTTGTGGGTACCTATAAAAGTGCCTCATGCCTCACCGAGATGCTTCTAATGAGTAACCACATGTTATTGCAGAGAAGTACATGTAAGAAATACTACATGTCTATCAATATTCTTTTGTTGAAAAAAAAAAAGTGCTTTTATCTGGAACTATCATCTATGTATATACCAGTGCTACATACAGATAGTACCAAGTAAGCCCATGATCAACAAGATGAACGCACATGCTGACAAAGGCTTTTCTTGGTCACATTTACCAAAAGGAACCTTTCCTGGTATAAGACTTTTATATTACCTTTTCCAAACTTCTCATGAGTACCCACAACATATGTTTTTATGGAAAAATTATCCCAGAGTTATCATCAAATACTCCTCCTTAACAATCTTTTACATTCAATGGCCTATTATATTACCTTTTGTAAAAGATACATTCTGCCTGGCAAATGGGCATCTCTGTCTGATGTGTGAGTGTTAACATTGATATGGATGTAAACTCCATCTCTCTCATATAAAGTCTGCAACAGAAAAAGAATAAGATCTTAATTTGAGTAACCACATGTTATTAATGTTTGCTAAATTTAGCCATCTCAACCATCTGATCAGAAATGTGTGTGTGTGTGTGTGTGTGTGTGTGTGTGTGTGTGTGTGTGTGTGTGTGTGTGTGTGTGTGTGTGTGTGTGTGTGTGTGTGTGTGTGTGCACATGTATGTATATCCATTCGTCAAAATGTTTCGGCCTTAAAAGTATATTACCGGTATTAATTGTCAACATCATGAATATGATATAACTTACATCATGTCTATAATCATCTGCTTGACAACTGATTATCATTAGGACTACCATAATCCGATAAGCAGTTATAAAACAAGTTCTTAGTTACAAGTGAAAGTAATGCCCACAAAAATTACTCAGTCAAAAAGAAATTACTTTTGATGTTTCATAACTAAGGGTTTTTTTTTTGTTTTTTTTTTAACCTTACATGACCAATCAAAAAAATGCATTCATCCATTAATTACTATTAGTCTCTGAAGTAACTTTTATCAAAGGATCTCTAGATGTGGAGAAAACTTCAGTTTATTCAAATTTTTCTTTAATTTGTCGACACTGTCAGATTGTCTGTGTAAAATGTTTGACGAAATTGGTTAAGCATCAGATCTTACTTAAGTATCAGTCCAGAATTAGTGCATATCACATATGTTACAACCTTTTTATTGGTTTTAACCGCATCACATACAGGTCTCTACCTACGGATAGAAGCACCTGCGGGCACATTCACATGATATGAACCAGTCCATAAAATGTGATAGTGCCCGCTCTGAAAACCTGTGTGAAAAGCACACATCTTTAAAAGTAGCAACATGTTTGTATAGTTCAACAAAATAAGCAAAAAAGTGCCTCGTAAATGATACATGTGAACAACGACAATTCAGAAAGGATTGGGCAAATGCCCAGATAAAACTGAGCATTATTATCAGGGTTTTTCTTGTTATTGCCTGTATGATTAGCATGATAACTAATTATGTGGTCAGCTTCATACATTTTCATCTTCATTGCTACCCACAAGACTACCTTTTTTCATGTATTTTACTTCATTTATGAAGTTATGTCCATTTCATCTCATGAAAACATAATGAAATAAAATAGTTACTGTAATGCCAAAGAGTGTTTTCAATACAAAGTTTTGATTTTTTTTTCATTAAGATGGAAATTTGACCTTATCCCATGCTTGTCACTTTTGTACAGAAAAGGTGAAAAATGTGGGACTAGGAATGTATGGGTGAAATTACATGATGTATAGAGTTGGATTTTGGCTGCTTATTGCACAAGCTGATTGGTTCTTATATTCGAGATATCTGGAGACACGTTTTTCATGGCCAATTTCCATGTGCTTGTCGACTGACACTCAAAAATTGCAAGAGCTGTTCAATGCACTAAAGGCAATACAAACCTAGCTGGACACTATGAGGTTTATGGACTGCCCTCCGGCCTGGGCCTTGATCAACGAAACGGAAAGGATATTACTATTGCTTGATTAGACCACAGTATTTTGGTTCAGAACTTTGGGTTATTAGGCCAAAAAAAAAAAAAAAAAAGTATTAGATTCTCAGATACCGTCGCATCTGTCCAAAAGGTCCCGCATATATGATTTTTTTCAGTGACAAGTTTTTTTCTGACACACGAAAATACGTGACACTGGATTTTCATTACGAAAACATGCCTATTCAAATATATAGAAAATTTCAACTCCAAAAACTGAAAATTTTCAGATAAAAAAACTCTTCTATTTTTCATATTTCTGCTCAAAACATAGATTGTGGGTACTCATTAGAACCGCCTTGGTAAGGCGGTTCTAACGAGTACCGACAATCTATGTTTTTGAGCAGAAATAAGAAAAATAATGTATACCCATGTAAACCCCAGTTTTACTGTATAAAAGTGGGGTTTAAGGGGGTCAGAATTATATAGGCATGTTTTCGTGATGACTCGCTTACCTGAGAATCATTTCTAACCAAATTGCAATCTAGACCACAAACATATGGCATTCTTACTCACTTGCAAAGAAAATTGGTAAATTACTATGTGTTTATGTTGTTTGAGACTTTAAACTTGCAGACACAAATGTTGATAGATTTTAGATACTTCTGGTAGCCATTTTGTTAAGCCAAACAAACCCAAATGTCCAAGAATGTACATGTATCCAACCGGAAAATCAAAAAAAAAAAAAAAAAAAAAACCGCCTGCACGCATCTGTTTTTTGAAAAAAGTGTCTGAGAATCTAATAACTTGTTTTTTTGGGCCTTAGCATACCAACATATCAAGGCATGATATTGATTCTGCCTTCATCACTGAATTACTATGATTTCAACCACATCACTAGCAGTGGCACTTAACATATTAGTTTGAGCTGATCGGAGGCCAAGCTGATTGATTGTGTTTGGGCTTAACGACATGTCAACCCTTGAGGGTAATTTTGTGTTGTCTCCCAGAGAAAGGAAGAAAAGAGAAAAAAAGATAGTGGAAGAGATGAAAGAGAGGGATAGGGAAGAAAAAGGAACAGGAATGAAAGTGAAGAAACAGAAGAAACAAGAATATCGGTGAAACCGATGGATGCTCCCCGAACATGCAATAGTCGGAACAGGAAACATTATCCTAGATAAAGAGCGGTATACTGTGTATACTCACTGTACTTCAAAATGGAGTATCACAAAACCTGTTGGTCGACAGATAAGCTTGCCTGAAGGCACTGTCATACAAACATCAGCAACATAAAAGTTGGAATAAATGAAAGGAAGTGTCTTCAGGTACGATTCCATACCCCAAGATTCTAGACGATGCTAGAGCGATGACAAAGATTTTTTCTAAAAATAGCTGCAGTGACCTTGACATTGAGCCCAGGACACTGGAAATTGAAAATGCTTGAGATGTTATCATACTTAACATTTTTGTGAAATTATATTAAAATCCATCAATAAATCAAGGCACTAGAGCAAAAACAAAGTTTTTCTAAAAATAGCCACAGTGACCTTGACCTTGAGCCCAGGACCCTGAATGTCGAACATGCTCAAGATATTTAAAAGCTGCAGTGACCTTGACATTGAGCCCAGGACACTGGAAATTGAAATTGCTTGAGATGTTATCATACTCAACATTTTTGTGAAATTATATTAAAATCCATCAATAAATCTAGGCACTAGAGCAAAAACAAAGTTTTTCTAAAAATAGCCACAGTGACCTTGACCTTGAGCCCAGGACCCTGAATGTCAAACATGCTCAAGATATTATCATACCCAACATTTGTTTGAAGTTATATCAAAATCCATCAATAAATGTAGGCACTAGAGTGTTGACAAATTCTTTTCTAAAAATAGCCAGTGACCTTACACTGCAGCTTTAAACAAAGTAGCATGACTCTGTGACAAATCATCTAACCAGAAAGATTGAACAATATGCGCATCCCCTATTGCTGCTTAAGACTCCATTAAAATTTCGTTGAATTTCTGCCAGTATTTGCTAAGAATTTGCGTGGACACGAACAGTACCCTATATATTCATGCAGAACTCATCAAAGGGCAATAACTCTTGGAAAAATCATCGAACCAGAACACGCAGGTGATATGCACATCCACCTTCCATACTTAATATTCCCATGAAGTTTCAATGAAATCCGACTAGTAGTTTCCGAGAATTCGCGTGGACACGAACAGTACCCTATATATTCATGCAGAACTCATCAAAGGGCAATAACTCTTGGAAAAATCATCGAACCAGAACACGCAGGTGATATGCGCATCCACCTTTGATACTTAATATTCCCATGAAGTTTCATTGAAATCCGACAAGCAGTTTCCGAGAATTTGCGTGGACAAGAGCGGGACGGACGCACGGACACACGGACGCACGGACGAAGCGGCGACTATATGCTCCCCCGAAATTCTTCGGGGAGCATAATAAAACATTCCCCCTCTACCCTTACCTGCTACAAGGATAGCAGGCCTTGCCCTGCTATAAGCCAATATCAGTTGGATGCCCAGGTGACGTAAGATACAGGCCACCTTTGCACCACCCGACAACCCCGGGAGGCCCAGTTGACCCGTTTCTGTCCGGCCAGGGTAGAAAGAAAGAAACAGTACTATAAACATGACTGTAGATAAAAACATGATCATAGATAAAAAGAAAACAAGAAAAATACTGTACCATCCTATCAGTACTATATGACAGACCACACTGATAAATCCTATATGGTTTACTCTTCTTATAAAGTCTTTTTCGTAGGCTCAACATTTCTTTTAATTGAGAACCATATGTTTCTACATTTGTTCTTACTCTTCCTGGCATTTTTAAGACAAATATGCAGTTTAAAAACCTTTTTCCTTTGCCTACCGCTCTATCAACACATTTACAGGAACTTCTAAACTAACAAGCAAATGTCTTAATGCTCTTATATCACCTGTAATATAAAAACTCAAATCCACATGTGTCAATGAGTCATAGATCACCCCATGTAAACAAACATGCTATAACTGTAAAACTAAATAACCTGTGAGTATGAAAATTAGTGAAATAAAAACAAACAAACAAACAAACATTCGGGAAGAGAACTAACAGGCAGAGGTGCAAGGACCTTAACCTAAAATTCCCCTTCCAGACCATCTTTCATCGCTGTTCATCGCACCTGTCAAAATCAGTAATCTGACAGGACAGGGAAGCGATATGTTGGCTTTTTGTTTACAGTCCCTTGAAAACATTCGCAGAATTTATGAAATAGACAAAAACATCATTCAAATGTAAAAATGTTAAATATATCGATTCGTAGGAACAAATAGACATTTAAGTGAAATCTTACTTTGATTTGGCTTGCCATTTCTCAACTTTCAAGTTGCAACAGCCATTTATTTTAGAATATGACGTGCACCGCTTAGGTCTTCACGAATAAATACAATGCTTGATATTTAAACATTTATTTGCACAAAGTTAACTGTCATTATTTTAGTATATTTCGCAAATACTTAATAAAATAAAAATGCTTAAATTTGACTGACATGAGGATTTTTAATTAAAGTTTTACAAAGTTGTAAGCGTTTTTCTCGTGACGTGTGACGTCATATTCAGCCATGTTTTCATTGAGAAAAGAGGAGTAGATTGTTTTGGTTCCTGTTTGGGAAGAAAATAAGACATAAGCGTTACAGAAATGATGAAACCGTCCACTTGAGTCGAAATTCACATACTTTTAGTTCTATTTTAACTTTATAACAGACAGTTATGGCTGGAGTAGGTGGAGGAGGACGAAATTATTCTTTCAAAGTTGTCCTTCTTGGAGAAGGTTGTGTTGGAAAGACTTCAGTGGTCCTGAGATATGTAGAAAATAAATTCAATGAGAAACATTTAACAACATTGCAGGTAATAAATATCCCATACTAGAAAGTTGAATGTCACCCGTATATGTATATCGCAGAAAATGCGTGTTTGTGCAGTGATTAGTGCCACATGGACATGGATGTTTTTTATTTTTCCCAGTTAAGGATAATCTGTCGGCTGCCAAACATGGCGGCGTTATTTGCCACTACTACATGTCATAATAAAATACCAACAAAAGTCACAAATGGAATGCGTGTTTCACAAATTTAACTGATAAATGTCAAGGCCAGGTCACGGAAAAACAGCTTTTCTCACGCCTCATGAAATCTTAAAAAAATTTCCCGAAAAAAAAACAAAAATCCCGAATTTTGGTCAAATTTTTTGAAAAACTATGGTTGTAAATTGAAAAAACAAACAAACTCTGACTCGATCCGAAGTAGTCCAGATAATATACAGGCATGACAATTGCTTAATTTTCAGTTAGCCAAAAAGTGTTATTGTTTTGTTTTTTTTTGTTGATGCAGGACAGGGTCACAAACTGTAACGATGCAGACGAAAAAAAAAACGCATTATACTGGCTCTATTTTTATTATGATTCCCGCCGAATGTCACCTTGATTAACTATTCGTTTCCAATGAGCATCTCTTTAACAGTGACCAACATTATTGAAGTAGTCAAGAATAAATAATTATATTTTTTTAAACACTTTTAGCTTTGAAATTTCTGCAGTTGCTTCATGTAGTCACTCAACTACATGTACTTTTCAATCATACTATTTATATTTGGTATACAGATAGCAGGTACGGAAGATGTTCTTTATCCAAAATATTATATCCAGTACCATGTCTTTCTTCCTCCCAACATAAAGTCTTCTTTTATGCCCATCAGAATGGATACAGGAAAATGTACATTTGTATCTTGTTTTTGAATCAGATGTTAACCCTTGTCCTGCTGAATAAATTAAGATGCCACACCCATTTATAATTTTCAGCCAATCAGATTACTTGATCTGGGTTTTTGATATAAATTCACATACTTAATGGCAAACAGTGCTGATCCAGATCAGTTGGCTTCTGAAGAAGCCAACTGATCTGGATCTACACTGTTTGCAAAGACAGGACATATCCGGGCTCAGCAGGACAACAGTTAAACTACATCACAGTTTTTAGCTTTACAAGCAACAATTTCACAGGTATAGAACCTTGGAAAAATGTCTTTTTTCTGCCATTTTGTCGTGACTGCTTTAGCAAGCAGGAGCAGCATAGGGATCACTGTCCGGGTATGTATTTTCTTTTTTTGTTATTATTTCAGGCTTCGTTTTTAAATAAGAAGCTTAATATTGGTGGAAAACGTGTAAATTTAGCTATATGGGTGAGTAGTCAAGAGTTTCATATTTTGTATTTACCAAGAATTTATGGACATTTTTTATCACTTACACGTATCCTAAAATTTGAAGCCATTTGATTATGTGATGATTTGATGGATGAATAGCAACTGATGTAGACCCTGAGTAAACTCCCTGAAGCTCATAGCACCAGATAAGAGGGAGTATCTTATGATACTTGTCTTTTTCTTATTTCTCCATGATAACGTGGGTACTCATTAGTAGTGCCTGGGCAAAGTGCTTCTAAGGTTTACCCAGAATGTATATGTTTTCATGGAGGAATAAGAAAAATATCAATACCATATTTACTGAATATATTCGGACAGACAAGCCTGAGCAAACAGTGTAGAACCAGATGAGACAACACAGAATGTGGTATCTCATCAAGGTCTACATTGTTTGCTATGCATCCAGCAATTTTAGACACAAATTTGGGTAGTAAATTGTACTTGTTCAAATTTTAGAACAAGTATGGTAATGAGTTGAGGTGTCCGAATATTTAAAATAAACACAAGTACTTTATGGTTGAAAAATTTGCCTTATATAGAGCTATTGTGTTCCAGTATGAAAAAAACATTCAGTTTGGTTTTCTCCTGCAATTTAGCGTGGTCCAGTTGTTCAAAACTAATGCTATCATTAGTTAACATATCATTAAAAATAAAACTTTGATCATTAAATACGGCATATACGCTAATATTTTAACTTCGTAATACATTAACCTATAGATAATGTGCTATAATGTGCTATTCTATTCTGTTATTCACCCCCTCCACAGAAAAAAAACGACCTTTCAGTCGTTATAAAGTCTTAATTCAGAAGGTGCCTTTAACAGTTACCTGTATGACGTAGTTCCTCCCGCTCAAATGATCACGTGTCAGTTTCTTTTCTGTGGACTTTGAATGTTCAAGGATTATTATTCTGTGTTAGAAAAAATGGATTAAAATTATTCTACACGGTTAAAATTTTTATATCCTTGACTTTCTCTGGTTCTATATTCACTCCTTCTACTATCTATGTACTTATTTTCGAAATATCGATCTTAGATTTCTTGTTTTCTCAATGTTAAATTTCTTCCTTTGTTTCCGCGTCAGTCGATGCATTTCGCCCGCGGCAACTGTGGCCATTTAAAAGCTAAATGGGATACACATTTATCTTGTCTAACTTGTAATTCTTGCACACGTATCTCTCCGTGTTATATTTGTAGTTCCTGGACAGAAAAAGTTTGGAACCTAGCAGAAAGAAGACGCCTTCATGCTACTAGAAAATCAGTTATGACGCAGAAGAGAAAACAGAAGAAATCAAAGAAATCCAAGAAGTCCCAGTCAGACATGTCTGACAAGGGGACAGTTGATGGGAGCACCGCCCCTCATAGCTTTACTGCTCGGGGCAGGACCCATCAAGGTGGCAGCCTGGCGGACTTAAGAGTGACCAGGCACTAAGCCCACCAGTCACCAGTCATCCAGTCACTGGGCAACTTATCTCCGTTCATCCAGTCACCGGTCATCCAGTCGCCAGTCAACCAGTCACCAGTCAACCAGGCACCAGTCAACTAGGCTCCAGTCAACCAGGCATGGGTTTACAGTCATTCGCGTATGACCTACAAACACAAATTCCGCCTGGTTATATTCCTATAAATGTGCCTGTACAAAGCTACGCTCCGTCCATAAGTAGCCATATTTCACAGGGTAGTGTCCACAGACTATCCAATGTCTTTATTCCTGGTTACGAACGTTCTGATAGACTAGAACTTCCTAATCCAGCTTCTTCCTCTAGACAGATTATTCCACTCGAACCTGATTTTTCGCAGGTCTCAGATCCGAGTGTAATGATTGAGCCTCCAAATTCAAATGATTTATCTATCTCCAGACCTTCAAGGAAGGATCAGTCAAAAAGAGAGCATAAATCTAAAAAGAGAAGAAGACATCGATCGTCCTCTTCTTCTATCTCTACTTCCAGATCAGACTCTTTGAGTTCTTCTCGGCGAAAGAAAAATTCAAAGAGATCTAAGCACTCTCATAAAAAGAGAAGAAGACGATCGATGACGCCTTCTTCTTCATCAAATTCCTCCCAATCTCAACTTGACATTGGTAGATATACAAGGGCTCATAAATCTCCCCAGGTTGTTCAAACGCCAACTCTAATACAACCTGAGGAGACTAATTTTAGTCAAATCACTAATCAACCTATTAATTACGATCAGATTCAGCCGAATCTCACTCAACAGAATAAGGAGTCAGATTCGGAAACTGAATCCGAAGTCTGGTCATTTGATCGTGCGATTAACGAGGTCTTCCGGCTTCATCCTCCTGAGTTATGCCCAAAAACTCAGCAGGATCAAGCTCCATTAAAACCTCTCTCTGGGATCGAACAATTAATGGAGTCTCGTTCCACTCCATTACTTGTCCTCCCACAATCCAAATTAGTACAAAATACAACAAAATATATTCAAAATAGACTAGAATCGGACAAATGTTCAAGAGATTGGATTTGCCCGCAAAGCTTGGTTTCGGCTCTTGCTCCGACTAAATTCTACAAGAGCCAAAACCAATATTTGCCAACTGATAATATCCCTCAATTAGAAGCGGATGCGTCGCTCCTAGACATTTCTAATAAAGGAAGAGCTTCTATTCCGCTCAAGAATCTAGAAGCATGGGAAAGGAAGGCTAGAAAACTAGTCGCTATTAATTCTCATGCCGATCTATTTTCTTCAGCTGCCTTCCTTTCATTACAACAGGAATCGATGTCGGTTGCGGCCCTTTCCAGACTTCTGGAGGCCGTAGCCAAATCGATTAAACATGCTACTGCCATGTCTACACTTTTAACTACTGAATTATTCCAAGCTAGGAGGGACGCAGCCCTAGCTGCGTCTAAACTACTACTCGACAATTCCACATACGAGTTAAGGAACGCTCCTATTAACTCAAAATCCTTATTTGACGACAGGATAAAAGAAATAGCTAAATCAAACTTCGAAGCTCAACAGCAAAGGTTTCTAGCTTCTACATCCATTCAGTCACAATCTCATTCTTATAAGCCTCCTTCGCAGAGCAGAGCTTTCAAGATACCTAAATATCCTGCTAAACAAATAACATCCAGACCTAAACCTACGCAGTCGTATAGGTCCAAAAATATTCCTCAAAGCTCATCTTCTCACATTAAGAAAGATAATATCAAGAGGACTGGTAACATCCGTCAGTTCCCCTCCTCTAAACCTGCCTCTTCCTCCGCAAGATTATGAAGGCCCGCCCTTTCCACTGCCTGCTCTTCCGCTCGCGGACATTCCAGTGGGAGGACGATTGGCCCATTTTGCGAAAAAATGGGAGGAAATAACAGACAACAAATGGGTCCTCTCTATCGTACGAAACGGATTCAGGATACCATTCATCAAAATTCCTCTTTTGTCATCTGTTCCGATCAGAATGAGTCAATCCTCCTCCCCGTTTCTCAGAAAAGAGATCGAAAATCTTCTCAACAAACGGGCAGTGGAAAGGGTACAGAATCCGGAAACTCCCGGCTTTTATTCCCGGATATTCCTTGTGCCAAAAAAGAACGGAAAGTTTCGTTTAATATTAGACCTGTCTTTATTAAACCGTTACATAGAGAAACAAGCATTCAAAATGGAAACAGTCAAATCGGTAAGACAAGCGATGAGACTCAACGATTGGGCTGTCTCCATAGATTTAACAGATGCATATCTACATGTGCCGATACATCGTCAATCCAGGAAGTATCTTCGCTTCATACACGAAGATCAAGTATATCACTTTTCGGCCCTACCGTTCGGAATGTCCCTAAGTCCGTTAATTTTCTCGAAACTGATGGACGTTATTGCAGCTTTTCTACGCCAACGTGCCATATCAGTTTTTCCATACCTAGACGATTGGCTGATAAAAAATCTGATTCACAACCGTCTGATTACTCAGACAAAGATTTGCATTCAAACTAGGTTTTCTGCCAAATCTCAAGAAGTCAGACCTCTTTCCTGCTCAGAAATTCACCTTCATAGGTATGGAATTTCTGACGCAACAAAATTTAGTCAGGGTTCCAGCGGATCGTGTACAGAACCTAATTCTAACAATCAAGAAAATGATGTCAGCAAAACATGTATCGGCACGAACTTTCCTTTCTCTTTTGGGCAAACTCAGTGCTGCAGCAGACCTTGTTCTCCTGGGCAGACTGCACTTACGTCCTCTTCAGATGTGCCTGCTGTCAGTCTGGAAACCTCATATTCTTCCTCTCGATCACCCGATCTCGATAAATGGCATGATTCAATCTCACTTACAATGGTGGATAAACCCCATTCGATTCGAGACAGGGACTTCAATCCATCCTCCAGACCCCAAATTCTTCCTTTATACGGATGCCAGTCATTACGGATGGGGAGCTCATTTAGAGCCGACAACACTGTCCTTTCATGGTCGCTGGACAGAAAACCAATCCCAGCTCCATATCAATATGTTAGAAATGATGGCCATACGATTAGCACTGAAACAAGCCAAAACATTTATTCACCATTCTTGCATCATGATATCCACAGACAACACAACGGTGGTCTCATATATCAACAAACAGGGTGGCACTCATTCCCCCAATCTTTGCGTAGAAGTTTGGAAAATACTCAATTGGTGCCTGGAACAAGACATAGTTATCAGAGTACGTCACATCCCAGGCAAATTCAACATTCTTGCAGACCGCCTCTCAAGACTAGACAAACCTATCAAGAGAGAATGGGCTCTGGATCAAACAGTTGCGAATTCAGTATTCCAGATGCTCAACTTCCCAAATGTGGATCTGTTTGCGACAAGATTCAACCACAGACTCCCATTATATGTCTCTCCAGTACAAGACTACAAAGCACTAGCGATAGATGCCCTGTCCATGGACTGGAATCATCTTCATGCATATGCTTTTCCTCCTTTTATTCTGATACCTGCTGTTCTAGAGAAAATCCGACAACATCAGTGCAGAATAGTTCTCATAGCTCCGTTCTGGCCACAGCAACAGTGGTTCTCAGAACTTCTTCTATTAGTGTCAGCTCCGATTCGTCTGCCACTAATTCCAAGACTACTGACTCAATCCAAAGGAAGATTTGTACATCAAAACCTCCCAATTCTCGACCTTCACGCTTGGGAGTTATCAAACAATCAATCAGAGATAAGAAATTTTCACAAAACGTTGCAGATTTTGTCTCCAAATCAAGAAGAGCATCTACACAAAAAGTCTACGATGCAAAATGGACCATCTTCTCTAATTGGTGTCATACAAAAAAGGTTAATCCGATCTCGGCCCCTATTACAGTTATAGCCGATTTCTTAATCTTTCTTTTTTCGGAAAAGAAATGTCAGATTAGTACTATTAAAGGTTATAGATCTATGATCTCTAACACTTTAAAATTCAAAACTGGTAATAGAATCGGATCTAATCCAGTTTTATCTGAACTTATCAGATCCTTTGAACTTCAACGACCAGTACAAAGATCTCTTACACCTAAATGGGACTTATCATGGGTTTTAGTATGTCTACAAAAACCATCTTTTGAACCTCTTGATAAGGCTTCTAAATTTCACGTTACTATTAAGACAGCCTTTCTCTTAGCTCTTGCCACTGCTAAAAGGTGTAGTGAAATACATGCTCTAGCTATGGATTCACAACATTTAAGATTTAATCAATCTGATGGTTCAGTTTCCTTGATTCTTAAATCTGGTTTTTTAGCAAAAAACCAGCTTCCTTCTGTTAAACCAGATCCTATTGTTGTTCCTAGTCTTGCTCGAATATGTAAATGGGAACATACTGACAGACTTCTTTGCCCCGTTAGGGCTCTGAAATTCTATCTCAAAATGACTAGCTCTTATCGCCAAAATAGAACTAGACTTTTTCTTCCTATTGAAGGCAATAAGGATATTTCTAAAGATACTATCTCGAGATGGATATCTTACACTGTTAAACTTGCCTATAGGAAACTCACTAAACGAGATATCTCTTTCCTTAAAATCAAAGCTCATGAAGTTAGAGCTCTTTCCTCTTCTTGGGCTTTCTTCGACAAAGTTCCTCTCAATGATATACTTCAAGCAGCGGTTTGGAATAGTTCATCAACTTTTGCCAAATTCTATCTCAGAGACATGTCTCAACAAGCACAGAATCTCCAAAGTTTGGGCCCCATTGTAGTGGCCCAAAAAGTGGTGGGGGGCCAACAGCAATCAGCTATGGATGTGTAGACAATGTCAACAGCCCCCCTAGACCTGATGCTATACTAGAGAGGTACTAATTATATCTTTATTACATATATATGTTAACCCTGGATTACTTTATCCTTGGTTAAAGGATCTTAAAATTGCCTTAAGCACTAATTATGTCCTCATTATATATATATAAAAAATAAATCTTTTTAATAAGCCTTAATTCAGAAGTTGGGACTAACTTATTAGGAGAAATCCTCCCTCCTATTCTACAAATTCTAGCACATTATCTATAGGTTAATGTATTACGAAGTTAAAATGAAGTTTTTTAAAAGTAAAACATATTTTAACGAGTAATACTTAACCTATAGATAAGTATTTATCGTCCCACCTCCCTTCCCTCGCTCCTTTCTCCTAATTGTGTATTGTTTTACACATAAAAGAAACTGACACGTGATCATTTGAGCGGGAGGAACTACGTCATACAGGTAACTGTTAAAGGGACCTTCTGAATTAAGACTGAAAGGTCGTTTTTTTCTGTGGAGGGGGTGAATAACAGAATAGAATAGCACATTATAGCACATTATCTATAGGTTAAGTATTACTCGTTAAAATATGTTTTACTTTTAAAAAACTTCATTTTTGCAGAAAAAGTGTGAGTAGCTTTTGCATTTGCAAAAGCTACATGTACATACTAGAAAAATTAACATTTTGACCACAAACGAGCTCGTTAAACTAACAATGCTTTGAAGAACTGGGTCCTTGTCAGTATGAGCTGCAACGTGAGAAAAATCTTCCTGCTGACATGCATCCAGTGTAGACAATCAATCTGTGCATCTGTGTAGTCTGATCAAAGTCTTCATTGTCCACATGAAGAAACTTTACACCCTCTTTTTGTCTATCCA
The DNA here is from genome assembly GCA_964016985.1 of Anodontia alba. NCBI lineage: Eukaryota > Metazoa > Mollusca > Bivalvia > Lucinida > Lucinidae > Anodontia > Anodontia alba. The sequence continues at coordinate 8,204,151 of OZ024824.1, forward strand.
AAATGCACCCAGTGAAGATTCTGATAGTATGTTGCGAATGAGCAGGCTGATCTGAATCTTTGTGGGTGCACATATCTGAAGGTACATTTTCTAACATTAAGGCTCACGTATCAATAAGTTGGCTTTGTGAGAGGCAGACAGCCAACAGGTCCACAGGTGGACATGACATTTCAGTTTCATCTACATTGAAGGATGATTTGCAAGAGAAAAAAAAAAGGAAGGTGGCCATAGTGTAATTTTATTGAAAATGTGATCATTCATCTATAGGAGAGAGGATACATCCAGAAATCAAAAGCTCCCTTTGATAACTTAAATTATTAACCTGAAATGAGCTGTTTTATAATAATAAGCATGCCGATTATCAATTATTCAATGTTCTAAAGTGTCCCCTGTCTGAGTGACCAGCACTGCAGACTTTGAATCACAAGGTCTCGGGTTGGAATCCTGTTAGAGGCAGTAATCAGCTCATGACTACTTCATTTCATTGCACAAAGCTTTTCATTGTCATCCCTTTATTGTCACAATACAGTCAAACTTCAGTGGCTCGCTCTCGCCGGGACCACCAAAAAAGGTTCGACTGATCGGTAGTTGGAGCCATTGAAGACCAGCTTGGCAAGATCCATCTTTGTGTTCTATGATTTTCTATCATAGCTAATTTGGGTGACTTCCTGTATATTTATCGGTCATAATTTAAGCCACTTATTATCTCCTTCACACTTTCAGGGAGATAAAATAAAACAACAATAATAAATCTGTCTTTTAATTTTATTTACAAGATGAAAAGATTAAAATAACAAGCGTGGACATTAAGCAAACTTTGTAAAAGAGATACAATATGCATTTAGTCTAGTCATGAGAAAAGTTCCCATTAGCTAAGACCCGAACCAGCTTGCTCAGCTTATAAAACAGCTAGAGTCCTGAAATGCGGAACTTGATGACTCCATGAGGGGGTGGTCGGGTGGTGCGAAAGTGTCATGTATCTTATGTCACCGGGGCGTCCAGCTGGTATTGGCTTACAGTTGGGCATGGCCTGCTATCCTTGTAGCAGGTAAGGGTAGGGAGGTGATATTTTCATTTCTTCTGTTTCTTCACTTTCATTCCTGTTCCTCTTTCTTCCCTGTCCCTCTCTTTCATCTCTTCTGCTATCTTCTGTCTCTTTTCTCCCTTTCTCTGGGAGACGACACAAAATGACCCATAAGGGTTGACGTGTTGTTAAACCCCAACACAATCAATCAATTGATGACTCCATGCACTATACTGACAGAGCAGTGAACAACGGAGGTTCTGATTAGACTGCTCAGAATCGCAGGCTGTCCCACTCCTTTGGTGTTCGCAAATGGCGAAAGGCACGTTTTCTTGCCAAGCAACTTAAATTGACAACCTCTCAACATTAATCGATTGACCAATTGATCAAAGGGCGGCCTTAATTGAGCTCTCACCATTCAAGTACACCTGTGTTATGTAAACAGCTGTTTTGGCTCAAAGTGTGTTAGGATACTGATCCTGCGCCTGAGTGACCTCAATTGATTAAACATGGGATTTTTAACAAGGTAATTAGTGCAAGCCATCAATGGTATTTTACATAGATAATGCACTCTAGGGACCAGTCTTGGGGTTCGAGCTATCATCGTTCGAGCCAAGGGTGGCATGTTTAGTTGAAATGAATGGGGATTTTGCTGGGACTGGAAAGTCAGTTCGATCCAAACATGGTGTTCGAGCCTACTGAGTTCAAGCCAGTGAAGTTCGACTGTAATGTTGAAAAAGAAAATACCAAAAGATTATCATCATATTTACTGTGATTAAGTGTGCTGCTGCATTAGCACACACACACATATGCACACACACACACACACACACAACACACACACACACACACACACACACACACACAGAGGTCTGGGCAAATGCAGCTGACAATAAATTGATATTTGTTTTATTTAACCCAGAAAATAGTCCTTACATTTCATACAAATTGTCTCCTAAGAAAACAATTTGCATGAAATGCCAAAGCCTATTTTCTGGGAAAAGTAAGAAAACTATTTTAAAATGTCATTTGATGAGTTTTTTACCCAGCATGCTAAGTATTAAATTGTATTATCATAGCACTAGTTAAGGCGCTTTTTTCAATCCAAAAGTATTGATATTTTTCTTATTTCTCCACAAAAACATATGTTGTGGGTACTCAGTAGAAGTGCCTCAACGAGGTGCTTCTAATGAGGCGAGGTGCTTCTAATGAGTACCCACAACATATGTTTTCATGGAGAAATAAGAAAATATTTTCCGGATACCCTCCCTTATCTAGACCTATGTATTATGCAGTTGGTCACTAGGAAATACATACACTGTAACCTCGTTATAACGCTGATCGCTAGAACGCGGAAATCAGTATAACGCGGGTGTTCCATGGCTCCCGTTTTTTTTCTCCATAAATAAGTTAAAAACCAATTTTTTCTCATGAATTTTGGTAAAAAATTAATGTGTATTGGTTTCAAAGCTATGAGAAAAAAAAACGGTAAAACTGTCCGTCAATTAAGCGGATTAACGGTCCACTGCACTTAAATCTACCTGTTGACCTACAAACGTGAACACATGTAACGGTAATTGTCAATCACCCTTTCCAACGTTTACATAATACATTGTACAAACAATTACCTATACTGTCAAAACTGAGTGATAAGCGTTACAACAAACATAATTACTAGCGCTTTGATTACGCGAACACATTTCAGTGTCACAAAGTTGAGCAATTTCTGCCCTAACTTTATGCTGTTATAAAAGTGTATTGAATGCTGAGTGAAGACATTCCTATCCATAAGGTACATTCGCGTCCTTCGGTAAGACTTTCTCTAGCATCTTGCTTCATTTGTGTATTTCTTTTCATTATATTTTATTCTTATTTTGTGATTAATCATATGTTTTTTTTTTCAGATTAGTAGACTGTGTACATAAAAAAAAATAATAACTGCTGTTCCGCGGTTATTTTAGTGTGGTGTATTTATTTTCGGTGTCAGTGTTTTTTGTGTTCAGGTGATTTTATTAGTGTTGAAAAAATTTAGTGACGTGTTTTTTCTGTGTCGGTGATTTTTGTGTTCTGTTTGACTTATTCAAGTGATTTTATTAGTGTTGGAAAAAAACCCAAAAAACTGCGCTTGCGCTTCCGCGGTATTTTAGTGTTGTGTATTTTTTGGTGTCGGTGATTTTTGTGTATTCAAGTGATTTTATTACTGTTGAGCTTTCTCATGATGGCTACCACTCAGGTTTCGCGAAAAAGAAAGGCTTATTCTATCTTGAGAAACTACAGGTTGTGGAGAGAATTCGCAAAGGAGAGACGCAGAGGTGGCTAGAGTCTTCAGAATGTGCCACAGCAGCAAAGGTAGCTCACCTCCGCAATCTCCTTCACGATGCGAAGGCAGACGCACGGAAGAGATCAGCCCAACGGAAGATGACTGATTTTTTTACCAGGAAATAATACCACTAGCTCCAATGGCCGGAAAATAATGTAGGAAATTTATTTCTACACGAAGCAAGTTGCCAACGCGATTCTAACAATACCCACAATACAAATGTACAGTATGTTTCTAGCAAAAAAATCAAGCTTATCGCTTATTTACACTCCTTGTCTTTAACGCAATTCTGAGCAGAACATTTAAAAAAAAAAAAAAAAAAAAATTTTTTTTTCTGCGGTCACCCATCTTATTATTTTACACAAAATGTTGCTTAACTTCGTTAATTTTCCAATACACATAACCGCTCGGATAAACTTCCAATACACAGTCTGACGAGTAAAAAAACCAATAATAGCGATTAGCTGTCTCATTTATACATGGACCGATACAAACTTACGGTAAACTGGACAAAACTTGTCTGATTGATCAGACTAGGATAATAAATGGATTTAATAGATAAAAAACCTTTTGTATTAGAATACTTTTTATTGATCTAAAACATATTTTTCTTTTTGTCAGCAATACATGCACTGAAATCAACATTTTAAAATATCACAGTATTGGTGGGTGGGGTACACATTGTTTGACGACGATATGATGACTGTCGGTACCCCCAAAATTATAACGCGGTAATCACCGCTAACGTGGTCGGCTTTCTTGGACCCCAACACCCGCGTTAAAACGAGGTTACAGTGTATCTCCAGATGAGCGTGGGGTATCCAGATAATATTTTTCATAGTTCTCCAAAAAACATAGTGCTCATTAGGTGCCTCAGTGAGGCACTTCAAATGAGTACCCTCAACATATCTTTTCATAGAGAAATAAGAAAAATATCAACAGTATGAAATACATGTAGCAGTTTGCTGCAAAGAAATCTTTTTCCTTCTCATTCAGGATACAGCAGGTCAGGAAAGATTCCATGCCTTAGGACCAATATACTATAGAGATAGTAATGGTGCAATTCTAGTCTATGACGTCACAGATGAAGACTCATTTCAAAAAGTAAGTTTTATGATTGTAAACATGAATATGTTCAATGTCAAAAAGCAGATGGCTCAGTCGGGTGCACGTCTGACTGGTGATCAGAAGGTTGCAGGTTCGATCCCCGTTGGCTCCGGCAACATTCTTTAGTACAGATTGATCATGAAATATTTTCTATGGTCATTCCCTTCCACTGATTCAAGAAGGACAGTTGTCAGTTTCTGGCGAAAGAATGTGCATAAATACTGGTAAACAGCTAAGAGATTAAGCCTGCCCAAGAAAAGTGTGGTTAAGTAAACTGAACAGCTCGACATGCCCCTAATGGATTGACTGGGCCATAAAACCTCAACTCAATCAAAATCCATGTCAGATATGATTTACATTTCCAAGAAAAGAAGAGTTCAAGAAGTTAATGTGTTTACAAAGCTCCAGACAAGGCACTTGTAACAACAACAACAATAACAACAACAAGCCAGGCTTTATAGCATTCGATGTCTTACTGCAGACCCATGGGTGTCAAGTTCAGATCCCAGCTCTGCCACATAACTTCCTTGGAGATTGATTGTGAAATAATTTCTTCAGTCATTCTCCCCCTTCGACTGATTCAAGAAGGTCAGTTGTCAGTTACTGGCAAAAGTACATGTTACATACTCACAAGTATTGGTTTTCCTCTTAGAGGCCTAAGTCTCCCCAGGAAAAGTGTAAGTAGGTTAACTGAATGTTTCAGAATGATCTTAACAGTGTTGATTGGCCTGCAAAACTCAAACTCGAACAAACTCATCCACAAAGTACACATACAAATGTTTTCTTATTTCTCCAAGAAAATATTTATTGTTGATAGTCATTAGAAGGAGAACATATGTTTTCTAAACATTTGTTTTCTTGGAGTAATAAGAAAAAATATATGGATGGAGCTGTTTAGTTGCCTGCAGATTGAAATAAAAAAAAGTTGTGGAGAGCAGGAGAGCAGCATCAGAGGACTTGTTAAGGAGGAGTATTTGATGATAATTATGGGATAATTTTCTCCAGTTCTCCATAAAAAACATATGTTTTGGGTACTCATTAGAAGTGCCTCGCTGAGGTGCTTCTAATGAGTACCCACAACATATGCTTTTATGGAGAAATAAGAAAAAATATCCCATAATTATACTCAAATTCTCCTCCTTAACAAGTCCTCTTATAACACATCTCCCATTCGAGTACACATGAACTGCCATGACCCACAAAGCACAGCAGCCCCAGACTACAGGGCTGTGTCCTACGGAGCACACATCTGTTGCTTTAATCCACTGAAGTGAACAAGACAGTAGCAGACATCAAGTAGAAAATGTCCACCTAAATGAACACCCATGATTTAACCAAAATAAAATCAAGAAATTGAGCCGAAATCCACAGAGAATAATAATTGTTCCAGTGAGAAGAACGTTTTCTTTTAAATAACATGATTATTTAACAGAGATGTTAGTGTTAGCTAATTTTATACAGTATCGAGGTATTGATAACAGAATTCACCACAACATAACGTTTTTGCAGAGAAATAAGATAAATATATTTTCTTTTGATTGAGAAAAGCACCCTTTCTAGAGCCATGAAAATTATGTTAGAACATTTTCTGTTGATGCTTAAAGTTTAGATGCTTGTGTTAAGTGGCAGTAAAAAGTCAACAAAAAAACTACACATATGAAATTTTCTTGCAGGTTATTTTCTATTGTACAATCTTTTTTAATTTTCATTGTTCCATTTTACAGGTTAAGAGTTGGGTAAAAGAATTACGGAGGATGTTGGGCAATGATATATGTCTCGGCATAGCTGGAAATAAGATAGATATGGAGAAGGATCGACATGTAGCAGTGGCAGAAGCTGAGGCGTGAGTATGAATTTTTTAATCTTTGTCCCTCAAAAACCTGTCTACAGGCATTTTGTAGCAGTGGCGGTCCTGATCAGCCATTTCTCTAGAAAAGATGAGTGTCCAAATGTATATAAATATTGTGCTTATTTCCCCATGAAAACATACATTGTGGGTACTCACATTTCTCTGGAACTACTGCACCTAGAATCTTGAAATTTGGCACAAATGTTTTTTTTTTGTATTGTATAATTTTATTTTCAATTCTGTAAGTACATACAGTACGGCTCAGGTAAAAGAACCAATTTTTTTTTTCATTTCGAGGACCAATTTTACAATCCGCGATTTTCCGCCGAGTGGTTTGGAGTAAACCATTCCGAGTGAAAAAAATTTACTCGAAGTTATGCGCTCGATATTCCGAGGACATTAGCGGACCTCAGTGTACCCATGATATTCGGAGTGTTTGCGAGTATTTGCGAGTGGCGACAGATTATTCTGTACAGGTAAGTTTGACCACTCAGATCATTCTCTCAGTCGATAATCAAACAAAAATTGTTAGAACTGCGATTATAATACTTACCCTCGTTTACTAGTGCTGGCGGCAGCAGGATCAGACTGCAATATCCACTTACATAAAATGCTTCCGACAACCAACTCTGCGACTGATTTTTTTTATGTTTCAGCTGCGGAATGTCAAAGGGTATGGCCGAACAACAGCTGGTAGCCCCAATACGCAAGGCCGGCGACGTATTTGGCCCAAAGCCTCGGATGATTTCTAATCGCCCAGTTTTAGTTTTGGATTAAGGGTGGTGGTCGCCTGAATCTTCCTACTTTCATTTTCATGTGACAAGCACTTTTATCCAGGCTGGCCCATTTTTCCCGTGTCACTTTGCACGTGCTGCGGCTGCCAAGAAAATAGTTTGAACCCCTGAAGCACTGCTGAAAATTCTAGAGGAGACGTTGATCTAACTGTTTTAGTATTTTACAGTGAAAATAAGGCTGAACATTTCATGTGAATCGTCTGTCTAGCAGACGATTCACATGTTACGCCACGCTTAATTTACACAGGAAAATAAGAAGAAAAAGAAAATGAAAATGCCGTCTGCTGAATATGCTAAGCGCTTCGAGGGTTAAAGTAGGGATACATTTCATTTGACAAGGGAGACAGAAACGAAGACGCTGGAATGTATCTACACTGCTCGGATCGAGGCCTGGACGGTTGATGACTGGACCAGGATTAGGACTGTCCATTCAAATCACCACTTAATGATGACGGTGACTTGATGTCTTATGTCTCTTTCAACAATAACAAAAAATAAAATAAAAGAAATTCTTTGTCATATTGAGATGGTAGAACGCGGCGTCTGGTCAGGGTATTCACTGTTTGCAAAAACAGTTTAGCCGTTTTTCTCTAGGGATATCTAAATCTTATAGCCGGATGTACCTAAAATGGACGAGCCAGAATCTTACAAGTTTTGCGAACTCTCTCTCTCTCTCTCTCTCTGGAAAGCTCTTTCTTTTGCTTTCTTTTACCCTCTTGCAAATATGACATGTCTCCTTTCGAGGTAGTTGTTGTTTGCACTGACTTTATTGGAAAAATGATATCGCACCGGCGGGAATCGAACGCGATTCGATCCCCACTTATCATGAAACACATGTATTTGCTACGGTCATTCGCTCCTTCCACTGCTTCAAGATTGGCAGTTTCAAGTTTCTGGCGGAATGGGGTTCAGTGTACTGGTTAACTGCTTATTGTATAAGCATGTCCCCCTCTTTACTGGCGCGATTCATAGAAATATGCTGTTCCCAATCCCATTTCGCATGGTCCATACTAGTAAAGCAATTGCAGTTAACTCCCTTCTGATAGTCAGTTGCAGCAGTTAGCTCCCTTAAAAGAGTAAAAACCTGCGATGTGAAGACATTACCCCGCATTTATCAGAGTACAAATGATTATTATGTTATGTTATTCTCTTACAGTATATACATTAATAACATTATCTTTATTGGTTTATAGAGCAATCTTCAAAACTTTTGTTTCCATTTAAAGTGTTCTGTGTTTGTGTCTTCAACATGCGATATGCAAAACCAAGGCCGTAATTTATTAAACGACTAAAAGAGACGCATGTATAAACCTAGCATTGGCGGGAAATAATCTTCAAAATGACATTTGTCCATAATATTTTCATATGCCCTCGCGGACATTCTAGGCAGAGTCTTCCTGGTTATAAACCAATCTTAAGTTATAACACTTGGTGCTCGCGGGTATCGAATTACCACTATCTGGGCTATTTCAGCAGACGACAAAAAAAAAAAAAAAAAAAAAAATTTTTTTTTTTTTTTTATTACCAAGAAAACAGGGTTTGACAGTCATGCAATGGAGACAATTTGCATGAAATGCAAATCCTGTTTTCTTGGAAGAATGAGAAAAATGTTTCAAAATGTCGTCAGTTGAAAATTTTACCCAGAGTGTTAGGCGTTATGGTCGCGCATTGATCTGTACATGGCAAAACCTACAATAAAACTTGTACGAAGAGACGGATCAGCCCACACACTCTGAGCCTGCACATCAGTAGTCTGATCTGAGCCTTCGCTAATCGTATGTACCTCCTACAATCTCTAGGTTTAACAAAACGTCTTGTGCGACGAGCGAAGACTCGTGTCAACCTGCCAACCGCACATTCTGATAAAAGCATTCACTGGTTGTATTTACCTCCGATAGCCGGGCTATCCAAAGCGGGATAAACAGTGCGACTGCAACAGCACATTCTGATCAGACCCTTCGTTGATCGTACAGTATGCACCTTCTTTGGACTCCGAGCTATCCAAGAAGCTTGTTTTATCTAGTGGGTCGATGCAGAGACCGACCCGAGTCTTTGCTGGTCGCACGTACATTGTAGTATTGTACGTTTTGTCCGATTCAGTGAAAGTACATTGTAAATCATACTTCAGACATGAGAACTTAGTACCGACGTAATTTTGGTTTGAACTGCAGTTAAACGGCCCAGTCTACACTATTTCGGTCTTGTCGAGCACGCACACTTTTCCAGGTTTGGCTTATTCATAAGCTGTTAATCATTTCAGCAGAAACTGATAACGGCCCTTCTTTTCTTTCATTTTGACGATAGAGCTTATTTTGGAGTTATGGCCCTTTGAAAAGGGAAACTATTTTAGTGGTTTCTGTAATATTTCTTTTCTTTCTTTCTTTTTATTTTTTATTTTTTTTTTATTTTTTTATTTTATTTTATTTTTATTTTTTTTTTTTGTCCGCTCTGTAACTTGAAAACTATTTGAGATATTTTCTTGAAACGTTATTAGTTTATTAACAGAGTCATGGCACTTGCTTGATTTAAGTGCAGTGGCGGGGCATGGTGAAATGTCTGCAGCCCTTTTATTAGATATTTATCAGTATGAAATATTGGGAAAATGTGCCTCGGTGGTGTAGTGTGAAGCTTCTCGTCTTGTTACCCAGGGGTCATGAGTTCGATCCCAGGCTTCTCAAGCCTTTCATATTGGACTTTAAATCAAGATCCACATCTCCGTATGACCTAGCTGTTAGTAGGACGTAATAAACTCACTCACTCGTTTGAATTGTCATTAGCCTCGTATGCGTAAAGTGTGTTTTTGTGTGACAGACACTTTTTTCACATGTGCTGTCTTGTTGATTCAATGCCTCTTTAATAGCAGAAGCGCCCCTTTAAGTAAATTCATATTGACACGTGCGGTTGCTGCACGCGAGTGAGAATTTCCCGGTCTTTTTCCACAGTACGTCATTTATATTGAGCGCGTGCGGTTGTTGTATGGGAAAAGGTCGTTACAGGAATACCAAATATAAATACGTAATTCGTCGATTGGGGAAGATGTTTGATTCTCTTTGTGATTTTTGTGTGTTTGTTTTGTTTTCTACGGCACATTAAATAAAAATGACCATGCCGGACCCACTTGTGTGGCCGGACTAGACTAAGCCAAAGAATCCGGTACATTTTCATATGGAGCTTTGTTGAGGCCCATGTTACGTGCTCGAACAATGAAGGGGGCTACCGGGGTTATCTTTGGACCTAGGGAGCACCCAAATATATTAGGGAACAAGGCAGCATTGGTTGATATTTTAAGAAAACAAGGGAATGGACCTAATTTTGGGGGATCGGAATGCGGAAATTTGGAAAACACTTTTGGGACAATAAGACCTTTGTGATCAGTGCACACTCAGATCAACCTGCGTATCCGCATGAGCGCGGACAATATAACCTTCACGCAGACTGTACTATATGATGGAAAAATAAAGATAAAAATAAATAAAAAATATTTTTATTAAAGAAATATCTAAATAACTTTATTAAATAAATAAATATATAAAAATCGGACAGGTATTTAGTCAAATTACTCCGAGGAATTTCGCATCGCTTCGCGAGAAATATTGCCTCCGGGGTATAATATTTCCATTCCGAGTAACTTCGCATAACTTCGCATAACGCATACATTCGGCGGACTTGCGAGTGGTGTCCGCCGAATATAACGTTTACTCGGTTTGATTCCGAGTGTTTTTGGCAAGTTCGCGAAACGCCGATATTCGGAATAAAGAGTTTTTTGGTTCTTTTACCTGAGCTGTACTGTATGTTGGGTATGAATCATATTGTGGGAAAGAGAACTGTCCTGCTTATTCTTCTGTTTATTTGTCCATTTTATTTCTCACCAATCAGAAGTTTGTACACCTGTAACAAAGCTTTTTGTATTATCAAGACCTGTTGATAGATTGTGCCAGTCATGGGTACGGATGACCCACTAGTCACTTTGTCCAGTGATATTAGCACTGTAACGAGTAACAGTGTCCTTTTTGGGTGTTTAGTATAATTTAGGAAAGTTCTATTTAGTTTGACTCATCTCATTTATGATCACTGGATGCACATGTTAGATTTTCCACCATATTTTTACATTTTTTACAAGGGTGATAACTTTGGGACTTTCATTTGCATTCCTATGCATGAAGCCTATTCTGAAAAGGGGTCTGCTCTAAAGAAAAGGATTTGCTCCCATCAGAACCCTTTTCAGAAGGTGTCAAAATAATTATCCCCTTTTCTGAATATCTCCCCTGTAAAAAACGGACAGAAAATCTATCAAATGTGTCAAGTTACCTTAAATCGATTGATTTAAACTAAAACAACATTTAGCACAATTAACCTAAACATCGAGACCTAAATAAGGACTGCAAAGTGCGAAGTCCAGCAGAATAAACATATTTTATAGCAGTATAACCTTCATTTACAAGTGTCAGAGTTACAGCCCAACTTGTCTTCTAGTTTCACAATTAACCCTTGTCATGCTGAATAAATTAAGATGCCACACCCACTTCTAATTTCCAGCCAATCAGATTGCTTGATCTAGGAGTTTGAGAAATTCACATATTTAATGACAAACAGTGCAGATCCAGATCGGTTGGCTTCTTCAGCCAACTGATCTGGATCTACACTGTTTGCTAAGACAGGGCATGTCATGTTCAGTAAGAGAAGGGTTAAATGTGCAGATTTGAATTATTTGATGATCTGATATCCCTCTTTTTCCTAAAGGTCTATAGTAGCTTTCATCAGTCCATTGATATTATAGTTAGAAACTATTTATCACCAAACAACTGACTTAGTAACCCTGAAAGTGTCTATTAAGCACTTTTCAGTTGAACCAGCAGTTGTGAAAAATACTGGTACTGTAGCCAGTGGACATAATTATTCGCCACTTTGTCATATCACTGTTTAAGTCAATATATTTCCATATTTTTCTTGAAACAATTGTTTTGGCTACAGTAATGAAAAATATACTAAAAGTGTGCAAAGTGATAAAACCAATATCATAAACCTTTTTTATCATCATAAATGTTTTTAAGCTTTGGCCTTTGCTTTGATCTCTTGTACATAATGTGAACTTTATTTCTAGGAGGTAATGTGCAGATGTTTTTAGATTTATAAGAAATGCATTGATTTGAATGGCAATCTGACAGAGTGGTGAATAATTATGTCCATTGACTGCATGTTAATTATACCCCCGACATACAAAGTATGTGGGGGTATATAGTTTTCGCTTTTCCGTTCGTCCGTTCGTTTGTTCGTACGTACGTTCGTTCGTTCGTCTTTCCGTCACAGGGTCAAAGTTTTTGCGTTAAAGTTTATAAGACCTCATATTTTGAAGACCCTTTGATGGATTTTGTTCATATATGGCATGATGGTAGATATAGGTCTAAAGTTTTTATCAGCACCATCCCCACCCCGGGGTGACCTTGGGAACAAGGTCACGGACTTTGAATTTTTGTAAAAAAGTCACAGGGTCAAAGTTTTTGTGTTAAAGTTTATAAGACCTCATATTTTGAAGACCCTTTGATGGATTTCATTCATATATGGCATGTTGGTAGATATAGGTCTAAAGTTTTTATCAGCACCATTCCCACCCCGGGGGTGACCTTGGGAACAAGGTCACGGACTTAGAATTTTAGTAAAAAAAAGTCGAAGTTTTTTTGTGTTTAAGTTTATATAGCTATATCATCAAGACCCTTCAGGAATTTCATTTATATTTGACATGTTGGTAGATGTCGGCCTAGCATCTTACTCCGCATGATCCCCACTCACGAACTTAGAATTTTCATATAAAAGTAAAAATATTTGCGTTTAAGTTTATATTGCCATATCATCAAGACCTTTTATTAAATTTCATTATCCCCTAACTGAAAGGTTGAGCTGATATAGCTATCAGCAAGGAATCTGTTCGTCTGTCCGTCAGTCCGTTGAAGTATTATTCGTTCATACTTTTTTTTTTGTCTTGGGGTCAAAGTTTTTGCGTTAAATGTTATAAGAACTCATATTTTGAAGACCCTTTGATGGTTTTCATTCATATTTGGCATGATGGTATATATAGGTTTTTATCAGCACCATCCCCTCCCTGGGGGTGACCTAGGGTCAAGGTCACAGACTTAGAATTTTCATAAAAAAGTCAAAGTTTTTTGTGTTTAAGTTTATATAGCTGTATCATCAAGACCTTGAGGAATTTCATTTATATTTTACATGTTGGTAGATATCGGCCTAGCGTCTTACTCCGCATGATCCCCACCCCGGGTGTGACCGAGTTCAAGGTCACGAACTTAAAATTTTCATATAAAAGTAAAAATTTTTGCGTTTAAGTTTATATAGCCATATCATCAAGATCTTTTATTAAATTTCATTAATCCTTAACTGAGAGGTTGAGCGGATATAGCTATCAGAAAGAAATCTTTTTGTCTGTCCGTCCGTCCTTTGAAACATTATTTGTTCATACTTTGTTCATATTTTGAAGACCTTTTGATGGAATTCATTCATATTTGGCATGATGGTAGATATAGGTCTAAAGTTTTTATTAGCACCATCCCCACCCCAGGGGTGACCTTGGGGTCAAGGTCATAGACTTAGAATTTTCATAAAAAAGTCAAAGTTTTTTGTGTTTAAGTTTATATAGCTATACCATCAAGAACCTTTGAGGAATTTCATTTATATTTGACATGTTGGTAGATATAGGGTATGACCTTCAGGTCAAGGTCACAGACTTAGAAATTTCATATAAAAGTAAAAAAAATTGCATCTAAGTTTATATAGCTATACCATCAAGACCTTTTGTTGAATTTTATTATCCTCCTACAGAGAGGTTTAGGGGATATAGCTATCAGCATGGAATTCATCCATCCTACCATCTCCAGAGTCAAAGCTACATATTTTGTGCTCGTTAAAAACTGGCGGTAGTGCTCTTCGGGGGTATACGTGCCCCACTGGGCACTTTGTCTAGTTGTTTCTGTTTTCTTCTAGATACGCAGCATCAGTTGGAGCCAGACATTTTCACACATCAGCAAAATTGAACAAGGGCATAGAAGAGATGTTTTTAGATCTAAGTAAAGGTAAGTGTAATAGAGGATAGTAGTCTGGATATAGCTGTAGATTAGGTACTTCTTTTTTTTGTACCAAAAATGTTGATATGTTTTTTTTGTTTTATTTTTCATGAATCCTGTGTTGTGGTACTCATTAGAAGAGGCTCACCAAGACACTTCTGATAAGTATCACAATATATATTTTTGTGAAGAAATAAAAAAATATTTGCCTAATGCCTCCTCTTAACTGGAGCTATGCAGGAAGCTGTCAGAGTATACCACATTTACCTTAAGTATTGGGACACCTTATCTTTTTTCCATACTTGTCCTAAAATTCTAAATAGTCCATTCTCATACTTCTTGATGTGTCAAAAATAGTGCTGTGTGTATGGCAAACAGTGTAGACCCTGATCAGATGCCACATTCTGTGGCATCTGATCTTGGTCTACAATGTTTGCAAAGGCCTATCTCTCAATACTAACTGTTATTACAGTAAATTCTAAATGAAATATGCAGCCTGATACTGCAACTTCTATATTGACTACCTATCTAAACACTAATTATTCCTTTCAATGAATTTCCTCAGAGGTAGATGTTCACCAGGTGAAAACCTTTGTGGTAATAAGAAAAAATAAAATATTGTCCACTTGCAACATGTTAGGTTTTTGCAAATGTTTTAGGTTTTTTCAAGGCCAGATTTGGTTTACATCAGATGATGCCGGGGGCATATAGTTTTTCGGTTTTCCTTACGTGCGTAGGTGGGTACGTGCATACAAATGTACGTCCTGTAAGAATGTAAGTACGTACATATGTACATGATCCTGTTAGACTCAGGTTAAGGCATTTGTACCAGGTAGAATTTTGCAGTTTTATAGTCAGGTACCCCACAGCAGGGGCATCCGTGTACTGTGGACACATTTCTAGTATTGGCATAGATAAATCCAGGTTTGACAAATTTCAGATTGATCTATTTGCTGGGTAAACATTTCTGTAAGATGTGCTTATTTTTGCTACTGTATAAATTCTTAGTATTGGGACAGAGAGGCCTGAGCAAACTGCATAGACCCAGATCAAATGCCATAGACTAAGGCATCTGATCAGCGTCTACACTGTTTGCCTCTCATCCAGCAGTTTTTAACCCTTTTCCTGCTGAATACATTAAGATGCCACACCCACTTCTAATTTTCAGCCAATCAGATTACTTGATCTGTATTGTTGCTATAAATTCACATATTTAATGGCAAACAGTGCAGATCCAGATCAGTTGGCTTCATCAGAAGCCAACTGATCTGGATCTACACTGTTTGCAAAGGCAGGGTATATCTGGGTTCAGCAGGACAAGGGTAAAGACATATGAACAGGCAATGCAATGGACTTTTCCCAAAAGTTTAGGACACAAATGGTGAGGTGTTAAGGAGTCTGACTACACTTGGTAATTTTTCTGCCATATTTCACAAGGGAGATAACTTCAGTTACTTATTGTTTGCTATTCTGCATATGAACCTCCCTTCTGAAAAGGGGTCTACTCTAAAAGGAAATTATTTGCTCCCAAAGGAAAAAGACAGAACTGTTTTGAAAGTGTATCAATTCTCTTAACCTTTGTCATGCTGAATAAATTAAGATGCCACACCCACTTCTAATTGTCAGCCAATCAGATTCCATGATCCAGGTTGGTGATGCAAATTCACATACTGAATGACAAACAGTGCAGATCCAGATCAGTAGGCTTCAGAAGCAACTGATCTGGATCTATACTGTTTCAAAAAACAGGGCATATCCAGGTTCAGCAGGACAAGGGTTAATTAAGATGTCCCAATAATTAAACATACGGTAAATGTCATAAAATTTCGAACACTTTATTCCATACTACTTTGGTCTAAATTTTGCTCTTTAAGCAGCTGTTTCTTAAAATACTTAGTGGAAATGCAAACAATATAGACCCCGATCAGACTGCTTCTACAGATGCAGTCTGATTTGGGTCTGCACTATTTGCATTTGTCATTTTGTTAGACACTTTGGTGTTCCAAATTTTAGGACATTTACCGTAGATATGGTATAAATTCTATGCTTATTTCTTGGCTAGTAAAATAAATAGCCTGCCCTGGATACCAATAAGTAGAATTTGTGCAGCCCTGCTAAAATAATTGTTCATATCTAAGATATTGTCTCCTTTCTGTGATTTTTCCAGGCATGATAGAAAAAGCTGGTAATGACACAATAGGTCGACCTGGTAAACATGCCCGCAAGAGTGTGGTTGTCGTGGATGATAATGCAGAAACACAACAGCCGTCCAGTGGAGGATGTTGTTCCTCGTAGCAGACACTTGATTGAAACTGTCCTCAAAAATATCTTGTGATGGAAGACGAGCGTTTTAGATTTTTTCCAGTGATAAAAATCTGCCCAACAAAGTAGCCAGTGGAGAAGGAGTCCCAAAACCAAACATGGTGGCCTGTTTAGGCAACTATAGAAGCAGGGAACCATATCAGCAGAGCTTTCAAGGGCACCAGTTCTTCAGAGCATCATTAATGCTCAGCACTCTGGGTAAAATTTTTAGCAGATGGCATTTTGAAATATTTTTTCTTATTTGTCCCAGAAAACAGGATTTGCCATTTCATGCAAATTGTCTCCATTGGAGACAATTTGCATGAGATGTCAAATTCTGTTTTCTGGGAAAAACAAGAAAAATGTCATCAGTTTGTTGTCTGCTGAATTTGAGCAGAGTGTGGTAAAGGTTAACTCTTTTTGTGCCATTTAGATGTGTTTTAGATGACATTCTCAATTTTTTAGAGAAAATGAGGCTTGATTTATGTGAATCATCTGCTAAGCAGGTGAAAAATAATAGAAAAAACAACAACATTTTTGAATGTCATCTTCTGCTGCTGTGACTGGCACTTTAAGAGTTAACTGGGTAAAGTCAGCAGACAATAAAGTGATATTCAGCTCCTCCAAACTGAAAATGACCTTATGACATATGCAACAAGCGAAGACTGTGAAGGCTTTGATCAGATGTCTCAGATGTGAAGGTTTGTCTGGGTCTAAGCTGGTAGGACATGTCATTAGGTTGTTTCCTGTTACAAGAGGCCCAGTTTTTAACTTGTGCAGAAAATAGATCTTGACATTTTGTGCAAATTATGTCCATAGGAGAAAATGTATGAAATGTCAGGCCTTATTTTCTGGGGAAAATTATAAAAAAGTATTTTTAAATGTCAACTGTTTCTTTTAAATCCAGATGGTTAAAGATTAACATTTCAACATTGCATTTAATTAGCATAATGATACAAAAGCATAGTGACTTTATGAAGCTATTTGATTAACTGGGATCTTGAGAACTGTTTTTCGTTATTTCTCCAAGAGGACATAAAGCACAGGACATTTTAAAGAGTATTTGATGATAATCATGGGATACTTTTTCCAGTTCTCTATAAAAACATATAATTTGATAAGGAGTATCCACATAATATATTTTTTTTTATTTCTTTCTCCACAAAAACATATGTTGTGGGTACTCATTAGAAGTGCCTCAGCAATGCGCTTCTAATGAGTACCCACATCATATGTTTTTATGGAGGAATAAGAAAAATTATCCCAGAATTATCACCAAATACTCCTTAACAAGTCCTGATTGTGGGAGCTCATTGGAAACGTCTCATCTCACAACTTTAGCTGAGATGAATTATCTCAAAAATATCATCTTATCTAGAGTCCAGTATAGTATAGCTCCAGTCAAAGTGATAGTTTAGGATAATTTTCTTTATTTTTACACCAAACCTATATTGTAGGTACTCATTTTTAGTTAGCCTCCAGAGAGTACACATAAGGTATGTTTTGCAAAAATAAGAAAAAATGTCATATGAAAATTCCCTTTATCTGGAAGTAGAACCATGCACACAGGTATGCTTTGGTAATTGCACAATAAATATGTTTTCCAAGAATCCAGGTGATGCACATTTTTAAACTCCACCACATGATAGTGGCAGAGTATTATGGTTTCACGTTGGTTGTACATCAGGGCCCAGTTGTTCAAAGCATCGTTAGCTTAACGAGCTCATTAAGGGTCATTTCGTTAACTGTTTTAGCAGATTCAGTATACAATATTCTGATATTTTTTGCTGAAAAAATGTGAGTAGCTTTTGCACTGCAAAAGCTACTCAAATTTTTTCAGCAAAAAATTTCAGCATATTTGTGTATCACTCGATGTAAATTTTAACAAATTGTTAACTAACAACATCGTTAGCTTTGAACAACTGGGCCCAGTTTGTCAGTTGTCCATCCTTCTGGGCCGTCTTTCATTGGTTTGTCAGTATTTTCATTTCATGGCGATAACTTGAGTAAAGTTACATAGATTTTCACCAAACTCAGTATGTGCATTGATATTGTGGAGATCTAGTTTGGGATTGCTAATGGACAAATTTTGTCAATTTTTGAATGCGTAGTTTCAGTGGTGTACTATCATTTCTCATTTTTATTGACCAAATGATATATATTTTATTCAGATTCTTTCTACAAAAAATAAATAAATAAATATTAAAAAAAATATGTTCATTAGAATTGCCACATGTTTTCATGGAGAAATAAGAATGATACCTTGATATTTCTCTTGCCTAGACAGCTGCTTTACCTTTGATATGACAAGTTGCATGAGAATTGTAGTTAACCTTTTCATCCCAGAGTTTCTGAAGTAGATTCGTCCATTCTTGAATTTTGATTTTTCCACTGAAGCAAATAGGGGTTTCTGTCTAAAATCAAACACAGAATGGCAAACAGTGTAGATCCTGATGTGGCAGCTTGTTACCAGCCATCTCATCTGGATCTACACTGTTTGCACAGGTATTCATTTTGGTCTGCCAGGCTAAAAGGGTTAATGGACGGGTGTCTCAATTTGTGAGGTATTTAAAAATACGTGTCGTAAGCTCCTCCTATCCAGTATGGCTCAGAAAACATAATCAGCTAGAAAGGGATGGTCCAGACTGTTAATGTCTTCATTCATTAGTTCCCCAGTCAACTTTTTCTAAACTTTATTGATGCTATTTTTCCACCAGGCATTTAAAAAATAAGCTGTATTGCACCATAAAGCATTCAAATGCTCTTGCTAACATTAGAATGAAGCATAGCTCCAGATAAGGTACTTTTTTCATCCGAAAAGTACTTTTTTTTTCTTCTTAATTCTCCATGAAAACGTATGTTTTGGGTACTCATTAGAAGTGCCTCACTGGAGTATTTCTAATGAGTACCTACATGTTTTCATGGAGAAATAAGAAAAATAGCTATGAGAATAGTCCTCTTATCTGATGCTATGTTGAAGAAATTAATCATTTCAAATTCATTCCATGCTTGTTTTATATCCTAAAGTTCTGGGCCCAGTTGTTCAAAACTAACGATGTCGTTAGCTAACGATGTTGTTAGCTAACGTATCGTTAAAACGTTGGTCATTAAATATGGCATATATACTAATATTTTTGCTGAAAAAATGTGAGTAGCTTTTGCATTTGCAAAACCTACTCACATTTTTTCAGCAAAAGTACCTGTGAATTTGATATTGTACTTACAGAACAGTTAACATTTTGATCACTAACAAGCTCGTTAAGCTAACGATGCTGGGCCCTGTTTGATACACAAGTTAACTTACGTCATAGTTCCACATATAAAGCACTTTTTTTTTTTGTCAGTAAAAAATATTGATGTTTTTCTTATTTCTCCATGGTAATGCATATGCTGTGTGTACTCATTAGAAATGAGTACCAAAAACATATGCTTTTGTGGAGAAATCTGATACCCCCTCTTATCTGGAGCTGTGAATCACTAAACCATTATATTGACTCTAAAATTGCTAAAGGGCCTCTGTAAAAGTATATATTTTAGTATACATGTATTTCTTGTAATTGTTTTAGGCGTCTGTATTGTGGTAAAAACAAAAAAAAGGAAAATACTGATACACTCCTCTGCCCCCCATGAAATGGCTTGCAAAAGCAAAAAATTAATGTGATCAACAAAGCAAGTTTGGATTAGTAATAAATGGAGTTTAAATAAAAATGTGTAAATATATTTTTTTATTAAAAAAATGTGGTTTCAATAGTTCCAGATAAGGTTTTTTTTTCCTCCCAAAAAAGAGTATTGATATTTATTGTTATTTCTACACACTAACATATATTGTGGGTACTCTCGAGAAATGCTTTGGCAAGATGCTTCTAATGAGTATCCACAGCATATGTTTTTGTGGAGAAATAAGAAAGGTATTGTGTGGATACCCTTCTTATCTGGAGCTATGTTTGTCTCTGAAAATTTTATGCGGACGTAGCACTCATTTACATGACATGTATTCATACACATAGCTTTTCACATCTTTACGTTGCTTTTCAGTTTGCAGTTTTGGCTTTTAATTTCTAAAATAAGCTTTCATATTTGTTTTGTTTTTTTATTGTTTGATACCAGAGTTAACCAGTGACATAACCATTGTTGTACAAAATACCTATTATGTGCACACTGCTTATTTTCTCAATAGAATCTGCTCACTGACCAGTACTGATGTAATAAGCAAATTGATATGACAATAGAATGTTTTGTCAGTAGACAGTACAAGATTGTTTAGAAATCTGAATTAAAGGTAAAACAATTTCGATTGGAGTAAACAAACCCGACACAACAGCTCAGATAAGACTGCTGACAGTACAAGATTGTTTAGGAATCTGAAATTTCAGTTGGAGTAAACAAACCCCAGACACAACAGCTCAGATAAGAGACATAGCTCCAGATAAGGCTTTTTTTTTTCAGCTGAAAAGATTTTTTTTAATTCTTTACAAACGTTGTGCATGCTCATTAGTAGTGACCTGGCGAGGTGCTTTGAATGAGTACCCAAAACATATGTTGTTGTGGAGAAATAAGAAAAATGTCAATACTTTATGGCTTAAAAATATGACATACATGTCTAAAAATTGCTGGGTGAGCAGCAAACAGTGTAGACCTTGATCAGATGCAATATTCTGTTGTATCTGATCTTGGTCTACACTGTTTGCTCAGGCCTGTCTGTCCTTGTACTTGGGGTCAATACCATATGGCATGTCCTTTGGAGAATATTTACATGAATTGTCAAATCTTATTTTATGGGAAAAATGAGATATTTTTCAGAATGTTGTCTGCTAAAATATTAAATCAGCATCCTAAACATTATAGTTCATACATTTGTAATAACAGTATTGTCTGGGTCTTCACTGTTTTTAATAAATCAGACTGGAGTAGTGTGGGGATGAATATTTCTTTATATATGAAGTTTCATTGGTCATGGGTTCTTATTAGAATTTCCATGTCAAGTGGTTCTATCATTGGAAAATAGAAATGGTAGCAACATTTTTGTCATATCTTTTCTGTATGCATAGCTCCAGGTAAGATGGGGCATCCATATAATATTTTCTTCTTTTTTTTTTACCCCGCCACACGATAGTGGCGGGGTATTATGGTTTCACTGGACGTCCTTGTGTCCCTCCGTCGGTCCGTCGTACATCCGTCCATCCGTTTTTCGTTTCCGGATGATAACTTGAGTAAACATCAATGGATTTTCACCCAACTTGGAGTGTGCATTGATATTGTGGAGATCTGGTTTGGAATTGCTAATGGCCAAATTTCGTCAAAGTTTTATGGAGTTATCTGCCCGAGACACTCCCATATTTTCATTTCCGGATGATAGCTTGAGTAAACATCAATGGATTTTCACCAAACTTGGAATGTGCATTGATATTATGGAGATCTGGTTTGGGATTGCTAATGGCAAATTTCATCTAAGTTTGACAGAGTTATCTGCCCGAGACATGCCCATATTTTCGTTTTCCGGAGGATAACTTGAGTAAATGTCAAGGGATTTAATGAAACTTGGTACATGTATTGATATGAAGGAGATTTAGTTTGGGATTGCTTATTGGCAAATTTCCTCAGTGTTTGACAGAGTTATCTGCCCGTGACACGATAATGATGGGATATTATAGTTTAACGTTTTTATTTCTCCATGAAAACATAGATAGGCACTTCTAATGAGTACCCACAGCATATGTTTTTGGGGAGAAATAAAAAAAAAATAAAAAAAAAAAAATAAAAAAAATTCCAATTGAAAAAAAAAAAGAGCCTTATCTAGAGCTATGCTGTTTGGTGCACACAGCATATGAATGTCAGTGCATCTGGGACTGACCGGGCATTGTTGATGCATAGGCTGAATGGATGTGCTGTCATGTTGCATAGCTTCAGATAGGATGGGGGTGTCCACATAATATTTTTTCTTATTTCTCAATGAAAACATATGTTGTGGGTACTCTTTAGAAGTGCCCCAGTGAGGCACTTTTAATGAGTACCCACTCATATTCGTCAAAAAAAAAAAAAAAAAAAAAAGAAAATGTCAATACTTTTTGGTTGAAAAAAGCGCCTTAACTGGACCTTTGATATTGGTATATTTGCTGTGTTTATATATTAAAAGAGACATTTCACCATCTCCCATTATTGATTAAAACATTGTCTAATATTATAAAGACATGCATGATACTGTATTGGATGGTTGGTAACCCTTAAAGCACTCAGCAAATTTGTAGCAGATGACATCCTATTTTTGTTGTGTTTTTTTTTTTTTTTTTTTTTGTTTTGTTTTGTTTTATTTTGTTTGTAACTTTTCAGAAAAAATAGGACCTATTGGCATTTCTAGGCAGACAATTTACATGAAATGTCAAGCCTTATTTTCTCTTAAAAATGAAAAATAAAAATCAGACTTCCATCTGCTGCGGTTGTGATTAGGGCTTTAAGGGTTAAGAACAAAACCACGTATTCTGTGAGAAATCCAACATTTTTTCATATGCTAATAACAGAAACCCACAAACACCACTTTTTGCCCATGGTAGAAATTATACGCTTCAGTGGACCTTCTGATGTGTGCCAATTGATTACTCAAGTCAGTCTATGTATTCATGCAGTCAGATCAGAGTATTCACTGGGATTTCTGTGGCTAGCCAATGAGCCAAGACAGTGAAGACTGATCAGACTGCCCAGATGCAGTATTCTGAGTGTTTTGCAGGGTGCAAATTTTAAGGTATATTTGTTCATGTTTTGGTTCATTATTTTCTGCAAAATAAGAAAAAATATTATCTCTGTACAGTGACAGAAAAATGTTGGTTTTCTCACAGCTAGTCCTGAATAGGATCGTAGCTACAGATAAGAGTGGGTATCCACATAATATTTTTCTTATTTCTCGACAAAAACATATGTTGTGGGTACTCATTAGAAGCACCTCGCCGAGGTGCTTCAAATGAGTACCCACAACATATGTTTATATTGAGAAATAAGAAAGATATCAGCAGTTTTCGGATGAAAAAAGTGCCTTATCTGTTGCTATGTAGGATGGATCAGATCATAATTATTGTAAAGATATAATATGCATTTATATGGACTGTTGGTAGACGATAAAATTTAAAGGGAATTGATACACTTCCAGGGAAGGAAGCGCTGTAATAACTGTTTCACCTCCCTTCTGAAAAGAGGTTATTCTAACCAACCATCAGTGAGAAGGAAGGCAATACTCTCCATGTCAGAGTTATTTCCCTTGGGTAGTATCCCATCCATTTAAGTGGTGTATGGGGCAGGCTTAGCTCGAGATAAGATGGGATATCAGGAAAATATTTTTCTTATTTCTTCATGAATATATATGTTGTGCCTACTCATTAGAAGTGTCTCAGAGTTCTGAGTACCCACAGAATAAGTTGTTATGGAGAAATAAGAAAGGGCCAAGTTGTTCAAAACTTAACGAAGTTGTTAGCTAATGTGACGTTGAAATTTCTGTGTTGAAATATGGCAAATACATTTTTGCTGAAAAAAAATGTGAGTAGTTTTTGCATTGCAAAAGCTACTCACATTTTTTGCAGCAAAAATATCAATGTATTTGAAAATACCTTAGCCACAACAGTTAACAGGAATGTCATTAACGAGCTCAATAAGCTAACTATGCTTTGAGCAACTGGGCCTACCACTTTTTCTGGTTGAAAAGGCACCTTATCAGGAGCTATAGGCAGAGTTGATTATTCTCATACTGCAATGTACATTTATTTTTTGAAGGCTAATATCCCTGTCCTATCCTTCTCACTAATGCTCACTTTATCATGAAGAAATTATATTTTATGAATTTCATATTTAAACTTGTATGTAGTAGTATTTATTGTACCAACAAACCATGCCAGAGTAAAAATATGTGTTTCATAAACATTGTCAGATTGAGCAGTTTTATGCTAAATGAGAAAAAAAAAAAAAAAAATGTCCTCAGGCATTTCAGATCAGTCATCTACGTCAGAAAACATTCTTTCCAACATGTGCGCTCAGTAAAGATTCAGGTCAGCCTGCACATTCGGACTGATCAGAATTTTCATTAGGCACATTTTTGTTTAGCCAGGAATGCAATGTTTCTTCATTTGGATAATGAAGACATTGGACTGCAGGGATATGCAGGCTTATTGAAGTCTTTTGGCACATATGTCAAAGGTCCATTTTCTCACGTTAATGGCTTATATTTTTCTTGTTTTATCCCGGAAAATAGATGTGTTTTTTTTTGTAATTATTCAGAGTGGACATTAACAAACCGTATTAGACTTAATTACAGCACATACCCCTAAAAGCGCACAGTCCAGTAATTCCATAGTTTTCAGATTACAGCCAGTGTACTTTTTGTCTACTTCTTTATAAAGGCATATGTTGTGGGAACCCTTTGAATTGCATTGACTTGTCAATGCAGTTCAGATGGGTATCCACAACATAAGCTTTTGTAAAGAAAATCAGAAAAAAATTCACATAAACATCATCAAATGTCCTCTGCTCATCTTCTTTTAAAGTGTACCCTTAGTAGAAGATACATATTTTACCACAAGTTTTCTCAGTAATTTTGAAAAATCTACAGTGTGGTAGTTAGGTGGAATATGGTAGTTCTAGATAAAAGTGATATCATAAGAAGTAATATATTTTTTTTTCCATGAAAGCATGGTTACGCCAGCTTTGGTGGCTCAATTGGATGCGCCGTCCGACTGGAGACCAGGAGGTCGCTGGTTCAACCCCCGCCGAGGTCGGTAACATTCTTTCCTGAAGATTGATCATGAAATATTTTCTACAGTCATTCTCTCCCTTCTGCTGATTCAAGAAGGGCAATTGTCAGTTTCTGGCGAAAGAATGTGCACAATATTGGTTAACCATTTAGAGGACTAAGCCTGCCCAGTAAACGTCTGGTTAGGTAAACTGACCGCGCTTGACATGACCCCATTGGGTTGACTGGGCCATAAAACCTCAACACAAACAAAGCCTGGTTACTCATTAGAAATGTCTCCTCAAGTTGGTTCTAATTAGTACCCACAGCGTATTAGCCACAATGTGAGAAAACATACATTCTTACAAATACTCAAATCAGCCTATGTATCTGAACAATCTTATCAGAGCCTTTGCTGTCTGTGTAAAGAAACTTTGCATCCTTGGCTATCCAAAATGTTCCCAGTGAAGATTATGATCCAACTGTGCGAATGGGGCTGGAATGTTTTCATGGTTGGAAAAGCACCTTACCTTGTTAGTGTTATGCAGGCATCCGCAATGAAATGTCTAGATGTTTTCTGGGGAAACCTCTTAACCCTTCTCTTGCTGAGCACGACATGCCCTGTCTTAGCAAACAGTGTAGATCCAGATCAGTTGGCTTCTGAAGAAGCCAACTGATCTGGATCTGCACTGTTTCTCATTAAATATGTTAATTTCTATCAAAAACCCGGATCAAGTAATCTGATCGGCTGGAAATTAGAAGTGGGCGTGGCATCTTAATTTATTCAGCATGAGAAGGGTTAACATATACTGGAACCTCTTTATATACGACAGTTCAATATAAGATGGTTTTGAATATAAGATGGTTTAAAGGTGGACCCCAAAAGTGTTGTTTCCAAATAAAAATGTATAGATTATATAGAAAAATGACCATTTGTGGTCATTTTTCTATATAATCTATACATTTTTTGGATACAAAACTGTTGTTTAGCTGACATGGTTTTTGCTTTGAATCCCAGTAACAGTGTTATAAAGAGGTCTTGGTGTTATTTTAGATATTGTCTGCGGCTACTTTTGTTTAGCATGCAAAGAATTATTCAAACAATACTTCTGCATTAGTGTTGAAAGGCCATTCTTATATATCACATACATAGAATGAGCGTGTAGCTCTTTGAAACATTTTTCTTATTTCTCCACAAAAACATTATGGGTACTTATTATAAGTGCCTCCCCAAGGCGCTTCTAACGAATATCTGCAACATATGTTTTCATGGAGAAATATAAAATATGTTCATCTGGATGTCCTAGCATTGTTTAGAGCTATGGTCCACCAGATATGTTAGGCCTTTATTGTTTTTCTTTACATTTTGTTACTTGGGTAGATAGGGTACTGTCTCGTACATTTACAGCTCTTCAGGTAAACAGTCGGGTAAACAGTTACTTATTTCTTCACCAAAACATGATGTACAATGGTTTTTAATCTTTCACATCAGATTCTCTGAAGTGGACTCTTCTGCATATAAAATTGAATGTGTCCATTTTCTCAATATGACAACAGTCAAAACCAAAATGGCAATCAGAGTAGTGGCCGGCCTCGGTGGCTCACCTGGATGCACGTCTGACTGGAGACCAGGAGGTTGCGGGTTCGACCCCCACCAAGGTCGGCAATATTCTTTCCTGGAGATTGATCATGAAATATTTTCTGCTGTCATTCTCTCCCTTCCGCTGATTCAAGAAGGGCAGTTATCAGTTTCTGGCGAAAGAGTGTGCACAATACTGGTTAACCGCTTAGAGGACTAAGCCTGTCCAGTAAACGTGTGGTTAGGTAAGCTGACGGCGCTCTACATGACCCCATTGGGTTGACTGGGCCGTAAATCCTCAACACAATCAAACAAACAGTCATGACAAAATAGAAAAAGGCAGTGTAGATCCTGATGGGATGGCTCTTAAAAGCTGTCTTATCTGGATCTGCACTGTTTGCAGAGCATTTTACATGTAGAGTTGAAAGTGTTAAACCGATGCAGCCTGAATGGGGCTGAATAGACTGTATTAGGTGAACTGTTTAAGCGTAACTAAGATTTTTTTTTTTTTTATCAAAAAGTATGGTAAAATGTCGTTTTGTTGGTGTGATATGTCCTCATTGGTCACAAATGTAAATAAACATTACTGACATGCTTGCTAACCTTTTGGTCGCTGAAAGTGAATTTAGCTTCTAGTAATAACAGAAACAATCCAGGCTATGAGAAAAGCCATGTTGGGCATCTGTGACGAGTAAAATTACAGGTCGACTGCCAGAGTTGCATCATGAGTTGCCCTAGTCCTGCTGAACCAGGATATACCCGGTCTTAACAAACAGTGTAGATCTAGATCAGTTGGCTTTTGAAGAAGCCAAATGATCTGGATCTGCACTGTTTGTCATTGAGTATGTGAATTTGTATCAACAACCTGGATTAAGTTATCTTATTGGCTGAAAATTGGAAGTGGGTATGGCCTCTCAATTTATTCAGCAGGACAAGAGTTAAGGGCCTTTGCTATACATTGGAATAATCATAGTCTCCCGTGATTCTGTAAACAGAAGTTTATACCTTGATCAGATTGTGCAGATGCAGCCTGATCTGGACCTTTGCTATCAAGAGAATCATTTCCAGTAGAGATGAACTTTCAAATGTTGTCTGCTGCATGTACTTCCTGACAGTGTGCAGAGTTAAAGGGAAACACTCACAAAATATAAAGTATGTCTGGGCCCAGTTGTTCAAAGCGTCGTTAGCTTAAGGAGCTCGTTAAGGGTCATTTCGTTAACTCTTTTAGCAGATTTAATACACAATATTCTGATATTTTGTGCTGAAAAAATGTGAGTAGCTTTTGCAGTATTTACAAACTGAACATTTTATTGCAAGTTTATCAAAATCCATCAAGAAATGAGGAAGTTATCAGAGATTTTAGCTTTTGTAATTGTCAACATGGACGCCGCCATTTCAGGGACTGAAAAATTCTAAAATGACAATAAAACTTTCTTTTAGACAGAAAACAATGCTGTTTTAGGGAAAGTAAGCTATTATACCAAAGAAGATATATGCAAGATAGCATTTGATGTTTTTGCATATGTGAGTTATTTAGTTTATGCATATTCAATTAGCCGGCCTCGGTGGCTCAGTTGGATGCGCCGTCCGACTGGAGACCAGGAGGTCGCGGGTTCAACCCCCGTCGAGGTCGGCAACATTCTTTCGTGGAGATTGATCGTGAAATATTTTCTATGGTCATTCTCTCCCTTCCGCTGATTCAAGAAGGGCAGTTGTCAGTTTCTGGCGAAAGAATGTGCACAATACTGGTTAACCGCTTAGAGGACTAAGCCTGCCCAGTAAACGTGTTGTTAGGTAAACTGACCGCGCTCGACATGACCCCATTGGGTTGACTGGGCCGTAAAACCTCAACACAAACATATTCAATTATGAGCAAATGACATCACAAACTCACACAATCGACAATGGTGGCGCCCATAACAGCCTTGTTTGACATCTTAAAATATCCTTAACTTTCTTAATTTTCAACTGAGTTTGATAAAACTTGCATCAATTTTCTCAGCTAATGTAGGTCTTTAACTTTAAACAGATTATCAATTTTGTGAGTGTTTTCCTTTAATTTTAATTTTGTTTCCAGTACAAAATGAATCTAGGCTAGTATGATGATCCTTTACAGCATAGTCAGATGACATAGTCCCATATCAGTCTGTTGCCCAAACAAAATGAATCTAGGCTAGTATGACGATACTTAAGAGTAGTCCAATGACACAGTCCCATATCAGACTGTGCATCTGTATTGTCGGTATTAGCTCTAGATAAGGTGTTTTGATGTTTTCTTTCCACCAAAAAGTATTGATATGTTTTAATATTTCTCCATGAAAAAATAAAATGTCATAAAATTTTGAACATGTTATTCAATACTTTTTTTTTTTTTTTTGCCTACATTTTACTTAAAATACTTAAGGAATAAATTCATGGAATTTGACCAAATCTTGCATATGCATTGATGTTGACCAGATCTCCTGATGATCAGGAGGTTGCGGGTATGACATACGCCAGGTTGGCAAAATTCTTTCATGGAGATTTCTCATGGAATATTTTCTATGGTCACTCTCTCCCTTCCTTGATTCAAGATGGGCAGTTGTCAGTGTCTGGCGAAATACTGGTTAACCACTTAGAGGACTAAGCCTGCCCAGTAAAAGTGTGGTTAGGCAAACTGACCATGCTTGACATGACCCCATTGGGTTAAAATGGGCTGTAAACACAAACAAACAAAAAATGGCCCTGCCAAGGAATCACTTGTCTGGTTCCAGGTGAGCGATACAGAGCCATCTTGGTCCTCTTGTTTTGAACATGTTCACAAGTATAAATATATACGCTATTATTAATTTTCTTAAATAATCCTACATAAAAGGAACGCATTTGCAGGTATTTGATTTGATGCTTTTAATGTTGAGTGAAAATAGCAAACTGCTTTCAGTTTTCTGTGTGATGTAATACAGCTGGGAATCGGATGTCTCCGGTCACTGGGAAATTTTATTTATTTTTATTTTTTCCTGTAATTATTGCTTAACAGAATAAAAACATTGTGAAAATCTTGTTTACAGTTTTAGCCCTTCTCTTGCTGAACATGACATGCCCTGTCTTAGCAAACAGTGTAGATCTGAAGAAGCCAACTGATCTGGATCTGCACTGTTTGAAATTAAATATGTGAATTTCTATCAAAAACCTGGATCAAGTAATCTGATTGGCTGGATCTCTTTTCAAACGGGAGTTCATGTTCTAGAGAGGGAACTGGAAGTTGCACAAAAAGTTGTCTCCCTTGTAAAAAACTACCAGGTGTATCCAGGCCCCTTAAGGTCTATAGAATCACAGTGTGATAAAATACTTTGTGACGTGTACATCCAGTGAAGACTTGGATCAGCCTGTGCATCCACAGTTTGAGAAGGTCCTGATGAAATTGGATATGCAAGCTGATATGGACAGTCATTGTTTTGTATGAGGCAAAAGGGCACTTCCAACCTTTACCACTCTCTGGGCTATTTCAGCAGACAACAATCTGGCGAAAGAATGCGCACAATACTGGTTAACTGCAAAGAGGACTAAGCCTTCCCAGTAAACATATGGTTAGGTAAACTGACCACTCGCCGGCCTTGGTGGCTCAGTTGGATGCGCCGTCCGACTGGAGACCAGGAGGTCGCGGGTTCAAACCCCGCCGAGGTCGGCAACATTCTTCGTGGCGATTGATCATGAAATATTTTCTACGGTCATTCTCTCCCTTCCGCTGATTCAAGAAGGGCAGTTGTCAGTTTCTGGCAATAGAATGTGCACAATACTGGTTAACCGCTTAGAGGACTATGCCTGCCCAGTAAACGTGTGGTTAGGTAAACTGACCACGCTCGACATGAACCCATTGGGTTGACTGGGCCGTAAAACCTCAACACAAACAAACACACTGACCACTTTCGACATGACCCCACAAGGTTGACTGGGCAATAAAATCTCAACACAAACAAATCAGCAGACGACAAATTGATGATATTTTTCTTATTTTGCCCAGAAAATATGATTTGACATTTCATGCAAATTATCCCCATTGAAGATAATTTGCATGAATGTCAAAACCTGTGGAAAAATGAGAAATATTTCAGTATATTGTGTGTTTTCTCTGGTTTGTGTCTCATATTGTATATACATGGACATTGAAGACCCAGACCTAACTGCATGGGTGAACAGACTGATCTTAGGGATTTTACATGTGCATTAAGATTTTCTACAATGTCACTTGTTTGGTTCTTACAGTTTCTTTGGTTTATGTCTGGGCCCAGTTGTTCAAAACTAACGATGTCGTTAGTTAACGATTCGTTAAAATTTTAATTGAGTGATACGCAAATATGCTGAAATTTTTTGCTGAAAAAATGTGAGTAGCTTTTGCAGTGCAAAAGCTACTCACATTTTTTCAGCAAAAAATATCAAAATAATGTATATTGAATCCGCTAAAACAGTTAACGAAATGACCCTTAACGAGCTCGTTAAGCTAACGACGCTTTGAACAACTGGGCCCTGGTTTAGAATATGTGATTTTCAATGTAAGAAAAGTGCCCTTTTCTCGTACAGACAACAAAAGCCCATATTGGCCTGACTGGGGTCTTTGATACCTGCTTACAGAATAATTAGATACTGTAGTATATATGCATAATTCAGAGATCCTGATCCATTTGGACATGCAAATGATCTGGGCCCAGTTGTTCAAAGCTAACGACATCGTTAGTTAACGATTCGTTAAAATTTACATCCAGTGATACACATATGCTGAAATTTTTTGCTGAAAAAATGTGAGTAGCTTTTGCAGTGCAAAAGCTACTCACATTTTTTCAGCAAAAAATATCTGAATATTGTATATTGAATCCGCTAAAACAGTTAACGAAATGACCCTTAACGAGCTCGTTAAGCTAACGACACTTTGAACAACTGGGCCCTGAACTACCATTGCTTGCAAGAGGCAAAAGGGTACTTTTCACATGTTTAGTACATGTAATATTTTAACAAAACTGCTCTAGGACTGTGTGTTAATGTACTGTATAATCATGTATAAATGTATAATCATGTATAAATGTATAATTATGTGTAAATGTGCTATTTTGACCATAAATGTGCTATAATTTATGATGAAAAGTGCTGTGCTGTGATGTTATACTGGTATATATATATATTGATAAAGTGTGCAGGGAAAAAGTAAGTGTGGAAAATATGGAACCAGATTGGCCTATATTGTGAGTAACAGTGCTGTGTTTTATCCCATTTTCAGCCTCTAGTGCTTTTTGAGATAAGCCTTACAGTGCCATTGACAGCTGCAACAGGCAACATTTTGATAATTTGTATTATTATTTTTCAGAGACAATAAGGCTAGGCAGATAATTCACATGAAATGCCAAGTCATATTTTCTCTGAAAAATAATTTTAAAAGTAATTTAAATTAAATGATTTTTTTAAAAAAAAAAAAATGAGAGTCATCTGCTACAATTTTGCTTGACATTTTACCCTTGTCCTGCTGAATAAATTAAGATGCCACACCCACTTCTAATTTTCATCCAATCAGATTACTAGATCCAGATTATTGCTATATATTCACATACTTTATGGCAAACAGTGCAGATCCAGATCAGTTGGCTTCTTCAGAAGCCAACTGATCTGGATCTACACTGTTTGCAAAGGCAGGACATATCTGGGTTCAGCAGGACAAGGGTTAATGGTTAATATACCAGGAAAAGACATGATATTTAAAACAAGGCAAGGGCGGATGTGGGCAACAAAGGCTTAGATCAGTCTGCACATTCGTCCTCTGATTTTAGCTTCTGTTGCCCACCTACAGAAGCAATAAGTATGTACAATACAGTAAAATTCCGCTGTTAAGTCCACTATTGGGACTGCCTAAAAATGATCTTATGAGTGGGGTGGTCTTAACCCTTGTCATGCTGAATAAATTAAGATGCCACACCCACTTCTAATTTTCAGCCAATCAGATTACTTGATCCGGGTTTTTGATAGAAATTCACATATTTAATGACAAATAGTGCAGATCCAGATCAGAAGCCAACTGATCTGGATCTGCACTGTTTGCTAAGACAGGGCATGTTGTGTTCAGCAAGAGAAGGATTGATATTGCATACAGAATAATAAGAAAGAAACCATTTGTGTCTGGTAATAGCTGCTCTTAACAGCTGTGGTCTTAATAGTGAAATTTAATGTTTATTGAGAACAGGGAAGGCCCTAGGACTTTCAGTGTTGGCATACGGCATTATGGCTGTCTTCAGCAAAAGCATGGACTAGCCTGCACACCCATATAGGGCAGGTTAATACATTTGCTGTTCCCTCATACAATGTGTCATAAGAAAAGAGCCATGATAGCACATTTGAAAAGCAATAGTTCAGGCGAGCCTGCACATATCGAGGGTTGAGCGCAAGACTGTAGTAACTCAAACATATTTTTGAAACCCATGTTTAGGGGCAACTTTGATCCCTTTGTAAACAATGCAAATATAGGTGCCATTGCTCATTCGAGCAATGGCACCTAAATTTCCATTGTTTACAGAAAGAAATGTTGTAATCTTCATGATTGGTGAGGAGATTAAGTATTGGGAAAAACAACCATCTGACTTGCTACAGTCTTGCAATCAACCCTCGATATGCTCATATAAGCAGTAGGTCAAGGGGAAACTTCAGCCAAAAAACTGGACATGTGGCCTCACTAAAGGGCTGGGCATCCTCTCAGTACTGAAAGTCCAAAGAACCTTTTTCTCATGACACTGCTCATATGTGAGCCACAAATTGAGATTTGGTAACTGTTCTAAAATTTCGTACACCAGTTTGACAGAATGGCTAATGCAAACAGTGTAGACCAAGATCAGACTGCTCCTAATGGAGCAGTCTGATCAAGG
Organism: Anodontia alba; assembly: GCA_964016985.1. NCBI lineage: Eukaryota > Metazoa > Mollusca > Bivalvia > Lucinida > Lucinidae > Anodontia > Anodontia alba. The sequence goes on from OZ024824.1 coordinate 8,237,780, forward strand.
TCTACACTGTTTGCCATTCCATCAAGTATTTTAGAAAGCAACTGCATAAAAAACAAAATTTAGGCAAAAAAAATAAGTATGGAATAAAGTGATTGAAATTTTAGCACATTTACCGTGCTGTACTCAGATCAGCCAGTGCAGTCTTTCCTGTCCAGCTGAAGAAGCCTTGTATCTTTGACTGTCCACAGAGAACCTAGCAGAGATTGATCAGTCTGTGCAGATGAGTAGTTAATCCTTGTCATGCTGAATTAATTTGAATGCCACACCCACTTCTAATTTTCAGCCAATCAGATTACTTGATCCAGGTTGATACAAATTCATAGTCTTAATGACAAACAGTGTAGATCCAGATCAGTTGTCTTCTTCAGAAGCCAACTGATCTGGATCTACACTGTTTGCAAAAACAGAGCATATCCGGGTTCAGCAGGACCAGGGTTAATGGGCACACACTTAAGGGTTTTTTTTCTCACATGGCAGTTCATATGAACTTTATTGTCGCCAGAAAAGCTAAGTCCTGATTAGACTGCAGATGACAAGTGATGCCAGTCGCCTTATACTCATCCAGAAATAGGACTTAACATTAGATCTTACAGTCAAAATGCCAAGCCTTATTTTGTGAGGATAATAATTTAAAATGCATCTGCTAATATATAAATTCATTGTACTAAAGCTTTTTTTCTTTTTGAATGAGAGAATCCTTTGTATATTTATCACTAAAGCAGACAAACATATTTTTCTGTTAAAATAGGGCTTGGCATTTCTCGTGAATAGTCTCCTATTTCTATGGAGACAATTCATATGAAATTACAAGCCTAGTTCCATTTGAAAAATATTGTCTGCTAAGGTTTAAATTTGGCACTTTTAGGGCTGAGGTTTGACACTTAACCTTAGACCTGCTGCAGGCAATACTTTTCCCTGAAAATAGAGATCACCATCTCTTTTGAATAACCTGTGATTTTTGAGGAAAAATATTTAAAAAAAAAAAATGTTTTCTGCAGCAGGCAGATGGTTAATAGTTGAGAGATAGAATTTGTTAACCCTTAAAGCAATAAGCAAATCTGTAGCAGACAACATTCTAAAATTGATATTGTTATTCTTCGGAAAAAATGACTGGAAATTTCATGTATCATCTGCTAGGCACATGATTCACATGAAATGTCAAACCTTACTGTATATGAAAAATAAAAAAAAAAAAGAAAAAAAAAATCAAATGTCATCTGCTGCAATTGTGGTTAGTGCATTAAGGGGTTTATTATTATATGACAGTACATTTATTAAAGCAGCAAATCAGAAGAGATATATACACTATTTGCTTGTTTTTATTCCTGTCAGTTCTGAAAAGTTTTGCTTTAAAAATAGAAGTGTTTACATTGTTAATGTCCTGTCAATGTTTAAGTCAAGCAGGTATGCCAAAAGTGAGATACAGATGCCAGTTTGGTGCTAGTGCATCCATGGATTGAACTGTTTTCTTCCACAGGCCTTAGGCCATTAGCACATCCTATGAGACACCAGTACTAACCTGCCAAAAAATAGGTCACAGTGATTATCGTTTCCCCTGACTGGATGCATTCTTGACTACTCCAGGTCAGCTACAACCAAAGTAGGTTAACCTTTACCACTCTCTGGACTAATTCAGCGAATGACAAGATTGATATTTTTCTCAAAAAAACAGGTTTTTGACATTTCATGCAAATTGTCTTTAATGGAGACAATTTGCGTGAAATGTCAAAACCTGGTTTCTGAAAAAAATCAGAAAAATATTGTAAAATGTCTGCTGAAAGTTTTACCCAGAGTGCTAAGCGCTAACATGGTATACTTTTGTACAATGTACCACCAGACGTGTATCATGGCTTTCACCTGCTCCAGGCACTTTAATACTCGAGGTCTGACTCCCCAAAAATGGGTTTCCCTGGCTCAGTTTTGCCAATATGTACAAGTTTTCAGTAGTTAAATTTTAGTGTCTGACATTTATCTTTGTTTATAGATCCGTGAAACTTCATTTGTGCATGTACCTCACCATTTCAGGTCACCTGCAACAAAAACAGGTCACCACCAGCTAGTCATGCCAATGTACCATATCAATTCATTTGGTATTAGACGTCATGTGGATAAGTTTTAACCCATTCTAGAATGATTAAGGGATGAGAAATAATTTAAGTGGAAAAAAACAACAACAAACAACTGTAACTCCCTACACGCCCTTGAAAACACCAGATTTGAACAGACCAGAGCAAGTCTGAAACTGTTTGAAACCATGTAAAATGCTTAAAAAAAAAAAACAAATTTGCCAAAAAGCTGAATATTCCAATCCCTGCCCATTTCCCAAAAGGCTTATTGGCAAACCCTGTAGACCCAGATCAGATGCCGGAATTTGCTGCCTCTGATCAGGGACTCACACTGTTTGCACACAGTTAAGCCAGTTTTCTGTAGGAATATCTAAATCACAGTCTGACATACCTAAAATTGAAATCGGACTCTCTCAATATATAGTGGGGGTGAGTGGGGAGGGGAGTCTATTCAGTCTAAAATGGGCTAAGTATTGGTATTAACCCTTGTCCTACTGAATCCGGGTATGCCCTGCCTTTTGCAAACAGTGTAGATCCAGATCAGTTGGCTTCTGCCAACTGATCTGGATCTGCACTGTTTGTCATCATGTATGTGAATTTGTATCAACAACCTGGATCAAGTAATCTAATTTGCTGAAAATTAGAAGTGGATGTGGCATCTTAATTTATTCAGCATCATAAAGGTTAATGAAAATATTTATCTGATTATTGATAGCTTACTTGGAATGCTGATGGACATGAAATGAAATATGATGATAACACTTGTAATAATTAAATCTCATGTTTATTTAATTTCTTACATGATTCAGTGCTACAATACATGACAGTTTCAAATTAATATCAACTAAAACTCAACCAAATGATAAAACATTTAAAAATGTTTAAAATAACAAATTAATGGTAAAAATGACACAGTCTCAATCCAGCCAATCAAACTGCTTGGTTAGTCAAAACTGGCCAATAGTATCACAGAAAGTGCTCAGTGATTTACACACTGAAACCAGTCAAAAGAACACAGTGTGTTATCTCTAAAATCAAATAATGACAAACAAATAAGTTTAAGCCAGACATTTTTTTTTTTAGTGTGTGTGTGTGTGTGTGTGTGTGTGGGGGGGGGGGGGGGGGGGGGGTATGGGGAGTGGTGGGTGATGGGGGCAGGGGGGAATTACTTGCCACCAAGTAAATCTGACCTTGACAATGAAAGCAAGGTCGCCAAATCTTATCAGCTCTAAAGCAATCAATGTCAATCTGATGAAAATCCACTGACTAGATCAAGATTTTGTGCACACAAGAAATTGTCCTTAAATTTGACACTACATACCCTGTGCTTACCTCGAAAATGAGGTCAAGCTCACCAAAATCGAATCCGCTCTAAAGCTTGCCATTATAAATTTGAAAATCACTAGCCAGTTCATCATGAGATAAGAAACTGTCACATCGAGGCCAGTGCTAATGGGTTTCAGACTGAAATATGTCCCCTGCCACTTCTCATAGGGGTAATAAATCCTGAACTGAAACATCAACTAGCAACATTTTATGATTTTTTTTCTTATTCTAAATAATAGATGTAATTTCGTAATGTACCATATTAAATGTATAATACACAATTTAACAAATTTGGTATTTCACAAAATTAGCAGCATCTTTCAACATAACTGCAACTGTTAGGATCAATGAAAAGATACTGGGTTTCAAAGCTGGTCATTAATGCTTAGAACCCTGGATAAAAATTTCAGCAGACATTTTGAAATATTTTTCCCCAGAAAACAGGTTTTGGCATGTCATGCAAACTGTCTCCAATGGAGACAGTTTGCATGAAATATCAAATCCTGTTTTCTGGGAAAATAAGAAAAATATTAATTTGTCATCTGCCGAATATGCATAGAGAGTGGTAAAGGTTAAGAAACAAAGGACAGAGGAACAGCATTTTTCCATAGTTTAGGAACTTGCTGAATTATTTATTTTTTGTCCTTTTTTGATTTAAGAGATTACCAACTATGAAGAGGAGAATGACACAAATATAAAGAAAAAGTACAAGTATATAATAATTACCATCTTTTACAAAACAGTAACTACTATCTTTGACAATATCACCACACTAATCACTCAATTACTCCACAAAACATAAAATATGGCCACCTATGTTTTATGGTAAGTGACCAAATATGAGACTTATAGTGAGAAAAAACACTATACTGCCATTGGAAAAAGGCCAACACTGGTCAGCCTGTGCATCAGCACTGACTGGCCAGAGTCTGCTGTTTGCTGTATACATTCTTAGCTCCAGGGCCCAGTTGTTCAAAACTAACAATGTTGTTAGTTAACTATTCGTTTAAATTTACATCGAGTGATACGCAAATATGCTGAAATTTTTTGCTGAAAAAATGTGAGTAAAACAGTTAACGAAATAACCCTTAATGAGCTCGTTAAGCTAACGATGCTCTGAACAACTGGGCCAAGACTGGTCAACCTGTGCATCAGCACTGACTGGCCAGACTCTGCTGTTTGCTGTATACATTCTTAGCTCCAGATTTTTCTTATTTCTCCAGGAAAATATTTGTTGTGAGTATTCATTAGAAGCGCCTTGGTGACTTTGACGTAAAACTTTAACATTAACATTTTTGTTAATGCTAACGCCAATACCGAGGGTAGTGCAATAGCTCTTCCTGTACTTTTGTACAGGCAAGCTAAAAAGGTCCAAAGAATAATATGAGGTATTCTATTCCAATCAAAAGTACATGCATTGATATTTCTCTCTTCTCCTTCTAATGTTCCCACAACATGTTTCCTTGGAGAAATATGAAAAATATTCAGCTGGAAAATCCTCTACTTAACGCTATGGCCAAATATCAACTAAAAACTACATGAAGTGAAAGTTTTGGTTTGGTTTGGTTTGGCTTGGTTTGGGGTTTAACCACCCAGTCAACACTACTAAGGTCATGTTGGGCTGGTCAGTTTACCAAACCACACTTTTCCTGGGCAGGCTTAGTCCTCTAAGCAGTTAACCAGTACTTGTCCACATTCTTTTACCAGAAATGGAAGTGAAGGACATAGCCAGACCATGAGAGGGTCTCATCTGTGTCCTGGCTGTTGACAGAAAATTGTTGACTTTCCCTTAAAAAGCCTCGTATGGATACTTTTTGCTGTAATTCCATCCTGAAAACTGAATAATCTTTTTTATTGCAAAGTTTATTCAACAGTATATAATGTTTAGCTTGCTGGGTACACATTGCAGCTGATAGCAACTGAAACATTATTATTTTTTTTCCCAGAAAATAGGGGTTGACATTACATGCAAATTACATTGCATTTATGGTCATCCTATTTTAGGAGACAATTTGGACTTTCGAAAAGGGGGAGGGGATAGATGGTTGGTCATTGGGAAGGTGGTGTTAACTTCAGAATTTGGTCCTGGGAGCAAAGTCTTTCCTTTAAGAGTGGTTCAAATTTTTGAAGGGGCAATAAGTCCAGGTCAATTCCTATTATATTTGCTTGAAAGCATCCTCCAGTACCGTATTTACCATATGTATTTGGACAAACAGGCCTGAGCAAACAGTTTAGACCCAGATGAGACACCGCAGAATGCAGCGTCTCATCTGGGTCTACATTGTTTGCCACTCATCCAGCAATTTTTAGACACAACATCGGGTAGTGAATTTACTGGTTCAAATGTTAGAACATATATGGTAAGGAGTTGAGGTGTCCCAATACTTAGGGTAAATACGGTAAATCAATACAAACCAGAGGACCAATGGTCCTGTAGCTCACCTGAGACTTTTTGTTCTGAGCAAGCTTTGGTAACATTTTTAAAGAATGAAACATATGGGTATGGTAACTGGTACAGTTTGAAAAATCTTTGGTCTCTATATCCTACTGTAACTTGGTATGGAATTTAGCTTTATTTTGGCAAAACAGAAACTTCACATAAAATATGGTTTTGATAAAGCGACATACCAATATCAAAGGCCTCAGCCATGTAGTTTCAGTCAAAGATTTTTAAAGTTTTGCCTACAGGAGCCTACGCAGAAAAATTGAACCGTTCTGTAAAAAAAAAAGGTCAAGGTCAACATAAGGTTATCATTTTTTCAAACTTTATTGGGTCCATGTCCCCAGTGCTGCATACCAAGCCCCAGGCCATTGACCTTTTGGCTCTGGAGAAGAAGATTTTTACCATATATGGGCGTGGCGGCCATCTTGGTCATGTGACCCAGATGCAGAGAACAAACTTTGGTTTCCCCACCCAGTGAAGCTCCATATAAAATTTGGCTTTGACTGGCCCAGTGTTTTTTGAGAAGAACGTTTGAAGAATGTGGGCGATGAATGGATGGATGGCAGAGCCCGCTTATACTATAAGCTCACCTATGAGCCTAAAGGCTCGGGTGAGCTAAAAAAAAAAAAAAAGGATAGAAACAAACAAAAACATACCAAGTATCAAATCTAACAACACTTACAAAGATATGGGTCAGGATGGATGAATATACAGAAAGATGGATAATGCGAAAACAATACTCATCGCTCCAGACAAGAGGGAGTACTCCATCCACAAAATATTTTTCTCATCTCTCCATGAAAACATATGTTGTGGTACCCATTAGAAGCGCCTTGACGCGCTTCTAATGGGTACCACAACATATGTTTTTGTGGTGAAATAAGAAAAGTTACTTTTCAGTTGAAAAAAAGAGCCTTATCTAGAGCTATGAATATTCCTCTTTCTTCTGGGGACAGAAAGTGAAGAGCCTGATCAGACTGCAATGACAGGTGTGCTGCTCTCTGCCTCCACTGTTCACATACAACATACTGCAGGTTTTGAAGGTTCCCAGCACAAATCAGTGTTAGTATTTGAAAAGTTAGTTTGCAACAATGACTTTGGCAAGAATTCTATTTAACCCTTAGAGCCCTAATGACAACTGCAGCAGACAACATTTTAATTTTTATTATTTTTCAGAAAAAAGTAAGACTTGCATATCGTGTGAATCATCTGCCTATGTGAATTGTCTGCTAGGGAGATGATTCACATGAAATGTCAAGCCTTATTTTCTCTGGTAAATACACAGTCACCAAAAAAAAAAAAAAAATGTCTGCAGCAGTGGGATCGGTGGCTTAGTCATTCAAGCTCACAATCTGTAAGCCAAGTATCATCCTCTGCTGGAGTGGTGAGAATTTTTCTGATCATTAATACACCTACCTCATACTTCACATGGGTTGAGTATAAAGTGGACAGGGAGGTGAGATGGGCAGTGGCACTGTATGTGCATGCAGTGGGCTATTGAAATGCAGAATTGAAATATATTCACTTTTGGTTATCCTTTTTCCATACCTTTTTTTCCTTATTTTTTTTTTTTTTTTTTTTTTTTTCACTTCACATTTTTATGTCCAAATTATCTAAAACCTATCACAGCTTCTCACTGAGAGTAGTAAAACCCATGTTATAGCACATACAATGTTATGCCATATATCTAAATGGGTCATGATTCTTATCTAGAGTACTGGGTTCACATACATATTTCTGTATCCAATATTATGCAAACACTTTCAGAAAATTTGAAGAGGTATCTGTCTGAATTTTCTATATACATTTACATACAAAAATAAATAATATCTTAGATTACATGGGAGGTAGAGCACTAGGGAAGGAACTGACATGTAAACTTGGAAATCCAGACCCATCTGTTCTGGGTCTTCACAGTCCATGTCATTTTGTCCACATCTCCTAATGTCTTAAAGGAAATGGATACACCTTAAAAGGAAATAGTTCTGACATTTTTTTTACCTATCTTCTCAATGGGAACTACTCTTAAAGGAAAGAATTTGCTCCCTGTGGGTGCAAATTCTTTCCTTAAAGCATAGCCTCATTTCTTTCCTTAAAGAGTCACCTCCATTTCTGAACGGTTTCAAATAGTGAAGGCAACTTCTTGTCTGCAAAGTTATCCCCCTTTGCAAAATCATAGTATTATAAAAATCTTTCAGGTGTATTCATTCACCTTAATATCTCCACAATGACCACAATTTTCTACAATTGTATTTAACAATAAAAATTTGTACATTTTTAGAGACAAAAACATACTTTCATTCCAAAGTATACTCTGTCATCAGAGGTAAACAGGCATTATGAGTGTCATGTGAAACTGTGTCTTTGCAGCATATGCAAACAATAAAACCCCAGGGCCCAGTTGTTCAAAACTAACAATGTCATTAGTTAACGATTCGTTAAAATTTACATCAAGTGTTATGCAAATATGCTGATTTTTTTTTGCTGAAAAAATGTGAGTAGCTTTTGCAGTGCAAAAGCTACTCACATTTTTTCAGCAAAAACTATCAGAATATTGTATATTGAATCCGCTAAAACAGTTAATGAAATGACCCTTAATGAGCTCGTTAAGCTAACGACCCTTTGAACAACTGGGCCCAGATCAGTCAGTCCATTTACAGCTTTTCATCTGCTTTACTTACACTATCGCAGTTCCAGATGATTGATGACAATCCTGTTTTTTTTAAGATTATTACAAATATATGCACAAAGTATTCAGGTACCACTCACTTATTAATGGAGAAGTTCCCATGCAGAGAAAGTGTGATCACTGTGAAGATTATTGTTTTTTTTTTTTTTTTTTTTTTCAGAAACTTTATAGCTTTATCTATGTAATTGTCCTTCTACACTGTAAAATGAGTTTTACTTGTGAGTATTCTCAATTCTGTATCATATTTACCCTAAGTACAGAGCTCCAAATAAGGCGGGGAATCCATATACAAGGGGTGTTCAAATATGAGTGCAACTAGGCCAATATCTCGCTTTTAACCACGATTTGCACGAAATAGGTACATGTATCGTATAGATGGTTATGTAAGCTCTCCATTGATACAATACATGTGTAAATCCATTCAGTCTAGCTTTGATAATTGCTTGATTAACACTGTGTACACTAAAGCTAAAATGGTTGGGAAAAGGTCTCCTTTCACTGACCAAATATGGTCCTATATCAAGAACCGCTGTATTCTTGGTATACAGGTGAAAGAGATACTTAATGAAATATGTCGTGTTTATGGGGAAAAAACTTTCTTTTTCATCTGTCACACGGTAGTGTAAGAAATTTAAAAGTGGTGTAGATTCTGTAAAACATGCGCCTCATGCACGCCGTCCGAAAACTGCTTCGCAAAAAATAGTTGAAAAAGTAAAGAATTTGGTTGCTACCGATTCAAGATTTACACTTAGGCATATAGCTAAATGCATTGGTATCTCAGTAGGAGCTGCTCATACAATTCTCAGGCGTGATTCAACAATGAGAAGGATAAGTGCCAGATGGATACCCCATCTCCTTACAAAAGAACAAAAACTTGCTCGGGTAAGAATCGCAAAACAATTGTTGAAACAGTTCCCTTTATACAACAATCGATCTTTCACAAATATCATCACTGGTGATGAGATGTGGGTTCACTTTTATGAGCCCAAGCGAAAGATACAGAACAAAATATGGGCAACCAAAGGAAGCCAAAGACCTTGCATAGCAAAACGCACCATGAGCATCAATAAGGCAATGTATGTAATTTTCTTTACAAATCAAGGTCCTGCTATTCAGATTGCCGTACCAAAGGGTAAATCTGTAAATGCCAAGTTTTACAAAGGCAAGGTCCTTCATAAATTAAAGAAATATTTCTTAAACCATCAACCAGCAACTGGTCTCTGTGGTGTCAGGTTGTTGCACGACAATGCTTCGTCACACAAAGCTGCCATTGTACGCGAATATCTGAAACAGGAAAAGTTTGTCGAGCTTCCGCACCCTCCTTATTCGCCAGATCTTGCCCCTTGTTTTTTTCCTATTCCCGAGGCTCAAAAAAACACCTCGCTGGAAGAAGATATCAAACGCGCAAAAATGTCGGTTCAGCTATTTTTCAGTGTCTGAACAGTATACCTCAAAAAGATTATGAAAACGCATTTGAAAATTGGATTAAAAGACTGAAACTTTGTGTATCACATGGTGGCGAGTATTTTGAAGGATTGAGATAAAGGTTTTGGCATTGTTTGTTAAGCGCTTCTGAAAATTAATCCAGTTGCATTCATATTTGAACACCCTCATAATATTTTTCTTATTTCTCTATGCATGTTGTGGGTACTCATTAGAAGTGCCTCACCATTCTAATGAATACCCATATGTTTTGTGGAGAAATAAGTAAAATATCAGTACTTTTTGGTTGATAAAAAGTGCCTTATTTCAAGCTATTTTTATTACATTATGTAAATCCCAATCAAAATATGGCACAGAATGTGGCATCTGATCAGTGTCCACACTGTTAGCCACTCATCCATAAATATTTTAGACATATCAGTTGTTACACAGGTAGTAAAATGGATGCCTGATAGGTATCTACACTGTTTGCTACTCATCTTCTAGAAGTATTGTAGACACATCAACTATTACAAACACAGTAAATTCAGAATAAGTATGGTAAGGAGTAAAGGTGTCCCAATAGGGTTCGAGAAAATGGTGGTTCGTTGGTCTGAGACCAGTTTTTGAAGCGCTGGACCAATTTTTGCTTCAAAAGGACATTACAAAACTGGTCCATAATATTTCATGTTTTTAAGATTTATGCCTTATCTGAAGCTATAAAAAACAAACCAAACCTTTTGTCATCACATAACACTAACCGTGTACCTGAAATCACCTTGAGCGATCTTCTCTTACGCAGCGCGGCTTCATCCGCGTGTCAAAAATAAGTAACTGTTCATTTGATTGATGCGTGAAAAAATCAATACCAGCTATTACCGTATATACTAAGTATTGGCACACCTTAACACCTTACCATACTGGTCCTAAAATTTGAACAAGTCTATTTTACTACATCTTTTATATTGCTGGATGAGTGGTAGACAGTCTAGATGCGGATCAGAAGCTATGTGTTTTGCGACATTTGATCTGGGGCTACACTGTATACTCAGGCCTGTCTGTCCCAACACTTGGGGTTATTACAGTAATTATAAAAGGAACAGCACTTCATACCTGACTGATTGCGTATTACAACAAAATTCTCGCTGTTGTTAGTTTGTTTATTTGATTTAAAAGGATCTTTAATATTTTTCACTGTAATTTTAGCCTGCCGATGTCGGATGTGCTGGGCCTCGATGCGGCATTAGGGTGAAGCACTATTTTTTAAATTGGTCCATAGAAAAAAGGAAAAATGTGACTGGCTGCAGCAGAGTGCGAACACAAAAACATGATTTGCCATGACGCGAAGAGATTCCGGTTGTTTCCCTTATGCGCTCTTCACCAACAGAATGCTCAGTTGTTGTGAAAGTGAAAGTAGATTTAATCGCACGTCTGATAATACTGAGCTATATTGTCATTTATAATCGTGATACTTATGTGCAGTAAGTTCAGCAAGTGTAGTCAATGTTGTTATATCATTATGTTAGTAATAAAACCAGCATCTGCATTTGGAAATTGCAATACAGAAATTCTTCAACTATGTTTACGGAAAATAGCGAAATCTCCGCTCGGCAAACTCAGTAAATGCAACCGAAAATGACTTGGTAAACTCCGTAAATGCGGCCGAAAATGACTGGCAATTTTCAGTTTCTCAAGCCTTGGTCCCAATATGTAGCGTAAGGAGTTAAGGTGTTCCATTACTTAAGGTGTCCCAATATTTAGGGTAAGGAGTTAGTAAGTTCCAATCCTTAGGGTGCGGAGTTAAGGTGTATAAATACTTAGGGTAAGGAGTTAAGCTGTCCCAATATTTAGGGTAAAAACAGTATATGGCAAACAGTGATTCTGATCAGAGCCTGAACTGTCCAGGCTGGTCTTGAGCTTATTACCCTGTCTGCATATAGAAAACATATTCCAAATAAGGAGATAGCAGGGAAGTTTGCAGATAATTTTTATTTTTGTACTAAAACATACTTGTGGGTACTCAATGGAAATGCCTCACTGAGGCAATTCCAATGAGTACCCATAAGATATGTTTAGTGCATAAATAACAAAAATCGTCATCTGAATACTCCTTTATTTGGACATATGGGCAATTTTTTTGTGTTCCTGCAGCAGAACTTTTAGTAAGACATAGCTCCAGATAAGGGGGTAGCCATGTAAACTGTCTTCTTATCTCTCCACAAAAACATATATTGTGGGTACTCAAAAGAAGTGCCTCACTGAGGCACTTCCATTCAGTACCCACAATATATGTTTTCATGGAAAAAAAATAAAAGAAAAAAATATCAGTTTGGTAAATGTCCTAAAATTTCGAACACTTTATTCCATAATATTTTGGCCTAAATTTGCCTTTGTATGCACCTGTTTCTTAAAATATGTAATGGAATGTCAAACAGAGTAGACCCTGATCAGACTGCTCCAAAGGAGCAGTCTGATCTGGGTTTACACTGTTTGCATACGTCATTTTATCAGACACTTTGGTGTTCGAAATTTTAGGACAGTTACCGTACTTTTGGTTGAAAAAAAAAAGAGCACTTTATCTGGAGCTACAGTTAGAGTTCTTAAGATAGGCAAAAAATACCTCAAAAATAAAACCCAAGCTGTCAGGAAGTGAAGGCTGAAAAATGTCTACTGAAGAACAACTGTACCAATAGTACTCTTATAAATTCTACAATAAATAATTCCTTAACACTTAGCATCCTGGGAAAAAATTTCAGCAGACAACATTTTGAAATATTTTGTTTCTTTTTCCTAGAAAATAGGATTTTAGGATTTGACAATTCATGCAAATTGTCTCCAGAGGAGACAATTTGCATGAACTGTCACATTCTATTTTCTGGGAAAAATAAGAAAAATCTCATCAGTTTGCCGTCTGCTGAATCTGCCCACAACTTGGTAAGTGTTAAATGCTATTCCCAACTTAAGTCGTCTTTTCTGAGAGTTGTCTGTAGTTTCTTCATATCTCTTAAAACATTTAATGATATCTCCCTAGCACTTGTGGGTCTTATTCTCACCACACCTGCACCTGGTCCCCGCGACTTAATTGTAGTCGTGACTTCTACCTCTCCATTGTATCTTGGGGAAGAGCTAATCCTTGTATCAGGAGATGCGGACTTTGGTCGTGGAGGTTCTTCGAAGTCTGAGTATTTCTTATGGCTTTTCTTCTTCTTTCTCTTTTCTGCTAACTATAAAATAGAAAACAGCAACATAATGATAAACTACATTTCAGCCATGCCTTCTCCACTGAAACATTCTATAGTATCCATTGATTCTGTTTGTGGACAATGAATCCCTGATCAGACTGCAAGGATGCGCAGGCTGTTCTGGTCCTTTCCTGTCCACATAAGGCAAAGGACACATTTTCGTAAGGCATGGCCGATTTCATAAACATAGCTCCACATAAATATTTATTCTTACTTCTCCATGTAAACTTATATTGTAAGGATAGATTCATTCTGAGGGGAGGTAACTCTCGTCAATTCTTTTTGTCCTCCTTTGGAAAGGGGTCTAGTCTAAAATTAAAGAAAATGGGAGCAAATTATTCCCTTTTAGACTGAAGCCTTCTCAGAAGGGGCTAGATGTGCAGGAAAGCTACAAAGTAATCTCCCTTCTAAACTCTGTATCCAGTCCCTTTAACCCTTGCCATGCTGAATAAATCAAGATGTCTCACCAATTTCTAATTTTCAGCCAATCAGATTACTTGATTCAGATTGTTGATATAAATTCACATAATTAATGACAAACAGTGCAGATCCAGATCAGTTGGCTTTTGTAGAAGCCAACTGATCTGAATCTATACTGTTTGCAAAAGCAGCATATATCTGGGTTCAGCAGGACAAGGGTTAATTAAAATTACCTCCGTAAGTTGATTGCCCACATTTTCCATGAAAACAGTCAAATCTATTTACCTTGAATTTCAAGGACCAGAATTCTGGCTTTCAAACGCCTTTGGGAATATAAGGGGAATAACTTGGTAGGTTTTTCAACGTTACTGTAGTAACCCAAAGTGCAATGAAAAGTGCCCTCATAACTTAACCAAATAACTATGAATTTATTTTGATAAAAGTTGATACTTCAGGAAAGCAATTTTATCTAAACTGAAAACAACACATACCTTGTGGTTGTCTTACTTACAATGGAAGCAAATATTACATTGGTTGATACCATGATCACATTCTCTTGCAGAAATTCTAGTTTTTCCTTATGCTATTTAGAATTTTCATAATCAATCACATTTTAGACAAACTTAGCCATTTTCTTTCTTCCAACAAGTCTACATCTAAGCTCCACCCACATGTAATTTGCACCCAGGAAGTAAGATTCTGTTTGCCATAATTCAAATTGGGAAACCCTTTGATTTTCACCATCCAATCAAACCGTACTCCTGGAATGCAAATGACCTGTGGGCAAAGCTTAGGTGAAGACATAGGAGGAAACAAAAGTAGCCAGTACTAGACAACATCTTAATTTGATCAAACTGGGATTGATTTTGAAATTTCTTACTACACACATTTATCTGAATAGCCATCTGAGGCTAAGCACTCGTATTAAACCCATTGCTTTGTGTCAGTATAATGTACAAAATCGAAAGATATTGTATACAGCCATAACGGTCATATTACAGTCGACTCTCGTTATCTCGAAATCCAAGGGACTCTATGAAACACTTCGAGATATCCATACTTCGACATATCAGATTTGTGGAAATAGGGAAAACAATTAATCGAAGAACCACCTTTAACAGAATGAATCCTTAACTTGACTCCTAAGTTAGAGATATATTGAAAATATTGTGGAAAAGAGGAGAAATTGCTCCTAAGGAGCAATTTCTCCTCTTTTCCACAATATTTTGTTGCCTGTTGGTAGATCTCTGTGTTAAAACAGGGACCAGATTTTCACTTCATTATCTGAGATAAGCGAGTTCGAGATAACGAGAGTCGACTGTATTTTCTAGTTGGTCAAGGCCTTTAACATCTGCACCATACCCGTCGACTGTTCCTCTTTTGCCAATGCCATGGTGCATTTATCTACTCACTCTCTCCTGGTGTTTCCTTATTTTTGAGATCTGCTGACTCTTGGCCTCCATTCTACTGACAAGGGCATCTAACTCTCTCTCGAGGTCTTCTCGTATCCTAGGGTCTGTTGTATCACTGATCTCTTTAGAAAACTCCTGGTGCTCACTGAAAACACAAGAAATATTTCAAGGGAACCTGACACACTTGTTAGAATTTCTGCTATATTGTACAATGGAAACAACTTACCAATTCCTTTCCTGCACAGTAATCCCTTTCTGCAAGGGTTCCACTCTAAAAGGAAAGCATTTGTTTCTGAGGGAGCCACTTCTTCCCTTTTAAAGTAGACCCCTCTTCAGAAGAGAGGCTAAAACACTTTTGACAGAGTAATCTCTCTTGAAACTATATCAATTCCGGTTTGCTTTCCTGCACATAGATCGGAAAAGAGATCTACTCTAAAATGAAAGAATTTGCTCCAAAGGGAGTAAATTCATTCCTTTTAAAGTAGACCTCTTTCAGAAGGACATAAAAACACTTTTGACAGAGTTACCTGCCTTGATAATGTACCAATTTCCCTTAGAAAAACTAATATGATGATACATATATCTCAACTTCCTGTATTCATATTGTACTGGAAGATGTCAACTTTCTGCATTGAGCAAACTGTACTAGGCTCACAGACTAACCTAAAATAAAATATAACTCAGTGGCTCAAGGCCATAAGGTTACATACTTTTATCTTTTTTTTCATTATTTCCCTGACTATTCTGATATTACCAACACACAATTTTTAGGTGATTTTTTTTTTTTTTTTTTTTTCATTCCTTATTCTAAAAGTGGTTTTGTGGACAAAGAAATGTCAACTTATTTTGTTGGGCAGGATCACTAAATACAGTAGTGAAGCAAGAGGCCCATAAGTCATGACTTGCTCACCTGAGTAAAATTGATACTGTGTATCTGCACATGCCACTGCAACAATTTTTCAAATATTACCACAGCAAATACTAGCCAGAGTTTCGGCCAAGAAGTGCTATAAAAGTTCAAGATTTTATGCATACATATGCATACATATAGTCAATCCTCAAGAAGTGACTTGCTCACCCGAGTAAAACAGATACTGTGTATCTGCACATGCCATTGCAACAATTTTTCAAATATTACCACAGCAAATACTAGCCAGAGTTTCAGCCAAGAAGTGCTTAAAAAGTTCAAGATTTTATGCATACATAAAGTCAATCCTCAAGAAGTTTCAGCACAAGGATACACCACCCTATTACTCACCCCATTAATGTATATACCGAATGATTCACTGAAAAAGATCATCAGGATAGTATATCACATTAATCCAAAGAATTCATTAAACATATAACAAGAAAAATTTTCACATACTGACAATTTGGGTTCACATCCAGAACCATCATCAGGCTGTGCCTTGACCTTGTGATCTCACAGGATGGACTGTTTGCCACTAGACAGAAGTGCAGTGACAGACCATATTGCTAAGGCTAACCATGTCATTGATAAGGAGGGGGCAAAAGTAGTTGACAGGGAGAATAATCAGAGACTCACCCAAGTCAAAGAAGCTATCAGAATCAGTCAGTCTCCACACGTCATGAACAGGGACTAGGGAATGCGTACAACCTGAGCAACATCTACAGGTCTTTGTTTACCACTAGGAACCAGTCTAGAGGTAAGCAGTCCAAGTCCCTTGACATCACAAGGTCAAGGTGACAGTCTGATGATGGGTCTCAATGAGAACCGAAACTGTCACAGTAAGTGAAAATGTTTCTTGGGATAGTCCAAGTCCCATGATATCACAAGGTCAAGGTCACAGTCTGATGATGGTTCTCAATAAGAACCAAAACTGTCACAGTAAGTGAAAATGTTTCTTGGGATATATTTAATGAATTCTGTCAATTAATGTATATAGAATGATCAAGAAAAACTTACAAACTCATCTGATGGAACTCATCTTGTAATTGTAATAGTATTTCTGCAATGTCTGACTCTGTTGTGGGTGAAATGGACCCCGATCCTGAAGAACTCACACTCCCCTGACGGCAAGTATTGAGGGGATGGGACGCCCTTGAACACAGCGCCATGTTGTGGTTCTTCATCAAAGAAAACACTTTCTGTACATTTGCACCAACAGAATGACTTGGACCTGTGTTCTGGAAAAAAAGTAACAACATATTATTTGGGCTGTGTCAAGCTAAAAAGTGCCTTGGAACAGGCACAAAATGCTCAGATTCTGATCATCCTGCACAGAATGAGATTTTCTTAGTAGACAGAGAAGGCCCTGATCAGACTGTGTCAATGCATAGGCTAATCTAGGCCTCTGCTGTCCGAATATGCCCAAAAACATGATTTTGCATGGCTCAGCCTATTTTACATCCACAAAATCACCCTGAAATGAATTCAGAGATTTAGTAAAATCTCATTTGTAATGCTCAACTTGATGTATGTGTTCAAAATTTATAAAATGGTCTCATATATCTCGGTTTTACCCAGATAAGATGATTAATGTAGAGTTGTTTTTTACGAAAATATATACTGAGGTACTCATTGTAATCTTCTTAATATGACTATTCAAGTCAGTGTCCACAAGATATACAGTAGACTCTCTTTATCTCAAACTTTAAAGGACCAAAAATTTCATTTGAAATAACAGCAGTTTGAGATAACAGTAGCTGAAATGTAACATAGAGGAATTATAAACCAGCGCCCAGTTGTTCAAAGCATCGTTGGCTTAACAAGCTCATTAGTGGTCAAAATGTTAACTGTTCTAGTAAGTACAATATCTAATTCACAGTATTTTTGCAGAAAAATGTGAGTAGCTTTTGCAAATGCAAATGCATTTTTTTCAGCAAAAATATTAACGTATCAGCCGTATCTGATGATCAAAGTTTTAACAATACATTAACTAACAACATCGTTAGTTTTGAACAACTGGGCCCAGCATTATCCAAAATTTAGTTTGACTTAAGCAGTAGTTTAAGTGATTGGTGTTTGAGATGGTGCAAAAATAAGAGATAATCCATAATTCTAGATGTGAGAGGGTATCAAGAAACTACTTTCCTTATTTCTGCATAAAGATATATGATGTGGGTTTTTGACTGAGTTTGGGTTTAACGACACGTCAACCCTTTTGAGTCATTTTGTGTTGTCTCCCAAAGAAAGGGAGGAAAGAGATAGAAGAGATAGTAGAAGAGATGAAAGACAGGAATAGGGAAGAAAGAGGAACAGGAATGAAAGTGAAGAAACAGAAGAAATAAAAACATTCCCCTCTACCCTTACCTGGTACAAGGATAGTAGGCCTTGCCCAAATGTAAGCCAATCTCAGTTGGATGCCCCAGTGACTAAGGTACACGACACCTTTGCCACACCTGACCACCCCCATATGATGTGGGTACTCATTAGAAGGGCCTTGGTGCCACTACATGTTTTTAAACATATGTTTTTGAAATGCATACACCTGAAAGATTTTAACACTATTTTGGAAAAAGAAACATTTGTTGCCCCCACAGAATATGAAACTTTTTAAAACTAGGGGCTGCCCCCCACCCTGCCTTGCCCACCCACCCACACACAAACACCTTCCCTGTTTCTGGAAAGCTTCTAATATGAGGAAGCAACTTCTTGTCTTCTGAAGTTGTCTCTCTTTGCAAAACTGTGACAAAATCTTCAAGTGTATGCTATATTTTCATAAAATAAATCTGTGTCCAATAAAGAACAATCACAACTCACTTTTCCAGCTACAAAAGGAATGTCTGCAAGATTGAGCCGATAGTGTTTGGAAGCATCAGGCTTTTGACTGTGTCCAGTTTTTTTACTGACCACTTGTCGTTTCTTCTTCTTAGGATGTCTTTTTGATTTGACTGGCTGCCGCTCATATTCAAATTCTCCAACTTCGTCGAAGATTCTGTTAGCCTGAGCAGCAGATTCCAACTAAAAAATAAAGCAGAATTTGAAACATGCCAACAATGGTAAAATCTGAGTTTTCCCATAAATGATTCATACCTTCAAATTAAGTGATTTTGTCAACCCTGACTATAGATATTTTTGTTATCTCTTGTGGGTACTCATTGTAAGGGACTCCTTTGGGTGATTCTAATGAGTACCCACAAATTATGTTTTTGTGGAGAAATAAGAAAAAAAATATTTGTCTGGATTCCCCTCCCATCTGGAGAAATAAAAAAAAAAAACAAAAAAAAAAAAAAAAAAAAAACATTCAAACAACATTCTGCACCAATTGGCCATGTCAAGCAAAAAAGTGCCTTAGAACATGCGCGAAAGGCACAGATTCAGAACATCCTGTGCATGCTCAAAGTATCATCTGGCGCTTTGCTCTCCATTCATACATTCTGTTGTATCCAATTATTCTACTAATGGACAGTGAAGGTCCTGTTCAAACTGCGTGTATGCACAGGCTAATCTGGGCCTTCGCTGTCCACATATGCCAGAAGACATGCTTTCGCATGACGTGACCCATATATGAAATATTATTATGACGCTGCATAACCGGTTTATCCAAAATAAACTAAGTTTATGCTCTATAAGTTGACTGAATGGTCAAAATTATCCAAACGCGAGAAAAGACAGTAATTCTGAAATGTTTCAAAACCCATAACTTTCAAAATAATGACACTACATATTGACAAATTATATTATTGACACATGATTTGTGGTGAGTGTATCCTCTTAACCATAAAACACCGGTCATGACAGCAGCAGACAAATTATAAAGTTTTTTTTTCTGAGATATAAAGCTTGACATTTTATCTGAAAGATGATTCACATGAATGTCATGCCTTATTTTTTTGGAAAAATTAAAAATAATCCAAAATGCTGTCAGTGCCATTATGATTGGTGCTTTAAGAGTTAGATCTCAAAAATGTCTCTGTATTGTAACAGAACAACAATCTGCTTTAAGCGAGAAGTTATCTTCTAGCATACATGTACATGAAATGCACAGCTTTATATTATGTAGCACATACCAAGTCTCATCAGGACTTACACTCCTGATTCTATATTATCTAAAAATTCTGTAAACTGAAAAGGCCCTGATCAGACTGCATGTCCGCATATGCCTTTAAGAAATATTTTCTTTCTTTTTTTATTTTTTTGGCTGTTGTGGTTCATTTCAGTTCATGTGTGCACAATGTAAGGGCCACACCATGCGAAAACATTTTTAGGGCAGGCATGCACAAAATGTACGGCTTCACCTCATCCTGCACATGCACAAAGAATCATCCAGCATTTTCTTTTCAGTGAAACATTCTATAGTATCCAATGATTCTGTCAGTGGACAGTGAAGGCCCAGATCAGACTGCACATCTGTGCAGTCTGATCTGGGCCTTCTCTGTCCCCACACACCTGAAGACATGTTTTAGCATGGCACAGCCCATTTACAAAAAAGGAAAAAAAAAAAGATTTGTACCTCAGCTGCCTTTTCTACCATGCGCTTTCTATGATGTCTTTCTTCTCCTAATTTTTCCTCTAATTCTCGAATTTTACTCTGGAATAAAACACAGATATATGAAGAAATAAAAGCACCACACAACATGATATCTGGCCATTGGAAACCTACATCTGAAACAGAAGTATCATAGGACTTGTTAAGGATGACAATTCTGGGATATTTTTCTTATTTCTCCATACAAACAAGTTGTAGGTACTGTAATGAGTACCCATAACATTTTTTTGTGTTTTTTTTTTATGGAAGACTGGAGTAAATTGCCCCCAGAATATCACAAAACCCTCCTACTTTACAAGTCCTCTGAATATTTGTAAGCCAAGGAAACCATTTTTTTTTTTTTTTTTTTGAATTTTGATCAGGGGTCATAACCCATATCAGACCCAACACACAAAAATGCCAATTTCATGCTGAACCTGTGTTTTTACTGGTCAATAATTCATTTGAATTATATCAGGGGCATGAACGGTATTTTTCCTATTGAGCTTTTACTGACCGGTCATAAAACTATCACATAAATTTCATTTAAATATTGGATAAAAATCATAAGCCAAGGAAACCAATTTTTAACATTTCCAGGGGCCATAAATCTGATAATAATTGTTCAGCAGTAATAATTCTGATAATAATTGTAGAAATTTGCCCATTTACAATCACATACAAGATCTTCAAAATATCAATGCAAATATAAATTTTATGCAATCAAATCATTATAATAGAAGAGAAGTTACTAAACTGAAACGAAATTCGGATGGATGTACAACAGACTGATGGACACATGGACCCCCTGCATGAAACATAATACCCCATCAATATCATTTGGCAGGGTGTAAAATATCAGTTTTAACTCGGAAAGGCTTGTGGAAATGTGTAGCTTAGTTTTGGGAGTATCCTTTTCATAAGTGGCATTATACAGATATTTGAAGTCACTGACTTGTATAAAAAGAAAAATTAAGAAAACGTAATGACATGAGTACCAAGCTTAATACAAAGTAACATTACAGATTTCATAGCTCTAAGTAAGGCATGTTTTTTTGTTTTGTTTTTTTTTTTGGGAGAGGGGGCGGTGGGTGGGGGGGTATTTATTTATTTATTTTTTTTACCAACCAACTAGAAATGTTTGTTTGTAAAATACTATGCCCCCAACCCAACTATATGCTTGTCCATAGTTCAAGCAAAATTTTTCGGAATTTGTTTAAAAGTTAATCAGGTAATCTACTCATCATCCCCAATATAAATATCAAAATCTTGCTCAAACACTTTTCAAGATATGATGGACAACACAAAATTAATATGTCCTTCCAACTTCTTTAAAGTTGGAAGCAAAAAAAAATTAATAATATTCTTATTTCTTGACTTAAACAAGTTTGTTTGTACTCATTAGAAGGGCCTCAATAAGGCATTCCAGAAAATGTTTGCTGTTTTTTGTTGTTGTTTTTTAGTAGAAATCATAGAAATATTTACATTACATTTAGATACTACTAATATCTTGTTACAGATTGGCTGCCAATTAACTGCCTGGGCAAGGTTAGCACTGCTCAATTCTTGCACATCAGCTAAGGAAATCCTAAATTTAACCCTGGGATATAAATTATTATCCTACCCAGGTTATCCTATCCAGGGTAAATCAAGTATTGTCACTGGTTTGATATGCACTGTTGTAATGGACGTCATATACGCCATCCTTAAGGTTTACGTCACTGAACATAATGACATCATTAAACGCCACAGTAATGTCATCACAATATGGCAGGTCAGCAACTGAAGTGACTGCATTATTAAAAAACCTACGTTCAGAAGCAAAAAGTGTGCAAACAAGAAGAATCTGTCATGGGTGTGAGGGGTAGATAGAAAAATCCATCCCTCATGATCATAGTCTGGCATCTCTCGACAAGCCTCATGATGTCAGACAGTAAACCTTGGGACAGATTTTTCTACCTACCCCTCACACCAATAATACAGCCTTATATTGTAGACCCAGACACAGTGCAAGAGAACACTGACGACTTCCACTGGGACTATGTATTTGAAGCTTGGTCCAGGTAACTGATATCTACTTTAAATGCATTATTTCTAACGTAATGTTACATTATGGTTGAAGTGCAAGTACAAGATCAGACAGGAACCAGATCAGATGCTGCAGAATGCAGTGTTTGATCAGGGTCTACAAAGTCTGCCACTAATCCAACAGTTTTTAGACACATCAGCAGGTAGTGAAATTAACAAGTTCAATTTTTAGGACAAAGAATTGAGGTGTCCCAATATTCAGGATAAATACAGTATTTTTCTTTATGTTATACTTCAACTATATTTAACCAGTCAACACGAATAAGCCAGTCATAAAAGCAGCAGACAACATTCTGGTATTTTTTTGTTCATTTTTTCAGAAAAACAATAGGGCTTGACATGTCATGCAATTTGCCTGACTAGTAGACTGACTAGCAGAGAATACACAGTCATGAATGTCAAGTCTCATTTTCTTTGAAAAATAAAAAAAAAAAAATATCTGCCCAATGCTGTTTGCGCCTGATGTTTCAAGGATTAAAATACAGTAATGATTTTTGCTGATATTTCTAGATCTGGGCCCAGCTGTTCAAAGCATCGTTAGCTTAACGAGCTCATTAGTGGTCAAAATATTAACTGTTCTAGTAAGTACAATTTCTAATTCACAGATATTTTTGCTGAAAAAAAAATAAGTAGCTTTTGCAAAAGCAACTCACATTTTTTCGGCAAAAATATTAGTGTGTATGCCATATTTCATGATCAAAGTTTTAACGATACATTAACTAACCACATCATTAGTTATGAACAACTGGGTCTTGATCTGAATACTACATCAAGCCAGAGAGGCAGTTCACAGCTACAAAGTGTATCCTAAACATTCAGACACCTTAAAACCCAATAGCTCCAGATAAGGTCCTTTTTCTGCTGAGAAGTTTTGATATTTTCTTATAACTCCACAAAAGCGTATGTTGTGAGTATTCATTAGAAGTGCCTCAGTGAGGCGCTTCTAATAAATACCCACAACATATGGTTTTATGAAGAAATAAGAAAAAATATTTTAGGATACGTTCAATGACTCCTTCAATAATGTACTTATCCTGAATTCTGAAATGGTTCATTTGACTACTTGGTGATGTGTTCTAAAACTGCTGATCCAGGGGAGATTAAAGGGGGCAGTCAAATCCCCTGCCAGGCCTGAAGTGTTTTATTTCTATGAAGAAATTTGTAAGAATTTAAGACAATTGTGTACTTTTTACTTAAAGATTTCAAAATTGACTCCTAAACCCCTCCCATGCCCCTTTCCTGAAATCCTGGACCCAGCCCTGATATAGCAGTCCAAACATTTAGGGTAAATATGGTTCAAATCCTAAAAAAGAAGCAGAATTCAAAGCAGAGAGTCAAATTTGATAAATATGCTAAAAAGAAAGTTAAATATTACAAATATGCAAATTCTTATCTGCATATTAACATATTTATTGAGTGTTTAGTTAACAGTGTATGGTTATATCTCAAGTACCGAGATTTTGTGAAACTCAATCAACTGTTATCTGGAAAGTCAAACAAAAAGCTAGAAAAGCTAACACAGCAGGAATTACTAAACTATCTTAACCTTTAGCCTGCAGACTTTTAATATATTTCAACTCTGCATGTGCCAGTTTCACCTATGGTGTGCTAAGGTTAACAAGTGTCAAACATAACTAGGTTAACCCTCGTCTTGCTGAATCCAGATATGTCCTGTCTCTGCAAACAGTGTAGATCCAGATCAGCTGGCTTCTGAAGAAGCCAGCTGATCTGGATCTACACTGTTTGTCATTCAGTAGGTGAATTTATATCAACAATCTGGAATAAGTAATCTGATTGGCTGACAATTAGTAGTGGGTGTGGCATCTTAATCTATTCAGCATCACAAGAGTTAAGAAAAAGAATATATGGGTATCTGTGTGAAAGTCACAAAATATGTGTATAAACATGTTTTCATTAAGTTTTTCATGGTGGACTGATGAATAATGCTTTTCTTTATATGCTTTAACCCATAAAGCACTAAGCACATTTGTAGCAGACCACTTTCTATTTTTTATTATTCTTTGAGAAAACAAGATGGCATTTCATATGATTTGTGTGCAAGGCAACACAATTTTCAGGCCTTAGTTTCACTAAAAAATACAAAAACAGAAATCAAAATGTCATCTGCTGCAGTTGTGATTAGCACATTAAGGGTTAAAAAGAAATCTATTCTTCCAAATTCACCACCAGATTTTCCAAAATATTCAATTGCTGTGTGCAAAAAGATTAGAATGCATTTTTAATTTTACCTCATATTTCAAAGTTTCAAGCTGAAACAAGAGACATTATACCTTCAGAAATCATGGATAAACAGTATTTATTTCCAATAATCAGATAATTAACCATCTATCCAACCACCTCCCCACTTCTTTGAAAAATAACAGAATCAAATTTAGACTATTGTCCGTTACAAATTTGCTCATCACTTTTTTAAGGATTGAAAGTAGCCCTTTGAAAAAGGACTTATTTTCCATGGAAGCAAATTCATAGCTCCATATAAGGTGATAACTGAGGTAAAATGTTGGATAAGTTTTGTTATTTTTGCACAAAAATATATATGGGCCATGACAAGCAAAGAAGTGCCTTTGGGTGTGCCCAAAATGTGCAGAGTCACATCATCCTGCACATGCCCAAGGTCTCATCCAGGGACCAGTTGTTCAAAGCGTTGTTAGCTTAACGAGCTCGTTAAGGGTCATTTCGTTAAGTGTTTTAGCGGATTCAATATACAATATTCTGATATTTTTTGCTGAAAAAATGTGAGTAGCTTTTGCACTGCAAAAGCTACTCACATTTTTTCAGCAAAAAAATTCAGCATATTTGCATATCATTCGATGTAAATTTTAACAAATCGTTAACTAACGACTTCATTAGCTTTGAACAACCGGGCCCTGGCCTTTACTCTCCATTAAAACATTATTTAGTATCCAATGATTCTGTTTGTGGAAAGTTCAGGCCCTGATCAGACTATTCGAATATGCAGGCTGATCTAGGGCTTCACTGTCTGCATATGCCCAAAGACATGTTTTTTGTCTGGTGCAGCCCTGTGTGTGCAAATACGAAACCCCTTCATGAGACAACTCCAATGAGTATCCACAAGAGGTTTTTGTGTAATACTACCATAAGTATGCTGACAGGATTCTGATGACATTGCATCTAATCAGGGTCTACACTATTTGTTGTTAATCATCACAACAAGTTTTAGACACATCAATAGGAAGTAAAATGGATTATGGACTTTCAACTTTTATGACAAATAAGGTTAAGTGTTTAGGTATCTGAACACTTAGGGGCTTTAGGGCACATATGGTATAACAAACATTATCTTCTGAATACCTGCTTTATCAAGATCTGTAACTTTTTTTTCTGCTGGAGTTGTCTCCTTTTCAGAAGGGAGACAAAAGCTTTCAGTCTGGAGTGCTCTCCCTTTGAATAGTAGCCATCTATCTTAAAGCTTGTTGTTTTTCCCTTAAATCCTGTTGTTTTACCCCAAAATGTTTTAATGCTTAGCATGCTGGGAAAAAGTTAAGCTGAGGACATTTTTTAAAATATGTTTCTTCTTTTTCCTAGAAAAAGGCTTTGACATTTCATGCAAATTGTCTGCAAAGCAGACAATTTGCATGAAATGTCAACACCTCTTTTATGGTGAAAAAAAAAGGAAAATATCAATTTATTGTCTGCTGAATTTGCCCAGGGAGTGGTAAAGGTTAAACAAATATGTACCTCTGCTAATGACTGGTTAGCTGTGAGCTTTATATGTTCCCGTTCTAATTCTGATATTTTCCTGAGATTGGTTTGGAAGTCTAGGGATGGTTCCGGTTCCTTAGGTTCAACAAAATTTACTCTATAAACTGCTTCATGTCGATCCTTCTCTGCACTATGCACCATTTTTCTCATATAATCTAGTTGTTTTTCTAACAAATCACATCTCGTCTCTGCTGCTGTCAGCTGGGACTCTAATTCTGTAAAGAATAAAATACCCTATTCATCCTAAATATTCAGACAACATGTATAAGCAAACAGTGCGGACCTAGATCCAACTAGGAGCAGTTTGATCAGGGTATGCACTGTTTGCTATTCAGATAGCACAGTATAGACACATTACCAGGCTGTCAAATGGATTTGTTCAAAGTTTAGATAAGTACAGTCTACTCTCATTACCTCGACTCTGTTGATCTTGAATAACAGCTAATCTCGAAGTAAAAATCTGGTCCCTGTTTTAACATGTAAATTTAACAAAATATTGTGGAAAAAAGAAGAAATTGCTCCTGAGGAGCACTTTCTCCTCTTTTCCACAATATTTTCAATATATCTCTAACTTCAGGAGTCAAATTACATATTCATATGTGAAATGTGGCTGTTCTCTTTATTTTTTTCTTCAATTCTGCAAATCTGATATGTCAAGGTATGGATATCTTGAAGTATTTCAGAGAGTCCCTTACTTAATAAAGGGTTAAGGTGTCTGAATATTTAGGGTAAATATAGAACAATAAAAATTACTATTTTAATGCTTAGCGCTCTGGGTAAAATTTTCAGCAGATAACATAAATTATAGAAATATTTTTCTTATTTTTTCCTGAAAACTGGTTTTGGTATTTCATGCAAATTGTCTTCCATGGAGTCAATTTGCATAAAATGTCAAATCCTGTTTTCTGGGAAAAATAAGAAAGAAAAAAATCAATTTGTCGTCTGCTAAATTAGCCCAGGGAGTGGTCGCAGTTAAGGTGCAGCATGTTGGTAAAAAAATTCAGCAGGCATGTTGACATTTCATGCACAATTTGCATAAAATAACAAACCTTACTTTTCAGGGACATATAAGAAAAATGTTGATTCAAAGGAATTGGATCTGCCTTTTTTAACTATGAAGACAAATTTTGTGACTTTTATTTGCTTTGAGCCCTCCAAACCCCTTCTTCTTTTTGGCCTGCTCTAAAAGGAAATAATCTGCTCCCCAGGTTTGAAGATTTAATATAATAACACAGGGCTGTAGAAGTTAAGATGAAGAATACACCCGAAATATTTTGCAGCCATTTTGCTAGGGAGACAACTTTTGGCAGAAAGGAAGCATAGTTATTGTCCTAAATCTTCAAACACCATATCTCCATAGCTCCAAATAAGGTGATTTTTTTTTTCAAGCAAACAGTACTGATATTTTTCTTATAGTTCTCCAAGAAACATATGTTGCGGTAACTCATTAGAAGCGCCTCGGCGCTTCTAATGAGTACCCACAATATATTTTTTTCATGGAGAAATAAGAAAAATATTCTGTGGCTATCCCTACTTATCTGGAGCTATGTATTGTCTTACTGTATTTGTCTTAAATTGAACAAGTCTACCTGACTATCTGACTACCTGTGCAAATCATAATCAAACTGCTCTTCTCCTCCATAGGAGCTGTCTGGTCTGGGGATACAAAATTTCCTCAGACACACTTCCAAATATTTTTGGTATATACAATAAGGATATTCTCGGTAAATATTTGTCTTCTTGCTTCATAAAAATATATGCTGTAGGTGCTCACTACATAGATCCAGATAAGGTGCTTTTTTAAGTAAAAATAAACCTGATATTTTTCTTATTTCTCCATGAAAACATATGTGTGGTACTCATTAGAAGCGTGCTCACTGAAGTGCTTCTAATGAGTACCACAACATGTTTTTGTGGAGAAATAAGAAAAATATTATATGGATACCCCATTTATCTTGAGCTATGCCACTAGAATGACCCAGGCAATTTTAAAGAGTACTCGCAACATGTTTTCCCCAAAGAGATTTTAATGAGTTCCACAATATATGTTCTATATATATATAGTTTATGATGAATAAAAAAAAAGAAAACAAAAAATCCCTATTTTTTGGCTAAAATAAATTTTTCTGACTATCAAATACTGCCCTAGATAAGGAAGATATCCAGGTAAATATATTTTTCTTATCTCCCAAATGTAAGCATAATTTGTGGGTACTCATTAGAAGCCCCTTAGTGAAGGACGGCTAATGAGTACTCACAATTTATGTTTTTGTGGAGAAGTAACCCCTTGTCTAGAACCACGTCAAAGACATTTCCATGTGCCCCTACCTTGATTTTGTTTGGAGACAACAGTCTGTGTAGGCTGTAATCTTTCGTTGTCTTTGTGTAATATATTCCTATATTTATTAGTTTCATTGGCAAGAGATTTGAGATTGTCTTCTGCTGCATTTCTCTCCACCTCTAGTTGATGGATCTTGTCTTGGAGATTCTTCAAGGCATTTATTACAGCTGTAATATAGAATAAGTTACTTTAATCTTTACCATTCTCTGGGCTAATTCAGCAGACAACACACTGATGATATTTTTCTTTTTTTCTCAGAAAACAGGATTTAACATTGCATGCAAATTGTTTCCATTGGAGACAACTTGCATGAAATGTCAAATCCTTTTTTTCTGGGAAAAATTAGAAAAATATTTCAAACTGCCGTCTGCCGAAAATTTTACCCAGAGTGCTAAGCATTAAGTATACAATGTATATGCCATTCCAAGAAGAAACTAGAGCTGGTGTTTGTAAAACACTATGCCCCCAACTGCCTGACTCTAACACTGTTTGACTCCAACACTGCTTAGCCATGACGGTAACAACAGTACAAATATATGATTTCAATGTTATTTTATCAAAGGGAAATAACTCTAAAATAGGAGATGATTGGGATAAGAAAAAAATACGGATCACCTATTTTTTCATGAGGAATCAAAACATGAAATTTCAAACATTAGCATACATGGTTCTAAACTTATGCTATACACAATAAAGCAACGACATTAAATGGCCCGAAATTGCGAAGGGCCATAACTCCAACATTTCATTTAATTGGTTCAAAATTTATTCAGGTGATCTCCTCCTCAATCCCAATCAGTATACCAAATATCATGGCTCTAGCTTAAATACTTTTTGAGATATCTTGCTGAAAAAGTCAAAATGCCTAGAACTACAAAGGGCCATAACTACATCAATTTTTCATGGAATTCCCTAAAAAACAAACCAGGTAATCTCCACATCATCCCCAATCAGCATATAATATTTCAAGACCCTAGCTTAAGTGCTTTTCGAGAAATCTTGCTGACAAGGTCAAAATGAGCAGAACTGCAAAGGGCCGTAACTTTATCAATATTTTCATGGAATTCTCTCAAAATATAATCGGGTAATGTACACATCATTCCCACTCACTGTATCGAATTTCAAGAACCCAGCTTAAATACTTTTCAAGATATCTTGCTCACAAGATTTAATTCTGATTTTTTTCAAAGGGGCATAACTTTAAATAAACATGCTAGACAAGAAACAAAATACGGGTCGGCTATTTTTTCATTGGGAACCCAAATATAAAATTTCAAAACCCTAGCGTGCAGGGTTCTTAAGATATGGCATGCACAAAAAAAGCTTGATGAACGGACAAACAGTCGGATGGACAAATGAAGGCAAACTAATATGCCCCATCAATTTCATTCGAAACTGGGGGCATAATCAGGCCATCTACTCATCGCTACCAATCTATTCATCAAGTTTCAAGGCTCCAGCTTCAATAGTTTTTGAGATATTTTGTTCACAAGGGAAACATGCCCAAATTTACAAAGGGCCATTACTTATGAAATATTTTTCAGAATTTACAAAAAAATTAATCAGGTCATCTACTCATCATTACCAATCAATTCACCAAGTTTCAAGTCTCTAGCTCTAATAGTTTTTGAGATATTTTGCTGACAAGATAAAAATGCCCAAAATAACAAAGGGGCATAACTCAAGAAGTATATTTCAAAATTTCATCAAAAGTTAATCAGGTTGTCTACTCATCACTACCAGTCTATTCATCAAGTGTCAAGGCTCTAGTTCCAACAGTTTTTGAGATATTATGCTGACAAGGTAAAATTGCCCAAAATTACAAAGGGCCATAACTCATGAAGTATTTTTCAGAATTTCTTCAAAAATTAATCAGGTCATCTACTCATCACTACAAATCCATTTACTAAGTTTCAAGGCTCTAGCTCTAACAGTTTTTTTTTTGCTGACAAGATAAAAATGCCTAAAATTACAAAGGGGCATAACTCAAGAAGTATATTTCAAAATTTCTTCAAAAGTTTATCAGGTTGTCTACTCATCACTACCAGTCTATTCATCAAGTTTCAAGGCTCTAGCTTCAATAGTTTTTGAGATATTTTGCTGACAAGTTAAAAATGCCCTAAATTACAAAGGGCCATAACTCATGAAGTGTTTTTTAGAATTTCTTCAAAAGTTAATCAGGTCATCTACACATCACTACAAATCCATTTACTAAGTTTCAAGGCTCAAGCTCTAACAGTTTTTGAGATATTTTGCTGACAAGGTAAAAATGCCCAAAATTACAAAGGGCCATAACTCAAAAGGCATTTTTCAAAATTTCTTCAAAAGTTAATCAGGTTGTCTACTCATCACTACCAGTCTATTCATTAAGTTTCAAGGCTCTAGCTCCAACGTTTTTTGAGATATTTTGCTGACAAGATAAAAATGCCCAAAATTACAAAGGGCCATAACTCATGAAGTATTTTTCAGAATTTCTTCAAAAGTTAATCAGGTCATCTACTCATCACTACAAATCCATTTACTAAGTTTCAAGGCTCTAGCTCTAACAGTTTTTGAGATATTTTGCTGACAAGGTAAAATTGCCCAAAATTACAAAGGGCCATAACTCAAGAAGTATTTTTCAAAATTTCTTCAAAAGTTAATCAGGTTGTCTACTCATCACTACCAGTCTATTCATCAAGTTTCAAGGCTCTAGCTTTAATAGTTTTTGAGATATTTTGCTGACAAGATTGCATCCATATTTTTTCAAAGGGCCATAACTCAGAAAAGGGGCATAATCCTGTCAAGAAAAAAAATACGTGTCAGCTATTTTTTCATGAGGAATCCATATATGAAATTTCAAAACAGTAGCATTCACGGTTTTAAAGTTATGCTATGCATCAAAAAGCGTGACGAATGGACGGACGGACGGACGGACGGACGGACGGACGGACGAACAACCCAGAAGCAATATGCCCCTCCAACTTCTTTGAAGTTGGGGGCATAATGAGGACAAAAAAGCTAGGATTGGGGGAAGTAATATTTCAGGGGAAGCAACTCTGTCAAAATATTTTTTCTCTCTTCTGAAAAGGAATTTACTCTATGAGGAAAGAGTTTCTTTCCTTGTTGAGTAGATTCTTTTTCTGATGGGGTTGGTGTGCAGAGAGGGAAACAGGAAGTAACGTTAAGTTATTTCCCTCATACAAAATGGCAAAAACTTTTGCTATGTTTGCACAAAAAAAAAAGTATTTTTCTTTTTTTTTTTTTGCATTGAGGTTTAACAACCCAGTCAACCAACTGGGGTCATGTCGAGTGCAGTCAATTTACCTAACCACACTTTTACTGGGCAGGCTTAGTCCTCTAAGCGGTTCACCAGGATTGTGCACATTCTTTCGCCAGCAACTGACAACAGCCCTTCTTGACTCAGCAGAAGGGATAGAATGACCACAGAAAATATTTTATGGTCAAATCTCCTCAAAAGAACGTTGCCAACCTGAAGGGGGTTGAACCCAAAACCTCCTGATCACCAGTTGGACAGGATTCCAACTGAGCCACTAAGGCCAGCAAAATTAAAAAACCCAAAGAACGTATTCAGTCATGTACTCATTAATGTGGCAATTCCAATGCGCACTCACACATGAATGTATGTTTTCGTGCAAAAACAAAAAAGGGACCTTACTGACACAATTCTAACGAGTACCTTCCAGATGCGTCTTGGTACAAAATGATAAACAAGAGGACCAAGATGGCCCTGTATTGCTCACCTGAGGACCTCGGATACTGGTACATTGTATGTTGCCCAGGAGCAAAGGCAGCGAACATCAAGGACAAAATTTGCATGCAACATCCCACTTTTCTTCTATACATACATGTATACATAATTATATACAAGGAAGCAAATTTAACCTTGACATATAAAGGTCTACAGACAATCTAATACCATTAGATCATCCATGCTCTATACAAAGACTCAGCCACAAAGTTTTCTTGTGTCCGGAGAAGATTTTTAAATTGTTTTCAACATCTATGGGTATGGCATCATTCCAGATAAGGTGCTTTTTTTCAACTGAAATTTTTCTTACTTCTCCAAGAAACACATGCTGTGGGTATTCAATAAATTCACCTCACTGAGGTGCTTCAATGCTTCTAATGAGTACCCACAACATATGTTTTCATTGAGAACTAAAAAAAATATTATGTGGATACTGCCTGTTATGATATGATGGCTATCTTAGCCAACAGAACAAGACAATTTGAAAAAAATTTCAACATAGAAAACAGATGTCTTTCAGGTGCATCCATTCACTTTAAAAATTTTAACTTTAACCCTTGCCATGCTGAATAAATCAAGATGCCATGCCCACTTCTAATTTTCAGCCAGTCAGATTACTTTATCCATATTGTTGATAAAAAGTCATAAACTTAATGACAAACAGTACAGATCCAGATCAGTTGGCTTCAGAAGCCAATTGATCTGGATCTACACTGTTTGCAAAGGCAGGGTATATCCGAGTTCAGCATAACAAGGGTTAAAATTACCATATGTACACTAAGTATCTAGATAGGCAGGCTTCAGCAAACAGTGTAGACACAGATCAGATGCTGCAGAGTGCAGCATCTGATCAGTGTCTACACCAGGGCTCTGGAAATTTTGAAATCTGAATCGGTCCAGCCGCTGACGATGACGTCATCAATGAGCCCATTTCCAAAAAAAAAAAATATGTATATATCACCTGTCACGAAAACTAATGACAATTGGCAGTCCTACAACTCCTATTAAATAATACACCTCAACCCCGTTATATGACGGAAGTCCGGGTATAACGAGCATGTTCAAAGCTGGCGTCATCAATAAATACAGTCAGGTATGTAAAAAGAAGAAAAAAAAAGAAAAAAAAAAAAGAAAAAAAAAAACGGTTTTGTTGTTATTTCCACCTCCGCAAGGTTTTCCTAAGCTATTTATAAACAACTGATTTCCGTCTTGTATAAGCGCGAAGACGGCGCAGACGCAGGCAGAGCCAATATAAGACGAACGACTTTCGAGGACCTAATTAGGTCTAATAAAAAAGGCCTGCGCCACGGGCGGTTTTGCAGTTTTTCAATGTTTCAAGATTTGACCAGACTGCTTAAATTTTAAGCACTGACCAATCTTGTCTAGCGCAAGTGGTGCATTACTTATTTTTACCGTGAAATCTACCTTGAATTATACTCGTGTGTTACGCCGCTACAACAGCAATCAACAACAACAAAAAAAAGAATCAATCAATTATACCAAGATCAGACGCCGTTCTATGCGACATCTGATCAGGACGTACACGGTTTGGGAATTAATTTATCGGATCTGGGACCGACAAACCGCGTTGATCAAAACAAAAAAGAAGAGGAAGAAAATGTGTGGTCAAGCGGTGCATTCTTTTATTACTCTCAGTAAAGCGACCTTTGATCTTTTGGACACGCCGACTGCACCTGGATGTTTTGCAGTCTCCGTGTATTCACACGTGTCACACAAACGGATTAATTATCAGACTACCGTTCCTGATGATTCATGTTAATCGCTTGTTTACCGCACAGAGGTCAGTGAAGTGTTGGTTTTTTGACAATGTTTGGATAATGACGCAATTAATTTATGCTGCTGCAGGTTGCCGTTATTCAGCTGTCTCTCCAATATACATGTCAAATGACCGTTTAGAGCCTTTTAACTACCATAATATCGCATTTAAAAGGTGCGCGGACGTTGTCAGTTTGGGAAGACTTGACCGTTTGTGATTTTTTAGACATCATTGATTCGTGAAAATTGGTCGGTTGGGTAGGAATGGGGTTCAAGGCACAAACCTGTTGGACCGATTTATTAGCGTTTTGGGGTATTTGAAATCGATCCAGAATTCTTAATTTCGGTCCAGACCGGCTATTTTTCCGGTTTTCCCGAGCCCTGGTCTACATTGTTTGCTACTCATCCAGCAGGGTCAGGGTCTACACTATTTGCTACTCCTCAACAGGTAGTAAAATGAGTTAAAACATAGGGTCAACAGGGTACCTGTTCTGTTTCCTTCAGGGTATGAAGATACAGGTTTATGAACTGGTCTTTCATAGTCATCATTAACAAATGGTTTATGTTTAGGATAATCTTTATATACTGTTGAGTCAGTCTCCTCCTGGTTTCTGTACAAAGCTCTCTTTGTCGGTGTCTTACCCATCAGTAATGTTGAATAATTCTGAAAGAAACAAATGTACTTCTGAAAAATTTACCCCTAAAAACACAAAAGCAGAGCTCTAGATTCAGATATATATTTTTCATATTTCTCCACAAAATGATATGTAGTGATTAATTATTAGAAATACCTTACTGAGGTGCTTCTAATGAGTAGCTACAAAATACATTTTCATGGAGAAATAAGAAAATATATCACTATTTTTTTTTTTATGAAAAACGTGCCTTATCTAGAGCTATGTACAAGAGATTTTAACCCTTGTCCTGCTGAACCCTTATATGCCTTGCCTTTGTAAACAGTGTAGATACAGATCAGTTGGCTTTTTCAGAAGCCATCTGCACTGTTTGCCATTCAGTCCATGAATATATATCAACAATCTGGATTAAGTAAATTGGTTGGCTGCAAATAAGAAATAGGCGCTGCATCTTAATTTATTCAGCAAGACAAGGGTTAACACTTACCATGCCATGGGCAGATTCAGCAGACAACAAATTGACGAGCCTTTTTTTTCTTTTTTTTTTTATGAGACAATTTGCATGAAATGTCTAATCCTATTTTCTGGGAAAATCAACAAAAATATTAAAAATGTTGACTACTGAAATTTTTACCCTGCATGCAAAATCCCTAATTATGATAATCATACAGGTCCTACAGAGGACAGAGAGAACAAAAAAAGCAAGCAACTGGCTAGATGTGTGTAAACTTATACACACTTTCCAGATATTTATGTTGTTTTTTTTTACTTGAATTTTTGTCATTGTTTTAACCCATAAAGCACCAGTCATAACAGAAGCAGACAACATTTTTTGTTGAAAAATTAGTCTCTCTAAGGAGACAATTTTCATCTATTATTTGGATGAAAATCAGAAAACTGTTTCAAAATGTTCACTTCTGAATTTGCCAAAAGAGTGCTAAAGTTTAAATGCATTAGGAGGCATCAACCATAGGTTCTGATAATCAGGCCTTTTCAACCAAAATGTATTGACATTTTTTCTTATTGCTCCTCAAAAATATGCCTTTGTTGCAGCCTTTCAGGTAGTCATTAGAAGTGCCTTGGTGAGGTGCTTCTAATGAGTATACACAACATAGTTTTAGTGGATAAATAAACAAAATAATTCTTATTAGAAATGATCTCAACCTTGTCCACTCTCTGGGTATATTACGCTGACAGCAAACTGATAATAGTTTTCTTAGTTTTCCCAGAAAATAGGCTTTGGTAATTTATTCAAACTGTCTCAATTTGCAAGAAATGTCAAAACCTATTTTCTAGAAAAATCAAGAAAAATATTTTAAAATGTCATCTGCTGAAATTTTTACCCAGAGTGCAAGCGTTAATATTGCTTGAGTGACTGACCTTTCTCTGCAAGGGACAATCATATCTTTTTCAGTCCATACAAACAAGATTTAAAATTAATGGGTGGTTAAGCGTTATTCAAATTTTCTAAACTTTACCTTTTTAGTAGTCTATGTCCATTCACAAAGTGTGAGATTGTAAAAGACATGCCATCTCATAAAAGACTGGCTGTAAATCAATATTTTTATGAAAATTTATGAATCCACCCAAATATATAAAAGTAAATATTCTATTTGACAAGGACTTAATCATCTGAAGTGACAGACAAGAGGTTCATTATATACTCGCGACTCTCTTGATCCAATACTGGGTAAATATGATTTAACCTTTACCAGTCTTTGAGCAAATTAAGCAGACGACAAACTGATGATATTGTGTCTTATTTTTTCCTGAAATTCGCTTTGACTTTTCATGCAAATTGTCTCCTTTTGGAGACAATTTGCATGCAAAGTCAAAGCATATTTTCTGTAGCAAATGAGAAAGATATTTCAAAATGGAGTCTGCTTAAAATTTTACCCAGCATGCTAAGAGGTAAAATTTAAGTATATTGTCTAAAGGATCATATAATTATAATCTCTCTGCCAACAGAAATTGACAAGATAGATGATCTTAATGGAAATGAACATGAAATCTGTGAAAACTGCAATAAATTACTTTGATTTGTAAGATAAAGTTCTTATGACTTAAAATTTTATGATATTCAACTCCTTCAATGCAATGAACAAAGAATGACTTGCAGAAATGACTTAACCTTTACCTTCTCTATGCTAATTCAGCAGACACCAACTGCTGATATTTTTTCCAGAAAATAGGCTGTGACATTTCATGCTTGAAATGTAAAAGCCTATTTTCAGGGAAAAACAAGAAATGTATTTCAACATGCTGTCTGCTAAATTTTTTACCCACCATGCTAAGCATTAACCATTACAAAAACACGCCTATTCAAATCTATTGAACATTTTACAACCAAAAAAGGAAAAGTTTCAGATAAAAAAATTCTGATATTTTTCACATTTCTGCTCAAAACATAGATTGTGGGTACTCGTTAGAACCGTCTCGGTGAGGCAGTTCTAATGAGTACCCACAATCTATGTTTTTGAGCACAAATAAGAAAAATAATGTATACCCCTGTAAACGCCAGTTTTACTATATAAAAGTGGGGTTTAAGGGGGTCTAAATTATAAAGGCGTGTTTTCGTGATGCACATAACCTATATCTGCAGCAGATGACATTCGAAACCAGACAATTTGATGCAATGACCCTCATGGGTTAATGCATCTTTAATCCTGAACTCATCATCAAACTACTGCAGACAAACACCGAAATGCATGCTAGCAGTAATATTGGTCCAGAGAAACAGCATATTAATGCTTAGGACTCGGGGTAAAATTTCCAGCAGATAGCATTTTGAAATATTTTTCTTATTAACTTCAGAAAACAAGATTTGACTTCTCATGTAAATTGTCTCCGATGAAGACAGGTCATATGGTTAAACAGAAATAGAGCTACGGTAAATGCTAGGGTTAATGCAAAAAATGACAAAGTCATTAGATTGTGCAATATAGATCAGCCATAAAATGATACTGCAGTGTTTGTGTCCCTATTTTGAAAGGTCTAGCCAAGTTTGATGACTGTAGGTCGTATGTTTAATCAGAAATAGAGCTAAATGCTAGGGTTGATGCAAAAAAAAAGTCGAAGTCATTTGACCATAAAATATAGCTCAATCTTAAAAATGCCAGCAGATGACAAAGTTATTATATTTATTATTATTTTTCCCAGATACATGTACTGGGCTTTTGTGTTTGTGTTGTGGTTTTACAGCCCAGTCAACCCCGGTCATGTTGAGAGTGGTCAGTTTACCTAACCACACTTTTACTGGGCAGTAAATCGCTTAACCAGTATTGTGCACATTCTTTCGCATGAAACTGACAACTGCCTCGTGAATCAGCAGAAGGGAGAGAACGAAAGTAGAAAATATTTTATGATCAATCTCCACAGAAGAATGTTGCCGAACCCAGCGGGGGTCGAACCTGCAACCTCCTGATCACCAGTCAAACGCGCATCCAACTGAGTCACAGAAACTGGCTCTGGGGTTTTGACATTTCATACAAAATGTCTCATGAATAGACAATTTGCTTGCAATGCTTAAGCCCACTTTCCAGGAAAAAGATGACGAATATTTCAAATGTCGTCTGCTGAAATTTTTACCCAGCATGCTAAGCACTAAAGGTTAATTAATCACAACAAAATGATTTTCTACCACAGTTTCCATCATCAAATGTAATCCAAATAACACTACCGGTGCACTGTTAAACCAACATTTAACCCTTGTTTAATCTAATAACAGCACACTTAACAGTGAAAAGACTTCCAAAAGCACATCTTACTTGATGACACATAAAAAATTATTTTATTTTTTGTACAATCAATATTAACCCTTGTCATGCTGAATAAATTAAGATGCCAAGCCCACTTCTAACTTTCAGCCAGTCAGATAACTTGATCCAGATGGCTGACATAAATTCAGATACTTACTGGCAAACAGTGCAGATCCATATCAGCTGGCTTCTGCAGAAGCCAACTGATCTGGATCTATAGTGCTTGCAAAGGCAGGGTATATCCAGCTTCAGCAGGACAAGGGTTAATACTTTGTATGCTGGGTAAAAATTTCAGCAGATGACATTTTGAAACATTTTTCTTATTTTTCCTAGAAAATAAGATTTAACATATCACACAAATTGTCTCCTTAAAGAGAATTTGCATAAAATGTTAAATCTTATTTTCTAGGAAAAATAAGAAAAATGTCATCAGTTTGTTGTCTGCAGAATTTTCCTATAGCATGGTAATGTTAACCCTTAGTAAGCTTAGCATGGAATTAGCAAATGACATATCTCGGAAATATTTTGCAAGGAAATACTTAAAAGGGTTTGACAGTTTATGTAAAATGTCTCCATAGGAGAAATCAAATTAGATGTTATGCCCTCTTTTCTCAGAAAAAATGAAAAAAAAATAAAAAAAAATAAAAAAAATATGCAAAAAATATTGTCTGCTAATATTTAAATTTAGTGCTTTAAGTCTTATTGATAAGCACATTTAACATTTCTTTAACAAGTTTTGACACCCCTCTTTCATATGATGAACTCAAAAATGGAAAAACAAATTATCATATTATAAGTGAACATACTTGTTTATACCATACCTGCCCTAAGTACTTGGACATCTTAACTTCTCACCGTACTTGTTCTAAAATTTGAACCATTTTAATTTACTACCTATGGATATGTCTAAAAATTGCTGGATGATTGGCTAACAGAGTTGATTCTGATCAGTTGCTGTATTCTCATGTGTTTGATCTGGGTCTACACTCTTTGCTTAGACATGTCTACCCAAGCACTCAGGGTAAATAGGGCATAACTGCACATACCTATTTATAATATATTCTAATGTCATTCATATCTCACCTTCATTAACCTTTACCACTCTCATTCAGCAGACGATACATAGAGGATATTCAAATGTTTGGAGTGAATATGACTTTTATTTCATCGAGTGAAGTGAAAAAATGTATATTTCATGAGTGCCGAAGGCACGAATGAAATATACATTTTTTCACTTCACATGAAATATACATTTTTCACTTCACGAGATGAAATAAAAGTCATATTCACGACAAACATTTGAATTTTCTTTTTATTATATACATCACTTTCAACAGAAGAGATGCAAATCTTGCATTTGCAAGGGGAAGTCTAACACGCAGTTTTGTCCCTTGGCGGTGACATATAAGAACCGCATAACAGCAGGAAACCTACTTCCGAAAGAAAATAGTCCCCGAAATATTTCAGCCTAAAAGCGTCTTTTTAAGGGATATGAGCAATAAAATCAACTGTATTTAGTTCAATTTAATAAAACAAGAAACATTTTAGGTATTGAACATGAACTGACACATTAAGGAGAATTTAAAGACTAGAAATAGTAAAAGTAGTTCCAGATCTTATATTTTTCACTGCTCAGAGGAGTGAAAATATAAGTTTTATGTTATATTTTCACTAGTGAAAATATAACTTTTTCGAAATATGCATTTTATTTCATTAATAATTCTCTATATTTCATTACTTTGTATTATAATAAACTGATATTTTTCTTATTTTCCCAGAAAACAGGTTTTGACATTTCATGCAAATTGTCTCCAGAGAGGAGACAATTTGCATTAAAAATCAAAACCCATTTTCTGGGAAAAATATGAAAAATATTTCAATATGTCGTGTGCTGAAAATATTACCTAGAGAACTAAGACAGCATTCATAGGTCCTAATAAAGGAGTATTCAAAAATATTTTTTGTATTTTTGCACCAAAACATATCTCTTGTCAGTGCTGTACTGAACTTAACCCTTAGCATGCTGAGAAAAAAATGAAACAGGCCTGTAAGAGGGGGTACCCATCATCATCATCATATCATATAATCGGATTTTTGATTAACGTGCAGGTACAGGGGCAACATCCACATCAGTGGGCCCCTTTCCAGATAGCTGGCTTGCTGCACGCATGGCAGATCTCACACCAGATCTCCAGGTACGTCTATCATGAGGGTTGATAGCTGAGAGCTTCCACTCTCTGCAATCCCTCTCTGTCAGCTGCTTCCATGTCATTTTGGGCCTCCCAGGCCCACGCTTTCCATCAACCTGTATGTAAAAGCTGTCTTGACTGCACCATTGGAGCGTTCCACATGTCCATACCATCAGAATCTTCTCTCCTTCAGAATGAGGTCCAGATCCTCAGTGCCAAGCCGCACAAGTAGCTCACTGGACCTGGTGGTGACAATGTCTTGCGGCCTGACATTGCAGATCTGTCTGATCATTGCCCTGTCATTTCGCTGCAGACGCTGGAGGTTAGGCTTTGTCAATGGCCAAGTCTCGCTGGCATGGAGCATTGCGCTCCGCACACAAGAGCTGTACACACTGCCACGTGTTTTGAAAGAGAGGTGGCGTGAAAAGAGGACTGGTAGCAGATCCTTGAACTTCTTCCAGGCGGTTTTCACACGTGTTGTGGTTGAAAGTTCACAGCCACCTGCTGCTGAGAGCATGTCTCCTAGGAAGCAAAAGGAAGCTACCACCTCATGCTTGTCAGGTCCGACCTGGACTTCCTTCTGTGGTCTGCCATCCAAGGGGCGTGCAGTTCCCTGGCACCGTGCACATCTGTACCCCTACTCGAGAAGTCATTACTCCCTTAATTTTGCCTCAATTTACCTGGAATTTTCACATATAATTTGCCGATCGAAGATGGCCATTTTACCAGCAAGAGGATGGTCACATGACTAGAAAATCATGTGATAGTCATATGTAAACTGGGAACTGCATATGTAAACTGGGAATTGTTTAAGGCATTAAAAAAAAAATAAAAAAAGTTACAAGAGACCAGCGCCTACTGTGTACTATTGCGAATGAAATGAGTTTCATACATAGGTTCTTCTGTTATTCCTACTTCTTCCTCACTGGAAATGATTTAGGTGTTATGGGCTTTTTTTCCAGGAAATCGTGATCAATCTGTTGAAGTGAGTGCTGAAATCAATGGCAGCTTCAAATTCGGTATTCTCGGTCTTTATTAGTGTTGGTAAATCCAGCACCCGACTATCTAATAAAAAGTGGTGTGTGTATGAAAGTAGGTTCACTCCTATATGAGAACACTTGCTCTGAATGGTTGCATGTGGTGTATAGTAAGTATGACAGGCTTTGGAGTTGGCAGACCCCTTCTGAGCGCATATAGTCGCCTACAGCAGTGTAAAGGTTAACCATCAGGACACCTTAACTCCTTACTGATGTGTCCTAAAATTTGAACAAGTGCATTGGACTACTTGTTCAGTTGTCTGAAAACAGCTTGATGAGTGGCAAGACGTGTAGAGCCTGATCAGACACTGTATTCTGCAGTGTCTGATCTAAGTCTACCCTGTCTGTCTTAATACTTAGGGTCAGTATAGTACTCACTGAAATCATTTTGTTTTTTTGAGATTTAACAGCTCTGTCAACAATATTTAACCCTTAAAGCCGCCAATCACAACCGCAGCAGATGACACATTTAACCCTTGTCCTGCTGAATAAATTAAGATGCCACACCTACTTCTAATTTTCAGCCAATCAGATTACTTGATCCAGGTTATTGATATAAATTCACATACTTAATGGCAAACAGTGCAGATCCAGATCAGTTGGCTTCTTCAGAAACCAACTGATCTGGATCTACACTGTTTGCAAAGGCAGGGTATATCCGGGTTCAGCAGGACAAGGTTTAAATACATATATATATATATATATATATATAATATATATATATATATATATATATTTTTTTTTTTTCTTAGAAAATAAATCTTGACATTTCATGTGAATCATCTGCCAAGCAGACAATTCACATGAAATTTCAAGGCTTATTTTCTAAGAAAAATCATTTTTTTAGAATGTCGTCTGCTGCAAATTTTGCTTGGCGCTTTAAGGGTTATGTCATGAAAAAGCCATCCTCCAGATAAGAAGAACCATGTGGTGAGGCAATTCAAATGCGTTAATGCTAAATTTTCATCACAATTATCAACTTATCTGGAGATAAATAAAATATTTTAGAATGTAATCTGTTGCAATAATGGCTATGGGTCAATATCTTTCCTTAAAGCACGGCTTGAAAATTTGCTCGAACCATCTCCAAAGGTAACATTTTATTGACTTAAAGCCTAATTTCAGCAACAGTAAAGTAAATTTATACATGTCACCTGCTGACATTTAAATCAACATGCTAAAGGCATGATCAATAAGGCATGCTAGCCTGAAGGCATTATCAACATACATTACTGGCATATACCTTCCAATAATTGACTCCTCCAAACGGGATTCATGCCCACATGAATAAGGGTTAACTTACCTTAGACAAACATAAACAGGTAAAATCAGCGTGAAAAGTTTTTATAGTCGTTTCTGTTAAATTTTCACAGATGCCATTACTGGTTGCTAGCCAGTTCTGCAGAGGAGTCAACTAGTTTCAAACATGAACAACTTTGTTAAACAGTATATCCAAATAATATTCCTATTCAGTAAAGAATCTCTCAATTTCCTACCTTGTTTTTCAAATATGGCATGACTGTAATTACATAACTTTGAATTACCCTCATTCGAAATGATGACATATAATTGGATATATTTCCTTCTTGTTCACTAATCATTGCTCACTTCTTATTATTTTAATTTTTTTGTATTACGGTATCAATCAACAGTTCTTGATAAGAAAACCCCATCTAGTAAATATTTTTCTTATTTCTCTAAACAAAAATGTAGTGAGTACTCATTAGAAGCACTTCTAATGACTACCCTCAACATATGTTTTTGCGGAGAAATTTATAAACATATTAGGGTACTCATAAGCACTTCTAATGAGTACCCACAACATCTTTTCGTGGAGAAATATTTCTCAACAAAATATATTGTGGGTGCTCATTAGAAATATTTCTCCACAAAAACATATTGTTGGTACTCATTAGAAATATTTCTCCACAAAAACATGTTGTTGGTACTCATTAGAAATATTTCTCCACAAAAACATGTTGTTGGTACTCATTAAAAATATTCCTTCACAAAAACAGGTTGTTGGTACTCATCAGAAATATTCCTCCACAAAAACATGTTGTTGGTACTCATAAGAAATATTTCTTCACAAAAACATGTTGTTGATACTCATTAGA
The DNA here is from genome assembly GCA_964016985.1 of Anodontia alba. Taxonomy (NCBI): domain Eukaryota; kingdom Metazoa; phylum Mollusca; class Bivalvia; order Lucinida; family Lucinidae; genus Anodontia; species Anodontia alba. The sequence continues at coordinate 8,281,668 of OZ024824.1, forward strand.
AATATTTCTTCACAAAAACATGTTGTTGGTACTCATTAGAAATATTTCTTCACAAAAACATGCTGTTGGTACTCATTAGAAATATTTCTCCACAAAAACATGTTGATACTCATCAGAAGTGCTTCTAATGAGTACCCACAACATATGTGTTTGTGGAGAAATAAGAAATTATCAATACTGTTTGGTTAAAAAAAACCATCTTATCTGGAGCTATGACCAAACAATAATAACTCCTCCATGCTTAAGACATAATCCACACTGGCTTATTACCTGCAAAATTAGTTTTAATTGATGCAATGCCAAAGTTTTAAAACATTTTTTTTCTATAAATACTGGATTCAGTTACATAAAAATCATGAACAAAAAGAAGACAAAACAAAAACACATGAAACATGAATACATGTAAGTATAACATGACAACTCCATACAAGCATTTAATACCTTTTATAAATTTTACAACAGAACAAATATGTTGCGAATGACCCCAAATCCAATCAACCAAAAAATAAATTTGATAGAATTTACACCATAAGATAGCATGCTATTGCATTCAGCAGACAAGAAACAGAAGATACGATCCTTATTTTTACTAGAAAATAGATCTGACATTCCATGCCCATTGTCTTCAACAGTAAGCTGCTTACTGATGCTCTAGTTGCCATTTCACAGAAAAAATGGTCTCCTCTATTTACTCTTTTGCTGTGAGTACCATAAATGTTTTCAATGAGTGTAATGAAAACATCAGTATTTTTACGAGTGCAAAGCACAAGAGAAAATTTGTATGTTTTCATTACACTAGATGACAATTTTTATGGTATTCACTCAAAAAGAGAAAAGTTTCTTTTTATTTTATTGTTTACACACCAATGCAAGCTACTGACATCATAACTAATATCGCCAAACAAAATATGACTGTCATGGCGTCGATGTTTAGTGCTTAACCATGTGAAGCGCTGGAGAGACAAAAAATGTTTCTGCAGATCAAAATAATCTTGTTACCAAAATGTTCCTTACATTCAAACTAAGACAATGCATACCAACACTTGCTCAGAAACAGAGATAGAGGAGTTAAAAAAAACGAAATGGGATCAGCATCTGTTAGGTAAACAATGAAGACAACAGAAGTAATCCTAAACAAGGAAAGAAAATGACATGACCATTTATTTTTCACAAGTGAAAATACCGTATCCTTTCACTGTGTGAAAATATCATCATTTTTTTTTTTATTTTGGATAATACAGTGATTTCACTGCTTGCAAGAAAATAAGAGACATGACTGATTTGATGTCTATTTATTCAGACAACAAAATGCTAAAGGCTTGATATTTTTCAGTGGTAATGGATAACAAGTAAGTATAAATTAAGAGGGGGTATCAACATATTAATTTTCTTATTTCTCCACGATTACATTCATTGTGGGTACTCTGAGAAGCACCTCAAAGAAGTGCTTCTCATGAGTACCCATAACATACATTAATGTGGAGAAATAAGAAAAATATCAGCATTTTTTGGTTGAAAAAAAAGCACCTCAGCTGGAACCATGAAGTAAGGTAGACAACTCTACCATGCCTGATGTAGATCTTCACAATGTATGTACATAAAAATGTATATTCATGAAGGAATTTTATGACATTGTGTATTAGATCAGATAGACAATAAATAATTTAACAAAACAATAGTTTTAATACATACTATACCCACTTTAACTAGAAAACTACTCAACTAAGACATGAAGTGTATCAGGGTCAGTGGAATAGGTACTGAAGTTTATTGTTTTTTCTTTAAGGTTTAGCACTCTAGGTAAAATTTTCAGCAGACTACATTTTGAAATATTTTTCTTTTTTTCCCTAGAAAACAGGTTCTGACATTTCATGTAAACTGTCTAAAAAGTGTCTCCAATGGAGACAATTTGCATGAAATGTCAAATCCCATTTTCTCAAGAGGCCCACGCGCCACAGCTCGCTCACCTGAGTGAAATTGTTTGTGTTGAGGTTTTACGGCCCAGTCAACCCAATTGGGTCATGTCGAGCGTGGTCAGTTTACCTAACCACACGTTTACTGGGCAGGCTTAGTCCTCTAAGCGGTTAACCAGTATTGTGCGCATTCTTTCGCCAGAAACTGACAACTGCCCCTCTTGAATCAGCGGAAGGGAGACCTGAGTGAAATAGCCACTGCAAGTGTGCAGATGTTATGTAACTTTTTTTCCAATCCCGTCATAGCAACTCATGATTGATCATCATTTTAGCAGTTCTTGGTTTTAAGAAGAAGAATGTGTTTTTTTTTTGTTGTTTTTTTTTTTATTATTATTATTTTACCATATATGGGCATGACAGTCAATTGAGCATGGCCATTTGCACAAACTCTCTATCCTGTTTCAACAGTTGGATCAAAATGAAATTTGGTCAAAACTGGTCAAGTGGTTTCAAAAAAGTAAAGAAATGATGGGAGAAGAGGTATTTCAAATGCATGTTGGCACTCCCAGCTATACTACACCTCCTATGTCTCGTTACAAGGTCAGACAAGACACAAGCTCTATAGGATCTTCTTTCCCTGCTGGTGCGCAACAGGGTCTTCTTTCCCTGCTGGTGTGCAACAGGGTCTTCTTTCCCTGCTGGTGTGCAACAGGTCTTCTTTCCCTTCTGGCTTAGTTGTCATTTACAATTTCCTATGGCAACCAAACAAAATCTAGACCATTGGTCATAAAACTGGGTAGACAATCATTGAATAATCATAACTGCCAAATATGGTTCATATCACATCACATGTTAAGGAGAAAATGCAATTTAACCATTTTCACATTGTTATAAGTCTATGGAACCTTTCACTTGTCATAGCAACCAAACAAAATAGCAGATCACCATAATTTTAGCTATTTTAACCCTTGTCCTGCTGCATAAATTAAGATGCCAAGCCCACTTCTAATTTTCAGCCATTCAGATTATTTGATCCACATTGTTGCTATAAATTCATATACTTAATGGCAAACAGTGCAGATCCAGATCAGTTTGCTTCTTCAGATGCCAACTGATCTGCATCTACACTGTTTGCAATGGCAGGGTATATCCAGGCTCAACAGGACAAGGGTTAAAATCCCCCTATCCAAACAACATTCCTACCTAATCAGGGAAAAATCTCTTCAGTGGCTTTGGAGGAGCTGTTGTTTTAAAGTGTTAACAGACGGACGGCCAGCCGCACAGGTGACAGACAAAAAGTAAGCACTATAGCTCATCCTGAGCATAGCTGAGGTGAGTTAAAAATGTCATCAATTTGTCATCTGCTGAATTATCCCAGAGAGTGGTAAAGTTTAACCCTTGTCATGCTGAATAAATTAAGATGCCACACCCACTTCTAATTTTCAGCCAATCAGATTACTTGATCCAGGATGTTGATTCAAATTTACATTCTACTTGACAAACAGTACAGATCCAAATCAGCTGGCTTCTTCAGAAGCCAACTGATCTGGATCTACACTGTTTGCAAAGGCAGGGTATATCCGGATTCAGCAGGACTTGGATTAAGGGAGCTGGCTACATCTGGTAGTAGATATTCCACCATTTTTCACAAGGGAGACAACTGTTGTGACTTCTTATTTGGATTCCTGAACACCACACTCATGAAAAATAATCTTCTCTGAAGGGAAAGAATTTGCTCCATCAGGTCAACTCTAAAAGGAAGAATTTGCAAAAGGGTCTATTCTAAAGAAAAGTATTAAAAGTATTTGCTCTCTCAGGTCTGCTCTTCTTAAAAGGGGTCTACTCTAAAATGAAAGAATTTGCTCTCTCATCTACTCTAAAAGTAAACAATTTGCTCCCTCAGGTCTACTCTGCTTTCACGGTCTTTTTTGTGTATTTTTTTGTCTAAAAACTGAGAACCAGTGGTGTTACATTGGATAAGCGCAGGCTGGCCAAGGTTCAACGGATGCCGAAAATGGAAACAAGATACATACTGGTGTGCAAAATCGATTCATTCAGGAATCAAACAATCTGGCTGCTCAGATTTTTTAAGTCAGCCACTTTATCACAATTTTTGAGTATTTCAAATAAAATACAGTATGTCAGTTGCTGGCCGCATTTCAAGGTGCATGCTTAAAAGAGGGGCACTTGCATTAAAAACTGTTAGGGAGATACAGCCTTGGCTGCTTAACTTAAGCCTTGAGGATGACATTTAACAGAGGTAGCCGGAAGTCCATGTAAGACTGTATATGTAGCAAGAATCCTTACTGCAGGTGGCTATTCTAACATTTGCAAGCTACCATATTTACCCTTAGTTTTGGGACACCTCAACTCCTTATCATACTAGTCTTAAAATTTGAACAAGTCTTTTTCATTACCTGGAGCTGTTTTTAATCCTTAAACTTCCAATCACAACAACTGTCGTCTGCTGTCATCTGCTTGTGATTTTAAAAGTCATTTTTTTTGCAAACAGTGTGGACCCAGATCAGACTGCTCCTCTAGGAGCAGTCTGATCAGGATCCACACTGTTTGCCTGTATGCAAAAAATAGGTTTGAAAAGTTTGCAAGAATATTCAGCAGACGACATAAACAGACGACATTTTCAGATCCAGGTTTTCTTGGCATTTTAAGGGTTAAAACTGCTAGATGAGTAGCAAACAGTGTAGACCCTGATCAGATGCCACATTCTGTGGCATCTGATCAGGGTCTACACTGTTTGGTGAAACTTTGCGCAGGCCTTTCTGTCCCAGTAAATGTACTTCAGGTAACTATGGTGAAAACCAGTCTAAGTAAGTAACACAAATCTACACCTAGAAGGACTTTCCAGTGGTAAATTAATAACTATGTTAAACAGTAAATTAATTTTAAAAAGTAAATTAATTTGAACGTTAGACAGTGAAGTAGTTAAAAAACCAACCAAAATTGCTGTATTTACCCTAAATATCTGGAGTAAACAGAGTAGACCAAGATCAAATCTGGGTCTGCACCATCTGCAATATGGCCTGTACCTTTTAGACACACCACCAGGTCCTTGGCCAATCAACCTAATTACCGCACATGCCCCTATAAGCACACAGTCAAGTAATTCCGTAGTCTTCAGATCACAGCCAGTGTACTTTTTGTCTACTACTTTATAAAGGCATATGTTATGGGTAAACATCTGAATTGCATCGACTTATCGATGCAATTCAAATGAGTACCCACAACATATGCTTTTTAATAAAGAAAATCAGAAAAAAAAACACAAAAAAAAAAACAACACAAAAATATTGCATTAGCATCATTTAATTAGTCCTTCACTGATTTTTTGTTGAACTAGTACCCTTAATATAGGCAGGTACATATTTTGCCACAAGTATTTTTGAAAAACCTTAGCGCACAGTGCAGTAATTAGGTCAAATACGGTATAGCTCCAGAAAAGGTGATCAGGAGATATCATATTTACCCTAAATATTAGGACATCATAACTCCTTACTGTACTTGTCCTAAAATTAAAACAAGTCCATTTTACTACCTCTTGAGGTGTTTAAAAACTGCTGACTAAGTGGTAAACCTGGATCAGCTGTCACATGCTACCACATCTGATCTGAGTCTACAGTTTGCTCAGCCAGATCTGTCCCACTAATTAGGTAAAATACGATATTTTTTGCTACAACTGTACCAAAACACCTTATGGGTACTCAATGGGATCCATTTGTCAAGGCAATCTGAACAGTTAAACAAGACATGCATAGCTCCAGAAAATGCACATCTCTTTTCTGTTAACCCTTGCCATGCTGAATAATTTTAGATGCCACGCCCACTTCTAATTTCCAGCCAATCATATTACTTGAGCCAGGTCGTTGATACAAATTCACATACTAAATGACAAACAGTGCAGATCCAGATCAGTTGGCTTCTTCAGAAGCCAACTGACCTGGATCTACACTGTTTGCAAAGTCACGGTATATCCGGGTTCAGCAGGACTAGGGTTAATATTTTTCTTATTTCTCCACAAAAATATATGTTGTGGGTACTCATTAGAAGCATCCACAATATATGTCTTCATGGAGAAATAAGAAAAATATTTGTGGATTCCCATTCCTTTCAAAAGCTATGGATGTTTTGGTGCAAAAAAAATAACAAAAAATGATCTTTTAATTACCCCCTTCCTCAAGGTATGATTTAGGGTAAATAACAGTCAACCACTTGCCTTTCTACTGCTCCTTGGCTTTGACAGATTGTCATCTGAATCATCCATAAAAGTAACGGATCTCCTACTGTAGTGATCCATTTCTGGATTGGAGGCTGATGACTCGTCCTACAGATTAAATGTTACCAGAAATTCTTTTTAATAATCCATTTACTTTTGTTTTCTTATACTCCATTTGGAAAAAAACAACATTTACTTCCATTTTTTCAATCAATTCAATTTCAAAATGTGCAATCAATTTCAAGTTTTTCATTGAAGCATTTACAAACTTAAATCCTTCTTCTGTTCAGTCAAATCTTCAATTGTTTATAGTCATTTCAAATCAAACCCATCTCCTTTTCTTTCTTTTTAGAACAAAGTTATTAGGTGATTTTGAATATTCACAAAATGACTATCCTACTGTGAGAACAAAGTTATTAGGTGATTTTGATACAGAATATTCGCAAAATGACTATCCTACTGTTGATGGGATGTAAACCATTAAAATATCACCATTGGGGACATGATACACATGGTAATTTTTTGGCCACTTTTTACAAGGGAGTCAACTTTTGTAACATCCTGTATACCTTCCGGCACACCAACCCCTTCTGAAAAGGGGACTACTCTAGAAGGAAAGAATTTAATCCCAAAAGAATTTAATCCTACTTCTAAAAGGAAGGAAAAACCAATTTGACAAGACTGGCTCCCCTGAGAGTGCATGCATTCCCCTTTAATCAAATGTTCTGGGATTCCATAAAAATCACCTTGAGAGAATTCTAACTTGTGTTCAGGGAGAAATATTGGAACGTTTATCAATTTAGTAGATTGTCTGAGCATACCATATATACTCTATGTATCTGGAAACCTTGCCTCATTACCATACTTGTCTAAAATTTAAACATCTTTTTTTCTACCTGCTGACATATCTACAAAACAGCTGGGTGAGTGGCAAACAGTGTAGATGCAGACATAACATTCTGCAACATCTGATCAAGGTCTACACTGTTTGCCCAGGCCTGTCTATCTGTCCAAATTTTAAGGTATACGGTATATACTGAATTTTATTTTTTTTTATTCCATACATGTATCTATCCCCTGGCAGAAACTAATTATTCACTCACAGATTTATCAATACAAAGGGAATGAGCACTGCCTTGAAATAAATTGACTCAAGAAGCTTGGATATGCATATTTTATAAGCTAGTTCTCTTGAGAGCCATTCTTTTACTCCTCATGACATGGGAAAAATGACTTTTTAAACCAAATACACACAGAAAATGAAGACCTGAACCCGCCTGTACATCCAATCCAAGCTGCCTATCAAGGGTATTCATTCTGATGACCAAGTTTCAACTTCATAGATTTTATATCATAAGCAGATACCCTAGCCTGATTGCACAGATGGGTCATCCAAACAGATAATTCTCAATTTCCAAGAGAATACCTCTTAGTTGAAGTTCATACTCACAGCACCAGGCAGAGCTTTTATTATTATTTTTTTTTATTTTTTTTTGTTTTCAATAAAAATGTTGTATTTCTTATTTCTCTATGATACTTATATTGTGGCTCATTAGAAGCACCCAACTGAAGCACTGCTAATTACTCCTTAGAAGCAATTCAAAGTCCTGATATTTTTCTTATTTCTCTGTGAAAACATTAGAAGTGCAGTCTTCGCGAAAACTGCAGGATTGTCTGACAAATCTGGCAAATTTTCATTCTGTCCTGCAGAACATTTCAATTTGTCTGACAAATGTCCTGTGATTCCTGGCAAAAAGAAATAGTAATTTAATAACAGACAAGCTTTCTGTCCTGCAGAATTTTATTTAGTCCTGCCAAAAATTTCAGTCTGTCTCACAGCAATCCTGCATCTGTTAGCAAGATTTCGGGAAGACTGGAAGTGCCACATTGAGGCTCTTCTAATAAGATTCATGGCGAAATCAGAAAAATACAATATGCATCAGGACAACTGGAGCTAAGTGCAAGCAACTTACAAACTAGCGATAGGCTAATAATGTTTATCAAAAGTCAGTTTTTGCAAACTGATTTCAAGAGTACTGGTAACTAATAAAAATAGCAAATAAAAATATCAATACCCGACTTTGGAAACATAATAAGGCTTATTAAAATGCACCCCGTCCCACACAAGTAAATAAATTGATAAAAAGCCTTTATAAATAAAAATCTGAAGACTTTGATTGGATCCCAGTGGCAGAGAAACTGCAGAATACTGAAACAAAAACATCAATTTTTAAATCTGTCTTTTTTTCCCACAAACCCCCCCCCCCCCCCCCCAAACATCCAAAATAGCATTTAATATCCATTTAACTTACGGGTATTACCAACCCAACAACTTAATAAATAATGTAAATGAATATGCATTCAGAGTGACTGACTGGGTTCACACATGTGACTAACAGACCTTTATATGGTAATACATGTATTTATCTTCCATGGACCGAACCAAGATCAGTTAGATTTCCTCTTATTTTGCTAGTTTCCTTTATCCAATATACACAATTAAATTTACATACCTCATATACCCAAACAATACATGTCTACAGTGGGGCAAATTTGCAATTGAACCACTTTGAAAATGACAACAGAAATTAATTACTCTATAAATTCTACGATGAGCCTTTATGAACAGATATCACTTTTTTTAAACTGACCCTTAAAGCACCAATCCCATCTGCCACAGACGATAATTTTAACCTTTTTTCATTTTTCAGGGACAACAAATCTTGACATTTCATGTGAATTGTCCACTAAGCATGAAATGCCAAGATTTATTTCCTCTGAAAAAATAACAAACTAAACGTATGTCCAAAGTACACAAATGGCCCCTCCCTTTTGGTCTTTGCCTATCTGGCAACAAAATCTGGATACATGGATTTCGGTTTAACAACTATTTTCCAAATACTCAATCTGATCTGTTATACATTCTGACCCCTAACCCCACCCCAGGGCCTGACCAAGGGGTAACTTTAGCAGTGAGTTAAAAGTTTAGGTCTGGGTAAGCAGCATACCAAATTTCAACTTCCTAGCATAAAAGGTACATGTACCCAAAATATGACCTCCAAAAAAAAAACGAGGACATAAATCATATGTCAATGTAACTTTGAATGTAAACTTAAATATTTGTTAGATTCTGCTTTCAGCAGGTGGGGTCATAAAAAAAGTTTTAGAATGTTGCCTGCTAGAAAAATTTGCTTGGTCTGTAAGTTTTCCTGATACCGTTAAAGTAGCTTTCAGAGCAAAATGATGACGAGTTGTTGTCGTTATGTCCCTTCTAACATTATTTAATGTACAACAAGACAATGGAAGGATGGACATGAAAGGCCCTGTTCAATGAAGTTTAACCCTTCTCTTGCTAAACACATCATGCCCTGTCTTAGGATCTGCACTGTTTGTCATGAAATATGTGAATTTCTATCAAAAACCTGCATCAAGTAATCTGATTGGCTGGAAATTAGAAGTGGGCGTGGCATCTTAATTTATTCAGCATGAGAAGGGTTAATACAATCCGCAGCTGAATTCAGGGGTGTTCTCACCTGGGACCTTGTGAGTCGGACTGGAGCCCTAACCACTTGGCCACCCCGATGCTTCACAGCTCAAACCTCATTGCTCAAGATTATAGTAATACCTCTAAATATTAGGACAGACAGGCCTGAGCAAACATTGTAGACCCAGATCAGATACTGCAGAATGCTGCATCTGCCATCTAAGTAGTGTCTACACTGTTTGCCACTCATCCAGCACTATTTCAGATGTATCAACTGGTAGTAAAATACACTTGTTTAAATTTAGGACCAGTGTGGTAAGGGTCCCAATATAAAGGGTAAATACTGTAGAATTTTCAGCCAAAAGTACGTATACTGAATTCACCCTTAGTACCGGTATCAGGACAGACAGGCCTGAGCAAACAGTGTAGACCCAGATCGGATGCTGCAGAACACAGGATCTGACCAGGGTCTACATTCTTTTCACTTATTCCTGATGTTTCAGATACATGTACATCCACAGGTAGTGAATTGGATGGGATCAAATATAAGCACAAATATGGTCAAAAACAATGGAAAATGCTAGTCATGCTGAATAAATTAAGATGCCACACCCACTTTTAATTTTCAGCCAATCAGATTACTTGATCCAGGTTGTTGATACAAATTCACATTCTAAATGACAAATAGTGCAGATCCAGATCAGTTGGCTTGCCAACTGATCTGGATCTACACTGTTTGCAAAGACAGGGCCTATCCAGGTTCAGCAGGACTAGGGTTAAATCCCCCACCCCTCAACCCCCATTTAAAAATCCTTCAAAATGACCAGGTGATACTGACTGGTCAACAAGGTACCTATGTCACAATTTGAAAAATTAATCTCAGGATTATGTCCAAACCACATGCACATCCTCAGACCATGTAGAAAATGCCTGCAAAGTTTGAAAAATATCATTTAAAACCTATAGGAGAAGTTGTACACACAAGATATCTACTCAATATATTTGTATTGAGGCAAAAAACGTCAATTTAAAAAAAAATTAATCTGAATATTCTGTCCAAGTCATATGCATATCTTCAGACCATGTAGACAATGCCTGCAAAGTTTCAAAAAGATTGGTTAAAAACCTGTTGAAGTTAATGCACACAAGATATGTACTATCAGAGAGGGACACGGAAGCGTGAATACCATGCCCATCACTCTTCGAAAAGGCAGGGGATAATAAGAAAAAAATTAATAACTATGGATATTCCACTTATCTTGAGCTATGTTAATATATTTCACGTATCAACAAATAAACAGTGTAAAGTGTCAAACAAACATTAAACCTTTTCATTAGGTTTGCTTTTATTTGAGTATTGTAATGTCACTTGACCAAGAAATCTTATCAGTTTAAAATTTCAGTAAGATTTTGTTAACAGTCCTTTAACTAAATATTTAATTAACAACCTAAACTAACAGTATATATCGAGGGTTGAGCGCAAGACTATGGTAACTCAAACATATTTTTAAAACCCTTGTTTAGGGGCAACTTGGACCCCTTTGTAAACAATGAAAATTTAGGTGCCATTGCTCATACGAGCAATGGCACCTAAATTTTCATTGTTTACAGAAAGAAATGTTGGAATCTTCATAACGCCTTCATGGTGAGGAGATTAGGTTTGGGGAAAAACAACCATCTGACACGCCAGTCTTGCACTCAACCCTCGATATAAATTGTATGCAATGCTTGGGCAACTTGGCATATATTCATAAGAAAGGAATAACCAAGGGACTAGAGAAGTACTTGATGATAATAATCATTTTTTTTCTTATTTCTCCTCAAATAGTCATCCTTAACAGGTCCTCTGGAACTGCCCATAGGTATGATAAAATATATTTAAAAAAAAATCAATGCATCTGTTCTACAATTCTGGGCCATCTATAGATCTACAAATGTATGTAGTGACGAAATAATTGTGGCTATAATTGTGGTTATAAGACCCCAAGCAAATTTCATAGCAGACGACATTCTGATTTTCTTTTTTTAATTTTCAGAGAAAAACTTCTTGTTGTGAATTGTCTGCTTGGCACTGTTTTCTCTGCAAAGGAAAAAAAAAATTGTCATCTGCTGCAGTTGAGTTTGGCACTTTGTTAATATAAATCTGTCAATATCTGGTATTTTTTATGAAGAACTAAACCTGCAAGTAGCTTTTCTTCTACAAATATAGTGTATTTAACCCATGAAAGACAATGTCTGTCACACATGCAAGAGCTAAATGGTACCGACTGTTGACATACATGTAGTAGTTGTGCATCTGATAATGTAGTCATGATAATGACTGAAACAGAATAGAATGTTTTACTATCCAAATATGGCCTCTTTCAGGTATACAATTAAAAAGATCATTCACTTCCATACCAGTTTTGCTCTCAAATGAAATCATGCTTCAGCAAGTACAGAATTCAAGACATTAAAGCAGCAGCTTATAAAGGATTCTTGCATCCAGTGCTGGAGTAAGGCAGTTAGGTTTGGGACCCAAAGGTGAAGTCAGGAAGAACTGGAAAGTATGCAAAAGCCTGCAGCAAGATTTGGAACAGGAAATTACAATTATTGTGAGTGAATAGGTACAGATAAACTCAGATATCATTAATGTTCTTCTTGTGTACACCAACCGCAGATGGATTTACATATGTAGTATTAACCTCAACAACTCCACGTCTTTCACGGTTGGTACTGCCAACTAAATCATGTACCCTGGAGTCATGGGCTTTAACACACTTAAACATTATTTGGCAGTGTGTTCATTTCTCCAGAAGCACATCATAGCTTTTCATTATGCAAGATGGCCATGGATTACCAGTACATTATTTAACACCATTAAGTGGGATGACTGCGCTCAAAATGACCTAAAATGTGCCAATGGGCTGTACATGTAAAACTCCCAACACAAACAAAACAAAAATCATTGCAGGTACTTTGACAGAAGCATTTTTGAAATGTTTGTTCAACAATCATCACTCATATGTATACTTTTTTGCCAAGGCAACTGAAAGTCTAAAAAGCTGAACTGAGCTTTTATAGTTTTTCAGTCGTTTACTCGATGGGCCATTGTGGCCAATATGCCTTTTTTATATTTTCACATATTTTGAGAAGTATCTTTACTGGCATTAAGATGAAAGCATTCTGTTGTTGAATCAGCTAATACTAGTCAGGATTCAGGCCCCAATCTAGCGATCTGGGCCCAGTTGTTCAAAGCGTCGTTAGCTTAACGAGCTCGTTAAGGGTCATTTCGTTAACTGTTTTAGCAGCTTCAATATAGAATATTCTGATATTTTTTGCTGAAAAAATGTGAGTAGCTTTTGCACTGCAAAAGCTACTCACATTTTTTTCAGCAAAAAATTTCAGCATATTTGCGTATCACTTGATGTAAATTTTAACGAATCGTTAACTAACGACATCGTTAGCTTTGAACAACTGGGCCCTGCTATACATGTAGTTAAAATGTTGAAAAAAACTCACCAACTGTCAAGAAACAAGTCTGTGGCACCTGTCTTTTGTGTACATGTCCGAGTTAAATTTGACAGTTCGGAGTGAACCAAAGCTGGGAAAATAACTGGAGGTATTTAGGTTAGTTCAATGAATGTTGATACATATGCCATCATGTGAGGCGTAAGCGTACATGAACGATGAAGCTAAACGACCTGCTAGCTTTTTGAAGAAGCTAATACCTGTTAATGATGAAAGTCATCAGGCTTTGAAATATATGTCAAGATTATAAAGTGACACTGCAGTGCCTGAGTTCATGTTAGGAAGGAAGTGTATGATGAATAGTTAGTTGATCAATTAACTTACTCACACATTTCCACTTCTAAGTCCTCTAAGTGGTTAGCCAGTACTTGTGCATATACTTTTGTCCATAACTGACAACTTTCTTGAATCAGCGGAAGGAAAATGACTAAAGAAAAGATTTCATGATCAATCTCCACTAAAGTTATGTGGCTGAGCTGAAACTGGTTACTAATGCCAATGGTCTCAGCCTAAACTGTATTAAAATACACTAAATAATGCCACTGTTTGGCCAGCTCCAGCCATTCAAAAAGCTCTTCAGCAACCAAATGTGAAACACAAATCTCTCCACAAATATAAGCATGTTAAAAGTCAATAAAAACTGTCAAAATCATTACCTTATTTTCTCTCATAGCCAATATCTCAAAACTTGTAACACATAAGAAGGCAGATTTACAATTTTGTAATTTTTGTGTAAAAATGATAGCAGTTATTTTAGTGTTTGACACCCAAGAAACAAACAACATGAACAATCAAGTGTCAAAATGAGTTAACAATTCACATGCTGGGTTAAAATTTAGGCAGACGACATTTTGAAATATTTTTCTTATTTTTCCTAGAAAATATTATCTGACACTTCATGCAAATTGTCTCCTGAGGAGACAATTTGCATGAAATGTCAGATTGTATTTTTTTCCGGGAAAAATAAGAAAAATATTTCAAAATGTCTGCTGAATTTTGCCCACAGCATGCTAAGTGTTAACAATATGACTCAATGACTCTTTGGATTTGAAGAAGGCAGCACAAGACAATACACAATAGAATGCTACATGCACAATAACTACAAACAAAATTATTACTACTTCTTTAGCAAAATCACAATACCGTTTCAAGACAGAGATTTTACGCCTAAGATTTTACAATCTATGTATTGATTTGAATAATTAAGACTGAAAGATAGTGGCTAACATGATATTATCTCAGCTCATTTAGGAATAATAGATAAGACTGACTTAACCTTTATCACTCTCTGGACAAATTCAGCAGAAAACAACTGAGAATAGTTTTCATATTTTTTCCAGAATGTGGGATAAGACATTTCATGCAAATTGTCTCCATTGGAGATGGTTTGCATAGAGTGTTAAAACCTGTTTTCTGGGAAAATTATTTCAATATGTCCTCTGATCACAATTTTACCCAGCATACTCAGCGTTAAAGTAAAGCCAAGACTTGTAAACTTTGGTGATTATCAAGCTAAGTATATATTTACCCTATTCGGCCCAGTTTAGACATGGCATTCTGCAGTATCTGAACAGAGTCTACACTGTTTGCCATTTATTAGTGTTGGGAATCGGCCAGAATTTCCTCGTCTATCATCGGTTTGGTAAAACTGACTGATCATCAATTAATAATCAACTTGTAGAAAATATATTCACTCTTAATTTAGCCCTCACCAGGTCCTTATTCATTGTTCCAGATCAATAAGAGGGGTATTCAGATAATATTTTTCCTTATTTCTCCATGAAAATATATGTTGTATGTACTCATTAGAAGCACCTCTGCGAGGCACTTCTAATGAGTACCCAAAACATATGTTTTCATGGAAAAATAAGAAAAATATCAGTACTTTTGAGTTGACTTATTCAAGGCTGTTTAATCAATTTTTTTCACTTTTATTGACCACAAATCTAGAATGACCCAAAAAGACAGTTTTGAGTTTCATTTTTTTATAACTTGCCTGTAAAAATGAAATGTGAGAAAAA
The DNA here is from genome assembly GCA_964016985.1 of Anodontia alba. Lineage (NCBI taxonomy): Eukaryota > Metazoa > Mollusca > Bivalvia > Lucinida > Lucinidae > Anodontia > Anodontia alba. Next base: position 8,296,827 of record OZ024824.1, read on the forward strand.
TATGTTTCTAAAAATAGAATTTTCCGATTAGTCGACTATAAAAAATCTTTCCGATCATCAGCCATAAGAGGCAAAAGTGACTGATGATCGATTATAATCGATCATCAGTGGCAACACTACCATTTATTCAGCATTTTTACAGACAGATCAACTGGACTGCAAGGTACCTGCAAATATTTTTCGCGGACATGGAGACCATCTTGGGTTTCCGATCAGAACAATTTTAGCTACTATTGATCTACAAGTCACCCTGATATTTCCTACCAAGTTTCGAATCAACTGGCCTTTAGGCCAAGGAGGAGAAGCGCAAAATAGATTTTCAAGATGGCTGCCATGGTGACCACCTTGGATTTCCAATCAGAGCGATTTTAGCAAACTTTGATCTGCAAGTCGCCCGGATGCTTCCCACCAAGTTTCGAGTCAAATGGCCGAAGAAGCGCAAAACAGATTTTCAAGATGAGGGCCATCACCGGTCATCTTGGACTTCCCAACAAATGTACAGTACAGCTCAGGTAAAAGAACAAAAAAACTCTTTACTCCGAATCTCAGCGTTTCGCCAATCTTCCAAAAACACTCGGAATAATTCCGAGTAACGCATATACTCGGCGGACAACACTCGCAAGTTCCGCATAAAGTATGTGGTATGCGAAGTTATTCGGAGCCAGGCTCATATTATCGTACCCGGAGGCAATATTTCTCGCTAAGTTATACGAAGTTCCTCAACACTCAAGATTAAAAGATAACTGCAGACAGCAACAAACACTTTTTGGGTGGGGTACTGAATTTAAATGAAAGGCAGTGGAAGAGGGGTGCCATTGGGAGGATTAGTTCAGCATTTCTTATGGAATGGTCCTTGAATCATTTACCAAAGAAACCACAAAATATAAATATATGCCCTACATGCAACAAATTATGAAAGGGTTCTTGTTACAACTGAAATAAAAAAAGCTAAAAAAACATAGAATGCTTTCTTTTAATAAATTTAAAGTTTGGCGGCGTTCATCGTGCAAGTAAAGTAGGTTGAGATTGTCACGTCTCCCTAATCTTGGAACATGTCTCCTAATTTCCCATGAGGGAGACGTGATGTCTCCCTATTTTTCTAGGGCAGCTTCATGCCTGATTTAGAAAACATTATGTCGAATTTCTATCCCCTGAGATCCAATTTTGTGTAAAAAATCCAGCTAAAAAATACTGGAAATCACTCTTCTTTATTAAATATAAAAATAAGCATCTCACTTTTTTTTTCCCCAGAGCCTCCCTAGTTTTTATTGTTGCAACCTAACATGCCTGGGAGCTTATCAGAATCAGTTTGATCAGATTGCACTACTTGCTCAGGCATTTATGCCCATATTATTAGGGTAACAACAATATTACACAAACTGTACCAAATATGACTGAAGACTATAAATTTCACAATACACTGTAATCAGAAACTATTATAAAATACAAGATTACTTTCTGGACTTCTGAAGAGATTTTATTAACAGGGTGGTCTTATTAATGGAATTTTTATCCATGTGTTTTTCAGTTTTTAAGTTTCATGTAAACAATTAACCACCTGAATCAATTATGAAGTTTGTTCATTTTACTCACTGATCATTTAACAAGTCAAAATTCCTCACATTTTATCTTTATTGCGCCACAAAATCATGTTGTGGGTACTCATTAGAAGTGCCGTGTTCAGGCACTTCCAATGATTACCAACAACTTATGTTTTCCAAGAGAATATGTTGTTCGAAATAACGACACACAGAAGAAAAAGACAAAATTTCATTAGAATTCTAATATTTCTGTATTATGATTATATATATACAATAGATAATGGTATAACAAGAGCTCTGTTGAGCAGGGCAATTTCAATATATGCTTGTAGGGCTTTTTCAGAAGCAAATATTTGCATCATATTCGATAACAAGAGTTGTCAGAGGACAACGCAGCTCGCCAGAAAGAGCTGGTCAGATGAGAAAACAATCTGTAAATATTAAAGATTAAATGCAGAACTTAAACATACATGTAGCTGTGAATGACAGAGTATGACCTGACTTTGATGTTGGATGAATGTCAAACTGAGGGATGGGGTGATATGCCATTAAAATATCTTCCCGTAGATTGCTATGGACAAAATATGAAAGCTATAGCTTACATGCTGAATCCCTTAGGTTGGTGTGGCTGAACTATGAAAGCTATATCTTACATACATGTACTTCAGCAGCCATGCACACTTTTCAAAACTTAAACACAGCTGTAAATGACAAAGTATGACCTGACCTTGACCTAGGCAGAAGGTCAAACTGAGGAAGGGTGCGTGTACTATTGAAAGGTCTTACTTAAGGTAGGTGTGGGCCAAATATTAAAGCGGCATCTTGAATACTTCAGCAGTTATGAACACTTTTCAAAACTTAAACGCAGAACTCAAACATGGGTTTAAATGACAAAGTATGACCTGACCTTGACCTAGGCAAAAGGTAAAACTGAGGAAAGGGTGTGTGCTATTGAAAGGTCTTACCCTGAATACTTCAGCAGTTATGAACACTTTTCAAAACTTAAACGCAGAACTCAAACATGGGTTTAAATGACAAAGTATGACCTGACCTTGACCTAAGCAAAAGGTCAAACTGAGGAAAGGTCTTACCCTAACATTGGTGTGGGCCAAATATCAAAGCTCTATCTTGAATACTTCAGCAGTTATGTACACTTTTCAAAGCTTAAACATGGGTGTAAATGACAAAGTAAGAACTGACCTTGACCTACATAAAGGGTCTAACTTGGGGATGGGGGGTGTATGCTATTGAAAGGTCTTACCATAAGGTAGGTGTAGGCCAAATATGAAAGCAGTACCTTAAACAGTTAAAAAACTATGCACACCTTTGAAAACTTAAACATTGTGCTAACGCGGACGCCGACGCAAATGACTGGGTGACAACATAAGCTCTCCAGGGACATAGTCCCGGCGAGCTAACAAGAGAGAAAACCTCGAAAGGCTTGGCATAAGTAGAGAAAAGTACTTCAAATGAGAATCAACCCACTTAACGACAACTTAACTAACCTATTTTAGCTACCCTAAAATCCATCAAAAGGAATATTCTGACACACAATTAAAAAGTAAAAGAAACAGCCTACAACACCTATATTCGCCCTCAGCTCGAGTACTGCACTACAGTCTGGCACCCTTGGCAAATAAAAACAACACTTAGTTATAAGACTGTAAGAGTCCAGAGGGCAGCAGCAAGATATGTTCTAAATGATTACGCCTATACAAGCAGTGTGATTGAAGTGCTAAAAGTTTTAAACTGGAAAACCCTAGAATACAGAAGAATTAAAATCTCTTGTTTTACTATACAAAATAAAATCCAATCTTGTTTCTGTAGATCACCATCATCTCACAGGAATTAGAAATTTAAATTTTTATATACATGAACCATATTCATGGACTCGGTACCACATGAACTCATACTTCCCTAGAACCATCAGCTATTGGAACAACCTCCCCAGTGTCAAGGCCAGCTCCAGCCTCAGTGAATTTACTGCTGGGCTGGCCACTGTCAATTTTTAAACCTAAAATGATTTTATCCTTTTAACTTTAGTCATTGTAGTTTCTTTTTAACAACTCATCATCTGATCGCTCATCTTCATCTAACATGTACCATTTTCATTTACATGTCATCTTTTTCTAGCTGTTTCCCGACAACGCACCCCCAGTTATGATCAGTGATTGATCATTGGGAGCAACAAGTAGACGCTAACCCCTTGACTCTCAGTGATGAAGAGGACCCTTGGCTGGATGGCCCTAACTGGAACCATTAGGGATTCTGGACAGGAAACCGTATGCTTGCTGCTGGTGTGACAAGGAGAAGGAGCCATACACCGGAACTAAAAGTTATTTTAGACTGACTGCTCTAAATTCTGAAACTTACAGACCTGACCCTTTACACCTGGTCCATCAATGAGGTGTTCTGCGCATGAATTATGCACAGACACTGTTTCAAGTCAAGGTGAAACTAATCCAGATTTTTCTGCCCCTATGTGCCTTTGTTGCCCGGCAGTGTTAAAAATCCGGCAGTGTTAAAAATCTTCTAACTGATTGATAATCTGTAGTTTTCACACTTACAACTAACACGTGATGATTAAAGAAATCTAGTTTCTTGTCAATAAGACAAGGAAGTATCAAGACAATAATTATGTCCCACATCAGAAGTGCTTAGAGAAAGCACCCAAAAATAACTTGATAGCAGCAGTTAAGATTAAAGGTGCCTCACATTATTTCCACGATCAAGGGGAGGGGGATGCAAATTCACCCCTCCTTTTCTGACAAATTACTTCAAAATCATGCAGTTTTTTATTCCAAACTCACTTTACACCCCTTACTTTGGTTCCCAAATTGCATTTTCTATAGCATATGTAACCCTCTTTTCAAAATAGCTAAAATTTCACATCCCCATTTCATCAGTATGTGTAAGCCTGATAGGAATGAATAAACTAGCGTCCTATCTACATAAACTACATTTCTATATGCCCTATCAATATTTGATATCAATATCACCGACAACTTGCTCACAAAACATACTAATCTATTCTACATATAGGGCAGCTGAACTGGCTGAGATGACTCAGGCCAACTTGACCCAAGGCCGAGTTGACCCAGAACCTGTTGACCGCAGACTCATCTGTAACAGAAATCAACTGACAAATCTGATCGGCCAGCTAGTTTCACCAAGCCTGTGGCTCCACAGGCTCTAGTGACATACTTCCTACAAAGGAGAAGAAAAAATGGGCCTTAAAATATTGAAACTAACTGCAGCCTGAACCACATCAATTCAGACACAAACTTGTGTTGCTGTTCCAGTGATTTTTTTACCTGCGCATCCCGAGTCCAGTACTCACATTTTTGCTTTAAATCTAAGAGAGTCCCAGGACACAAAGTTATAGTGGAAAATTCTGTAATGGACGCAATGATTTTCTAGTAGGACTCACTTTATATAGCCCAAGCGAGTCCTGGGACGCATAGGTATAAAATTGTAAATAAATCACTGCTGTTCCTTCTGTTATAACAGAAACTATGTTTAATGGTAGTTACCTCCCTTGCATTGTTTATTTCGTGAATGGACTTGTTTAGTGTGCTTTATGGCAATTTTGACGCATAGGAATTTCAAACAGAAAAAGACCGTCTTAAAATGAAATTATATAAGCTTACCGATTCATTATCATCATAATTCATAGCTAAATGCGTACGCTGGTAGCATTCATAAATGAAAATTTCCCTGTCAGTTTCTGTTTTGTTTTGATTTTATATACATGTGCCACCCGCCGAACTTTCAAAGTAACAATGGGTTTGATTGGTCGAAATTATGATACGGAAAATAGAATAGAACAGAATACAATTCCCTGCGTTTGCTCATCCTCTTGGGCAGGCTATGTTTTGTGATTGTGGCTCTTCCTGGACGTCTTCTACACTATTTTTGCCATCACCGGGGAAATACATTATTATTATTGTTATTATTATTATTGCATAAAATATATGAGATTCATTCACCAAGGGACCTATCATGTTTTTAATGGCCAGGGGATGGGATGGAGGCGGGCAGTGGAGGACTTTTAGCCGTTTTCCTTCATTAAAGGACCCAGGCCCGGATCCAGGGGTGGGCAAAAGGGGCACATGCCCCCACGAAGCGACCACTAGCTATACCTTACCCCTGTGTTTTTCGATATTACACTCTTATGCATAAGCTATCCAGATACCTATGATTTCCAGAAAACCGGGAGTTCATAAATGATAATGAAAGAGCCATTTAAGTAAATGACATGCTGTGATTTGTCAATAACTTGTTAATATTGCCCTGCTGATTAGTAGCATATGGTCAGTTATATAGGCTTCTGTCTTATAAATACATGATCTTACATCTTTTTATCTTGATAATGTACATGTATGCGTAGAAATGGTTTTATTTTGTTGTTCGAAACGTTCTGTTAATTTGTTTTCGAGGAGATTTTAATCCTAACCACTCTCTCTGCTAATTCAGCAGTCGACAAATTGGTGACATTTGTCTTATTTTGCCCTTTAAACAGGATTTGACATTTCATGCAAATTTTCTCAATTAAAAACCTATTTTCTGGGAAATATATTTCAAAATGTCGTCTGCTAAAAATATACCCATAGTGCTAAGCTTTGATTCATTTATTTAGCCTCATCACGAGAAACTCTGTCTTTGGAGTTACAACCAGGTAAGAAATAGATCAGTCTGCGCAGCTGCAGAGAAAACCTAGAGTCTTGAAAAACTGGATACGTGATACTATCTAAGCAGTGGACAGGAAATGAAGGCGCTGATCAGACTATGCGGATGCAACAGGCGGATCTGCGCCTTTGACGTTCACAAAGGTATAAAACAGGTTTTCTTATGGCCAGGCTCTATTTATTTTTATTGCCTCAGGCCCGGATCCAGGGGTGGGCAAAAGGGACACATGCTCCCCGCCCCGCCCCCCACCGCCGACATCGCAGAATAATGAACTAAAGATTTTTTTTTTATTTTTTATTGATTTTTTTTTAGCGTTGGATGGGTTGGTTGGGAGGGGGGTGCATGGGAATTTGCCCCCTCCCCTTACTCCTACCCCACTCAATTCATATATTTTTTTGTGTGGGTGTGTTGGTTGAAGGGACATGCAGGTTGTCCAGGATTCTGCAGGGCTAGCCCCGGTAATGATCAAACTAGCCAGAATTATTTTCGCAGCTTAGAACTTGCCTGCATAAGGTGGAAGGTTTTATTTGTTTGTTTTTACGGCCCAGTCAACACTATTTAGGTTATTTTTGAGCTGGTCAATTTACATAACCGCACTTCCTGGGCAGGCTTATACATAAGTGGTTAACCAGTACAGTGCACATTCTTTCGCCAGAAACTGCCCTTCTTGAATTAGTGGAAGGGAGAGAATGGCCCCACAAAAGAATGTTGGCCAGCAATTTTCGAACCTGCGACCTCCTGAAATGGACAGAACAAAAAAATAAAATCAGCCTGCAAAATTAATGAAAATGGCTTGAAAATAGCATGGAAATGCACTCTCAGGCAATCCAATTTTAAAAAATTCCCGGGGGAGGCTCCCCCGCCCCCCTCCCCCCTTATAAGAGGGGTAAGCCCCTCTCATAATCCCCTCTCGCGGCTTACGCCGCTCGATTCATGCCTTTGGCAGTCAATGCACCCCCCGTCTTCAGACCTTCTGGGTCCAGCCCTGGGACCCATACCCATTTTATCCTATTTTTTTTCAGTCCCCACTCTTATTCGCTTTAAAGACATTTTTTTGTATGTTTTTTTTTTGTTTGTTTTTTTTAATGCTACTCTACATTGCAGCAACTAGCAAGTTAGAAACACTAATCACGTATATTTTTTTTTCGCAGGGTTCTCCGAAGGATGAGATGAAATGAAAGATAGAAAATGAAATAATGGTGTAATACATACTGCATTTATTTATTTAACACATTTATTAATTGTTGTTTTCTTTATATGTATGTATATATATTTTTCACCTCTGCTTGATTAAAACGGTATTTTTACAGATTTGGTGAAATGCAATTTTCAGCCCAAATTGTCAAAAATTTAACATATACATACATGTACCTACCTACTTACACACATATACATACACACATACACATACATACACATATACATACATATACACATATATACACCTGCATACATACATACACACACATATATGCACATACATACATACATACATATATACATACATAAACACATATATATATATACATATACATATACACATACACACACATACACACAAACACACACACACACACACAGATATATATATATATATATATATATATATATATATATATATATATATATATATATATATATATATATATATATATATATATATATATATACACTCACATACATATTCATACAATACATACACATATACACACATTTATACATAAATGCATCCGTCATTATTTTACATATGTTTTTTTTTATTTATTTATTTATTTATTTTATTTTATTATTATTTTTTTTTTTTTTGCAAAATTTTAACTACTAGAAATTTAAAATATGTGCCCAAACAATTAATACATTTCAATAACTTGAACGATTTTCTTAAGCTAGAAGGAAGACAGGAAATGGTGGTATACCCGCACATAAATCAATGATACTGAGAAGGTTGAAGAGTATATCAAAGGTCGTATATGGTTGGGTATAGTCATGAATAGACAGACGAAAGCTTCAGAATGTTATGCCGAGTTAGAAAAAAAGGTAAGAGAAAAGTCCAGGGAGTGCCACAATCACAAACCGCAGCCCTTCCCAGACCCCAAGAGGAAGAGGAAACCGACAAATCTAAACAAGCACAAACCGAACAAACGTACGAAAAGCACTAAGATTAGCTCTCTCTTCCCCAAGCGAGGTAATCGCAATACTAAAAGGACTGAAAAACACAAGAACAAAATGACACACGGAAAGACATACAACAAATCGCCTCGTAGAATAAACCACAAAGCAACAAAGAGTAAGACTAACACCGGGACCACCGCCTTAGAACGGTCGGTAGAGCAAACCACCGGGGGGTTTAAAGCACTTCTACAGCTAGCTAACTTCACCCTGGGTCCCGATGCTACTCTTAATACAGAAATATATAAAAATTCGGTTCGCATAAAGGCTCCCAACTCAGTCAATGCATCAAAGCGAAAACATAAAAATCAAATTAATCACTATAATAAACAAAGACGAGTACTCATGGCTTTTTTCTACTGTATGCCAGAGTAAATGAAAACCAATAGTTGAACCACGGCGGGCCAAGCCAAAGACATATCGTCAAGCCCCAACCCACTGGTTAAAGTTTTACGAAGAGGCCTTCATTGAGTCTGAGGCCCGAACCGCCGTCGTGCAATTAAAGAGTGAAGCATAGCCATCAACAATGATCGGGTTGACAACTAGGCATGCAGTCTGCCGCATAATATCCAGGCTATAGCCAATTCTTTTATAACGGTTAATAAGTTTTCTGAATTGCTCCGAAAAGTTAGATTTACCTACAATTTTTCTAAATCTGAAGTTCAGATATATGATCGAGACTGTTAGTAAGGTAGATGAGCAATAAAAGTACGAATTACAATTTAGTAGACAAATTCTCTCTCTCTCTCTCTCTCTCTCTCTCTCTCTCTCTCTCCCTCTCTCTCTCTCTCTCTCTCTCTAATCTTTACATTTTTACTACTCCTTATCTATAACCTACATGTCTAGTTACTTAACAGTTAGGTATTTCAGTTAAGACGTGCCAAAAGATTAAGTAACTGATTTTCTTTTTCTCCGAAATTTGATTTTTCCCAAAAAAAGGTAAGAGAAAAGTCCAGGGAGTGCCACAATCACAAACCGCAGCCCTTCCCAGACCCCAAGAGGAAGAGGAAACCGACAAATCCAAACAAGCACAAATCGAACAAAACGTACGAAAAGCACTAAGATTAGCTCTCTCTTCCCCAAACCTGGTTATAATGCCTTATTTGTTTTCGTAATGATGTCTGTTATGGATTTAGTATTATACGCTTTGTTTTCATATTTCACCAGGTAATTATTTTCCATAATTCCCATTTGACTATATGTAAAATTATATTCACAAAGGTTGATATTCTTTTATTTTGATTTTCTAGCCCAAAGTACATGGTTTTTAAGTCAAAGTAAATTTCTTCATGATTTGTTTCAGCAAGAATTTAGTTAATTTTGTGTTCTATAAATAATAATGTCTCATTTACTAGGGGACAGTGATAAAATAGATGGGCTAAGTTCTCGGTTGCGTTCTTACAAAAATGGCACGTACCACCCGACCTTCCCATAAGATTTAGTCGGTATTCTGCAAAGATTGAATTCTGAATTATTTTCCGGTGAAGTTGTTTCTCTTTATTTGTAACAGGAAGTAGTAACGAGTTTTGCCAAATATTGTTCCAGCTTAGATTATCCCCAAACTTCGTTTCCCATTTTAATTTATACTTTGGTGTAAATGCTAACCACGTATTAACAACTCCTAGTAAAAGCTTTCAGAAATTTAAGCAAAACTTGAAAGTGAGTTGGGATAGGAACCGTTGGAAGGTAGAAGAAGAACTGTTAGATTGTCAATTTTAAGCTGTCTTAATCTCCCCTAGTAATTTATTCATGACCATTACAAGGCGGTACTTTCATTGTGGTACTTTTTGTTAAATGTTCTGTTATTATTTCCGTTACTAATGTGTTTTTTTTTCTTTCTTTCTTTTAACAATTATTTAACTCACCATAACTCACCATACATAACACCAGGATGAGTCACTCGACTTCTGTAGATGTGTCTTGACAGTATCGACGAATCTCTCTGGTCTCTCTGGTTGGGCGGGCTGTTTTGTAACACGATGGATCAAATTGATATGCGTGCCCTTGCCAGAGTTTATTTAGCCTACTTTTAAAGATATTGACTCGGAGGGTACTGTAACAACATAATCGGGCAACTCGTTCCACGAATTAACAACCCGATTACTGAATATATTTGCATGGAGATTTAGCTTGATCCTTTCTTATGGAGTTTATGGGAATGTCCTCTCGTTGCTGTGTACTGTGCCCTAGTAAATAGTTTTTCTTTGTCGATGTCATCTATCTCGTGTATAATTTTGTAAACTTGTATAAGATCTGCCCTTTCCCTTCTGTACTCTAGAGTCAGGAGCCCTAATTTACATAGCCTTTGCTGGTATGAAAGATTTTTACACGAACTCACCAGTCTGGTTGCGCGCCGTTGGGCGTTCTCCAATATTATTTTATCTTTTTTGTAGAGAGGTGACCAAACAGGACTGGTGTATTCTAAATGTGGTCTAACGATGGATTTGTACAGATTCAGGAACATTTCCTCATCTATACATGTAAAGGTTCTAAAAATGATTCCTAGATTTTTATTGGCCGAGCTCACTTTTGAGTTGATATGGTCACTAAATGTTAATTTTTTATCTATTATAACCCCCAAATCTTTTTCTTGTTCAAAAAAGGTAAGAGAAAAGTCCAGGGAGTGCCACAATCACAAACCGCAGCCCTTCCCAGACAAAGATCTCAGTTTGGACAAAGATTCTTGAAAAATAAAATTAACAAATGTTGCCCCCGTAACCAAAGAACACATGAAAAACTGAAAATCAGGCTCTCGGTTTCACTGAGTCTTCATATGACATCAACTTTTTCAAGTTCTGTAACCTGGTCTTTTGATTTCATTGTGTATTTCGTATCGTTATTATAGATCCCAATATGTAAATGATGACATTTAATAATGTTAAAGAGTATTTGCCATATTTCGGCCCAATCAAAAGCTTTATTGAAAAATAGAAAGGAAGGCAATGATCAGGAGTCGATACAATTATCCTAAACCTCCCATCAGAGACATCAAAGGGAAAGAAACACAAATACAAAATAACTGGACTTGTCTGTGAATTTTATCCCGGATTCCATATCCATGCAGTTTTTTCAATAATCTTTTATGGGGGACCTTGTCGAATGCTTTACAGAAAAAAAGGTAAGAGAAAAGTCCAGGGAGTGCCACAATCAAAAACCGCAGCCCTTCCCAGACCCCAAGAGGAAGAGGAAACCGACAAATCTAAACAAGCACAAACCGAACAAACGTACGAAAAGCACTAAGATTAGCTCTCTCTTCCCCAAGCGAGGTAATCGCAATACTAAAAGGACTGAAATACACAAGAACAAAATGACACACGGAAAGACATACAACAAATCGCCTCGTAGAATAAACCACAAAGCAACAAAGAGTAAGACTAACACCGGGACCACCGCCTTAGAACGGTCGGTAGAGCAAACCACCGGGGGGTTTAAAGCACTTTTACAGCTAGCTAACTTCACCCTGGGTCCCGATGCTACTCTTAATACAGAAATACATAAAAATTCGGTTCACATAAAGGCTCCCAACTCAGTCAATGCATCAAAGCGAAAACATAAAAATCAAATTAATCACTATAATAAACAAAGACGAGTACTCATGGCAAATTCTACTGTATGCCAGAGTAAATGAAAACCAATAGTTGAAGTTTGATGAAAATTGGCCAAGAATTTTCAGAGGAGATATCATTCAAAGGTATGGACGGACGGCGGACGGACGACGACGGACGGTAAATGATCACAATCGCTCATCCTGAGTCTTTGGCTCAGATGAGCTAAAAAGGAAATATTAGCATATTCTCTTTGGTTTTCGATTAATTAATACATGTATCGGTATATAATATACTTAATAAATTTTGATAACTGGTTCAGGTTAAGCAATGTTCACTTGAAAAATAGTTCATTAAGATGGAAAAAGTGTGACCTTATAATTGAATAAATAATGGTTGCCATGCGGTGTTTTCACCTCCAAAATGGCGGCTATTTGGTTGCTACGGACTGTGACGTCATGCCGAGATTGTCTATAGTTTATACGGAAAACCAACTAAAGGAGATCCTGATATAGGTTGTAATCAAACATGATAAACAGGAGAATTTCAGAGTGAAAAAAAATATATATTAAATTTTTTGCATAGTACATTTCGCATAAGTAAAGTTTTCGGTATATATGGTAGTAAAGGAATTTGGTCATAGTTAACTTGTTACAAAAATTAGACTAGGTGCCCAGGAATAACCACAATCACAGAACAAAGCTTATCGAATGACACCAAGTGGAAGAGCAGACAAACCATAACAGACAGAACAGAAGCCACAAACCAAATGAAAGCAAAGCAAAACTAGCTCCCTCTTCCCCAACAAGTTCATCACATTGCTAAACAGCGTCAACTTAAAAGTGTTCTTGTGTTTTTCAGTCCTTTTAGTATTGCGATTACCTCGCTTGGGGAAGAGAGAGCTAATCTTAGTGCTTTTCGTACGTTTGTTTGATTTGTGCTTGTTTGGATTTGTCGGTTTCCTCTTCTTCTTGGAGTCTGGGAAGGGCTGCGGTTTGTGATTGTGGCACTCCCTGGACTTTTCTCTTACCTTTTTTTTTTCCTGTGGAGCCTTCTGTTAAAGGGATGGGGGTTGAAAATTTGTACAAATGATCACGATCCGTTAATCAAGATGGCCGTCAATCCCACATATAGTAAAACCCTTAAAATTTTTCTCTAGAACCAAGACAGTTGCAAGGCTGAATCTTGGTATATAGCATCATAGACTCGATCTACAGTTTGTTCAAATGTTGACCGTAGGTTGACCTTTGATCTGTTTACGGCAAGATCAAATTTGCGTCCACGTGCATTTGTATGGGGAAATGTTGAAAAGTCATTTTCTCAAAATGTATTAGAGACTAATGGCTGAAACTTACAATGAGTGATTAAAATAGTAAAACATTTTCTTTATAATCAAAATTTTGTCCCCAGGGGTTATCTGCCTTTGCCCCTGGGCTATATACACGTATAAAATCAGGAAATCTTTAATCGTCTTCTTCTCTGAAACCGCTTGACCAATTTTCACCAGATTTCACATGGGGCCTTCTGTCGAAGGGATGTTGACAGTTTGTTCAAATGGTTCTGCACCATTGAACAAGATGGTTGTCATGCCCATATATGGTTTAAACACTTAAAAATCTTCTTCTCGAGTACTAGGAAAGCTTTGAGGCTGAATCTTGGTATAAGGTCTATCAGGTTTGTTAAAATGATGAGACTATGATGGCCTTTGACCTTTTTATGGTATGGTCAAATTTGTGTCCCAGTTGCTGTGGCAATACTGGAAGACTTGCATGGAATTTTCAGATATGCAGGTGAGCGAATTGTGGCCCATGGGCCTTTTGTTTGATCAAAAGGTATGGTAAAATGTCCTCATTTTGTTGGTGCGATATTTCCTCATTGGTCACAAAAGAAAATAAACATTACTGACATGCTTGCTAACCTCTTGGTCGCTGAAAGGGAATTTAGCTTCTAGTAATAAACAAGCCAGGGTATGAGAAAAGCCTTGCTGTGCTAGTCATTCCACGTGCGCGAACGCCATTATTCTATTAAATGTGTGAATTAGGTCAACAAAATCTGCAACCTATTAAAAGGCCGAGATGAAAGTTCATTTTAAAAGCCGGCCCTGAAAGAGTACCCTAAGGGTATTTTCTTAAAGTCTTGTAATTTGTAGGACTAACAATAAACAGAAAATTAAAGTTTCTGGGATGATAGAGGTTGGCTGTTGTTTACAAACGCTCGTTCGTCCAGGGTCTTTCCAGATACTTTATATACACAGTCAGAGACCCCCAGTAATAACACGATGTTCTTAAACTACGTGTATTTAATATTTATGCAACCATTTAGAAAGCAGTTATAGGTGTTTGATGATAGAACTTACAGAAGTAATTGTTCTTTGCTTAAAATAAACAGACGGCAAAAGAAAATGGCGGCAGCTTTCACCTCCAATTTTGTTGCGAAGGTAAATAAGGGAAAATGCCCAGATGGCCGAGGTTGTCTATATGTGTTTCAACAATAAATAACATTTTGGAATCAAAAAATAAAGGTATGGGATATTATAGTCATGCATGTCTTTGAAGCTACGAAATTTGTCGCACCTGTATAAATATAAGAAACGATACACCGAGCACAGCCCTCCCAAGGCTCCGAAAGAAGACCAAATGCATGAGGACCAAACAGTGACAAAACGAACGTCACCTATGAAAAAAAAAAAGGTAAGAGAAAAGTCCAGGGAGTGCCACAATCACAAACCGCAGCCCTTCCCAGACCCCAAGAGGAAGAGGAAACCGACAAACCCAAACAAGCACAAACCGAACAAACGCACGAAAAGCACCAAGACTAGCTCACTCCTCCCCAAGCGAGGCAACCGCAACACCAAAAGGACCGAAAAACACAAGAACAAAATGACACACGGAAAGTTATACAACAAATCGCCCCGCAGAATAAACCACAAATGAAAGCAAAGCAAAACTAGTTCCCTCTTCCCCAACAAGTTCATCACATTGCTAAACAGCGTCAACTTAAAAGTGTTCTTGTGTTTTTCAGTCCTTTTAGTATTGCGATTACCTCGCTTGGGGAAGAGAGAGCTAATCTTAGTGCTTTTCGTACGTTTGTTTGATTTGTGCTTGTTTGGATTTGTCGGTTTCCTCTTCTTCTTGGAGTCTGGGAAGGGCTGCGGTTTGTGATTGTGGCACTCCCTGGACTTTTCTCTTACCTTTTTTTTTTCCTGTGGAGCCTTCTGTTAAAGGGATGGGGGTTGAAAATTTGTACAAATGATCACGATCCGTTAATCAAGATGGCCGTCAATCCCACATATAGTAAAACCCTTAAAATTTTTCTCTAGAACCAAGACAGTTGCAAGGCTGAATCTTGGTATATAGCATCATAGACTCGATCTACAGTTTGTTCAAATGTTGACCGTAGGTTGACCTTTGATCTGTTTACGGCAAGATCAAATTTGCGTCCACGTGCATTTGTATGGGGAAATGTTGAAAAGTCATTTTCTCAAAATGTATTAGAGACTAATGGCTGAAACTTACAATGAGTGATTAAAATAGTAAAACATTTTCTTTATAATCAAAATTTTGTCCCCAGGGGTTATCTGCCTTTGCCCCTGGGCTATATACACGTATAAAATCAGGAAATCTTTAATCGTCTTCTTCTCTGAAACCGCTTGACCAATTTTCACCAGATTTCACATGGGGCCTTCTGTCGAAGGGATGTTGACAGTTTGTTCAAATGGTTCTGCACCATTGAACGAGATGGTTGTCATGCCCATATATGGTTTAAACACTTAAAAATCTTCTTCTCGAGTACTAGGAAAGCTTTGAGGCTGAATCTTGGTATAAGGTCTATCAGGTTTGTTAAAATGATGAGACTATGATGACCTTTGACCTTTTTATGGTATGGTCAAATTTGTGTCCCAGTTGCTGTGGCAATACTGGAAGACTTGCATGGAATTTTCAGATATGCAGGTGAGCGAATTGTGGCCCATGGGCCTTTTGTTTGATCAAAAGGTATGGTAAAATGTCCTCATTTTGTTGGTGCGATATTTCCTCATTGGTCACAAAAGAAAATAAACATTACTGACATGCTTGCTAACCTCTTGGTCGCTGAAAGGGAATTTAGCTTCTAGTAATAAACAAGCCAGGGTATGAGAAAAGCCTTGCTGTGCTAGTCATTCCACGTGCGCGAACGCCATTATTCTATTAAATGTGTGAATTAGGTCAACAAAATCTGCAACCTATTAAAAGGCCGAGATGAAAGTTCATTTTAAAAGCCGGCCCTGAAAGAGTACCCTAAGGGTATTTTCTTAAAGTCTTGTAATTTGTAGGACTAACAATAAACAGAAAATTAAAGTTTCTGGGATGATAGAGGTTGGCTGTTGTTTACAAACGCTCGTTCGTCCAGGGTCTTTCCAGATACTTTATATACACAGTCAGAGACCCCCAGTAATAACACGATGTTCTTAAACTACGTGTATTTAATATTTATGCAACCATTTAGAAAGCAGTTATAGGTGTTTGATGATAGAACTTACAGAAGTAATTGTTCTTTGCTTAAAATAAACAGACGGCAAAAGAAAATGGCGGCAGCTTTCACCTCCAATTTTGTTGCGAAGGTAAATAAGGGAAAATGCCCAGATGGCCGAGGTTGTCTATATGTGTTTCAACAATAAATAACATTTTGGAATCAAAAAATAAAGGTATGGGATATTATAGTCATGCATGTCTTTGAAGCTACGAAATTTGTCGCACCTGTATAAATATAAGAAACGATACACCGAGCACAGCCCTCCCAAGGCTCCGAAAGAAGACCAAATGCATGAGGACCAAACAGTGACAAAACGAACGTCACCTATGAAAAAAAAAAAGGTAAGAGAAAAGTCCAGGGAGTGCCACAATCACAAACCGCAGCCCTTCCCAGACCCCAAGAGGAAGAGGAAACCGACAAACCCAAACAAGCACAAACCGAACAAACGCACGAAAAGCACCAAGACTAGCTCACTCCTCCCCAAGCGAGGCAACCGCAACACCAAAAGGACCGAAAAACACAAGAACAAAATGACACACGGAAAGTTATACAACAAATCGCCCCGCAGAATAAATCACAAATGAAAGCAAAGCAAAACTAGTTCCCTCTTCCCAACAAGTTCATCACATTGCTAAACAGCGTCAACTTAAAAGTGTTCTTGTGTTTTTCAGTCCTTTTAGTATTGCGATTACCTCGCTTGGGGAAGAGAGAGCTAATCTTAGTGCTTTTCGTACGTTTGTTTGATTTGTGCTTGTTTGGATTTGTCGGTTTCCTCTTCTTCTTGGAGTCTGGGAAGGGCTGCGGTTTGTGATTGTGGCACTCCCTGGACTTTTCTCTTACCTGTTTTTTTCCTGTGGAGCCTTCTGTTAAAGGGATGGGGGTTGAAAATTTGTACAAATGATCACGATCCGTTAATCAAGATGGCCGTCAATCCCACATATAGTAAAACCCTTAAAATTTTTCTCTAGAACCAAGACAGTTGCAAGGCTGAATCTTGGTATATAGCATCATAGACTCGATCTACAGTTTGTTCAAATGTTGACCGTAGGTTGACCTTTGATCTGTTTACGGCAAGATCAAATTTGCGTCCACGTGCATTTGTATGGGGAAATGTTGAAAAGTCATTTTCTCAAAATGTATTAGAGACTAATGGCTGAAACTTACAATGAGTGATTAAAATAGTAAAACATTTTCTTTATAATCAAAATTTTGTCCCCAGGGGTTATCTGCCTTTGACCCTGGGCTATATACACGTATAAAATCAGGAAATCTTTAATCGTCTTCTTCTCTGAAACCGCTTGACCAATTTTCACCAGATTTCACATGGGGCCTTCTGTCGAAGGGATGTTGACAGTTTGTTCAAATGGTTCTGCACCATTGAACGAGATGGTTGTCATGCCCATATATGGTTTAAACACTTAAAAATCTTCTTCTCGAGTACTAGGAAAGCTTTGAGGCTGAATCTTGGTATAAGGTCTATCAGGTTTGTTAAAATGATGAGACTATGATGACCTTTGACCTTTTTATGGTATGGTCAAATTTGTGTCCCAGTTGCTGTGGCAATACTGGAAGACTTGCATGGAATTTTCAGATATGCAGGTGAGCGAATTGTGGCCCATGGGCCTTTTGTTTGATCAAAAGGTATGGTAAAATGTCCTCATTTTGTTGGTGCGATATTTCCTCATTGGTCACAAAAGAAAATAAACATTACTGACATGCTTGCTAACCTCTTGGTCGCTGAAAGGGAATTTAGCTTCTAGTAATAAACAAGCCAGGGTATGAGAAAAGCCTTGCTGTGCTAGTCATTCCACGTGCGCGAACGCCATTATTCTATTAAATGTGTGAATTAGGTCAACAAAATCTGCAACCTATTAAAAGGCCGAGATGAAAGTTCATTTTAAAAGCCGGCCCTGAAAGAGTACCCTAAGGGTATTTTCTTAAAGTCTTGTAATTTGTAGGACTAACAATAAACAGGAAATTAAAGTTTCTGGGATGGTAGAGGTTGGCTGTTGTTTACAAACGCTCGTTCGTCCAGGGTCTTTCCAGATACTTTATATACACAGTCAGAGACCCCCAGTAATAACACGATGTTCTTAAACTACGTGTATTTAATATTTATGCAACCATTTAGAAAGTAGTTATAGGTGTTTGATGATAGAACTTACAGAAGTAATTGTTCTTTGCTTAAAATAAACAGACGGCAAAAGAAAATGGCGGCAGCTTTCACCTCCAATTTTGTTGCGAAGGTAAATAAGGGAAAATGCCCAGATGGCCGAGGTTGTCTATATGTGTTTCAACAATAAATAACATTTTGGAATAAAAAAATAAAGGTATGGGATATTATAGTCATGCATGTCTTTGAAGCTACGAAATTTGTCGCACCTGTATAAATATAAGAAACGATACACCGAGCACAGCCCTCCCAAGGCTCCGAAAGAAGACCAAATGCATGAGGACCAAACAGTGACAAAACGAACGTCACCTATGAAAAAAAAAAAAAAAAAAAAAAAGGTAAGAGAAAAGTCCAGGGAGTGCCACAATCACAAACCGCAGCCCTTCCCAGACCCCAAGAGGAAGAGGAAACCGACAAACCCAAACAAGCACAAACCGAACAAACGCACGAAAAGCACCAAGACTAGCTCACTCCTCCCCAAGCGAGGCAACCGCAACACCAAAAGGACCGAAAAACACAAGAACAAAATGACACACGGAAAGATATACAACAAATCGCCCCGCAGAATAAACCACAAAGCAACAAAGAGCAAGACTAACACCGGGACCACCGCCCCAGAACGGCCAGCCGGCCACCGACGCACAGACAAAACAAAACTGCAACAGGGTATACTTCTTGAAAAGGTCAGTATTGAAAAACTAGTGGGAAGGTTTTTCTTTTTTTTTTTTTTAGTGAAAAACATATAATTAGCATTGTAATGAAACAAAGCAAAGGGCTCAATGTCGATCTGAAGGCAGAAAACAGGAAACTAGAGAAAACACAAAAAGGACCACGATGGGCTTATATGTTCCTCATCTCTTCTTCTTTCGATGCCTCGGAAAGACTGTGCTTCGTGATTGCGGCCTTTCCAAAGTAACCTTATTTATATTTTTATCTATCAAAAGATATTGCAATAATAATAAGAGATAATGACTATACAAGAGATTGATACAAATTTATTACAAAACAATTATTATTTACCTCGCAATTTAGTTTTAATTCCACTGAAATGTCATTATAAACATCAGTTCGGTATTGGGGAAAGTATATATGGTAACAAACTACTGGACAATAGCAGAGAGATCAAACCCTATCTGAACGTTTTCTTCTTCTTCCAATTATACAGTGGGTATAGTCGCACTGTGAAAACTTAAAAGATCCGTGAAGGAAGGTTTGTATACAGTCTAAAAGCAGATTAAAAACAGATTGTCGTCAGTTATGGTCTTGGAATATCTGCACAGACGAGGATCTTAAATTCGTCCAGTGATGGTGGTGATATAGCACTGGCTGGCAGATTATTCCAGGGATGGGTCGCCGTTGGAAAGAAGGACCCTTCATAGGCGTTGACTATGCAGAACGGAACCAAGAATCGCTGCCGATGCTCCTGCAGTAGTTAGATACTGTGCTGCTGGGATGTCAACGAGGTTGTTGACGATCTTATACATCATCATGTGGAGCGCTGTGGTGCAGTGGTAAAGCGTCGGACTCGAGATCGAGAGGTACCGGGTTCGATCCCCACTAACTGCAAGTGTTGTTTCCTTGAGCAAGAGCTTTATCCACATTGCTTAGTACTGGTTTCTACCCAGGAAAAAAGAGGGCCACATGGAAGATTAGTACTAGATTACTAAATGTGTTACCCTCTATAAATAAAGTCGATTATTATTATTATTATTATCATTATTATGGCCTTGTTCTGCTGCCGTCTTGTTTGCAGATCCTCCCAACCAAGTTCTTGCATCATTGAAGTGACACTGCTGGTTCGGATGTAGTCATTGAAGGAGAACCTTGCCGTTCGCCTCTAGATAGCTTCAACATTAGCAGAGTTGGTCTTCGTGTACGGGTCCTACGTCGTAGAGGCGTAGTCCAGCTGAGGGCGGACAAGAGACTTGCAGTACTTTGACTTGACATCTCTCGAACAGGTGGAGAGGTTTCTGTGTAGGAAGGCTGTAGTCTGGTTGGCCCTTTTCGTCACCAAGTCCACATGGCTGTTCCAAGATAGCTTGTTGTCTATAGTGACTCCAAGGTACTTGGCTTGAGCGGTCTCTTTCAGCTGTTGGCCATGGATAATGTATGTGGTCTGTATGATCTTGCGCTTTTTGGTGATCCTGATGTGTTCGCATTTGTCTGGGTTGAACAGCATCTGCCAGTCCCGTTCCCATTCTTGAAGCTGGTCAAGGTTAGTCTGCAAAAACTGTATCTTGATGGTCTTGGATCACTCTTTACAGCAGACAGTCGTCGGCGAACAGTCGTACTGACGAGGAGACTCTATAGGGCAGATCATTGATGTAAACCAAGAACAGAAGAGGACCGAGCACCGAGAAGATGATTTCACATCAAGGACAACTTGCTGGCTTCTATCCGCAAGAAAGCTCTTGATCCATGATAGGGTCTGGTCTCTAATTCCATAATGGTGGAGCTTGGCAGCAAGGCGTTGATATGGAACTTTATCAAACCCCTTGCTGAAATCCAACAGAATTGCGTCGATTTGTTGGCGTCTGTCAAATCCTGCTGCAAGGTCATGCACTGTGATAAGTAGCTGGCTCACAGGATCTCTTTTTCCGAAAGCCATGCTGATGATCACGCTGTATCTTATTGCTTTCCAGGAACTTCATAAGATGACTGTGGACTATTTGTTCCATGATCTTACAGCAAGTTGATGTCAGGGATACCGGTCTGTAGTTGGCAGCCTTGCTCTCGTCTCCCTTCTTGAATAGCGGGGTGACATTGGCTCCCTTCCAATCATCTGGAACTTGACCTTGATCATAGGATGCTTGAAATATGAGAGTTAGAGCAAGAGCAATAGAAGGTGCCGTCTTTTTCAAGAATCGGGGTGAGATCTGGTCAGGTCCGCCTGCTTTGTGAGGATTCAATCCTTCAAGAAGCTTCTTTACTCCATTTCCTGAATGACTACGGGTGGTGCAGTTTTAGATAATCCTGGACCTATCTGGAGAATTGAAGTACAGCCTTCTCCAGTGGAGGAGCTCGCAAATTGCTGGTTGAGAATCTCTACTTGGTCTTCTGGGTCTAAGTAGTTGAGACTGTCTTTCTTTAGTGTTGACACTCCAGATCCGTCACATTTCATGCTCTTGATGTAGGTATACAGCATCTCTAGCTCTTGTTGTTGGAGCTAGGCTCACCAACCACATCACTGATGAAGTCGTTGTGTGCACTTCGACATGCATGCTGGGTGTCTTTCTGGATCTTCTTATATCGATTCCAGTCAGTCTGTTTCTTTGAGGCGTGTTTTCGTTACCTGTAATTTTCGTTACCAATTAGGAGTCTGTAAAGAAACCAAGGCGAGTTCATTCAAGTGTTTGAACCCTATCTATCTGTCTATCTACCTATCATGAGACGATCAATTTGATCATTACCTCAGGTGTTGGGTGGGTGGGTGGCTAAATTTAGAAGTTAACTGTGGCCAGAAAAAAAAATCTTTACTGGCTGGGGCATTAAAAGAAGTTTGACAGAGCATCCTAAAACGCATGCCTCTGACCCAAAGATCTAAGTGAGTGCCTTGAATGCTTCTTTAGTTTGGGCACTTACCACAGAAGAGGGTAGACTATTCCATGGCCGTATATACGGGCACTTAAAAAATTCCATCAAGGCGGTCTTGAAGTTCATCATAAGGGTAAATTCCTAAACAGAAATATAGAAATAAACTGTCATTACCTGCTTTATTTCTGTCATTTCTGTCATTTCTGTTATAAACTGTCATTACCTGCTTATAGGCTCTCATCTGAAACGACGAAGGGTATTTTTTTTATGCGTTTTAAAACGACAATCTAAAAATTAGGCCTCAGCAAGCAGTGTAGACCGAGATCAAAGCGTTGTACAATGAACTGTTTGATCAACGTCTGAACAATTTTGCCACACAGCCAACAAATGTTTGGCGTGCAAAGTCGCCCATTTAACACAGAACGTAACCCTAAAAAATCGGATAGTGTGCCACGCTCATTTTTTATATCCTTATATATTATATCCTTTAGCTTTGGTGGTGAAGCTGGTCCACCTGTTTTAATTAGTCCATTTCGGTGCATTGGAAGTCGTTTGGGTAATATTTTGCGACGCAGGCGCATTAATTACTTCCGAGTGCGAAATTGTTTCCGGTTTAGAAGTGAAACTAAGACAGAGGCATTTTAACGTCTTACATTTTTATCTGGTCAAACTTGTCATGATGGCAGCCCTATTTGCATGCACAAAGTGTCATAGTAGACATCCATTTGAAGATCTATCTTCTTCTGAGCAACTATGTAAAGTAAGCGATCTTCGAATTTGTCGCTCGTGCCCATCTCGTGCCAATTTCAATAATTGCTATATTTCAGTTCGTGTGCGCTTGGTTTTTGTAATTAGCAAACTAAAAACTTTGATTTTAAAGGTAGGGTTTAGGATGGCATTTTATGATGACAACATATATTTCTTTGCGCTCCGACTCAGAAGTTTTATTTTATACTGTTTTATTTGAATATCTTCGCAGCTACTGTGATTTCGACACCTTACAGAAAGTCGTTTTTTGCTTGGCGCTTTACTCAGAAGAATTAAATTTGCAAACTGTTGTCTTGATTTAATACAAAAACATTTGTCATAACCACCTATGCACAAAAAGATTTATCTAGTCATTGGTTTTTAAAAAAATCAAATATTTTCACTTTTTCCCTTTGTAAAAATGAATGCAAATTATGCAGATATCTGTAGGGTAGGTAGCTTAGAGGCAGATTTACAAGTTCCGCTTGTTCATTTTTTCTGAAATTTTCACAATATTGTTGTGAGACATTAATAATTCAAATTCAGCTAAGAAAAGTAAAAAATATTTTCCCAAACAAAATTTCAGAAAATCGCTTCACTGGTAAGACCAATTTTTGGCTGTAAATTTAATTTTAGGGTACCTATTTGAGAACAAAACACAGAAACAGATAAGACAAATGGTTTTTGATAAGATATGGTCAATCAGAACAAAATATTTCTATTTAAAATAAAACACCAAGCAAAAAACGTCTTTCCAATTGATATTGAGAGGACAGTAGTCCAAATCTTTTCTCACTATTCTCGGGGCTTCACTTTAAACAAATCCTTCACTTGCTTAATTCATTCAACCTGTTATCTAAAATATTTTTTCTTATGTAAATGTCGTTGTTTTTACTAATTTTGTGCCATTTTGGGAGCAAAATAGTGGTTTTAGTCATGCATATTCAGATTCAGTCAGCTGCCGATTTAATTGCATTAATGTGCAGGCTAGTTTTGTTGTTGTTGTTTTTTTTTTAATTTTGTTTGCATGGATCTATATTTCTTACAGATCATTATTTTTTATTAATAATAAAAATAGTACATAATTATATTACCATAGATTGGATCAATAAAGTGGTAGTCAGTAAACTGACCAAGACTAAAGGATGGACAGTGGGTGGAAGAAAGAAAAAGAGGGATAAGAGAAAGGGGAGGGGATTGGAAAAAGGAGGTTAGGTAGGTGAAAGGAGAAGAGGTGTTGGAGATGAGAGGGATATGTAATAAAGGCAACGAGGCTACTAGCTCAGATTGGAGAATATGCAGTACAACTTGGGTAGTTTTTCAATTTTTTTCAACCCACCCCCCCCCCCCCCCCCCACCCCGCTCGGTGGGTTGATTTATAGCCCAACGCGGATCCTCCTGAATAAATGCAGTTATTAAAAACAAAAAAACAAACAAAAAAGAAAAAAGAATTAATGAATAAAACAAGAAAAAAAAAGTATTTCTGTTTGTTTATTTCTTACCTTGTACCTGGGTACTTAAAGGGGCACTTCTGCTATCTTAGAGGCTTTTATTTGGAGATCAACGAGCATCGTCCCTGAAAAAAAACCCCCCAAAAAAAACAAATAATGCCTCAGAGGCGGACACATTAATCTCCGATGGTCCTAAGCATTTCATTGATTTGGTGGCAGAGGGGCCTTCAGTAAAATCTGAAGATTTGCACTTTTGCACCCCTTTATCCGCCAAGTTTGACCTGAAGAAGCTCAGAATGCTAGCTTGTGACACCTTTGTTGAAGCGTTTCAAACCGGCCACATGTTTTGGCTAGGTAATGAACAATCAAGATATCCCTCTCAGATATAAACCACATGGTCGTCAGTGAATGGATAATGCGAAAAAATCATACGCAATAACCAAAAAACAATTATCTCATCCCTCTCGGTAAGAATATAATTAAATCTGTGACCGCTGTAACAATCCTTGATCCGTTTCTATGCACTGGCCGTACGCATTCGTTATTATCTGCTGGCAATCGCAGTGTTTTGATGCTTTATTAATATTCAAAAGGATGCTTATGAGCGAAAACTGACTCAAGCAGGACGTACGACTGTTGCAGTTTATGCATGCACCAAATTTGCAGTATGTTTTGTGTACGTAGATACCAACAATTCTGTATGCTCATGGCAGATTCTCTATGTGAATCACGTAGTGTGGTACGTGAATGAGAATGGGACAATCAAAATTTGTTAATTGCTGTCACACATTGAGTTGAAAAGGACTGATTTTGATCAGGTCGGCAGTTTGGTCCTGTATAACCGAAACATGCTGAAAAGCATGACTGGCTTTAGCCATGCCCCTTTGGAAACAGGTTTCACACCTCATTGCGGAAACACTGCGTGGCCCCCGCAGCTGTTTCAGTTGCCTGTCATAATCGCTTCGAATTTTACCTGTTCGAAAGTAATTTTATCAGACAATTTTTACCGGGGGAATGCAGCGAATCCATCGGCCCAGGTGAAACCACCATGGGATACTAAAATTTAATCTTCCCACTCGAATCCTCTCCCCACCAGCTCGGTGGGGGGGGGGGGGGGGAGGGGGCAGATGTTTGAAAAACCACTCAAGCTGTACTGTAAAGAAATTCCGGAATCAACCATTGATTAAGGGTTATTTTCTACATTCATCACTATGTTTTTTGTTTGTGCTGCATATGAATTCAGAACAAAATCAGGAAACAATATCTCAGAGTGTTGTCTCCTGAAATTTTTACCCAGCACACACGAAGCTTTAGTTTATAGGGTTATAAAAATTCTGATTCCGATTATAGTTTATATATTTCTCAATGGAAAGATGTTATGGTTACCAACACAAGAAGTGTCCCAGCGAGATGCAAAGGCGTTTCTTATGAATACTCTCAACATACATTTTCCTGAAGAAATAAGAAAAATACCAATGTCTTGTGGTTGGAAAAAGCACCTTGTCTAGAACTTTGGTCATTTATGCAATGGTTATTTTCTTTTTCAGAAATGTAGAAACAGCAATCCTGTGGTAAAATGTACTATGTGTCGGGCTGAATTTCAACCTGGAGAGTAAGTTCCAATCTTTTATTCATAATTCTAGATACTGTATTTTCCTTAGATATTCAGACACCTTAATTTCTTTCTTTGCCTATACTAAAAATTAAACAAGTCAATTTGACTACCCATTGGTATTTCTGTGGCAAACAGTAGGGCTGGCTAATCAGAACTGAAAAGAGAATCGATTATCAGACACTCCATTGTGATCGATAATCGATTAGTAACCACTGAAGATTTGGTCATAATTTTATCTGTATCTGAGCGTGAATCTTACCATATGTTATACATGTACTTTACTGTAAGTATTTGGCCACACAGGCCTGAGCAAACAGTGTAGACCCAGATGAGATGCTGCAAAATGCAGTGTCTCATCAGAGTCTACACTGTTTGTCACACATTTGGCTATTTTAGACACAACATTGGGTAGTAAATTCTACTTGTTCAAATTTTACATAAAGTATGGTAAGGAGTTGAGGTGTCTGAATACTAAGGTTAAATATGGTAAAGTAATAGATACAAAAATCAAATGATCGATTACTAGCAAACCTGTAACGATAATCATTTTTGTGGAATTTATTGATCAATTAATCAATTATCCAAATAATTGTGCCAGTCTTAGCAAACAGTGTAGATTCTGATCACACTACTCCTTTGAGCAGTTTGATCAGGGTCACATTGTTTACTGAGTCCTATCTGTACAAGGCCAGCCTCAGTGGCTCAGTTGGATGCGCTGTCCGACTGGAGACCAGGAGGTCGCGGGTTTAACCCCCGCTGAGGCCGGCAACATTCTTTCGTGGAGATTGATCATGAAATATTTTCTGCGGTCATTCTCTCCCTTCCGCTGATTCAAGAAAGGCAGTTGTCAGTTTCTGGCGAAAGAATGTGCACAATACTGGTTAACCACTTAGAGGACTAAGCCTGCCCAGTAAACATGTGGTTAGGTAAACTGACCGTGCTCGACATGACCCCATTGGGTTGACTGGGCCGTTAACCTCAACACAAACAAACTATCTGTACATGTGTTTAGGATAAATACAAGAAGATGCTTTATATCTTGCCGAAGGCTTACATACTTTATTATTGTCTATCTTTGTCAATTGTCTGTCATCCGGCATTCAGCTATTCAAGTCACTTCTTCTCTGAAACTGCTGGGCCAATTTTTATCCAATATCTTTTTGGATGAGGGAAGTGGGGGTGGGAGGGACAAGCTCTAGCTCTAGATAAGAGGGGTTTCAAGATCTATATTTCTGTGTTTTTCTGCATTCTTTACAATAAGTAATGTCATGGGTACTCATTAGAAGCACTTCAGTTCTAAAGAATGCCCACAACATATGTTTTTATGAACAACACAGAAAGACATCATTTTTTGAGAGGGGGTTAAAAACATTGTCTTTTCAAGAGCTATTGCTTAGACATACATTTTTCATATGTGTCTTTACATAATGTCGTGAAATTTCCTTGTATATGATGATACAGAGATTAGAAAGTTAGTCATTGAAATAAACTCTTTATTCTCAGTCTGTTTTTGTTTCTTCCTACAGAAAAGGATCTACAAGCTCAAACTGCAAGAGATGTACATATAATGAGAAGACATATGGAAAGGTCAGTTTAGCATAGAACAGAGCAGTTATTCATGAGGAGTATTTAATTATACCCCTGGCATGCGAAGTATGCCGAATAGGTACAAACTGTATATAGTTTTCAGCGGTTCCGTCTGTCTGTGATTCCATCCATTAACACCTACTATAACCAAGTTTTACTTAGAAGTTTTTTAATTACATATATCTCTGCAGCCACTTATCAGAAACTATTCATATTTGGTATGGAGGTACCACTAGCAGGGAAAGAGTTAATGACAAATTGTGCAGATCATGATCAACCACTATTTAAGGAGTGTTTTGATCTAGGTCTGCACTGTTTGTTCAGGCATGTGTACAAATATGAAAGTGGAAATGAGCATGATTTTTGGTATTGAGACAATTTGACAAAAGTGATCTGTCATAATGGAACTTGGGATGAAAGTTCATCATAATGGAACTTGTGATAAAAGTGGTACATCATGATGGAACTTCGGATGAAAGTAGTATACTATAATGGAGATGGTGTGAAAGTGGTCCATCATAATGAAAGAAGTCCATCATAGACTCTTGGAATGAAACTGGTCCATCATAATGGAACTTGGGATAAAAGTGGTACATCGTAATGGAACTTGGGATAAAAGTGGTACATCATAAAGGAACATGGGTTGAAGGGGGCATATTATAATGGAGTGTGGTGTGAAAGCTGTCCATTATAATGGAACATAGAGAGAAAGTAATTCATTGTAATGTAACTGGGGGCAAGAAATGGTCCATCATAATGAAACTTGGGATGAAAGTGATCCATCAGAATTGAATATGGAGTGAAATAGTCCATCAGAATGGAATTAGGGATGAAAGTGGAAGTGGTCCATCATAATGGAACATACCGGTATTATGAAGGTAGTCCGTCATAATGGAACATATCATGAAAGTGGTCCATCATAATGAAGTTTGGGATGAAAGTGGTACATGTATATCGTATTCATAATGTAATGTTGGGGTGAAAGTGGTCCATCATAATGGAACTTGGGATGAAAGAGGTGCATTGTAATGGAACATGCAGTCTAAATACTGAGGTAATTATAATGCATTATATAACCCTCTGTGGAAAAGAATTAACTTCTCATATGCAGACAGTAGACATAACAAGTCAGTCTTTGTGCCTGTCATATTTGTCCTAAATATTCATACAGAGATTCATGAGCAAATAGTATAGACCCAGACCTCTGTAGTTTACTCAGGGCTACACTACTTGCATTCAGCCAGCAGTTTTTTAGACCCAGTTTCAAGAGGTAAAATGGACTGGTACAAATTTTAACCATTGCCATGCTGAATAAATTAAGATGCCCCGCCCACATCTAATTTTCAGCCAATCAGACAACTTGACCCAGGTTGTTGATACAAAGTCTCATAGTTAATGAATAACAGTGCAGTTCCAGATCAGTTGGCTTCTACAGAAGCCAACTGGTCTGGATCTACACTGTTTGCAAAGACAGGGTATATCCGGGTTCAGCAGGACTAGGGTTAAGAAGAGAATGGTAAGGAGTAAAGGTATTTGGAGCATTTATTTTCCAGCGTCTTCACAGCAAAATACTTCCACAATTTCCAGAATGCCACTATGAAAACTGTGTAGAATTTCAAATGTTCATAGCTGGAAACTTCATGATTTGCGTCTCTTTATGAGCCATGCAAGTTTTTCACACATAGAAGAATTTTCCTTTGCTGAATTACTGTCAGTTCAAACCGTAGCCCTAGGAACATTTTCAAACAAAATTTATTTGTATTCATCATACTTCTGCACAAAAAATACTTACCTTATGGGTGCTTATTATAAGCATCCTGCCAAAGCACTTCTGTTGAAAACCCATAGCTCGAGATAAGGCATTTTATCAACCTAAAAGTATGGTGGGGATGCGTGGAGGGGTTTTGACTGGCGTCCTTATCACTACTTACTTGCAGGGATTCAGTTTGATCACTGCTTGAGTTCGGCATTTAAAAGGTCAACAGAGATCTCATTAACTCCAGATTTGGAGTAAGTTACTCCAACTTTTCATTTCTGACTCCAACTTTTTGGAAAGTCTCAATAGATAAGTATGGTAAAACTACAACTTTTTCAGGAGGACAGCATTTTTCTCCAATTTTCAAAATCCTAGTGAGAACCCTGGGTCAACTTGTGTTGCTTTTTGGGGGCATTTTTTGTGCGATGTTATGTCCAACCATTTACAAAATCGCAAGTGTAATGTTTCGCCTCACACAGTGTCACATGTAATCAAATTCAATGAGATCAAAGGAAGTAACTTAAACAGGATTCGGCCTTATCTAAGTTTCGGCCAAACAAATTAAACTAATTCACTCATACAGTTTACGGGCATTATTGAACATCACAAAAAAAATCAGTAATGTTTGATAAGCAATCCAGTACATCTTAGATTGACCAATCATCAAAAATAAACTTTACACAACAGTAGAAATCCATATAATACAAGCCAAAAATGGCAATCTGGCAATGTGTGCAAGCAGGCCAGAAAAGTTTCAGACATCTGGAAATTTCAGCAGACTATGGCCGATGTCTGGCGTCAAACTGAATCCCTGCCTTGATCAGACACCGCATCTTGAGGGGTTTGATCACCCTGATCAGACGCTGCATTCTGTGGCCTCAGATCTTGGTCTACACTGTTTGCCAATGTCCCTTTTATGGGACACTAGTCATAAATGGATTAAAAAGCATTTGAAAGGCTTTTCTGTATTTTCTTTATTTCAGCCGTCAGTCTGTCAGTATTGCAACTTGATGGCAGCATTTATAAACAACAAGTGTTCTCGGTGCACAGGGTATGAGAAGAAGTTTGGACCACCTTCTGTGTGTGAGCAGTGCAAACTGAAAAGTGCATTTGACAGATCTGAGTCTTCAAGCAGAAAGGTTTGTTAATTGGGGCTTGACTTGAGAAACTGTGCTTGTAAATACTGGGAAAGTCACAATTGAGCATATAGTGTAGACTCAGATCAAACTGCACTTCGGGAGTGATTTGATAAGTGTCTGCATGGTTTGTCATTTAGCCAGTTCCATTTGATATGACTTAACCCATAAAGCGCCAATCACAACTAAAGCAGATGAAAATTTTGATTTTTTTTTTTTTTTTTTTTTTTTTTTTTTATATTTTCAGAAGAAAACAAGTCTTGACATTTCATGTTTCGCTTAGAGGACACATGAAATATCAAAACTTGTTTTCTCTGAAAAATAAAAAATAAAAATTTTAGAATGTCGTCTGCTACAAATTTTGCTTGGTGCTTTAAGGGTAAATGTTGAAAGAGATGTAAAACACCAAATGATCATCATTGAGCTAGCACATATTAAACATCTCACCAGGTACTAACACCAGGAGCTCGTGGGTTCAACCCCCGCTGAGGTTGGCAACATTCTTTCGTGGAGATTGATCATGAAATATTTTCTACGGTCATTCTCTGATTCAAGAAGGGCAGTTGTCAGTTTCTGGCAAAAGAATGTGCACAATACTGGTTAACCGCTTAGAGGACAAGCCTGCCCAGTAAATGTGTGGTTAGGTAAACTGACTGCGCTCGACATGACCCCATTGGAATGACTGGGCCGTAAAACCTGAACACAAACAAAACCAGGTACTAAGTCAGATGAACAGTATATGACAGGTAAGATGAGGAGCATAGTTCTAGATAAGAGAAAGTATCCTATAAATAATAATTTCTCTACAAAAAATATATTTTGTAGGTACACATTAGAAGCACCTTGACAAGGAGCTTCTAATGAGTACCTACAACATATGTTTTTGTGGAGAAATAAGAAAGATATTACTACTTTTCAGTTAAAAAAGTGCCTTATCTGGAGCACAATGCCTAAATATTCTCCACATTTGTGTACATGTACCTCATTAGGGTTCTTTCTGATGCTGGGCAGAATTGTTCCATCTATGGACTGAATAGTGTAGGCCTTCACTGTCCACTAATAGAATCATTGGATACTTCAGTATGTATGTTTGGATACATCAGGGCCCGGTTGTTCAAAGCGTCGTTAGCTTAACGAGCTCGTTAAGGGTCATTTCGTTAACTGTTTTAGCAGATTCAATATACAATATTCTGATATTTTTTTGCTGAAAAAATGTGAGTAGCTTTTGCAATGCACATTTTTTCAGCAAAAAATTTCAGCATATTTGCGTATCATTCGATATAAATTTTAACGAATCGTTAACTAACGACATCGTTAGCTTTGAACAACTGGGCCCTGGGTTGTTTAGCTAAAATTGCCTATACTTAAGAATTTCAGCAATAGTGCTATGAAGAGGTTGTGGTGTATTTGGTATGAAGTGATTCATTTTTTTCTTTGTCACAGGTAGTGGAAAACTGCATTTCTGAAAATCTCAACCTTGTGTTTAACTGCCATGCAATGAATACTAATGAATAATTTTTGTTGTTGTTTTCTTTTTTCTTTGCTGTCTTCCCCATATGAATTTTGCCAGATTACTAGCTTTATTAAGCAGAAGTATAAAAAGTTAAAAATAAAAAAAATAAAAGTAAAACAAAACAAAACTACATTAAAGTCTATAAAATGCTAGCAATTATGACATACTTATGGCATGTAACTGTAGTTATTCTCCTGTAGATTGATGGGAAGGCTCTATGTTGGTTGTGTTCACTTGCCTACAAACGTGTTCTAGCCAAAGCTAAACAGCGAGAAGATCTTAAACTAGAAACTAAGAAAGGACTGTCCTCAAACAGACAAAGCTATGATAAACTTGATAAACTAGATAAAGCAGATAAGTCAGAGAAACCTGACAGAATAGAGAAATCTGATAGAATAGAGAAAATAGAAAAACTTGAAAAGATGGAGACAATGAGTACTGGAAGCAATAGTCGTCATAGTTTTGTTGATAAAATATCACCTCTCGGAGAAAGTAATTCTCAGTCTGCAAGGACGCCACAAAAAGACAAGGCTGTGAGTTTATCAACAGGAGAAAAGTCTACACCACCTTCATTTGCATCCTCTCTGGCATTTCTACGAGACCATAAAGATGAAAAGAGTAATGATTCAGCAGATGTGAAGGTGGCGGAGGATGAAAATCAGGAGACACTCAAGCCAAGACATCATCATCACCACCACCATCATCATCATAAACACAAACATCATAAAAGGTATGTGACCCCACTACATGTTGAGGCTATTCAAAACTGAAGCGGATTTCACTCCCAAATATTTTTTTTTATTTTTCCTAGAAAATAAGGCTTCTAACTTTCATGTGCATTGTCAGTCTAGCAGACCATTTGCAAGAAATATCCACCCTTATTTTCTCAGAAAAAATAAAATCTCATCTGCTGCTATTGTGACAGGCTCTTTAAGGGTTATGGTTTGGTTGTGTAGTTTGATTGTTAGGGCAGCACCATGCGGAAATGTGTCTGTGAGCATATGCAGACAGCAAAGACCCAGATCAGCCTGTGCATCCATGCAGTCTGATCAGGGCATTCACTGTCCACAAACAGAATCATTAGATACTATAGAATGTTTTAATGGAGAGCAAATGCCCAATTATTCCTTTGACATGGCCCAGTTACTGTTGAAATCTTTTGAAGGGAGATGTTTTTTAGCTCGCCTGTACGAAGTACAAGGAGAGCTATTGTAGTCACCCCGGTCGTTTGCGTTTGCGTTCCCGTTCCCGTCACACTGTGTTAAAGTTTTTCAAATGCTTATATCTCAACAGTCACTCCTCACAGAGGCATCAAATTTGGAACTTAGGTACCTTGGAGGGTCTTCTGAGATTCCAAGAGAATAAACCCCTGGGTTCATGCCCCTGGGTGGGGCTAGGGGTCAGAATCTAGGACACCTTTGTAATACTGTGTTAAAGTTTTTCAAATTCTTATATCTTGACTTTCACTCCTCATAGAGCATTCATATTTAGAATTTGGGTACCTGGAGGAGTCTTCTGAGATTCCAAAAGAACATACCCCTGGGTTCATACCTCAGGGTGGGCCTTGGAGTGGGGCTAGGGGTCAAAATCTAGGACACATTTGTAAAATCTTATATGCCTACAGGTTATAGACACAACTGGTTATACATCAGCTAACTATGTGACATCGGTTTAAGTGTAAGAGAGTGAAGGTATGGTGACCTACATTTTACAGTCCAGCTCACCTAGATTTCACGGTCCAGTGATTTTGTCTTATATCTTGAATACTATTTGTTGGATAAATGTCACACCTGGGATATTACTTCCATGTGACCCAATGAATGACCACTTACTATATCTAGGTCATTGTGACCTATATTTCATGGTTCAGTGATTTTGCCTTATATCTTGAATACTATTTGTTGGATAAATGTCACACCTGGGATATTAGTTCCTTGTGACCCGATTATTGACATCAAAATATATCGATGTTGGTGTGACCTATATTTCATGGTTCAGTGATTTTGCCTTATATCTTGAATACTATTTGTTGGATAAATGTCACACCTGGGATATTAGTTCCATGTGACCCAATGAATGACCACTTACTATATCTAGGTCATTGTGACCTATATTTCATGGTTCAGTGATTTTGCCTTATATCTTGAATACTATTTGTTGGATAAATGTCACACCTGGGATATTACTTCCATGTGACCCAATGAATGACCACTTACTATATCTAGGTCATTGTGACCTATATTTCATGGTTCAGTGATTTTGCCTTATATCTTGAATACTATTTGTTGGATAAATGTCACACCTGGGATATTAGTTCCTTGTGACCCGATTATTGACGTCAAAATATATCTCTGTTGGTGTGACCTATATTTCATGGTTCAGTGATTTTGCCTTATATCTTGAATACTATTTGTTGGATAAATGTCACACCTGGGATATTAGTTCCATGTGACCCAATGAATGACCACTTACTATATCTAGGTCATTGTGACCTATATTTCATGCTTCAGTGATTTTGCCTTTTATTTTTATTACTATTTCATGGAGAATTGTCATACCCGGATTATTATATCTATGTGACAAAATGATTTACATACAAATACATCTAGGTCAGTGTGACCTATATTATATGGCTTAATGATAAAAATGTTACAATATAAAATGTACCCAGCAGGCGAGCTACGCTGTCCTACGACAGCTCTTGTTTTTACTTGATGTAACTCTCGGTCAAAGTATAGCTCCAGATAAGACGCTTTTTTTCTGCTGAAAAGTATTGATGGTTTTTATCGCACCTGCTTGTAGCAGGGTGCGATATAGGCGTCCGATTTTCTGTCTGTCCGTCCGTCAGTCCGTCCGTCCGTCTGTCAACATTTATGTCGACGTTCGACATTTATGTCAAAGTTAGTATTCTAATCAACTACAAGAATAAACAACCATCAAACCTTGCATGAAACATCTCCCTGACCTCCTGACTTTGCAACATAGGTGTCCGCTTTTCCGTATGTCTGTCCATTCGTCCGACCGTCTGTCAACATTTATGTCGAAGTTCGACATTTATGTCAAAGTTAGTATTTTAATCAACTACAAGACTAAACAACCATCAAACCTTGCATGAAACATCTCCCTGACCTCCCGACTTTGCGACATAGGTGCCCACTTTTCCATTCGTCTGTCTGTTCGTCTGTCTGTCTCTTAACAGTTCTGTTATGTCGAAGTTCGACATTTATGTCAAAGTTAGTATTCTAATCAACTACAAGACTAAACAACCATCAAACCTTGTATGAAATATCTCCCTGACCTCCTGACTTTGCGACATAGGTGCCCGCTTTTCTATTGGTCTGTCCGTTCGTCCGTCCGTCTGTCTCTTAACAGTTCTGTTATGTCGAAGTTCGACTTTTACGTCAAAGTTAGTATTCTAATCAACTACAATTCTGCAACAACCATCATACCTTGCATGACACAGCTCCCTGACCTCCTGACTTGGCAGGTATGTTGACCCAGTGATCTTGACCTATATTTTGCACTCCATTGACTTTGACACAATTTACATTGACGTTCCATATCTTCTCAACTATAAGGCGTACAACTACCAAACCTTGCATAGTGCTTCTCCTAGATGTACTGACTTGGCAGGTACCTTGACCCGGTGACCTTGACCTATATTTTGCGCTCCAGTGACTTTGACATATTTTGCATCGACGTTCGATATCTCCTCGACTGTAAGGCCTACAACCATCAAACCTTGCAAAGTGTTTCTTCTCAATGTACTGACTTGGCAGATACCTTGACCTGGTGACCTTGACCTATATTTTGGCTGCAGTGACTTTGACATAATTTACGTCAATGTTCCAGATCTCCTCAAGTATAAGACCTCTAGCCACCAAACCTTGCATAGTGCTTCTCCTAGATATACTGACTCGGCAGGTATCTTGACCCAGTGACCTTGACCTATATTTTGCGCTCCAGTGCCTTTTACACATTTTACGTCAACGTTTAATATCTCCTCAACTGTATGGCCTACAACCATCAAACCTTGCATAGTGCTTCTCCTCAATGTACGGACTCCGCAGGTACCTTCACTGGGTGACCATGACCTATATTTCGCGCTCCATTGACTTTTACAACTTTTACGTCACCCTTCCATATGTCCTCAACTGTAAGGCCTTAAACCACCAAACCTTATATAGCACTTCTTCTCGATGTACTGACTCGGCAGGTACCTTGACCTGGTGACCTTGACCTATATTGTGCACTCCAGTGACTTTGACACATTTTATGTTGATGTTCGGTATCTCCTCAAATATGACCTACAACCACTAAACCTTGCATAGTGCTTCACTTCATTGCACTGGCTTGGCAGGTACCTTGACCCGGTGACCTTGACCTATATTTGACACATTTTACGTTGATGTTTGATAACTCCTCAACTATAAGGCCTACAACCACCATACCTTGCATTGTGCTTCTCCTTGATGTACTGAATTAGCAGGTACCTTGACCCGTGACCTTGACCTATATTTCATGCTCCAGTGACTTTTACACATTTTACGTCAACGTTCCATTATCATTGGGCTGTATGATACGAAAAGTCAGTGCTGAAGATATAGCCATTAGAGGGAATGGGACTGGCCTGGAATATATGTGCCCCACTAGGCACTTTGTCTACATTTTTTTCAACCCAGTTTTCCAAGTAAGCACTGCTAAGAATGAAATAAACTTATTTAATAACCACGTTCTGATTGTGGCTCCTGTGACTTTTGCCCCAGCGGGTGCGATGACGCCTTCCGCTGAATTCTTGTATTACCATTGAAGTTGAGTAGACGTAGCATATTTAAATCCAGTACAGCAATTCTCAGTAACCATATAGCATGATTTCTGAGAGTCTCCAAGTGGGACTCATAAATTCTGATCAGGACTCATAAAAGTTGAGACTAGCGAGTCCTGGGACTGACATTTTCAAATTTGTAAAAATATCACTGCATTTTATTACCATTGAATTTTGAGTAGACGTAACATATTTAAATCCAGTACAGCAATTCTCAGTAACCATATAGCATGATTTCTGAGAAGCTCCAAGTGGGACTCATAAATTCTGATCAGGACTCATAAAAGTTGAGACTAGCGAGTCCTGGGACTCACATTTTCAAATTTGTAAAAATATCACTGATGAGGTTTATCTTTTTAGATCTCATTCATCATCTCGAGATTCCCCAAGCAAGAAAGCAAAAATAGAGAAACTAGAGAAACTAGAAAAAGAGGAATCAAACAC
Source organism: Anodontia alba (assembly GCA_964016985.1). NCBI lineage: Eukaryota > Metazoa > Mollusca > Bivalvia > Lucinida > Lucinidae > Anodontia > Anodontia alba. The sequence goes on from OZ024824.1 coordinate 8,334,061, forward strand.
ACTCACAGGAACTCTTACCCCTACAAAGAGGTAAGTCCCACATTGCTCTTGCAGTCACCAGGGATGTGAATCTTTAGCTTTTTGGCAAATTTCATTTTTTTTTTTTTTTAACCAATATACATGGTTTTCAAATCTGGGCCCAGTTGTTCAAAGCGTAGTTAGCTTAATAAGCTCGTTAAGGGTCAGTTCGTTAACTGTTTTAGCGGATTCAATATACAATACTCCGAAATTTTTTGCTGAAAAAATGTGAGTAGCTTTTGCACTGCAAAAGCTACTCACATTTTTTCAGCAAAAAATTTCAGCATATTTGCGTATCTCTCGATGTAAATTTTAACGAATCGTTAACTAACGGCGTCGTTAGCTTTGAACAACCGGGCCCTGGTGTTTTTGCAAGGGGGTGTAGGAAGTGCATTTGTTTTTACTAATCCTGTCTCATCCCTGAGTCAAGTCAGAAAAGGAAATAAGCTTCACTGGACATGCATATACATTGCAACCTCTTTATAACACTATTGTTGGGGTCCATAGCATAAACCGTGTTAGTTGAACAACCGTGTTATATCCAAACAAAAATGTATAGATTATATTGAAAAATGACCATTTATGGTCATTTTTCAATATAATCTATACAATTTTGGGATCCATCTTTGAACAGTGTTATATCCAAAACTGTGTTATAACGAACCATGTTATAAAGAGGTTGAAGTGTACAAATAAGTCCCCCAAACCTACAAAGAGGTAGTTTTCATAGGAACTCTTACTGATGCAGAGAGTAAAAAAATTTAACTGCAGTGGACTTGTTAAAGAAGAGTATTTAATGATAATTCTGGAATAATTTTCTCCATTTCTCCATAAAAATGTTTGTTTTGGGAACTCACAAGAAGCACCTCTGATAAGCGTCTGCACTGTTTATGACTCATCAGGTAGTTTTTAGACACCTCAGTAGGTAGTCAGAATGACTTGTTCAATGGGTACTCATTAGAAGTGTATCTGTGTAGAAATGTACATACACCATAGCTGTAGATAAAGTGTTATTGTAGCCAAAAAGTGTTGATATTTTTCTTATTTCTTACATATCTTGTGGGTATTCATTAGAATCACCTCACCAAGTAACTTCTAATATGTACCACTACATACATTTTCACAGGGAAAAAAGAAATAAATAATTCTGGATATCCTTCTTTATCTGGAAGCAGACACAATTTTGGAGTTCTGCCTTTTGATAAAACCATCCCACTATGTGTTCAAAACCTGTTTACAGTTGAACATCAATGGCTGGAACATCTTTGGGACCATGGAGTTTGTCCTAGACATTGGTAGTTTCACCCACTAAGGGTTAATCATAATGTCAGGACAGGAGGCAAATGTAGATAATTTAGGGATGTATTTTCAGTCTATAGAATAATTGTATGTTGAATGTAATCATTAGAATCATCTCAATGAGGCAAGTCTAATGAGTTTATTTTCCTGACAAAATAAGAAACCTTTTTGAAAATATCCCCAAATATTTGTTTTCTTGAGCTATTGGAAAAATTTCACAGGGGCTCATTCATAAACAAGTTTGAATCAGCCATTGTAACCAAGCCATTATTGAGTCTTTGAAAAGTTACTGTACAGTAAACCCTCGTTACAACGACAGCTTTTGTTCCCAAAAACGTTGCCATTGAAATAAATTTGCTGTTGTCTAGAATACTTAATAAGCAGATTGATATGTAAGAAAGGTCTTGTTTTGTTCTTATTTCCTCATGGAACATATGTTTTGGATATTTGTTAGAATTGCCTCATTGAGGCAATTCTAACAAATACCCAAAACATATGTTTTTTTTAAAGTATTAAATACAATATTCTTGCATAATTTGAGACTAATTGTTACCTCTTTAGCAAAGGTTTGGTGACTGTCAAATTGTCATTATAACGAATTTTGTCGTTGTATTGAGTGTCGGTATAAAGATTATTGTCTGTATTTTTCATGCAGCTCGTTACTGGCAACAGAGAAGTCTCCTGTGGATCCTAACAGCTCAGAACATATCATCGCTATCAACCGTCTACAGGATCAGCTGGAAGCCATGAAGAAACAGTTACAGTCCAAAGATCAACAACTCATGGAGAAGGAAAAAAAGGTAAAAAAAAAGGTCATTCAGAAAACACAAGGTAAAAAAAAGGTCATTCAGAAAATACAAAACTTTCTATCAAATAATTATAGACTACTGTATTCAACCTAATTACCACATATACCCCTATAAGCACACGGTCCAGCAATTCAGAGCCGGCCTTGGTGGCTCAGTTGGATGCGCAGTCCGACTGGAGACCAGGAGGTCGCAGGTTCAACCCCCGCCAAGGTCGGCAACATTCTTTTGTGGAGATTGATCATGAAATATTTTCTACAGTCATTCTCCCCCTTCCGCTGATTCAAGAAGGGCAGTTGTCAGTTTCTGGCGAAAGAATATGCACAATACTGGTTAACCGCTTAGAGGACTAAGCCTGCCCAGTAAACGTGTGGCTAGGTAAATTGACCGCGCTCGACATGACCCCATTGGGTTGACTGGGCCGTAAAACCTCAACACAAACAAAAACCAGCAATTCAGTAGTCTTCAGATTACAGCCAGTATACTTTTTGTCTTCTTCTTTATTATAAAGGCATATGTTGTTAGTAACCATTGGATTGCATCAGTTTGTCTATGCAATTCAAATGAGTACCGACAACATCTGCTTTTATAAAGAAAATAAAAACAACAACAACAAAAAAAACACAAACATCGCATAAGCATAATTTGATAAGTCCTTTGCTGATCTTTTTTTTTCTTTTTTTTTATTAAGTATACCCTTAGTATGGTAGGTACATATTTTACCACAAGTTTTCTCAGTATTTTTGAAAAACCTAAGCGTACAGTGCGGTAATAAGATTGAATATGGTAGTAATATAGTGTAATCTCCATGAGTGATCACCTCTCAACATAAGCCACCTGCCTGTAATGGCCTTTTTTCTGATTTCTCAAGTGCTGTTTGACTATATATTTAACCGCTCTCAATAGCCACCTTCCTTTAACAGCCTGGGCCCAGTTGTTCAAAGCTAACGACATCATAAGTTAACGATTCGTTAATATTTACATAGAGTGATACGCAAATATGCTGAAATGTTTTGCTGAAAAAATGTGAGTAGCTTTTGCAGTGCAAAAGCTACTCACATTTTTTCAGCAAAAAATATCAGAATATTGTGTATTGAATTCGCTAAAACAGTTAACGAAATGACCCGTAACAAGCTCGTTAAGCTAACGACGCTTTGAACAACCGGGCCCAGATTATGAGTTCCCAAAGTGTTGTTTTACTATATATTTAACCTCTCTGCAACAGCCACCTCCCTATAACAGCCAGTTTTATGAGTTCCCAAGGGTGCCTTTTGTAGTGTTGTATATAGGGTGTTTGATTATCATTATTTTCATGTTTACTACAAGTTTCTATATGTATAAACAGAACTTTCTGGAAAAACATGTTTACAATAACATATTGTTTATGTTCTTGATTCTGGACTGAGTTATTTTTGGTATGTCATAGAGCATTTAGAATGTTCTTGACTGAAACTGGAACATGAGTGATGCCTGTAGTAAATTCTTTTAGTAGAATGTTCTTTGATGTTATATAAGGAGAAAAGATTTTCATATGGGCATCTTTGTATACTTTCATCGGAAATTATTCTGTACTGGATTACTTTAATATTTTATTCATTCTGGAATTAAACTCTGAATTCAGGGACTTTAAATTGTGGGATCAGAAACTGTTATACAAAGGATTTGTTTTATAAATTCTTGTGGATTATTTCTGAGGGACTTTGTGACATAAACTTGAAAGGTACTGTTTACTTACATTCTTTTGTTTTGAATCTTGTCTTATTTTTTTGTGAATAAATGTTGTTAATAATTTAAAGCTTGTTGCTGGTTTCACTTTCATTTCTTTCTCGTTACGCTTGGCTCGTAACAATAGCCAACACTGTAAAAAAATTTTGTTTCCTGAAAAGGGGCCTTGTCTTTAAGGAAAGAATTTACTCCCTGACTAAAAAGAGGTTTACTCTATAAGGAACCAATTTACTCCCACGCTGGCCTCTGTGGCTCAGTTGGATGCACGTCCGACTGGTGATCAGCAGGTTGCGGGTTAGACCTCTGCTGGCTCGGCAACATTCTTTCATGGAGATTTGATCATGAAATACTTTCTATGGCCATCCTCTCTCTTCCGCTGATTCAAGAAGGGCAGTTGTCAGTTCCTGGCGAAAGACTGTGCACAATGCTGGTTAACTGGCTAGAAGACTAAGCTTGCCCAGTAAAAGTGTGGTTAGGTAAATTGACACTATTGGGTTGACTGGGCCATAAAACCTGAACACAAACAAACGAAACTTACTCCCACAGTGAGCAAATTCTTTCCTTATAGATTAGATCACTTTTCCGATGAGACTTGGAATGCAGTAAAACAAAACAGGAAATAACAAAAATTGTCTCCCTCAGTGGAAATGGCAAAAAAATCTACTGAGTGTATCCAGTTTTCCTTTAGTACAGGTCGGCATGAAAACATTTTAATCATCTTGGTATGTTTTTAAGTGGTTTCTTAATAGAGGTGGTCTTTATGACACGGTTGATTACATGTAGGTTTGCATTTGTGACATGAAATTCAATACTAACATGTAATTTTATATGTACATGTATATAGTTTTATTAAGGTGTAAAATTTATATAACTGCAGATAAGACATTTTTCCAATAGAAAAGTATTGATATTTTTCTTATTTCTGTATTAAAGGAAACATATGTTGTGGGTACTGATTAGAAGCCCCCAACCAAGGCACTTCTAATAAGTACCCACAACATAAGTTTTCATGGAGAAAGAAGAAAACTGTTATCTGGATACCCCATCTTATATAGATTTATAACTGCAAGTGTGTCTTTATATGGATTTATAACTGCAATTGTAGCTAAAATAAGAAAACTATGGCAATTTCTGTATATTAATATTGCAATTTTAATAAGGCTTCACAGTTCATAGGAATCATTCTAGTGATATAGCAAGATTATTTTAACCCTTTTGACTTTGCCAGTCACAGCAGCAGCAGGGATACTGTACAAAAAAAAAAAATTTTTTTTTCAAGAACACAAGGCTCCACATGTTGTGAATCATATGCCCAGCAGATGAGGCACATGAAATTTCAAGCCTTATTTTCTGGAAAACATAAAAAGGTATTTAAGAAAAGTGCCTTTAGGATTAAGGGAAAAAGTAAGAAAAATGATTTGAGAATTTGGTATTGCCCGCTGCAAACTATTAAGACTAATTCATGTTTAAAATGTCTTCTTTCCATGTGCCTACAGGTTAGATTATGTTATTTTCTCAGATTACAGAAATAAAAGCTGCTCAGTACGAGAGTGAGAAGACATTCAGGGCCAAGATACAAGACCTATCAAAGAAAAACACAGAATTGGCAGAAAACTTGAGTGTAAGTATCTGATAGCATACAACAGGTCTTTTATCCTATTTTAGACTAGATAAATTGCCCCCACACTATATATTGGAAGAGTTAGAAGTCAGTTTTAGGTATGTCAGGCTTTGTGATTTAGATATTCTTAGGGTAAAATGGCTAAACTTTTTGCAAACAGTGAGGACCTTCATCTTCTGCAGCAGCTGATCTGGGTTTGCACTGTTTGCCAATTACCTTTCTAGGGGTCTCTTGACTAAAATGGGTTAGTAGCTGAAAATTGAGCATGTTTGTATGAAAAGTCATTTACTTTTAGAGCATAATAGTGTTTTTAAGTCAGTAATTGACCTTTAGAGCAAGCTTTTGACCTTAAGACACTGTTTTTTTTTTTAAAGTCATTGACCTTTAGAACATACATCAGGGTTTGAGAATAAGTTTCCCAGGGACTCCCTGATGTTGAGTTAAGGGGTCCTTAAGTAAGATTTAGAAGTTAATTGTTTTAACTCTTTCACTGCCACAGGCGATAAGAATAGGCTTTTGCAAACAGCATAGATCCAGATGAGACGGCTCATATGAGCTGTCTCATCTGGATCTATGCTGTTTGACATTCAGTCTTTCAACTTTACGTATAAACTTCTTTTCAAACAATAGTTTGCTAAAAAAAGAAAAGCAGACGACAAATGTGGTCTGAAATTTGGCTCCAAAAGAGTTAAACTGTTTGCATACACTATTTTATAGGAAACTTTGGTGTACAAAATTTTAGGACATTTATCACCTGTAGTTATAATGTGTATATCCCTTATAAACATAGAAAAAGGTACACCACAACCTCTTTATAACACTATTGTTGAGGTCCATAGCATAAACCGTGTTAGTTAAACAACCGTGTTATATCCAAACAAAAATGTATAGATTATATTGAAAAATGACCATTTATGTCATTTTTCAATATAATCTATACATTTTTTTTATCCATCTTGTATACAAAACCGTGTTATAACGAACCATGTTATAAAGAGGTTGTAGTGTATCCAATAAATGACATGCCTGTGTTTTTGTCATTGTTGCAGACTAAGACTCGAGATCTGGAAAAGAAGAACCGAGACTTAACAAAACAAGTGAAGGAGTTGTCGAAGGGGAAGAAGTTTAGTTTGTTAGGATATAGTAATAGTCAAAATAGTAGTCCTAATTTAAGCTCTTAGACAATTGAAACTGTGTAGTAAACAGCTAGTTTTGCATGGTGCTGATATTTGAAAATTGCTTTTTCCACAAACATTAGAAAACAGACCAACTTCAGTAGCTTGAACATCTAGACATGGGTAGTTTGAGCCACTGAGGTTTAATCATAAAGCCAGGTCAGAAGGCAAATGGGGATAATTTAGGGATGTTATTATTGTCTTTCCTATCTTTTATAGATAATGGTATGTTGAGTGTACTCATGAGAATTGCCTCAAAGAGGCAATTCTAATGAGTATACTAGACTTATATTTTCATGATAAAATAAGAAAACCTCTAAAATGTCCCTAACTATTTGTTTTCTTGGGCTGTTGGAAGAATTTCCTTGGGACTCCAAAATGAGACTGAATCAGACATGGCAAACAGGCCATCAGTGTTCGAGCCATTGAAGTTTTACTGTTTTCAGTATCTCACTTTTCATCCAGTTACCAAGGCAACTTTCATCCAGTTACCAAGGCAACAATAGTAAACTAAACTAAAATCTGAAAATATGTCAGATTGTTCTTACACCCGTAATGAGATTTAATCCCATTTTATATTCTGACAGTTCTCTTTAGATTTACATGTTTAAGTGCTTATAATGAGTACCCTCAACATATATGTATGTTTTTATGAAGAAATAAGAAAATATTTACCTGATGTTTCTTATCTCAAGCTATGTTTTAATTTTGTAAGTGTAAGTAATAAGTCGCAAAATAGAATGTTGAACTTTTATTGTGAGGAGCAAAAATCTTAATCTGCAAACAATAGCCAGTTTTATTGTAGTTTTGTTAGCTGTAACATGAAAGGAGAATTTCCAATAGAAGACTACGTTGTAGACCCAACTAGTACTATAAGAGTTTATACTTTAAAATAATCCCAGCAGAAATAAGGGGCCAATGTAAATAAAATCTGTTGCTGTGTCTAGTCTCATCCTAATGCTTTTGTTTTTATTTTTCTTAATCATTATTTTTATCTTATCTTTTAGACAATTTTAAATGAACCCACAAGTAATCATTACTTAAAATAAAATGCATATGTCTGCATTTGTTGAGAATTTTATTGTCTTTATTATTATTTTTATCTTTGGACAGTTTTGATAGAAGCCATAATAATAATTTTGTTGAGAAAAGAAATGCATATCTCTGCATCTGTTGAGAAATAAAACACTCCCCATGGCTTACCGGGAGACATAGCAAGATATTTATTGACTAATTGGAATAGAATGCTAACACATGTTAAAACAGTTATTTCCTACAGCTTCTGTGGGCATGTGTTTCAGGGCCTTTTGCAAAAGATACAAATATACTGCTAGTAACAAATATACCGCTCATAAAAAATAGACAAAAAATTGAATATACATGTACATGTGACTTTATTTCTTCATACTTTCCAGGCAACAGACAGAAAATTGCCAAACTATTTTTAGTTGGCATTTTAATGTTGTATTCCTCTTGTAAACCTAACACTGATGAAATATTAACCCTTCTCTTGCTGAACACGGCATGCCCTTTCTTAGCAAACAGTGTAGACCCAGATCAGTTGGCTTCTGAAGAAGCCAACTGATCTGGATCTGCACTGTTTGTCATTAAATATGTGAATTTCTATCAAAAACCCAGATCAAGTAATCTGATTGGCTGGAAATTCGAAGTGGGCATGTCATCTTAGTTTATTCAGCATGACAAGGTTTAAGTGGACAGTGAAATTATTTGGATACTTAGAAATAGTTATTTAATATAGCAATACAGAAACAAATCTAGTTTGTGTACATTACGGCTCAGAATCAGTCTTTAGTTGGGATCTAACCGCAGATTGCAGCATCCGATCAGGGTCTACACTGTTTGCGACTCATCCAGCAGTTTTTCAGCATATTAACCCTTGTCCTGCTGAATAAATTAGAATGCCATGCCCATTTCTAATTTTCAGCCAATCAGATTGCTTGCTCCAGGTTGTTGATATAAATTCAAATACTAAATGGCAAATAGTGCAGATCCAGATCAGTTGGCTTCTTCAGGAGCCAACTGATCTGAATCTGCACTGTTTGCAAAGGCAGGGCATATCCAGGTTCAGCAGGACAAGGGTTGATATTTGGTATCAAGGACTTGTTCAAATTTAAGGACAAGTATGGTAAGGAGTTAAGGTGTCCCAATATTTGGGATAAATATAGTTTGGTGCATATTCAATTGCAGGGCCTAAAATGTCTCCTTGGTGCAAAATAGAGTCAGCTCATTTCATGCTAGTCACTTGCAAGTTTATTAACCTTGACCTTAGCTAACAGCATTTTAATGCTTAGTATGCTTGGTAAAATTTTCAGCAGACGACATATTGAACTATTTTTCTTATTTTATTCCAGAAAACAAGATTTGACAGTTCATGCAAATTGTCTCCAATGGAGACAATTTGCATGAAATGTCTAATCTTGTTTTCTGTGAAAAGTAAGAAAAATATCAAGAATTGGTAGTCTTCTGAATTAGCCAAGAGAGGGGTAAAAGTTAAAGGGAGCAGCTCTCAAAATTTTGCTTTCTGAAGTGTCCGTGTAGCAGAGTGGTTAGCACCTCTGGCTGTGGATCACAAGGTCCTGGGTTTGAATCCTGTTGGAGGCTGAAATTAACTTGTGATTTTATGGCTTTTCATTGCACAGAGCCTTACATTATCACTCTTCCATTGTCTTGATATAACTCAAATAATGAAGAAAGGGATGTAAAACATCAAATCATCTTTATTTTTTCCTCAGTTCCGAAAAGGAGCAACCTTCAGTGGAAGCATTCTTCCCTTTTAGACCCCTTTTCAGAAGGGAGGCAAAGCAATTTTGAGAGTTGCCTCCCCTCAATGACTTTAATATGTATTTCCTGGTCTAATGACTTTATTACTTTTTGTAACTTCATCCATAGTTTAGTTCTTTTGTAAGACAGATAAGTGCCATGAGGTGTGGTACCACCTTCTATAGAATTCTTGTCTTTTAATATCCAATACTTGAATGTGCTAACAGTGAAAACTGTGATCATACTGTATGGCAGTCAGGTAAATTTAGATATTCACTGGTGTCATAAGGCTTGGCCTTCAGCTCTGATGTTGAGTCAGTGTTTAAGTAGATCTCCTATACCAAAGTATAAAATGTGTCAAGGCCCAGTTGTTCAAAGCATTGTTACTTTAATGCTTAGCATGCTGAGTAAGAGTTCCAGCAGATGACATTTTAAAATATTTTATTTTCTCCAGAAAATAGGTTTCAACATTTCATGCAAATTGTCTCCTTAGGAGACAATTTGCATGAAATGTCAAAGCCTATTTTCTGGAAAAATATCAGTTTCTCATCTGCTGAATTAGCCCAGAGAGTGGTAAAGGTTAATGAAGTTGTTAAATGAATGTGACATTAAATAATGTTGTATATTAATTTTAAAATGTACCAATATTTTTTGGTGAAAAAATGTGAGAAATTTTTGCAGTGCTGAAAGCTGCTCACATTTTTTTCATCAAAAAATACAGTAAAGTGCACTGCAAAAGCATAAAGCAATACCTGTATATTTAAAATCTAATTAAAATATAAAAAAGTTAAAGTTGGCTTAATGAGTTCATTAAGCTGATGCTGTTTTTTTAAAGCTGGGCACAGGCATTTTTACAAAGTTTAAGTGCTGTAAAACATCAGAAACAGAAATTATAATGTTTCTGGTTTAGAGATCATGTTGCAGGCTAATGCTGTTTTCTGACATAATTATGTATTATAGATTTGTTTGTTGCTTTTACACTTTAATTTACACAGGTCCAGAAGGCCACCTTCTCAACAGAAAAGTACAATATCTAATTCACGGGTATTTTTGCTGAAAAAATGTGAGTAGCTTTTGCAAATGCAAAAGCTACTCACATTTTTTCAGCAAAAATATTAGCATATAACCATATTTCATGATCAAAGATTTAACGGTACATTAACTAATGACATCGTTAGTTTTGAACAGCTGGGCCTAGAACTGTTTTCTGTTAAATGTGCTTTCAGCAAGGTCAAGGTTTAAAGCTTGTGAGGATCAAAACTTAAGCTGTGTTTGCTTAGCATGCTGGATAAAAATTCCAGCAGGCGACATTTCGAAATATTTGGCAATTTGCATGTAATGTCAAAGCCTATTTTCTTGGAAAGATAAGAAAAATATCATCAATTTGATGTCTGTTGAATTGACCCAGATTGGTAAAGGTTAATAAGGTTAATGTGCTTGGCTGTGGGAAAACAAACATTTCACCTTATATCAACCATATTGTAACACACAGGCCAGTCTGTGTATTAGCACTAAACATGCTCTGGGCAAATTCAGCAGTTCACAAACTGCTGATATTTTTCTCAGAAAATAGTATTTGACATTTCATGCAGATTGTCTCCTTAAACTAAGGAGGCAACTCACATGAAATATCAGATCATATTTTCTCGGAACAATAAGAAAAATGTTTCAAAATGTTGACTGCTGTAATTTCTACCCAGCATGCTAAGTATTAACGGTTTCAGTCGGGTCTTGTAAAGACAGTTCATGGGCCTTCTAACCTTTAGAGCATCAGTCTTAACAGCAGCAGACTCCATTCTAATATGTATTAAATTTTTCAGAGAAAATAGATATAGGTAGACACATCTTTTGAATTGTCTGTTTAGCTGACATATTACAGCAAATGTCCTAAAATTTTAAACACTTTATTCAGTATTTTTTTTATCACAAATTTTGTAGTTTGTGTATTTATTTTACAAAATTCTTGGTGGAATGATAGCAAACAGTGTAGACCTAGATCAGATTTGCTCCAAGCACTCTGATCTGGGTTTGCACTGTTTTTAGATGACATTTTGTCACAAAGATTAGTGTATGAAATGTTTGGATAGTTACTAAACATGAAATGTTCAGCCTTATTTTCTTGGTTAAATAAAGAAAAAAATATTTAAGAATATCATCTGAATTTTGAATGACATTTTAAGGGTTAAAATTGATAAAGCAAATGATGAAGACACAGGCTAGCCTGCATGGGTGTGCAGCAGGTCTAGGTGTTAACTGTTTGTGTATTGGAAGGTGTTAGTTTCTCCATCAGCAGGCCTTGGATGTCTTTGTTCTCATCAATATTTTAATATGATCTCTTTTTATACATTACTTTACGTAATGTGATTTCTGATTGACTGATGAATTGTCATAGTAATATGTCTTGTGATTGCTTGTGTTTTTGAGTTGAGAGCAAGGAATGGTAAGCTTAACACTTAGCAAGCTGGTAAAAATTTCAGCAGACAATTTGAAATGTTTTTTCTTATTTTTCTTTCCAGAAAATAGGCTTTGACATTTCATGCAAATTTTCTCCTTAGGAGACAATTTGCATGGAATGTCAGAGCCTGCTTTCTGGGAAAAATAAGAAAAAAATCATCAATATGTTGTCTGCTGAATAAGCCCAGAGAGTGGTAAAGGTTAAGCGTAAATTACCAGCATAGACCTAAACTAGCATGTGTACATGTACTGTATTTGAGCAGTTTGTTAGGGATTTCCTTTGTCCAAATATTTTGTGATTGATGAGCAAAAAAACAATAGCTACACATTATACTGATGAATAGTCTGGTTCTTCTTTTCTGCAGATTGCATGTTCTTTAGGAATCTTATTATCCAGGGCCCATTTTTTCAAAACTAATGATGTTGTTAGTTAACATATCGTTAAAACTTTAATCATTATGTATGGTATATACGCTAATATTTTTGCTGAAAGAATGTGAGTAGCTTTTTTTTCAGCAAAAAACCTAAGAATTAGATATTGTGCTTACTAGAACAGTTAACATTTTGACCTCTAATGAGCTAGTTAACGATGCTTTGAACAAGTAGGCCCTGTTCATTTAATTGTTTTGCTTTTCTGGCGTTTAGTGTATCTTACATCAGAAGTGAATGTATAAGTTTGGAAAACTTGCATTTTCAACTTTGAAATGGGCAATTCTGCCTCTGTTGATGTTGATGTATCTCCATACTTATCCCATATATACCCAAAACCCCTTTGCAGGCTGAACGGGAAACAGTACAGATTCTGATCAGATTGCTCACTTTGATTTTTAAATGGGCAATTCTGACTCTATTGATGCATATCCATACTTGTTTCCATGCAACCTATAGTGTATTACAGTTTATATAGAACTTGCCTGTTTTAGGAGATTTTGCTTCAAATTATATGTTATATAACTTTTTAATGCCCTTACAGTAATACTGCTTAACTAGTCAGACAATTTCTATTACTTCCTAAATATATGTTTGATATTCAATAATGTTTATGGGGACTTGCCAGATAGTTAACCCATTTCAGTCTGGAATATGGCATCTGATCAGGGTCTGCACTGTTTGTATTAACTACAGGAATTTCTTTAAAACATAGTTCATACTTTAGTGGAGATTGATCATGAAATATTTTCTACGGTCTTTCTCTCCCTTCCGCTGATTCAAGAAGGGCAGTTATCAGTTTCTGGCGAAAGAATGTGCACAATACTGGTTAACCGCTTAGAGGTCTGAGCCTGCCCAGTAAACGTGTGGTTAGGTAAACTGACCGCGCTCGACATGACCTCAACACAAACAAGTACATTCAAACCAGTGTTAAGCAAGCATCTATGGAAAAGCCAAAAAGTAATTGTTAAAGACAGGGGCTTGCTTAATACAGATAAATTTACACTGTTTTAATTTCAAAGGAATCTGAAATAATGGTCTTTTAAAATGGGGGATTGTTTAATATTGGTGGCTTTACGATGTGTCTGATTGTAACAAAAAAAACCCAAAAACTAACCAGATGCCCTGCTGTAGTAGTGGAGCCCACTTGATGTTAAAAAAGATAGAGTATTATAATGTAAATAACCTTCAGATAAACATATTTTATCAGCTAAAGAATTTGATACTACATATATATATTGGAAAGCCTATTTTCTTACCATACATATTAAGGCTGGCACAATTAATTGGATAATCGATTAATTGATCAATAAATTCCATAAAAATGATTGTCTTTACAGATTTGCAAATAACTGATCATTTGATTTCTTTGTCTGCTACTTCACCGTATGTACCCTTAGTATTCAGACATCTCAATTCCTTACCACACTTTATCTAAAATTTGAACAAGTTCACTTGTTTACTACCTGATGTTGTGTCTAAAAATAGCTAATAAGTGGCAAACAGTGTAGACCTTGATTATATGCCACATTTTGCAGTATCTCATCTGGGTCTACACCGTTTGCTCAGGACTGTCTGGCCAAATACATACAGTAAAGATAACATATGGTAAGAGTCATGCTCAGACAGACAGGTAAAATTATGACCAAATCTTCAGTACTATGGTAAGAGTCGTGCTTAGACAGACAGATAAAATTATGACCAAATCTTCAGTGATTACTAATCAATTACCGATCACAATGGCAGGACTGATAATCTATCTTTTCAGCTCTGATTAGCCAACCCTAATACATATCCTAAATCCTCTGCAGGCAGAATGGAAAACAGTGCAGACCCTGATCAAGTTGCTCACTGATTTATATCAACTCTGTCTTTCCAGATATTTAGCAATATGTATTTAACCTACATGTTTGGACAGCCAGGCCTGCCATATTTATCCTAAGTATTGGGACACATTCACTCCTTATTATACTTGTCCTAAAATTTGAAAAAAAAGTTTATTTTACAGCCATTTGAAGTGTCTAGAATATTGCTGGATGAGTGGCAAACAGTATCGACCCTGATCAGATGCCGTCTGTCCCAACATTTAAGGTTATTATGGTAAGCAAACAGTGTAGACTTTGATCAGACTAAAGGAAAAGTTTTATCAGGGTCTATATTGTTTGTCATTCAATCTCAGTATTTTGGACACAAATGGTAATTAGTGTTTATCTGGACTTTAAATATGTGTATCCTAAATATTGGGACACCTTAACCCTTGCCATGCTAAATAAATTAAGATGCCCTCCCACTTCTAATTTTCAGCCAGTCAGATAACTTATCCAGGTTGCTGATACAAATTCACTTACTAAATGACAAACAGTACAGATCCAGATCAGTTGGCTTCAGATCTACACAATTTGCAAAGCAGGGCCTATCCAGGTTCAGCAGGACCCTGGCACTGCTATATTCATATATGCCAACTGATCTGGATCTACACTGTCATTTAAAGTGTGAATTTGTATCAGCAAACTGGATCAAGTACTGTAATCTGATTGGCTGAAAATTAGAAGTGGCGGTTGCATCTAAATTTATTCAGCAAGACAAGGGTTAAGATCACAAACAGGGAAGGGCAGGTATGTATGTGTACATGCACTAGGGTTAATTCCTTAACCCTTGTCCTGCTGAATAAATTAAGATGCCATGCCCACTTCTAATTTTTAGCCAATCAGATAACTTGATCCAGATTGTTGCTATAAATTTGCATACTCAATGGAAAACTGAAGAAGCCAACTGATCTGGATCTACACTGTTTGTAAAGGCAGGGTATATCCGGGTTCAGCAGGACAAGGGTTAACTTCTAGAATTTAAACTTTTGGTGAAACAGGCAGGCTGAAGCAGACCTTTTAGACTGTTTGCTCAGGCATTCTTGTCAAAATATTTAGGGCAGATATGGTAGTTTAAGATACATGAAGTCAGAATTATAGATATTCTGTGATAGATGGTCTACAGTATAATTTGAATTGTATGGTTTTAAAATATTTTAGCAATTTGGACTGGCATTACATTTTAGGTTATTTCATTTTAGGTTTTACTTTTATTAGTGAAAACCACTGACAGATTTCATTTTATGTTTTCATTTGTTTGCATTGCATTTTAGGTTTTACTTTTGTCATTGAAAACCACTGACATATTTCATTTTATGTTTTCATTTGTGTGCATTGTTTAGTATTTGATTTGTAATTAGGTCTGTAAATAAGTAGTGAAAGTGATTGGTTACACCTACAAAAATTTTGCCACCATTTTATCAAGGGAGACAATTTTTGGTGAGATCTTTGCAGAAATTGGGGCTACCCTTAAAAGAAAGAATTTGCTCCCAGAGGGAACAAATTCTTTCCTTTAAGGTAGCCTCTAATGAGAATGGAGGCAAATATGTCCCTGTCAGAGTTTCCTTTGGAGGTATATCCATTTTGACACAAAGTTGAAAAAAATGATAGTACAGTCTGTACAACCTTGTTCCATAGTTATTTTACTGTTCACCTGGGCCCAGTTGTTCAAAGCATCGTTAACTTAATGAGCTCTTTAGTGGTCAAAATGTTAACTGTTCTAGTAAGTACACTATCTAACTCACAGCTATTTGTCTGAAAAAATATGATTTGCAAAAGCTACTCAGATTTTTTTCAGCAAAAATATTAGCCTATATGCCATATTTATGATCAAATTTTAATGATATGTTAACTAACAATATCATTAGTTTTGAACAACTGGCCCTGGTGTTTCTATATTGGTAGCCATATTCCTGAAAATATTTTAAGCACCACACTGTATTTGATATTTGAGTTCTTTCTTGAGTATTATGAGAGTCATGGGCAAGTTTTGGTAACTCAAATGTTCGTGTAAGTTTAATGTTATGCTTAGAGTACCTGCTTCTAATTGTAGTAGTTTTGAAGTCTTGTTTAGTTTAACCCAGTTTAGTCTGGAAACCCACAAAAGGGCAATTGGCAAACAGTGCATACCCAGACCAGATGTCACAGAATATGGTGTCTGATCAGGGTCTACACTATTTGCGTTAATGACAGGAATTTCAGTATGGTAGTAGTAATAAAAACAAACCAGACACCCTGCTGTTGGAAATAGACCTGTCCAAAAAGTTGTGGTAGAAGAGTTCACTTGACGCAAATGGGTTAAAAAGAAGTTTACATCTTACCATATTTACCTGAAGTTTTTGGACAGGCAGGCCTGAGCAAATTGTATACTTTTAGGTTTTATTCACCAGACCAGTTGTGATTGTTTTTATTATGCTCCCCGAAGAATTTCGGGGGAGCATATAGTCGCCGCTTCGTCCGTGCGTCCGTGTGTCCGTGCGTCCGTACGTCCGTGTGTCCGTGCGTCCGTGCGTCCGTGCGTCCGTCCCACTCTTGTCCACGCAAATTCTCGGAAACTGCTTGTCGGATTTCAATGAAACTTCATGGGAATATTAAGTATCAAAGGTGGATGCGCATATCACCTGCGTGTTCTGGTTCGATGATTTTTCCAAGAGTTATTGCCCTTTGATGAGTTCTGCATGAATATATAGGGTACTGTTCGTGTCCACGCGAATTCTCGGAAACTACTAGTCGGATTTCATTGAAACTTCATGGGAATATTAAGTATGGAAGGTGGATGTGCATATCACCTGCGTGTTCTGGTTCGATGATTTTTCCAAGAGTTATTGCCCTTTGATGAGTTCTGCATGAATATATAGGGTACTGTTCGTGTCCACGCAAATTCTTAGCAAATACTGGCAGAAATTCAACGAAATTTTAATGGAATCTTAAGCAGCAATAGGGGATGCGCATATTGTTCAATCTTTCTGGTTAGATGATTTGTCACAGAGTCAGGTTTTGTGATACTCCATTTTGAAGTACAGTGAGTATACACAGTATACCGCTCTTTATCTAGGATAATGTTTCCTGTTCCGACTATTGCATGTTCGGGGAGCATCCATCGGTTTCACCGATATTCTTGTTTCACCAGTCATGAGTGTTTTTGAGTTTATCTTTCTGCAACTTGTATTTGATGTTTTCCCTTGATGACTTCATCTGTATGGCTTCTCTTCCTAGTTTTCTTTTTGTTCAAAAACAGAAATACCCTCTCACGGTAGTGAAACTGTTTTCTTTTCTTTGTATATGAATCTGTTAACCCTTGTCCTGCTGAACCCAGATATGCCCTGCCTTTTCAAACAGTGTAGATCAGATCAGTTGGCTTCTAAAGAAGCCAACTGATCTGGATCTGCACTGTTTGTCATTTAGTATGTGAATTTATATCAGCAATCTGGATCAAGTAATCTGATTGGCTGGAAATTAGAAGTGGGTGTGGCATCTTAATTTATTCAGCAAGGCAAGGA
This sequence comes from Anodontia alba, assembly GCA_964016985.1. NCBI lineage: Eukaryota > Metazoa > Mollusca > Bivalvia > Lucinida > Lucinidae > Anodontia > Anodontia alba. The sequence goes on from OZ024824.1 coordinate 8,351,734, forward strand.
CGAACATATGCTACTGAATTTTAGTTGAAATGGCAGATATTATAGACTTTTTTTCAGTTTGTATAGAAATACATATGTACCATATTTATCTTAAATATTAGGACACCTTAACTCCTTACCATACTTGTCCTATGATTTGTAATAGTCTGTTCCACTACCTGTTGAAATATTGTTGGACGAGTGACAAACCCTGTAGACCCTGATCACACTCAGTGTTCTGCGGTGTCTGATCTCAGTCTACACTGTTTGCTCAGATCTGTCTGTCCCAATACTTAGGTTTATTACAGTATTTAATTCTTTATACAGCAAACCTTAAACTTTAAGGGGAAGTGATGCACTTTAAGGGGAGGGAACTATGTCAGAATTGATTTTACTGCCCTTGAGAAGAGGAGTCTACTCTAAAATTGAAAACAGCAACAACAACAAATACTCCCCCGCACCCCCCCCCCCCCCCCCCCCCAAAAAAAAAAAAAAAAAAAAAAAAATCAACATTGCTCCCCTTGGTAGAGAATTGTTTCATTTTAGAGTAGATTCCTTTTCAGAAAGGACAATGTGCTGGGAAAATTTCTCTATTAGAGTTAGTGTTACTAAAGCTAGTGTCAGGAAGCCAGAAGAAAAAAAGTTTTTGGAAGGTTTTTTTGTTTTTTTGCATTGGAATATGGTATGTACAAAAGGTCATTGCACCAAGGTGATTTTAAGGGGAAATGGATGCTAATTCAAGGGAAACTACCCAGTCAGAATTGTTTTGCCTTCTTCCTGAAAGTTTGTCTGCATAGCTCCAGAAAAAATTGAGTGTTCACTAAATAGTTTTTTTTTATTTCTCCACAAAAACATATGTTGTGGGTACTTATTAGAAGTGCCTCAATGAGGCATTTCTAATAAGTACCACAATATATGTTTTTGTGGAGAAATAAAAAAAAAAATTACCACTTTGTGGTTGAAAAAAAAGTGCCTTATCTGGAGCTGTGGGTCTACTCTAATTATCTTCTTTGTCAACATGGACATACATGCGCACGGGTGGGAAACCAGCCCAGACATGCCACATAGGTCTCGGAGCATCCTTGCACTTAGGTCAAACAATATTTAAGTTATGATCACAAACTTGTTCAAAAAGGAAAGAATTCGTTCCCAATGACCACTTTTCAGAAGTGGCTTAGTATGCAAGAAACCAAACAGGAAGTCACAATAGTTGTCTCTCTTAGGCAAAATGGTGGAAAATCTACCAAAACCCATAAATGAGAACCCTCAACATGTTTTCAGCAATGTCATATGTAGACATAAGTGAGAAAGTGGCTACAGCAAAGATTTGAGCTGTGGGGCAGAGTACAGTTAAGGTAGATGAGATCAGAAGGAATACCAAGGTCACCTGTCAAGGTCAGGTGAAAAGTAATGGTCTCATCTAATCATAATTACAAGTTGGGCCATGACATACAACAAAGTGTCATTTCCCGTTTACAAATTCAGTATACTCAATTCAGCCTCTACCCTGATAAAACGGATGTCCTGCCTGAATGTTTGTATACTGATATTGGTATCTTCTCATTGATTAGTAATTGATGTATGAAGCTTTAAAGCTTATTAAACTGCCATGATAAAAATGCCAAATCCTAGATATAAAATAAATGTTGCACTATTTTTGCGGTAAACTATACATACAGTGACAGTGTAAAATGTATTTTATTTGAGAGATTTTTATTGTTGTGGATGTTCACAACATAGCTTACTTATAAAATAATTCTCCCCCTCCCAACAACAAAAAAAAACAAAAAAACAAAAAAAAAAAAAAAACAACCAAAAAACAGAAAATAAAAAAACATACATTATGGGCTCTCTTTAAAAGCATCTCACAGAGTCACTTTGAATAGAGTAATCACAACATAAGTTTTTTGTAATATCAACACTTTTGGACTGAAAAAAAAGTCTTATCAAGAGTTATGAGATAATGAATTGTTTTACTCATTGAGTTAAGTAAGGACAAGTGTCTCAATTTTTTTTTTTGCTCATTAACCAGTGCCATTTAGGCAGTAACTATGAGACAATTTGGAATCAAATTCCATGGTATGTATCATTTGTGCTTGCAGTACACACAGGGTGGCAGTTTTGGATAGAAAATTATTCTGGAAACTGTGTATTCATATGTTTTTAATGTTAAATTATTTTAAAATTTAAAACATCATTAAAAAGAAAATGATTTTAAAGTCATTATAGTTGATGCTTCTTAAAATTGAAGATACAAAGGTCTTATGATTTTGTATACGTTGTGTGTATAAATATACCATAATCTTGTTTCTAATCACAGAAGTTTGCTTCTTTCTGGGGCAAAAGTTAGCTTTTTATATTCATTGATAAATTGTGAACAAGCCCACTTCAAATACATCAAACATAAAATTACCACAGTTTTGCCAAATTAAAAAAAAAAAAAAAAAAATAGCAAAAAAAAAAAAGCCTGTATTTACCCTAAATATTTGGACTGACATGTTTGAGTAAACAGTTTAGATCCATATCATACTGGTCATAAAGAAGCAGTTTGATCAGGAGCTTAACTGTTGGATATTCAGCCAGAAGTTTTAGTCACATCAGCAGGCAGTCAAATGGACTTGTTTTCGTTGAGGATAAGTAGACTATGGCGTCCAAACATTAGGGTAAACCCACAGCTACAGATAAGAGGAGGTATTCACATAATATTTTTCTTATTTCTCAATGAAAACATATGTTGTGGGTACTCATTAGAAGTGCCTCGGTGAGGCGCTTCTAATGAGTACCCACAACATATGTTTTCATTGAGAAATAAGAAAGATATCAGCATTTTTCGGATGAAAAAAGTACCTTATCTGTTGCTGTGTAAACCTGATGCATACAACAAGGGTGAAAGCAAAAATATGCTTCTGAGCATGTGCAGATAGCAAATATTCAGATCAGGCTATGCATTAGCAGATATTTCTTTTGGATGCATAGCACTGAATTACCCTTAACTTTAAAATGCCCTACAATGCAAGTCCTTACCATATCTGTTGTTTAGGAGCAGTTTGATCTGAGTGTACACTGTTTGCTGGAACTCAGGGTGTACACTGTTTGCTCGAGCATGTCTGTATGGACATTCAGGGTAAATACAGTAGTGGTTTTTCCTTGGCATGTTTTTCTTCTAAATATGTTACTAGGTGTAAACCATCTATGCTTCAGTATTTTGCCATGTCTTAATGCTTAGCTTGTTGGAAAAAAAAAATTTCAGCAGATGGCATATAGAAATATTTTTATTTTTCCAGAAAATAGGCTTTGACATTTCATATAAATTGCCTAAGGAGACAATTTGCATAAAATGTCAACACAAAAATAAGAAAAAATATCAGTTTGTCATCTGCTGAATTTGTCCAGAGGTTAGTGAAGTTTAATGCATATTAGTATAGTTATATACATGCATGTTTGACAAGTCTAAAATTGTGCTTGAGCTTTGTATACATATTTTTGATGTCTTCTAATAATAATGTAATTTTCTGTGTTAATGAGAAGTGATGCATTTACAGGGGAGGCACCTGTCAAAGTTGTTTTGTCTCCAGTTTGAAAGGGGGTCTACTCTAAAAGGAAACAATTTTCTCCTTGGGAATTCCCAGGGGAGCAAATTCTTACCTTTTAGAGAAAACCCCTTTAGTAGCAGTTCCTTTCATTTTAGAGTAGACTCATTTTCAGAAGGGTCTTGAGCAAACAGGAAGTCACAGAAGTTGTCTTTCTTGCAAAAATGGCAGAAAATTTACCAAAGTAGCCAGTTCCATTAAATTCAGCATGTTAACAGTTGATATATTCTGACAGAAAGAATCTTCACATGAGGTGCAGTTTGGTTGAAATCAGAATTATAGCAATTACAAAAAAAAAGAATAAAAGAAAACTTTACTGTTTGCAACACAAGTTCTATCCAGAATGTATTGAACAGCGAAGTCACTGACAGTACTCTGTCAATTTTCATACACGTATGTGTCTTTGCTGTGTTATCCATTAACATGTACTATAAACACATATACTAAATACAAGTCAATGTAAAATGTAAGTACCATAATTTCCCTTAGTATTGGGACAGATAGACCTTTGCAAACGGTGTAGACCCAGATCAGAAGCTGCAGTTCGATGTCTAATCAGGGTATACACTGTTTGCCATACATACAGCAATATTTTAGACACATCAAGAGGTAGAAGAATGGACTTACAAATTTTAGGTGAAGTATAGTAAGGAGTTAAGGTGTCCCAATATTTAGAGTAAAATATGGAACTTGAACATCTTAACCCTTAAAGCTTTAGTCACAACAGCAGAAGATGAAAGTCTAAAATATATGTATTTTTATGCCCCCAACTTCAAAGAAGTTGAAGGGGCATATTGCTTCTGGGTTGTTCGTCCATCCATCCATTCATCCATCCATCCATCCGTCCATCCGTTCGTCACGCTTTTTGATGCATAGCATAATTTTAGAACTGTGAATGCTACTGTTTTGAAATTTCTTATGAAGTCCTCATGAAAAAGTAGCTGACATGTATTTTTTTCTTGACAGGATTATGCCCCTTTTCTGAGTTAACATTTTTCTGCAAAAATAAGGCTGGCAAAGGAATCACATGAAATGATAAACCTGCAGACCTCGATAGCTTATGGTAGTGGGATGCATGTCTGACTGATCAGAACCTAATGGGTTTGATCCCCGCAGTCTCTGGCAAACACTCTTTTATGGAGATTTGATCATGAATCATATTTTCTGTGGTCATTCTCTCCCTTCCGCTGATTCTAGAAGGGCAGTTGTCAGTTCATGGCGAAAGGATAAGGATGTGTACAAGTACTAGTCAACCACTTAGAGGAGTAAGCCTGCCCAGGAAAAAGTGGCTAGGTAAACTGACTAGCTCAACATGACCTTAACTGTGTTGACTGGGATGTTAAAACTCCAAACCAACAAGTCAACCATATGATAAAGCTTATTTTCTGAGAAAAAAAGAAGAAATTATTTTAGAATGTCAACTGCAAAAATTTAGTACTTTGACGCTCTGCCTGCCGGGTAAAATTTTCAGCAGACAATTTTTTGAAATATTTCTTTCTTATTTTTCCCAGAAAATAAGCTTTGACATTTTGTGCCAAATGTCTCTTAAAGAGAGTTTGCATGAAATGTCTAAGCCTATTTTCTAGGAAAAATATCAATTTGTCCTGCTGAATTTATTGAGTTGTAAAGACTAAGGATTGTCATACTTACCTTTAAATTTGTACCAGTTAGTCTGATGAGCTGCGAGTTGTCTAACTTGTACAAATAGCAAACAGTATAGATAAAACCACTTGCTGGTAGCAGTTTGATCTGGGTCCCCAGTTTGTGTTCAGACCTGCCTATCAAACTATTTATGATAAAGAGAGAAATGTTGGTTATACTCAAAGTGAACCTCATATACTTAAGTTGAAGCAGCCTTTCTCAGAGATTTTATTTTTTATATTTCATGGAAAATAATGCTTGAAATTTCATATGAATAGTCTACCTGTCAAATTATTTGCATGAAATATTCAGTCCTATTTTCTCTCTGAAAAATAATGAAAAAAAAAAAAGAGTCGTCTGCTGCATTTGTGATTGGTACTGTAAGGATTAAAATCTACCTCATGCGAAGGCATACAGTATAATTTAAAAGCAATTTGTAGGGCAAATATAGTTGTCTTTTTGATAAAAAATATATTTTTAATTTTTAATTTTATTTTGTTGTTCTTAGTGAATGCTCAGATGTGTTTTCAGGCAAACTTACTCCATTCTCATTTTCAAAACATTTGTTTCGTAAGTCCTGTTTTATTTGGATCAATGATTTTTAGAAAAATGATATTTTTGCTCTATGTCATGACAATAATTTTTCTTATGGCAAGAAATGTCAAGTTGTATTTTCTCTGAAAAAAAAGAAAGGAAAAAAAAAAAAGTATTTTAAAATGTCATTTGCTGCAGTTGTGTAAGTAGCGTATTTCTGAGCATACTGCACAATGTTGAAGACTAAACAGGCAATGTTTATATTCTTCTTCAATCTGCAAAGTTCAAATGGGCTGCATCAAGCAAAAAATGCCTTTAACATGTGCAAAATGCACTGATTCAGATCTGCTTGCATGTGTGCAAAGTATCATCAGGGCCATTGCTCTACATTCACATTTTCTGTAGTATAGAATAACTGTTAGTGGACAGTGAAGGCCCTGATCAGACTGCACAGATGTGCAGTCTGATCTGGGCCTTCACTATCCACATATGCCCAAAGATGTTTTCAGATGGTGTGGCCCAAATATTGCTACAGTGAGCTGTTTGTGCTCTGACCAGACTATATGTGCAGTCTGGTCAGATCTTGCACATGCATTTCGACAGGTTTTGTCAAGATATGGTTCATTCCTCATCCCCCTGTTTGTCATTGTATTTACCCAAAATATTTGGACAAAGAGGCCTCAGCAAACAGTGTAGACCCAGAGTTTGGTCTGCACTGTTTGCCACTCAGGCAGCACTTTTCAGACATAGTAATATACCTTAGGGTATACAAATAAATAATTTTGTTATTTCTGCATGAAAACATTGTGGGTACTTGGATGCTTCGAATGACTATCTAAAACATAGGTTTTCATGGAGAAATAAGAAAAATATTGATAAGATTTTGGCTGAAAAAATGCATTTCATCTGGAGTGATGTAAAAAAAAAAAAAAATGCTCAGATTTTATGTTGATTATAGTAAGGTATAAAACCTTTTGGAATAATTATGGTGGATTCTGTATTTCAAGTCAAATTTGTGATTCAGAAACAGTGTTATATACATTAACCCTTGTCCAGCTTAATAAATTAAGATGCCACGCCCTTTTCAAATTTTCAGCCAATCAGATTACTTGATCCAGATTGTTGATATAAATTCACATACTTATTAGAAGCCAACTGATCTGGATCTACACTGTTTCCAAAGGCAGGGTATATCCGGGTTCAGCAGGACAAAGGTTAAACTGCTGTATTTCAAGTAGCACTTGAAATCAGAAACATGGATATAGATTTTGTACATTAAACTTGGGCTTTGGTAGACAAAATTTTTTTTTCCTCATATATTCAAAATGCTCAGATTTTGATCAGACTAATTGATGTCTGCACATTTTTCAGTACACTCCAGGCATGGTGTATTTGTGATGTGGAAAAAAAAAGGCCCTTGGCAACAAAGTAGTTTATATTATATTGAACAATATGCATCATGAACATTATGCACGGCTGTGCAGACATATTACTTGATACAGTACAATATTCTTCGCTTTTGCTTGCATTATAGTACATTGTATTAGTAGAATAAAAAATTTGTATTGCTTTTGAGAAAAGTTTTCAACAACAAACCAAAATGGCAGTTTTTGCCCCACTCCATGTCTGTCTTGGTTCCCTTGTACATGTCAGAGTTTGTACATGTATCTGTTCCCCTTCAGAATGAGAATGTGCTCTGCAATAATATATTAACCATTGTCATGCTGAATAAATTAAGATGTCACCCCCACTTCTAATTGTCAGCCAATCAGATTCCTTGATCAGATTGTTGATATAAATTCACACACTGAATGGCCAACAAGAAGCCAACTGATTTGGATCTAGTTTGCATGGCATCCGGATTCAGTAGGACAAGGGTTAACCCATATATGCCTAGTAAACTTTTCTATTTTAACTCTTTGGATTAGTCCATTTCCAACTGAAAGGATGTCTAGTTACGTGTTATTATTACAGTGTTTTAGAGACGTTTGTATATTTAATTCAAGCAGTGCAGACCCTGATCAGACCCAGCATTCTGCGGGGTCTGATCTGTGTCTGTACTCTTGCCAATATCCTTTTTATGTGACTAGGTATAGATGAGTTGTTTGCTTGCAAAAAGGTGCATTTTCTGTTAGAATTGTAGATGTTAAAATTATTGAATTTTTCACTCCAAATTACATAAAATGAACCATTGAATTTTGACTAGTCAGTATTCTGAAGGGGCAGTCAGCTTAATTCACAAGCAGTATGGCAAAAAGTGTAGAAACAAGATGGCACCTCATCATGATCTACCATTGGCATTGGTTTACAATTGATAACATCCCATAGGATTGACACCATTTGCTTTCATAGTGTGTTTGAATAACTTCGGGAAGTGTGGGAAGCCGAATCATTAGCACTGCTGACATCAGATCATGAATTCCTGGGTTCGAATCCTGCTGGAGACGGAATTCAGCTCATGACTCCAGGGCACTTCATTGCCCCAAGCCTTTCAATATCACCCTTTCATTGTCTCAATATGAATTAAATAATGTTGAAAGGGTAGTAAAACAAATCATCATCAAATTGTTTTGGAGTTACCATAATTAGAGAGACAGACATGCCAGAGCAAACATTGTAGACCCAAATCAGATGCAGCAAAATGCGGCATCTGATTAGGGTCTACACTGTTTGCCGCTTATCCAGCAGTTTTTACAATCAACAGATAGTAAAATTGACATTCAATTTTTAGGCCAAGTATGGTAAGGAAGTAATGTGTCCTAATACTTATGATAAATACAATACTACCATTGTTTCCATTGACCACCTGTGTAGTTTTTATTGCAAGTAGTTAACCCATTGTAGACAGAATGAAATCTCCCACACGATATATTGGAAGATTCTAATTTTAATTTTAGATATTTCAGGCTATATGATTTAGATATTCTTAGAGAAAATGATTGAACTATTTGCAAACAGTGGAGACCCTGATCAGATGCTGCATTCTGCGGCATCTGATGTGGGTCTGCACTGTTTGCCAAATACCCTTTAGGGGTCTCCAGACTACAATGGGTTAATTGCTTGAGAAACAGATATTCCATGAGTATTATATTGAAAAATTGAGATGGGCATTGTAACTATATGTATGGATTTGCTGCTTAATGCTTCGCATGCTGGGTAAAAAATTTCACAGCAAATGGCATTTTGAAATATTTTTTCTTACTTTTCCTAGAAAACAGGCTAAAAGAAAAGAGCACTTTTCAGAAGGGAGGCAGTGACAATTTTGATGAGTTGTCTCCCCTGAAAGTGTATCCTTCCCCTGTTTTGGCTAAAAAATAAAAATAAATGGTATAACTGATTATTCATATGGCTGTACCAAGAAATAATGTGTCTTTGGGGCATATTGGAATAGTAAAGATCCAGAGGAGCCAGCCAAGCTGCACAACTGATAAGGTCCTTTATTAAACATTGTTATATTCTACAGTATTTATTGATTCTATAAGCGGACAGTGAAGGCCCAGATCAGACTGCGTGGAAGTTCCAAAAGCACATTTATGCATGGGGCTGCTCATATATAACTCAATAGTGATTCTGTTTGTGGAAAATGAAAGCCCTGATCAGAGTGTGACTTCATAGGCTGATCAGGGCCACCACTTCCTGCATTATCCTCAGAACCAAATTTCACTTAATGTGGCCCATTTGAGGTCCAGTATTACAAAAATTAACGTTTTCCAGATGTACGAACAGTGCAGATACAGACAAGCTTATGAATGTGCGGTATAGCCAGCATTTGTGCTCTTTGGCTGCAGAATGTAGGAATATTTTTAATTATGTATGTGAAATATTTTAACAGACTATACTGGCTGATTTGGTTCTTTGCTGATTATGTATTGGAAAACAATGACTTTTGGATGGGTTTTTTCCAAAAATCTGTCCTTTAAAATAGTGACCATTTTTCAAAGCTATGTTACTTTTATTCTTCAGTGGATTGCTTTCATATTTGGTAGGAATGAAGAGGAGGACCAGTGGGTGTTTCACATGCAAGAGAGACAACTCTCACTTTCTTTGTTATTTAAAAAAAAAAAACGTCCATGATACCGTTAGGCATTTTTCTTGTTTCCAGTAAGATTTTTTCCCTTAGCGTACCAGTTGCAACATTTTATTATTATTTTTTTTCATGAGATTTAACATTTCATGTGAATTGTCTGCTGGTAGCTAACAGTTCACATGAAGTGTCAAATCTTATTTTTTTCCAAAAAGAAAAAAAAAACAACGGGAAACCCCCCAAAAAATTATTGGCAAACAGTGCAGCAGCAGAATGTGGCATCTGATCAGGGTCTACACTATTTACATTAAGTACAGGAATTCCTATAAAACGTAGTAATGACAAAAACTAACCAGACAGCGTGCTATTGGAAGTAGACAAGTCCAAAGAGTTGTGTTAGAAGAGGCCACTCAATGTAAATGGGTTGTGGACAACCTTTTTTGCAGTCCTTATTATTACTTTGATAATGAAAATAGCGGACAACAGTTGCATATTTTCATTTCTCTCAGAAAGGGCTTGAAGAATAATGCAAAGCCCTCTTTTTATACCCTGCCACACATTAGTGGTATGGTATTGTGGTTTCACATTGGTTGTCCATCTGTATTTTCATTTACGGAGGAGAACTTGGTATGTGCATTGATATAATGAAGATCTGGTTTTCGATTGCTAATGGGCAATTTAATTAATTTTTGGCAGAATTATCTGTCCCGCCACTCAATGGTTGCAGGGTATTATCATTTCACATTTTTATTTGAAAACTAACAAGATATGGATTGACAATTAATGTGACATCTCTTTAGTATGGTAATGTCAAGCTGTGTTTTCTAGGAAAAATAATAAAAAAAAATTTATAAATACCATCTACTGATATTTAAAATATATGTATCAAGGCTTAAATAAGAACAATATTATTGTTAAATTTAATCTCATGTAGATAGTTATGATCTGACAATAGATTTGTAAATATGCGAAAAAATCATGTTTTACTTTTGTAATTCGTAAATGAGGTTCATGACTGTTGATGTCCTAATAAAGTATATAAAGCAAAGATAAGTTGTTGTTTTGTATTTCTTGTTATGAAAAATGTCAGGTAAACAGTTGGAACACTTCAGGGCCTTCTGCTGAATTTAACAGGGTGGCCACGCACTCGGGAAAACAGGGAAAATGGTGAAAAAAAAAATCCCTGCAGGGAAAAATCAGGGAATTTGAAATTTTGCTGAAAACCAGGGAAAAATCAGGAAATTTCAAAAAATCTTATCTTTGTAAGGTCAAAATATTCAAAATTTATAGCTGTTCAGATGTGGCTACTGGTGGTTTCTTTCTGCCATATGCTTAAAATACCTGCAGATCTAATCTTACTTAAAGGTGGAGTACTTGTTAGGTGGAGTACTTGTTTGCTGTATATTCTGTTTTTTCTTTTTCTCATTCCGAAGTGGACATTTTATTGCAAACCCAATGTCTGTCATTAAAAATTTTGATGCAAAAATATACATCAGTGCAGTTAGAAGCCAAAACGGACTTGAGCAACCCTTGCACTAGAGCTAAAGTAGAAGTGTGTATGCATGCACCAATATCATATTCTTAAAAATGTATCAAGAATAACACAATGACTATAACAAGGGATATAATTAGGGTGTTTTACCGTACCATTATGACTGTATGTAGTACTGTGTACATACATTTATACTGGGTTTCACAAAAAACACAAAAAACAGAGTCCATAATATTAGGTTCATGTTTCTGTTGGGATCATTTGCAGCTGGGAAATTCACATATAGTTAGTATGATACCTGGATCAGGGCATTTGCTTTAACCTGTTCTTGCCCCAGGGTCCAGCTTCTGGAAGGGACTAAGGGTCATGGCAGGAGCATCAACGTACCATGAATAACTTCTACTTTTATTTATTTTGTATTCCTAAATTTATTTACTTTTTCAAATAGTGTATGAATGTTGAATAATACATACTGCATTTTTTTGTTGCATGCATGCATGTCTTCACTCTGTTCTTACTGAACAGAATTTAGTCTTGGGTTCTGTCCTTTCAATGTATGGCACTCCTGATTTTCAGAGTATAATAATGTGTCAAAACATTTTATTGGGATTTATATACCACCATGTAAGTTTACTCCACTTGCAGATACCCCAGGCTAATAGAATTTATTTGGAAAATTCCCTCCAGGTAGAGGGAGTTTGGTGGAGTAAAATCATATGGTGATACTCAAAGACTTGGGAACTAAAAGTAGGGGCCATTGCGATAACATTAAGGTTTTTAATCAGGGAAAATCAAATCAGGGAAAAATCAGGGAATTTGATTGCTAAAAATGCGTGGCCACCCTGTTTAAGTATAAGCAGATTTTGATGCAAACAACCCTCAATGGTTGATGTGTCGTAAAACCTAAACTCATCAAGTACATGCACTTGGCATTTCGGAAATATTTTCACTCTTATAAAAGCATCAGTCTCAAGTTTTTGTTATTTTTTATTCCCCTTGCTGCCAAAGGCAGCAGTGGGGCATAAAGCATTTTGCCGTGATGTTACATACATATGTGCCCATGTCACATTCTCTTGGAGGACATAACTTGCAAAACATTTATGCTAGGAAGTTGAAATTTGGTATGCTACTTACCCTGACCTAAACCTTCAATTCTATGCTAGAGTTGCCCTTGGGTCATGTCATGGGGTTGAGCTAGGGGGCAGGGTGGAGGCATTTATGTTATTTGGACACATGTCTAGTTTTATGATGGACAAATACAAGTTAAGGAGAGTTATCCTGTCAAGCAAAGGCCTTTTCTTGACAATGCCCCTTAGGCAAGCATATTTTGCATATCTGGAGCTTCTTAACCCTTAGAGCGCCAATCACAACTGCAGCAGACAACAATTTTTTTTTTTTTTTTTTTTTTTTCAGAGAAAACAAGTCTTGGCATTTCATGTAAATCGTCTGCTTGGCAGATGATTCACTTGAAATGTCAAGACTTGTTTTCTCTGAAAACTAAAAAGAAATTGAATGTAGTTTGCTACAAATTTTGCTTGGCCCTTTAAGGGTTAAGAAGACTGAATACACTTGGCTGATTTTCTGCCATTTGTTTACTTTCCTGTGCACCAGTCCTCTTCTGAAAGGGGTCTGTTCTGAAAGGAAATAATTGGAGAAAGGGGTCTACTCTAAAAAGAAAGGGAGCAAAAGTTTGGGAGCAAATTCTTTCCTTCTAGAGTGGACCCCATTTCAGAAGGGACCAAAAACAATTCTGACCGTTGTCTCCTAGAAAATGTATCCTATCAACAATTCATTTTAACCATTACCACTCTGGGCAATTCAGAAGATGTTAAATTGATATCTTTCTATTTTTCCCAGAAAACTGGCTTTGACATTTCAAGCAAATTGTCTCAATTTGAGACAATTTGCATGAAATGTTGTTTCTGGGAAAAAAAGTAAAACATTTCAAAATGTCAACTGCTGAAAATTTTACCTAGAGTGCTAAGTAATAAAGAATTCCTTTCAGGGAATCAGGTGTACCAGATTCCTAAACATTTAGACACCTAATTCCATACTTGCTGGTATGTCTAAAAAGTGCTTGATGAGTGGCAAACAGTGGATAATGAAAATACATGTATGGTAGGTCAGACAGCTGAAACTGGTGTTAAATCACACACACACACACACACACACACACACACACACACACACACACACACACACACACACACACACACACACACACACATCACATTTTGAATTGTTTTTGATAAATAAGAATTTAGTAAATACCAGAGAGGAACAGAAAAAAAAAACAAACATCCATGACATTATGTAAAAAACTTTATTTGGACAAATTCAACAATTATTTTAACATTATATATGCACTTAGAAATTGGAGGCCACACACAAAAAAATTACAAGAAACCAAGTGTGGTCATGGGACAGCACAACTCATCTGATTCAAGACAGAGGACAATGTTTTGATCAGCTGCAAACACAGGGCAACCTGCCTAAAACAGCTATCCTTGGCTGTTGTGGGGTTCTGGTGGTTGTAGATAGGTTAAATATATTGTAAAAAACTGTGCTCTTACAGAAAAAAAAATTGCGGTTATGAGGTGGTGGCTGTATTGGAGATGATCATAAGTTGAGATTCCACTGCATATGTATTGTTGACTCTTATTATCTCAAACATTGATAATTCAAACTACTGCTTAGGTTAAACTTTATTTTGAGGGGGTGGGGATAATGGAAATTTACTTTTTTTTTTTATGCTTTCTTCACATTCCAACTTCTGTTATCTCATACCGAACATTCTGGTCCCTTGGAGTTTAAGATAATGATAGTCCTCCATATATATAGAGAGGGAGATTTACATTATTTATGCATGCTCTTTTGATGTTGTTGTACGCCAACTTAATGCTAAATTCAATCCTTGATGATATATCATAGTAGTGAAATTCGTCGAAATTAAACACCGTATTCGATATTACTGCACTGAGCACTCAGGTTTTTCAAAAATACTGGGAAAACTTGTAGTTAAATATGGACCTACCTCCTCTAAGGGTACATTTTAAAACAAATCATCAAATGACTTATCAAATGATGCTTATGCGATGTTGTTTTTTTCCTTCTGATTTTCTTTATAAAAGCATATGTTGTGTGTAGAAGTCGATGCAATTCATATGGTTACCCACAACATATGCCTTTATAAAGAAGTAGACAAAAAGTACAACGACTGTAATCTAAAGACTATGAAAATGCTTGACTGTATGCTTGTAGGGGTATGTGTGGTGATTAGGTCGAATACGGTATGTAATTATTGGCTATTCCTCATTCTTTCTGTCCCCTTTTACATATACACTTCCTGGGTTGTGGAAAGACAGTTTTCAACTTTACTACTATATACTAAATATATTCTTAAAGGCTGAACCTTTGGAAGCTAAAAGCATATTTAATAAACGAAAACAGCAGACTTGGTTTTATTGAGTCTGTTCATGATCAGTGAAACTTAGGCCACATTCACACTAAACACTTAATCCAGATCAACTTGATATGGATCAAGCTGATCCTGATCAAATTGATAGGCATCAAATTGCATTCGCATTAGGACTAATTTGACACGGATCAAGATGATCCACATCAAGTTGCGTTCACAGTATGGGCCAACTTGATCCAGATCAAGTTGATCCGGATCACCTTATGCGAACCAAATTTACATTGCTGCAGTGTTAAGGCAATAACTGTGTGAACACAAATTTGATCTGGATCAATTTGATGCAGATCGAATTAATATGGATCAATTTAGTCAACAGTGTGAAGGCAATTTGATGTGGATCAACTTGATCTGGATCAGTTTGGTTGCTAGTGTGAATGCAATTTGATCCAGATCAACTTGATCCGAATCAAATTGATCCATATCAAGTCTCTAGTGTGAATGCGGCTTTACAATACTGCTCATACCTCCTAAACCACATACAAAGGAGCTTAGTGATCTCAACAGTTCAGAAAAAATAAACTACACTAAAGTGAAGCATGGGAAGACATTTTATAGATGCCACACAGCACAACAAAACGAATTCAGCAGGAAGTCAAACAACTTATTTAACCTTCACCTCTCTGGGCTAATTCAGCATGACTGATGGTAGAACTAGATTCTACACTGTTTGCTAAGGTCTCAGTATGGTAGAATCTGAGCACTCATAAAGCTCTAGATAAGAGAAAAACCCAGATAAATCTTTTGGTAAATATTTCTACATGGAAACATTTGGTGTACTCATTTGAATTGCCTTGGCAAGATGATTCCAGTAAGTGCAATAACATATATTTTTGTGGAGAAGAAGAAAAATAGTAAAACATTAGGGTTGAAAACAAACAAAACAACATCTTGTCTAAAGCTACAGAACACAGCCATACATTATGCTAAAGATAATGTCCTATATTTTGAATACAGCCATACATTACGCTATAGTAAATGTCCTATAATTTTGAATACTTTATTCCATACTAAATGTACTTTGGCCTACATTTGCTTTTTATGCAGTTGTTTCTTAAATATTTTGTGGATTGACAAACAGTGTAGACCCTGTTCAGAGGGTTCTTTTAGGAGCAGTCTGATCAGGGTCTGCACTGTCTGTATATGCCACTTTGTCAGAAACTTTGGTGTACAAAATTTTAGGTCATTTACAGTAATCCTTCCTCAAATGATCATATTGTGTATTTCAACTCTTCATATCGATCACAGTTTTCCCTCGACCATGCTTCTGACCAACTTTTTCAAATGCCCTGGGAACTTCCTCAAGGGTAAACACTTTGTCTATTACTGGATGAATCTGCAAAATAGAATTAATCCTCACTTATTCAACAACTCATCTACTTACTGTAATTATACTGAAGAGCTGAATACCTTAATCTAACAATGCTGAACTTTATTTTTTCAGCACTGCACACAACTACTGATTTTTTTTTTCAATAAAATGGTCCCGGGTACAGCCATGGATAACAAGATGATGTCAACTGATTCATTCCCATCCACCAAAGTTTCTGACAAAGTAGCATATACAAACAATGCTGACCCAGATCAGACTGCTCCTGAAGGAGCAGTCTGATCTGGGTCTATACTGTTTGCACATCCACTATTTGAAGAAACAATTGCATAAAAAGCACAATTTTGGCCAAAAAAGTGTTTGAAATTTCAGGACATTTTCTGTACAACTTTAAGTGAAGACTCAGAAATATAAGCAAAACAAAAATTTAAAACAAACTAACATCAAGTTAACAAAATTTCTAACTCCATGACTTTGACCTTTGGTCAATAGCACAGTGGCTACATATATCCAACAACTAGCAACTTTAACCATATATCATGAATTTCAAGTAAAGACACAAAGCAAAACAACAAGAACAAAAAAATAAAAAATAACAAAAAACCTGCAAACCTTTGACACAAATGTTCCAAAAACTTTAAAGTCTGACACAAATGTTCCAAAAACTTTTAAGTCTATGACGTTGACCTTGAGAGTCAGCAGCAGATGTCAACTGGTCTCTATCCATCCTGTAATTACACTGACCAGATACCAACAATTTCATATGAAGACTTTCAAAATCAAAACTATAACCGAAGAAAAATTAATGCAAAACATGCAAAAATTCTAAGCCTGTGACCTTGACCTTAGCTAGGGAAGCAGCAGCTGCAAAAAGTAGTTAAATGGTCTGTAGACTGCAGCCATCCAGTAATAACTTTAACCACATACCAATAAATTCAAGAGGAGACTTTCAGAAACCATAAAGCAAAGAAAAATACTTAGTGCAAAACTTTGACATACAAAATGTTAGCAAATATTGAAGTTTGACCTTCACTTTCACCCAGCAGCTGCAGCAAGATGATGTCAACTGATCTGAAGCCATCCAGTAGTAATACTAACCAAATGTCAACAACTTCAAGAAGAGAAATTTAAGTATTAAAAGCATAAAAAAAAAAAAAAAAAGTAATAAAATAAAATGAAACAATGCAAAACCTTGACATAAAAATTAATGGATGGACAAATGAACATATAGAAAGTGGGACAGATGGACAAACATACAGAATGACAAACCATTACACCTCTATGGCATACATTATATGCAGGGGGTATATATAATGAAAGTTAAAAGGTCCTATTTATAGAACTAAAGCATATATGTAAATTGAGAAACCTATTTGGGATGCTTTTTTCCATGATGTAGCTCATTTAACACACAGTTTTGCTGCACTAAACATTCAGTTCAGCTATTACATAACCACTACTAAATGGACACTGGCTCTGACTGACAAGTGGAGAAATGTTGGTGAGCTGTAAAAGGTGAACTCTTAAAGAATAAATATAGCAGACCACATTAATTTTCTTTCTTTATTATTTTTCAGAGAAAATAAGATTTGGCATTTCATGTGAATTTTCTGCTAGACCAATGATTCACATGAAATGTCAGACATTTTTCTGAAAAAAAAAACACAAAAAAAAAAACACAACAAAACAAAAAACACAAAAAAACACAAAAAACAAACATCAAAATGTTGTAAGCTGCAGTTGTGATTAGCAGTTTAAGGGATATATTCGTCAAGAGAGACAACTCAAATTTGTTCTATTTTTAAACTCAAGAGAGACAACTCAAAGTATTCTACGTATAAAGACATCTTCAGGAAAAGTTTTCCTCCTAAAAACTAATTTTGACAAATCTGTCAAGTAAATACCCACATAGATGTAAAAAATATTTTCCTTTAACAAAATTTAGTCATACAATAAAACAAAACTATGATCACTAAAATCAAAATTCCAAAATTTTAGAGAAAGAAGTGAAATATTTTTAATATGCAAATTTTATGAACACTGTATAAACAAATTTTCAGTTAGTACATATGCCATTTTCAAACCACTAATTTTTATGCCTTAAACTAATGAGTAAGGAAAATAATGAGCCAGGGTAGCGACTGGCTCCAGAGCAATGTCTCTGAGGAATTTCTGAAAGGGTAAAGGTTACCCCTAGGTGACCCGCCTACTTTTGCGGGATGCCTGGGTTGTTGTGATCTTACCTGGCTACCAAACAAAAAAAAAAAAAAAAAAGAAACGTTCACCTCTAATAGTGACCCTGTCTCTACCTCAATTAAAGTAAAACATAACCGTAACTTCCATGGCAGCACTACACCTCACAAAATGGTGTAGAGCAGATGTTAAAAAGATCGTCATGACTTGTGAAACACAGCAGCAACATGCATCGTATGTAATTTAGTTTGCAGAGCTGCATACAGCCCCTAGCATCTGCTTAAGCCAAACTCTTTTTTCCAAGATACCAGAATGGACTAAAAAAAAACTAACAAAAAAAAAAAACAACAACAAACAATCAAAACACAAACAAACAATCAAAAAACAAACAATCAAAAAACAAACAAACAAACAAAAAAACCCAAAACAACAAACAACAACAACAACCAAAAAAAAAATGCACTATGATGAAGTACAGGATCATTTTTTATCCAAAAGATGAAGAGGTGATAATGGAATGTTCAGTGCAATGAAGCATTACAGAGTCATGATATGAATTCTGCCTCTAAAAGGATTCAAACACAAGACTTCATGATCCATAGTCAGAAGTTCTAACTGCTCGGCCACACACCCACTTCTTTTAGGAATTGGTTTTCAAAAGGTAAAAAGTTAGTTCATCCCACAATGTGAGCCTTGGCATAAAGATATAGTCAGTCTGCAGATGTTTACAACTTTAGGGCCTACAGTGGTAAGAAGGTGGCTGTGTCCTGGGATTGTATAGTTACTCTTCAACCACAACTCTTTGGATTGGTCTGTTTTCAATACTAAGTTTTATAGAAAATTTGAAATTCCTGTTTTTAACACATACAGTGTAGACCCTGATCAGACACCACATTCTGTGGCATCAGATCTGGGCATCCACTGTTTGCCAATTAATTTTTGGGGGTTTCCCGACTAAAATGGATTAACAGCATTTACATGTAATTTATATCTAGATTTATATATATTTTGGGTAAATACATATTTAAATATTGAGGGTAAACAAACCTATTAATTCCCACAGCAGAAATGCTGCTGGTTACGAGGTGAACTTACAGTACTTGAAAAGATAAAATATTCGAGTTTTCAATAAAACTAATACACTAATACTCTTTACTGAATATATTTCTCATTTTTTTTTTTTTCAATTTACAGATCTTCATGGCTTCAGAGAATATATGAATAACAATCTCTGTCAAGTATTTTTCCTTACCTCGCCATTATCAACCATCTTTGCTACTTTCTTCAGAGCATTACCATTAGGTACAAAAATTGCCCATCTGTAACTTCTACCCCTGCTGAAACCCTGTATAGAAAGTACCATATTTGCGATAAATATTTTTGAGAGACATGCCTGGACAAACATTAGAAACTGCACAATTTCATCAGAGTACGAACTGCCTGCCATTCAGCCAGCACTTTTTAGACACATTCATACCAGACAGTCAAATGCATGTCCAAGTTTAACATTTACTACTCTCTTTCATTCATTACGAAAATGTGCCTATTCAGATTTATAGAAAATTTCACCTCCAAAAACTGAAAATTTTCAGATAAAAAACTCTTGATATTTTTCATATTTCTGCTCAAAACATAGATTGTGGGTACCTGTTAGAACTTCCTCAATAAGGTGGTTCTGATGAGTACCCACAATCTGAGGAGTACCCACAATATTTGTTTTCAAGCAAAAATAAGAAAAATAATGTATACCCCTGTAAATCCCAGTTTTACTACATAAAAATGGGGTTTGAGGGGGTCAAACTTATATAGGCATGTTTTTGTGATGGAAATATCAAAACCTATTTCTAGGTAAGGAAAAAATATTTCAAAATGCCATCTGCTAAAAGTTTAATGGAGCATGCTAAGTATACAGTAACAGCCCTAAGTATTGGGGCAGACAGGCTTCAGCAAACAATGTAGACCCAGATCAGATGTCACAGAATGCAGCATCTGATCAGGGTCTACAGTTTGCCACTCACTGTCAATAGGTAGTTATATGGACTTGTTCAAAGTTTAGGACAAGTATGGTAAAGAGTTAAGGTGCCCCAATATTTAGGGAAAATACATATAGTAATGTGTTAAATCAATGGCTACAATTCCAAAAAAAGCAGCATTTGCATGTATGCCATTCAGTCAGCATTTAAGACACATTACTAGATAGTTAATGTGACCATTTGTAGAATTTTTCAATCTCCCTTTAATAGAAGACTCCTCACGAAATTTGAAGAAAACTGGCTCCAGGGTTTCTGGAGAGAAGCCCTTCAAAGGTGTGATGGAGACTGACGGACGGCAAGTGATCACAAAAGCTCATTCTGAGCCTTCAGCTCAGGTGAGCTAAAAAATAATAATAATAAAAAATACATAAAAAAGAACAAGTTAAAAATAAATAAATAAAATAAAATAAATAAAGCACGCACGCAAACAAAAAAATCAGAAGAAAATCCCCAAATCAACAGACCTTTAAGACATTAAAGCTGAGATCAGTGGCTGACTGTATGAGACCTCCAGGTATTCCAAACCTATCTGTAGATGGCAGCAGAGGCATCACTAAGGATATGTATTTGGCATTCATCCAAGATTTTAACAAATCTATAGAAAAAGTTGGTGTTTCTCCTCCCAGAGGGTCCAGAATTGCATCAAATCTGAAGAATAAATGTGAAGAGAAAAATTTTATCATTTTACAGAAAACTGTTTCAACAACAGAGTATGAAAGAAAAAGACCTTTACAAAGCAGGCCTTTTGCAGTCTTTACCTCTGACAAATTGATGGTATTTTTCTCATCATGAGACATTTTGCATGAAATGTTAAAACCTGTTTCTTGGGAAAAAATAAAAAAGTATTTCAATATGTCGTCTGCTGACTTTTTACCCAGTATGTTCAGCATTAATGCTACACCTCCATGGAGCTCATTATGATACAAATGTGTCTGCCTCTATTCACAAAGGAAGCTACTCTTAACCCTTAAAGCGCCAAGAAAAACTTCATCTGAAAATGTCGTCTGTTTATGTCGTCTGCTGAATATTCTTGCAGACTTTTCAAACCTATTTTTGCATACAGACAAACAGTGTGGACCCTGATCAGGCTAAAGGCGCAGTCTGATCTGGGTCCACACTGTTTGCAAAAATGACTTAAAATCACAAGCAGATGACAAAGCAGACAACAATAGTTGTGACTGGTGCTTAAAGGGTTAAAAGGGCAGTATCTGATTCCCAGTTAAGAAAGCTAATTCTTTTCTACTACAGCAATTACCATCAGAAAAGGGATGTAAGTATATCTAATTTAGAGTGCTCTCTCTTTGAAGTGTATCCATACAAATAAATGGGAATATGCATTCAACAATAAAGACAAAACAAGAATTCAGACAATACACATCATATTATAGATGGTCCATGTATTTTGGATAATAATTTTATCCTATTGAAAGGTTAGATGATGGTTCAGTGTTTTACATCCCTTTCAACATTATTTAAGTCATATCGAGACAATGGAAGGGTGATAATGAAAGGCTTTGTGCAATGAAGCGCCATACAGTCATCAGCGATATTCCGCCTGCAGTAGGATTCAAACCCGTGATCTTATGATATGAAGTCAGGAGTGCTAACCACTCGGCCACCCAGACGCTTCTATTATAAGTTTAGAAATTTTTGTATGTCACTGATATATATTGTATAAATGTCATTACTAGCAATCAAAACAACGTTTGTTCTTCACATATGCCTGCACTGTGGTGCAATGGCTTTTATAGATTTTATTTTTCTGTCATAAGGCTGTTTCTATTTTGATTGACTGATTGAGGTTTTATTGCCCAGTCAACCCATTAGGATCATGTGGAGCTGGTCAGTTAACCTTAGACCATACTTTCCCAGGCAGGTTTAGTCCTCTAAGCAGTTGACTAGTATTTGTGCACATTCGTTCACCAGAGACTGACAACTGCCTGTTTCTATTTGAAGGATCTCAAATTTTTTTGTCATGAAATAAGTAAAAAAAAGTTTGTCTCGATACTCCTCTTATCTAGACATATGGGTATATGGTACATGAACAAATCACTCACTTTTCTAATCTTCCCAGTTCTTTAACAGCATCAGAGATTTTATAGTCTATCACTGTGTCAGCACCTACAGATTTTACTAAATCCACAGCATCTGTTGAGCAAGTTGTGGTTACATGTGCTCCCCAGGCTTTCATCAACTGTAAGCATAAATTATCATTCTGCAGACAAAGATTACATTGCTCCAGATAACTTTTACCACTTTCTGGGTTTATTCGGCAGACAACAAATTGATGATATTTTTCTTGATTTTCCAAGAAAACAGGCTTTGACATTTCATGCAAATTGTCTCCCATGGAGACAATTTGCATGAAATGTCAAAACTTGTTTTCTGGAAAAAATAAGAAAAAAATATTTCAAAATGTTGTCTGCTGAAATTTTTACCCACAGTGCTAAGTGATAAAGCACTTTTTGCACCAAAAATTGTTATTTTTCTTATTTCTATATGAAAACATATATTGCAGATACTCATTAGAAGTGCCTTGCTAAGACACTTCTAATGGGTACTAAAACATATGTTTTCGTGAAAAATAAGAAAAAATATTTGCCTGATATACCTATGCAAAAAACATTGGTTAGTATTTCTTCAGAAATGCTTCAATTCACTTCCTGCATTGTAAATTGCAAATTCTGCAATAATAAGTGTGTGTGTGTGTGTGTGTGTGTGTGTGTGTGTGTGTGTGTGTGTGTGTGTGTGTGTGTGTGTGTGTAGGGATGTGCATGTAGGGGTGTGTGTCTAGGGTGGGGGAGGAGATAGGGTGTCAGTGAAGCCCTTTTGATGAGTACCAACATTACAATTTTGAGGGAAAAAATAGAAGAAAAATAACATTTAACAGGAGCTATATTAAATCTCTGAGTAAGGAAAACTCTTTGCTCAAGCAAATATAGGTGGCTGAAAGGAAATCATATACCATAATAACCCTAAGTATTGGGACAGAAGGCCTAAGCAAACAGTGTAAACACAGATCAGACACCACAGAACATGACATCTGATTGGGGTCTACACTGTTTGCCACTTGTCCAGCAATATTTTAAACACATCAACAAATAGCAGAATAGAAATTTTCTAATTTTAGAACAAGCTGGATAATGGGTTGAGGTGTCCCAATACTTACAGTAATTACTGTACAGATGTAGTAATTAACATAGTAGATTCAAATGAACTGTATTCTTATATAAATAAGGACATGACATTTTGGTTCTTCAAAATCTCAAAATAAAATATCCTATTTTTTCATGGACATATATTTTATTCCTTGAAAACAGGATCTGTCATTATATATTCAGATCATCATTTAATATTTACAGGTAAATGTAAGTAAAAATATTTTAAATGTCATCTGGTCATTTATTAAAGTTGTCTGCTTAACCCATGTAAGCCTGGTGTCCTTTTTGTGGGACATAAGAAAACAGTGCAGACCTAGATCAGATGCCATGTCTGATCAAGGTCTTCACTGTTTGCTTGCAGGAATTTCAATTATAAATAGAACAAAAATGAAAAAAATACACCTGGCACCCCTGAAATGACAAATGGACTCACCCAATGTATAAGGATGGGAAAGTCCATTTGGCTTATTTGGGTTAAAGGGAAATGGCAATGTTAGTAAAGAATGTATCTGAAATGCAAGACCTTGACCAACCATGTATTGTAATGCAAATTTGATCAAAATTGGATGAAAAATGCCTAATTTATCAAGGTTTAATCCAAACAATTTTATTAGCACCACTATTTTGAATTTTTCATAAGGGTTTCTGATGTCATACAACCTTAATTAAATAAATATGCAAAACCTAAATAAATAGGATTTGCAACAATATTCAACCTCTGTATTTGTACATATAGTTTCTTCACTAGACATTTAGGGATTTGCTAGAAAACTGCATCAACTTCTATCAGAAATAGTATTTTATTAAATATTTTGAAATGTTTAAAGCCTCATTAAATATTCAAAATGGTGGTGCCCTTGATAATGGTTTTGAAATCTTTAAACCTCTAACTTCCTTTGTTTTTATCCAATTTTGATTAAAATTTACATCAAGATGCATGATTTGTCAAAATCTTTCATCCCAGATACATTAGTCACCAGCCTTGCTTTTCCCTCTAACTTTACACCTGCATGACTTAAATCGCAGCAGACAATGTTCTGAAATAATTTTCTTATTTTCCTGAAAAAAACTAAGGCTTGCTATTTCATACAAGATATCTCATTAGCACTTGTGGTTGGCATTTTAAGGGTTAACTTACCTGTATTGCAAATGTCCCTATGCCTCCTGAGCCTCCATGAATCAGTACCCTGTCAAAATATATTGTTAAACTTTATCATACTCTTTATAATATAAGCAGACATTCTGAAATAGACGATATTTGATTTTTTCAGATCAACTGTTGTCTGCTCAATAAGCCCAGTGAGTGTTAAAGGCTACATAAAAACATTTTTTTTCTTTAGTGACTTCAAATCTTGTTCCTTCATCGCAGTAAACAATTTGTTACTTGCTCAAAACTTACAAACAACCAATAAAACATCAGCCATGCCATAAGAAAAGGGATCTTATCACATATGGGCCACATCATGCAAAAACAGGTCTTTGGGCATATGCAGAAAGCAAAGGCCCAGATCAGCCTGCACATCCACACAAACTGATCAGGGTCTTCTCTGTCTGCTAACAGAATCATTGGATACTACAAATTTCATGCTCAGCTGAATTGAGCATGAAAAAAGTTTTATAACCTCTGAGCCAGGAATGAATTATTAAATCTCCACACTGAACAAGTTCATTTGACTGCCTGTTGCTGGCCAAATGACAAGCAGTGTAAATTGTAATCAAACTGCTAAGGAGCAGTGTTGATTCTGGAGATCACTGTTTGCTAAGACACAATTGTCAAAATATATAGGGTTAGTATGGTAATAACAGCAACTAAAATTTATTCTCACCTTTTAAATACTGTATTATCTTCCTTTAGTTCTCCAACAATACATAAAGCAGTCCATGTTGTCATGGCAACATAAGGAAATGAGGCAGCTTCTATGTGAGAAAGGGATTTAGGCTTTAGTGATATCTGCAGGAGAAAGAAATGAAAGTGCTGTTCTAATCATTTTAGTTACTGTCGAACCTCAACGGATCAAACATTTTGGAACCAAGGGGTTCCATTGATCTAGACCTCAGTAGTTTGAGCCACTGAGGGTTAATCATAGCACCTAGTCAGGAGGAAAATGGGGATAATTTAGGGATGTCTTTTCGATCTTCTTTAAAATAATGCAATTCTAATGAGGACAGTCAACATATTATTATGTACACACAATACACATTTATAAAATAAGAAAATTTCATTGAAATATCCCTACATATTTGTTTTCTTGAGCTATCAGAAGAATTTCCTAGGGACTCAAAAACCAGGGCCTGGTTGTTCAAAACTAACGATGTCGTTAGTTAATGTATCATTAAAGCTTTGTTCATTAAATATTGCATATTTGCTAATATTTTTGTTGAAAAAATGTGACTAGCTTTTGCATTTGCAAAGCTACTCACATTTTTTCAGCAAAGATACCTGTGAATTAGGGAGTCCAAAAGCGTCCGACAGCCAGGTCAATTTTGGCTGTAAGTGAATCTGTTCTAAAATTTCGAACAGTAAAATTGTTAGCCAATCATAATTCCTAAAATTTCGAACAGCAAGAAATGAAATTATTTAATTTTGTTCGAAATTTTAAGACATTTACCGTACTTGTGCACATTCTTTCACCTGAAACTGACAACTGCCCTTCTTGAATCTGTGGAAGGGAGAAAATGTCTGTAGAAAATATTTAATGATCAATCTCCACAAAAGAATGTTGCTGCTGATTGTTGATGACAGATTTGACTCAGTCATAGAGGCCAGCATTCTGATGATGAGCAAAAAAAGTGTGCACGCGAACCTTATCTATCTTCTGAGGATCATTTTTATCTGGATATTGGAACAAAGATTCGGAAGGGTGAACTACTGTACCTCTGTCTCTCCTGCTATAGTATATTGAGCATGGGTTCCCTGCCTCTGAGCTCCTATGGCTCCCCATACCTGAAAAATAATGTTTCAGAAGTGTTAACTACTGTACATCTGTCTCTCCTGCTATAGTACACTGAGCATGGGTTCCCTGCCTCTGAGCTCCTATGCCATGCTGAATAAATCAAGATGCCATGCCATGCCCACTTCTAATTTTCAGCCAATTAGAATACTTGATCCAGGTTGTTGATACACATTCACATGCTTAATAACAAACAGTGCACATCCAGATTAGTTGACTTCTGAAGAGGCCAACTGATCTGGAGCTGCTCTGTTTGCAGAGACACAGCATATCGTGGTTCAGCAGGACCAGGGTTAAACAACATTTTCTGCATAACAAGCTTTAAATGACAAGTTCCTAGCAACTGATCTATATGAAATGATAAGTTTTATGAAAAAAAAAAAAATAAATAAATATATTAATAAAAAAAAAATAGAATGTCTTTAAGGATTAATAGTGATTAATGCTTAGCACTCTGGATAAAAATTTCAGATGATAATTTGAACTTTTTTTTTTTCTCCAGAAAATAAGCTTTGACATTCCATGCAAATTGTCTCCAGTGAAATGTCTAAACCTGTTTTCTGGGAAAAAATAAAAAAAATATCCTGAATTTGTCATCTGCTGAATTTGTCCATAGAAAGGTAATGATTAAATTTTTCTGTAGGAGTAGGTAGGGTACAAATACTGCTGGCAAGCAACACCAACCTCATCTCCTGGTTTGAATCTGCTGACCCCTCTTCCAGTTTCCTTGATAACACCTGAGAAATCTCGTCCTAACGTAAGAGGGAACTCGGCACCAGATGGAGATGTACCAAATCCTTGCCTAAGAACACCAATAAGTTTTCTACCATAACCATCTAGTTAAATACAAAAGAAACTATAAAATAAATACAGAGGTACAGAATCTGAGAGAGGAGACATAAAACAATGTGTTGAAGCATAGCTTAAAGCAAAAGCACATCCAATCAGTATGACCAGAGCCTGTGCTGTCTGCTTTTCTAATCACTGCATACTGAATAAGACTGACCCTTAAGACATGACCAGTCTTGAAGAAAACATCTGAAACTTGTAGAATACAACCTGATACTCAACCAATTAAACTCGATTCTCAACAATATTACTTTGATACTTGGCCAACTAAATTTGATACTCAACCATTTTAACTCAATATTCGACTTTTACAATTGGGCCCAGTTGTTCAAAGCTTTGTTAGCTTAACGAGCTCGTTAGTGGTCAAAATATTAACTGTTCTAGTAAGTACAATATCTAATTCACAGGTATTTTCACTGAAAAATGTGAGTAGCTTTTGAAAATGCGAAAGCTACTCACATTTTTTCAGCAAAAATATTAGCATATATGCCATGTTCAATGATCAAAGTTTTGATGATATATAAACTAACAACATAGTTGGTTTCAAACAAATGGGCCCTGGATATCTGACACATAACCAAAAGAATCCCTCCTTTATAAATAATATTTTAAATGAAAAGTTTCATGACTGCCCTTAAATCACCATTCACAATTGTAGCAAATGCTATTCTTTCTTTCTTTTTTTTTTTTGTTGTTATTTTTCCCCAACAAAATAAGATGGACTTTGGTGGATCATTTTTTCTAAAACTGCCCTCTCATTTGGATCCCTGTTGTTTTCTTTTCTTCTACACTGTCTATGAAAATGCATAATGCAGTTAAAACCCTATAACTGCAAATCTCAACAATTGTCTTCTGCTTTGTCATCTTGTGATTTTTAAAGTCATTTTTGCAAACAGGAGCAGTCTGATCAGGGTCCACACTGTTTGCCTGTATGCAAAAATAGGTTTGAAAAGTTTGTAAGAATATTCAGCAGACGACATAAACAGACTGCATTTTCAGATGCATGTTTCCTTGGCATTTTAAGGGTTAATGAATATTGCCAATGGTGATGGTTAATGAGTTGCACTAAATTATGTTGTCCATTTCAAATGAGCTACTTTATTGCTAAATTACTTAGGGGCAGCTTGCACTTATTTTTATGGGGACTGGGTACACTTGTTAGATTTTCCACTATTTTAAAAAGGGAGACAACTTTTGTATCTTCCTGTTGCAGATTTTTTTGTTTGTGTATCTGTGGTTTCCTTTGTGGCTTTTGTTCCTCATCTCTTCTGTTTTTGGTGCCTCAGGAAGGCTGTGCTTCGTGATTGTAGCATTTCCTGGATATATTCACTTATATTTTTTTAAGTTTGCTTTCCTGAACATGAAGCCCTTCTGAAAATGAGTCTACTCTTAAAAAAAAAGCTACTCACATTTTTCAGTGAAAATACCTATGAATTAGATATTGTACTTACTAGAACAGTTAATATTTTGTCAGAAACTTCGAAAGATGAATTTTTAGGATGTTTACTGTAACATACATGGTGCAAAAGTGACAGTGTTATCCTTTCAGTTTTACCTCTCATGAGGACATCTATTGGATTAACACTTGCAGCATGGACCTCTATTAGGATCTCTTTCGGACTTCGTATATTGGGGATTCTGGATGAGGTAGACAAGGATAGCTCTTCATTTCCTGTAAATATAGAACTTCAAAATTAGTGCTGTTCTGTGACTGTGAGATAGGCCATAGGTGAGCAGTGAATACCATATTTACCCTAAGTATTCAGACAAATAAGTTTGGGTTCGGTTGGGTTAGAATTTAATGGCCTTGTCAACATTATTAAGGTCATGTTGAGCCGGTCAGTATACCTAACCACAGTTTTCCTGGGCACGCTTAGTCCTCTAGGCCATTAACAGAAATGGTGCACATTCTTTTGCCAGAAACTGACAACTTGTCACCTTAGCGCAAAAAGACTATAACGCCATTAAAATATATAAGGAGTTTTTGTATTTTTGCACTAAGAACATTAAAATATATAAGAAGTTATTGTCTTTTTGCACTAAGGTGACTAACCACCCTTCTTGAATCAGGGGAAGGGAGAAAATGACTGTAGAAAATACTTCATGATGAATCTCCGTGAAAGAATGTTGCCAAACCCGGCGGGATCAATCCTGCAACCTCCTGATCACCAAGTGGATGCACATTCTGTGGCATCTGATCAGGGTGTACGCTGTCATCCAGCAGGTTTTTAGACACATCAATAGGAAGTAGAGTGCAAATGTTCAAATTATAGGACAACCCTGGTTCTGCTGAACCCAGATATACCCTGCCTTTGCAAACAGTGTAGATCCAGATCAGTTGGCTTCTTCAGAAACCAACTGATCTGGATCTACACTGTAACTGTTTGTCATTTGGTATGTAAATCTGTATCAATCTTGATCAAGCAAACTGATAGGGTGATACTTATAAGTGGACATGGCATCCTAATTTATTCAGCATGACAAGGGTTTAGGAGTTTCGGTGTTTGAATAATAATAATAACCAGTAACATGCACATTCTTTCGCCAGAAACTGACAACTGCCCTTCTTGAGTCAGAAGAAGGGAGAGAATGACAGTAGAAAATATTTCATGATAAATTTCCACGAAAGAATGTTGCAGACCTCCGCAGGGGTCAAACCCACGACCTCCTGGTCTCCAGTCGGATGGGCATCCAACTGAGCCACCAGGCTGGCCATAATATGCTACTGAAACATTTCAGCCTGGGCCAGCCCAGTTTGGAAGAAAGTGTATGCCAGTTCAAATGATTTTAATTGTTATAGTTAATCAGAAATCATGGTGCTAAATGCATAAAATAATGCAAATGTAAGTCATTCTACCATGAAGGAAAGGTCATGGTCATAGAATGATAATGCACTGTCTAAGTCCATGTTACAACAAAAGTCATAGTTCCAGATATGTGGGGTGTCAGGAAAATATTTTTTTTATTTTTCCATGAGGAGAAGTGCAACACCACCAGCAGGTGCAACACTACCTTCTGTGGATATCTTCTACATGTACTTTTTTCTCCTCAAAAACATGTTTTAGCTACTCATTAGAAGGGTCTCACCAAGGTGCTTCTAATGAGTACCAACAATGTAAGTTTTCATGGAGAAATAAGAAAAAAATAATTTTTTTTGGGAGTTATGACTGATACTGTCAAAGAAAGTTTAACCCTTAAAGTGCCAAGCAAAATTTGTAGCAGACGACAGTCTAAAAATTTTTATTTTTCTTAGAAAATAAGCCTTGAAATTTCATTTCTGTTTGGCAGATGATTCACATGAAATGTCAAGACTTATTTTCTAAAAAAAAAGTAAACAAAACAAATATATTCAAAAGTATCGTCTGCTGCAGTTGTGACTGGTGCTTTAAGGGTTAACAAAACTGGATCTACCTCCATACTGATGTATTTGCCAGGCTTTCATTCTGGCCTTGACTTTTCTCTCAGATTTGGAGGCTGCCGAGGTACTGCAACATCGGTTGAGTTTACTGCAGTGCAATCTGTACATGACCACTTGCTCAGAGTTTGTGCAATGAAGGGAACAAAGAAATTTCTTTAATGCTGAAGCCATCATGCCAATATAGTCCAATAATTTTGCTTAAATAATGCAGGAAATGAGAGCCTGAAATTAAAGAATGAAAACAAAAAACAATTTATTAATCCTTAACACTTACCACACTATGGGCAGAGTCAGCAGATGACAAACTGATGATATTTTCTTATTTTTCCTCAAAAATAGGATCAGACACTTCATGCAAATTGTCTCCTAAAAAGACAATTTGCACTAAGTGTCAGATCCTAGTTTCTAAAGAGTCAATTTGCATGAAGTGTCAATTCCTATTTTCTAGGAAAAATTTCTATTTTTTACCCAGCATGCAAAGTGATAATAAGTAGCAGAAGATAGTCTAATATTTTTCAAATCATTTTTCAGAGAAAATAAGGTTTGACATTTCATTTGAACTGTCTGCCTAGCAGATGATTTACATGGAATGTCAAGCCTTCTCTGAAAAATAATAAAAATATTTCAGATTGTTGTGATTATCACTTCAAGGGTTAAACATTGCAGAGAACTTCTAAGCAGTGTTGTATTTACATGATCAGAGGACTGAAAGACAGCTTGCAGTTCGCAGGCAATACAGTCATGTTGAAATTGTACTCTTTGGTATTTGTTTGTTTGAGATGAGTTTAAATGCCATTGTCAATGGTTATTCTGTCAGCTGAGCCAGTCAGAGGTCTTATATACAGGTTTTTCAAAGCATGGCAGGTGTGCTAAACCTCTCGTTTACAGGATTCGCATGGTTTTTAAAGTAAGTAAAGCCAGTGTGTAGTGAGACACTTAGAGTATCTAGCTCACACTTGTGTCTGACACCTGTCTGCTATTCTTGCAAGTTGCATAATGAACATGCATCGCCATCCTTAGCAATGTCATGCTCATGCATTACCCTGAAATTACTTCAGATGCTGTACATGTTAAACACTTTATCATGATATTCAATTGATGCATATACAAAGTGAAGATTTTGACAAGCCATCTCTATGAGCCTAAGCAATAGAGCTATATGTCTGAAAAGCAAGTCATTTATAAATATGTGCACAAACAAACATCTCGTGTGAAATGTTGAAACCATGTAAATCTTAATTCTCCACCATGCCATCACATCCTTCTGCCCATTAAATGGACAAGTTGTACCTATAGTTGTTTACAGGCATGTATAAACGCTATAAATCAATGAATTCAATAAGTCTGACTTAAAATAGCATCCCAAGCATTGTCAGACTTATCCATGAATTGTTCGGTGATAGTGCCACGAACATAGCAAATATATACACAATATACTGTAACAGCAAATGGAGTGGGGGTAGTGAATACAGTGACTGTCTTGAGTTCAGTTAGAATATAAAAGCGCTGCAAGCACTGGACCATGCCCCGCCACTACATTTACATCAAGCAAGTGCCATAAACTCTGTCAAAAATAAAATGTGTTCTCCCTTTACATTTTTGCAAGGCTTCAAGAAAATCTCTGAAACCATTTTCAAGTTATAGAAAGGGCACACATATATGATTTGGATCACTATTGACAATGTTCAAAGGGTGGTAACTCCTAAAGCTGGTAATTCAGAGTTACTGTTTTTGTGTTTTGCAAATTGTATCAGAGTGATGTACATTTGCATAAAGTTTCAAGAAAATATCTCAAACAGTTTTCCAGTTACAGAGTGGACACAAATACATTACAGAAATCACTATTTACAAAGTCCAAAGGGCATTTGATTGAGTTTAACGACATGTCAACCCTTGTGGCATAACTCCAAAAGTAGGTAAGCTAGAGTTATGGTTCTTGTGTTCTGCACCTTGTCTCATGATGTTTTATGTTTACGTGAGGTTTCATCAAAATACCTGGAACGGTTTTCAACTTACAGAGCAGACGCGAATACATAGTAAGAATTGCTATTTTCAATATCTACTATGTTCCAAGGGCGCAACTCCAAAAGTAAGTCAACCAGAGTTATATTTTTTTTGTGTTCTACATGTTGTCTCATGGTGCTTTACATTTTTGGAGAAATTTCATAATGACATCTTGAACGGCTTTCAGCTTACAGAGCGGACACAAGTACATGGTAGAAATGGCTATGTTCATTGTTCAAATGGCAATAACTTCAAAAGTAGACAAACTATAGTAATGGTTCTTGTGTTCTGCACATCGTCTCATGATGCTTTACATTTGTGTGAAGTTTGGTAAAAAATATCATGAACGATTTTCAACTTACAGAGCGGACACAAGTACATATGGCTATGTTCAATGTTCAAAAGGGAGATAACTCCAAAAGTAGGTGAACCAGAGTTATGGTTCATATCAGCATGTTGTTTCATAGTGCTTTATATATGTGTGAAGTTTTGCAAAAATATTTCCGACAGTATCAGGGTTATGGAGCAGTCATGAATGATGGAAGCGCTGACGGACGGATGGATGGACGGACACTCAAAATTTCAGACGGTATAACATAATACCCTCGCCACTTTTTGTGGCATGGCATAAAAATGGCATACTCGCACCATGTAATTTTTTTTCTTTTTTTCTTCTTTTACCTTATAATTGTTATATCAATAGTGACTGCAGTAATTTTACTGTTTTTTTTTTGTTTTTTTTTTTGTTTTGTTTCATACACCAGTTACCAAAACCCCAGCTAAATGGGCATTATTGCATTTGCTTTTCATACACCATTTTTTTAGGACCCTAGCTAATTGGAACACTGTATTTACATAAAGTCTGAGCAAACAGTGTTGATGCAGAGCAGAGTGCTGTCTGATTTGGGTCATTTCTGAATGCCACTCAGTCAGTCTAATCAGGGCTTTTGCCCGCTTACTTGATTAATGGATATACTATAGAATACATAAGTGAATGGGCAATCCAGAGAAGATCTAGATGAGACTGTGCAGATGCACAGGTTGATCTTGACCCTCGCTATTGGGATGCAATAAGAGCTCATCATTACATGCATTGAGCACTTTTTATATTAAGTTTAGAATGCTCTAAGCCAAAATTCCAGCAGACTATATTTTGAAATATTTTCCTTAATTTCCCAGAAAACAGGATTTGAAATTTCATGCAAAGTGTCTTCATAATTAGATTCTATTTTCCAACACAATAAGAACAATCTCATCAGTTTGTCATCTGCTGAATCTGCATGGTAAGTGTCAAAACAGTGTCAAAACATAACAAGAATTTTCGCATTGCGATGATTTAGATGAAAACTTAGGTAAATAATCTTTTGCCACAAAATAAAAAGGATTTACATGGAGATGAAAAAAAACCCAAACCAACAACAAAAAAGCAACAACAATAACAAAAAAACAAACAAAACAAAACATACACACACAAGAAAAGAGATGAAATATTTAAAAAAAAAAAAAGTTATTAATTACAGGGCCCAAACTTCCGACCATCGATACTGGATACATTCAGCATTTAATGCTACAGAAAATAAACATACCATTTGAGCTATGATCCAATTTCAATATACTTGCAGAAAGTGGCAATCAGTGTATAACTTTCTCAATCAAATGGAGTTAGTGAGCTGGTAAGTACTGAGTGGCATATTTATTCCTTTAACTACATGCTTCACCTTGACCCTGGATTAGTCCAATATAAAAATACATTGACATAACAGTAAACATTCATCGATGTATACAACATACACCTATCACAACTTTCACAGGAAAATTCATTTTCACATGCAGATTATATTAGAACTGTAGTTCCAGGGTAACGGTCACCTAATTGAGAAATCAAACATGCAATTGTTAACAGTTGCTTTGTTTAATGTGCACCAGTCATTTGTAGCAGCAAACTCCAGTGTTAGAAATTAACTTTTTTCGCAAGTAGCAAGTAGTTGCTACCTGGTCTGAAAGTAGGTAGCAAAATGCATCTACGTGGCAGCAAACGGTTGTCCCCGCGCCATTGGTTAAACCTTCAAGCGCTAAGCATATTTAGCAGACAGCATTTTAAAAGTATTTATCTTATTTCAGCAAAAATGAGGCTTGACATTACATGTGAATTGTCTGCTTGGCAGATGATTCACATGAAATGTCAAGTCTACTTTGCACTGAAGACATTCATAACACAAAGTTGATAGTGTTTAGGGCACTATACCAGGTAGCAACTTTTTGCTACCAACAGGTTGACCATGTAGCAAATTGAATTTTTAGGTAGCAAATTTGCTACTTGCTACTGTTAATTTCGAACCCTGAACTCGCACTAGAATTTATTAGTTATGCTCACTTCAGTCACATGTAATTGAAGACTCTTCAACCAATAAACTGCTTATTCTTTGTTGACCAAAACTTTCATCTGTATAAGATGTTATTCACATTTGTTATTATTGATTCGTGACCTTACATAGTTCTGGCATAAAACTTGTGTGTTTTTTTTAAAGTATTTATTAAAAAGTCAGAAACAAGATATATTTTCAACAATGTTCAAATAGAATTTAGAATAAAGCACAATATGTTTGTAAGGAGCGAAATGGTTAGTACATGTATTAGTGTGTTCTTCAAAGAATTACATGTAAGCACCTTTGAAAATAGTTTTGAACCAATCAATAATGCCATTACAAAATTCCAGCTAATAGTTTTGTTTGGATATTAAATTAAAACTGAACTGTCAGCCTGACTTCTTAAATTTTTTATCACATACTTGACATACTGTCCTTAGTGAATTAAATTTACAAATGGCGATTAACTGGTTATGCCCTATGTCAAGTCAATGATATCTGAAGTAAACAAAGGAGGAAAAAGTGTGCCTGATGCAGGACTCAACCTGTGACTCTCTGCTTGCAAGTAAAGTGCTCTACCAACTGAGTTAACTAGGCTGACTAGTCCTGCCAATCTCCACACATCTCCCTCTTTTAACTTAAAGAGCAAAGCATCAACTGAACACACGGCATCAGTTTCTAGCCTGATCTACAAGCACTTACCAACACCAACCCCATGGGTTACTCACGTTGGATGCCATTAAAGTAACAAAGGAGAAAATGTGTGCCTGATGTAGGTCTCAAACCAGCAACCCCCTTCTTGCAAGTCATGTGCTCTTTACCATCTGAGATAACCAGGCCGACAGTCCTCTCAATCACCATAATGACAATTACATAACAGATCATAACAAAATTTACTATAAAATTGTGTACAGGATGCACCCTTTTCATGAAATCGACAATGCAAACTTATATATTCAAATAAGAAATCAGAAAGACAGGTCAATGTGCAACAGCTATACCTGTAAAATATTTCTTTTGATGCTCAGTTTGTTACCCAAAGAAGTTTTTTTAAAAGCTATATCTTGTTCTTATCTAATAGGAAATGTTGTTCATTATCAAGTTAAATCAATTAGCACGAGTCGAAAACTTGAATAACTGGTAAATGGTAGGTTTCATTTGCTGTGATTCATTTAGTATATTTTATATTACCTTGTTATTTAGAATTTTAGCCCACCTTCACCTTTCAATTTGCAAGTGCATATTATGCAAAACATCCCGGATAAATTTACCGTGCAAGATTTATGCTTGTACACAATGGAAGTGTAAAAAAAATGCTGTGAGGTAAATATTATTTATATTATAATGGAATCTGAGATTAATTTTCAGCGATTATGTTATACACTCAACGCATACAAACTTTATATATTTGTTCTGATTTGTTTGATCTGATGAGTTCCGCATTTTAACGAAATCTGAAGTAAGAAAATAACCTGTGCAGTATAAATTGTGGGTGGGGTTGCACTAATGTGTGAGAAAAGAGCACAGATATTAATATAATAAGTCTTTCCTCTGTTTCATGGAATAAGTTCTAACTGTAAGAAATAAAAAAAAAAGGAACACTATTGAACACATTGGTCTTTACCAGAACACATTTATATTTTTTATTTTCTTATTATTAATGTTTGATTTTATGACTTTAAAAATTGTTATTTGTTTGAGTAAAGATGTTGTTAAGAACCAGTGGCGTGAACAGACTGATTTCAGTTAAGAACAAACTAGATCTTATAGTTGAACTGCATTTCATTTCTTGTATTAGTGTATTCCAGTCTTTACACCAAGTGTGTTTCAGTACATATTGGTGTATAAAAGTTCATTCTCTGCACACATCTGAAAAATAAAACTTGAAATTAATAAAGCGATCAGCAAACAATAAATATGCTAATTAACATTCATCTTTTTTTTTTTTTTTTTTGGTCTGACATTTACACAGTATTTAGCTATAAATGGCTACCGAAAGGTACAGAGTCCATATTGGTCAGTATTGGCACTAGTTTCGAGTATCGAACGTGAAATGGGTCCCCAAATAAATTTGCCCATTTGACGAAGGAAGACGAAGGTAGTAATATTATTTCTATATTGGCACTTGCTGTAACTCCGTCCATATGGGTGTTCCAGCTGTGTTAGAAATATCCATCCCAAAGTACCAGCTGGCACTCTTGACTCTCCAGGACCTAGCCATGGAGTACATACTCAGTATTGAAGGGGGTACTGGAAGAAGTCACTCGTACAACTTGGCACCTGGAGGGGTTAAATTCCATATCACATTCGATTCCTATGCCTGAAAGTCAGTCCAAGTCTCTAAATGCAAGCAATCACTGTCATGCTACATGAACATCTGATGTCAGTGAATAAAAAAAGTCAAATACTGATGATAAAATATGGAAATTGTAATACATGTTATGAGACGTTGTACTATATGTTGTTCTGATGATCAATTATAATCGAAAATAGTTCATTCATCAACAACCTATCGATGATCCCGATTAATGATCAGAAGCAATATTCTGAACTGATTATAACAGGAAAAAAATCTTTAACAGAAGATTTTCATTTTTACTTTACAAATAAAAGATTTTTTTTTTTCCCTTTTAGTTACAAAATTATGCTTATACATCATTTGCAGACAAAAGCTGTGAAAAAGAGACTGTTGAATCAAGGATCTCATGCAACAAACATTTTTTTAATCTGTTTGAATACAAACCGAGTTATAGTTTCCGCAGACTCAGTAAATATTCTGCAAAAATATAACTTGCATGTAAGTTTCAAGACCCTTTTTATTCAAGTGGCATGTTCAAGGCTCTGTCTAAAGAGCTCTGTATAAAGAGTTCGCTGAAACTTCACTGTGCCAGTTTAAAATGTGTAAAGCACACATACATATACAATGTATATTCATTTTCACTGTTTCTAGTGTTTGCCTATATTAAGTACAGTATACAAAGGAAATTCCTGTAATGTGTAGCATGCTTTAGACAGAGGACTTGTTAAGGAGGAGTATTTGATGTTAATTCTGGGATAATTTTCACAAATTCTCCATAAAAACATATGTTGTGGGTACTCATTAGAAGCACCACACCAAGGCACTTGAATACCCACAACATATGTTTTTAATGGAGAAATAAGAAAATTATCCAATAATTATCACACAACACTCCTCCTTAACCAAGTCCTCCGTTTACAGGTTTAGATTTTAAAAATAATTACCCATGTTGAAATGCATATATATATGATTGAATCCCTGCCATTAGTGTCAGATAACTCAGTTAATCACAACAAAACGATTATAATCAATAATTGTTCATTAACTTTGAATCGATGATTGATTATGAAAATCCAACCAATTCCCATTACTACTATATACGTCATTCATTTAGCTATCTTGCTGTTCATTCTGTATATGTGCATGATGTATGTTTTGTATGTATGTGACCTGTATTTGCTCTTCTCATTTATATGTGTTAGGGCAAGGGGCACACTGTGCCTATATGCTCAATAAACTTTGAAGTTGCTGAGATTCAGTGGTCAGATAAATGGCAGTGTCATCAATGAAAAGGTGTACCTTTGAGACTATGTCTTGAGAAAGGTCATTGATGTGGGCCAGGAAAAAAGTTTGACCAAGGACAGATCCCAGGGGCACTTCTGATGTCTGCATCCTTGCCCTCAACAATGACACTCTGCTGACTCAGGAATGCTTGAATCCAATGCGGGGTAAGGCTTCATACACCGTATGTCATTGTGAAAGCCACGTTTCATTTTTACATGGTGAACATTGTAAATTTTGAGTGCTTAACTATTTCTAGCAGTAGAAAATTATTGCACATACCAATATTACAAAGTGATTTTGTATACTAACACTGCTTGTGTTACAGGTTTGACAGGTAGATAATGCCACCAACAGACCAACAGTTAGCCCTGCCCCCAGGGGCCCACCATTCTGTCGGGGGTGGAACTATTTCACTGGCTACTCTGATAGACTACATTGTACAGAGGACTTACCATGAGATGGTTGTTCTCTCAGAATTGTAAGTTTTTTTTATTATCTGAGTCAGAAGCAGTTGAAGTATATTTAGTAGTCAGAAGATGATTTTTATGCCCGCCAACTTTGGAGCAGCTGTGTGGGTGCGGGTGTGGGGGAATTGAGAGGAGGAGAGTGTATACCGTAGCTTTTGAGTTTACCATAGTAACCTAATGAACCATTAATATTAGGGTTCTACTATTTCATGTATGGGTCAGCCTTAAAAAAAAATGCCCCTACCCCCACCCAGTATTTTTCATAGAGAGTTAGTTATGCTCCTATTTTCGAAAAAATTCTGAAGTTACCAGTATGACCCTCCTCCCCCTACTCCCAATCTGCAATATAGCTAGTTATGCTCCCTTTTTAAAAGATTAAACAATCTTATTTACACGATTTTGGGAAAAGTGTTTAGGGGGATGGATACACTTTAGGGAGGCAACCAGTTTTATCGCCTGACTAATACAGAGTTGAGCCAGCTTTATGTATTATATTGATGCAAGTTACTCTCATGATTTTACATGTTGTTAATACATAGCAGTCTTGGTAAAATTTTCAGCAGACAACATTTGGAGACATCCATTGGAGACAATTGAATCCTCCGTCAGGCAGTTATAACCACGCCCACGTGAATTTCCTTAGACAAACTTTGTATTGATATACCTGTGCTTACCTGTAAAAAGCATGTGTTGATTTGTTTGTCCAACTAAAATCATTGACAATTACCTTATTAGCTATTTTGAATGGTCAGTTGCGGTTGTCAGTTAAATGGTCAAGTGACTTGACGGAGGAGTCAATTTGCATGAAGTGCCAAATCCTGAATTCTGGGTAAAATAAGAAAAAATATCAACAATATTTGTTGTCTGCTGAATTAGCCCAGAGAATGGTAAAGGTTAAACTTGAAATCATCAGCATCATTACACAGTATAATAACTAAATTCTTGATACTTAGTAAAGGATACATTTAGCTTTCTGTCTCTGATTTGACTCCCATAAAGTGCCATTGAAAACTGCCAGATAACATTCTGAATGAAAATATATTTTTTCATTTTTTCAGAGCAAATAACGCTTAATGTTTCCTGTGCATGATCTGCTAGGCAGGCGATTAAATGATTAATATAAAATTTCAAGTCTTAGTGTCTTGGGGGAAAAAAAATTAGAATGTCGTCTGCAGCATGGTTGGCATTTTAAAGGTTAGGCTATGGAAATATGGCAAATGTTACTAGTAAAGCAGGAGGTGCCTACTTTGGCAGACACATGAACTTATACTACTTTACTGACGGTATATGCTTTCTATTTGTCAACTCCTAATGCTCTGCAGTCTGCACGCTGGATGAAAATGTCAGATGACGACATTTTGAAATATTTTTATTCCATTTTTTTTCATGAAAAATAGGCTTTGGCATTTCATGCAAATTTGTATGATAAAATGGCAAAAATGCCGTTGCCTATTTTCTGGGGAAAATAAGAAAATTTGTTGGCAGTTTTTCTTCTTTTTAATTGGCGCAGAGAGTGGTAAAGGTAAATTCAATTTAGTCTAGGGATGCCAAAAAGGTACCTGGCAAACAATGCAGACCATGAATCTGATCAGGTTCTACACTGTTTGCATTAAATACAGGAATTTCTATAAAACATAGTTATAACCAGACACCCTACTATTGAAAATAGACTGGTCCAAAGATTTGTGGTAGAAGACTACACTCAGTGTACATGTAAATGGCTTAAATGCAAGTCAGAACAACAGCAGATCTAAAGTTTCAAATTTTATTTAAGAAAATATGGTGCTTAAAATACATGTGAATTGTCTGCCTAGCAGACAATTTACATGTATGTCAAGCCATATTTTCTCTGAAAGAAAATTAAGAATGCTATCTGCTACAACTTTTAATGGCATTTTAATTAAGGGTTAACTTTAATACCGTTTTTTTTCCTTGGCTCACTGACTAAGGGTTTTTGGATCTCTTGATATTTATTACTTTGCCTTTTCTTCTGAGGGATGAATTACAAAATAAGATCTGCTTAAGATTTGTATTGAGAAAATCTTGCTTCTAAAGAAACATGTATTTATGTTGTTGTTTTTTTTTTCTTTCTTTCTTCCAGGTTACCTAGAAAGACTGATATGGAAAGGTAAGGTTATACAGTTCTTTTCATTTCTGAATCATTATTCCTAGGCAAATACATGTATGGGCTAAATCCTGACAAATACTGTTCTAAGGCAGATGGAGTCTGTACACACATATGTACAGCTTATTTCTCCACAAAAACATATGTTGTGGGTACTCATTAGAAGCACCTCATTGAGGTGCTTCTAATGAGTACCCACAATATATGTTTGTGGAGAAATTAGAAAAATATATATCCTTTTTTCATGAAAAAAAGGCAGCATCTTATCAAGAGCTATGGTGAGCATGCCCTGATCTGACAGCGCGTGTCTGATCTGATGAGGAAATGTGCATTTCTCATGAACTGGCTCACTTTTGACATGATATAACTCTACTATTTCTCCCTGAAAACAGGGTTGTGGATTATCAAATTTTATTACTTGTCCACAGGCGCAAGGACCCATAACTCATGGAGTTACATTCCTTGATATGTTTTACTATTTATCATTAATGAAAAGTTTTCGTTACAGATTTCTCATGAACTAAGAAAATGTAAAGTTGAAACTTGGTACAAGTGTTGGGAATTGGGGAGGAAAATCACAATCAATTATCAAGAAAGTAAAACCGATTGATTATCGATTATACAATCGGCTATCCCATATCTGGCATCAAATAATAAACTACTATGGCATGTCAACTTTGTTTCTATATTACTTAAAATGCAACGGCATATAATAGCATAATTAGGGTAATTTAAGATAATTAGGTTGTTTCAAGACAAAGCAGATTTTGCAGCCCTGTTTAGTGTCAATGAGTCTTTCATAATACTCTTAATTTGTAGGTCTCATTATGTGACCTTTGGCCCACGTTTCTAAAAATAGAATTTCAAATAATCGATAGTGAAAAAAGATATCGATAGTTGCCTATTGTGGGTTCATCTGATTAGTTTTCTATTATTTCGATTAATCAGCACAACACTACTTGGTACACACATGGACAATGGGCTGATATATTGTATGTACCAGAATCAGGGGCCCATAACTCTTGGAGTTGCATTCTTTGATAGGTTTACAATTTACCATTAATGAAAAATTTTCATTACAAATTTCTCAGGAACTATGAAAGCTGTAAAGTTGAAACTTGGTACACACATGGACAATGGGCTGATGTATCATGTATACCAGAATCAGGCCAAGAGCTTATAACTCTTGGAGTTACATCCCTTGATAGGTTTTACAATTTGCCATTAATGAAACAGTTTTATCACACTTTTCTCAAGAACTGTTACAAAGTTGGAATGTGGTACACTCTTGGACAGTGGGATGATGTATTGTGTATACCAGAATCAGGGCCAAGGGCCCATGATTTTTTGAGTTAAATTCCATGATAGGTTTTACATTTTGCCATGAATGAAAAATTGATAGGTTTTACAATTCACCTTCAAAGAAAAATTTTCTTTATAGATTTCTCTGGAACTATAAAGAAAGCTGTAAAGTTGAAACTTGGTACACACATGGACAGTGGGCTGTTCTATCTTTTATACCAGGATCAGGGCCAAAGGCCTATAACTCTTAGAGTTACAGCCTGTGATAGGTTTTACAATTTTGCCATTAATGAAAAATTTTTGTCACACTTTTCTCAAGAACACATGGACAGTGGGCTGATGTATTGTGTATACCAAAATCGGGGCCAAGAGCCCATAACTCTTTGAGTTAAATCCCTTGATAGGTTTTACAATCTGCCATAGAAAAATTTTAATTACAGATTTCTCAGGAGCTACGAAAGCTCTAAAGCTGAAACTTGGTACACCAATGGATAGTGGGCTGTTGTATAGTGTATACCAGAATCAGGCCATTGAAAACCGCCAAGGGCCTTTAACTTTGGAGTTAATCCCTTGATAGGTTTTACAGATTTCCATTAATCTCAAAATTTTTTGTCTCACTTTTCTCAAGAACTGTAAGGGTAACAAAATTGAAACCTGATTCACACATGGAGAGTGGGTTAATGCATCTGTGTATACCAGAATCAGGGCCAAGGGCCCATAACTCAGGGAGTTAAAATTCTTGATAGGCTTTACATTGCCAACCCATGTTACCATGTCCTA
The DNA here is from genome assembly GCA_964016985.1 of Anodontia alba. Taxonomy (NCBI): domain Eukaryota; kingdom Metazoa; phylum Mollusca; class Bivalvia; order Lucinida; family Lucinidae; genus Anodontia; species Anodontia alba. The sequence continues at coordinate 8,395,031 of OZ024824.1, forward strand.
CAGTGATGTATCTGGTAGCATGAATTAAAAATATTTCAGCACTATGGGTATTTCTCCTTATATAGCGCTGCAGTGGGGCTATAGTCAGATCCTCTTACAGCCTCAGTTCACATCTTGTGTGCATGCCTGTATTATTTAAAACCTGATTTACCAGATATTTTTTAAATGAAGAACTTTTCCATTTGTCTTTTTTATTGTAAACATGAATTGTCATACTTACATTTCAGGAAAATAGAAATAGTTCAGTTTGCTAGTAGGACAAGACAGTTGTTTATACGGCTCCTGGCACTAGTAAAGTGGGCCAACAGTGCTAGTAAGGTGGACAAATGTGGGGTAAGTCAAAACTTCGGATAGAAAGGTATAGTCAAAAGATAATGCTGTTACGTTTTGCTATAAAATGTTAATACTTAGCATGCTACGTAAAAATTCCGGCAGATGACAGTTTGAAACATTCTTCTTTTTCCCAGAAAATAGGTTTAGACATTCCATGCAAATTGTCTCCCTTGGAGACAATTTGCATGTAATGTCGAAACCTTTTTTCTGGGAAAAGTAAGAAAGTTGTCTCCATTGTGTCATTTGCTGAATTAGCCCAGGGAGGGAGTGGTAACTGGTTAACGGGACTGGATACACTTGGGGGGTGGTTGGGTGGTGCGAAGGTGCTGTGTATCTTACATCACCGGGGCGTCCAACTGATGTTGGCTTACAGTTGGGCAAGGCCTGCTATCCTTGTAGTGGGTAAGGGTAGAGGGGGAATGTTTTTATTTCTTCTGTTTCTTCACTTTCATTCCTGTTCCTCTTTCTTCCCTGTCCCTCTCTTTCATCTCCTCTACTCTCTCTTCTATCTCTTTTCTCCCTTTCTCTGGGAGACGACACAAAATGACCCTCAAGGGTTGACGTGTCGTTAAACCCCAACACAATCAATCATGGATACACTTGGTAGATTTTCAGCCATTATTACAAGGGAGACAACTTCTACATGTAATTCCCCTTTTGCTTTCCTGCAAATTGAGTCTCTTCTAAAAGGGGTCTACTCTACCTGAGGGAAACAGATTCTTTTTTTTTTTACGGTTTATCACTTTTCAAAAGGGGCAAACAATGTTGACAGAGTAGCCTCCCTTGAAAGTATGTCCACTCCCCTTATGGTGATGCAAATGAATTAGGTAAATAACCTAAAATTTTGAACACTTTTTTTCATACTCGTTTGGCCAAAATTTGGCTTTTTATGCTACTTAGTGGAATGGCAAACAGTATAGACCCAGATCAGACTGCTTCTAAAGGAGCAGCTGATCTGGATCAGCACTGTTTGCATATGCCATTTTGTCAGCAATTTTGGTGTAAGAGATTTTAGGACATTTACCGTTCCCACTATGTTTGACTTTGTGCAAAGCAGTTCTAATGAGTACCCACAACATATTCTGTGATGCTGAAAATATGAAAAGGAATAATCATCTGAATACTATATATACCCTAAATATTTTGACAGACAAACCTGTGCAAGCAGTGTGGACCCAGATAGAACTGCTCCCTGAGGATATAGAGATTTCTTATTTTCTATAGTACACAGTGTTGTGAGAAGATAAATAATGAATTATTTCGGATCTGTTTTTTTAAGACTGCCTCCACCCTTTTAGCATTTATTTAGATGAATTTTGCTATAAAAAAACCTTAAAATCATGAATATGATGTTGACTTTGTTAAAAACAGTCTGAATGACATCATTTTCTGATGTTGTTTAGTGTTTGTATGCTCGAGTTGAAATCATTTTGTGAATATTTCTAGAAAATTAAGCAATACACTGGCAGAAAAGTTATATAATGAATAGAGAATAGAATAGGAAACAGTTTTCGCTTGATATGAAAATCTGTCACTCGTGTGTGTTGATAATTTGGTTAAAAGAATTTGTTTCTTCAGAACTTGTTTGTAAGAGAATTTTTATATCAGTCAAACACTGTTAATTATTCTCTGTTTTATTTGCAGGAGATCTGTAGTATTCTTGAGCAGCAGTCAATGTTGTTTGTGGAAACAGCTGACACCTTGGCTAGGATGGCAAGAGAAACCCTAGTTAATGCCAGGTATACACATAATCCGTAATACACAAATGTACATGTATATGTAAAAAAAAAAGATATTTTTCTTTAATTCTCCATAAAAAACATATATTGTGTACCCATTAGAAGTGAATCACTGAGGCACTTCTAATGGGTACCAGAACATATGTTATTGTGGAAAATAAGAAAACTATTTATCAGTATACCCTTCCTAAGTGCAGTTATGAACTATAGCTATATGTTGCTTAGAGGACTAATCCTGCCCAGTAAAAATGTGGTTGGGTAAACTGACCACACTCGACATACATGTAACCCCAGTGGGTTGACTGGGCTGTAAAACCACAACAGAAACAAACAAACTAAGCTATATATTATTTGCTCAGTGTCATCAGAGCATTAGCAGGGCCAGGAAATGAAACAATGCTCTCAAATCTTCATTTCAATAACTTCCTTGAGGCTGGTGAAATGAAGCATGATGCGCATTATGTTTAGGGGAAGGGATACACTTTCAGGGCAGGCAACTCTGTCAAAATTGATTTTGTCCCCTTCTGAAAAGGGGTCTACTGTAAAAGAAAAGAATTTGCTTCTAATGGGAGCAAATTCTTTCCTTTTAGAATAGACCCCTTTTCAGGAGTTGATGTGTAAGGAGGCAAACAGGATGTCACAAAAGTTATCATCCTTGTCAAAAATGATGAAAATTCTACCTTGTATATCAAACCCGCTTAAAATCATCTTTATCCCATATGCAAACAGCAAAGACCCAGATCACTCTGCTTATCTGTGCAGTAGGATTTAAGCCTTCTCTGGTTATTGATATATTCTGCAGTATCCATTGATTGGTTATGAAGAACCTAATCAGACTGCAGGAATCCCCATGTATGGCGTAAGGGCACTTTTGGTGCATTGTCAATCGTTATGTTACTCTTACCTTAGAAAATCATGTACATCATATAGTATCATAGGACTTATTAATGAGGAGTGTTTGTTGATAATTATTCCCACGCTTTTCGAAGAAAAAGCTGGGATATTGTGATACCCTCCGTCTGTCCGTCTGTCTGTAATGTCACACAATTGCTCCTAGACAGATCATTTTGCTAGAATTTTGGAACTTTCACAGGCGATAGCCCTATGGATGAGGACTAGAGGAACACATTCGGAATTTTGATCCCCTTGGGGCAGGGCCAGGGGGCGTGGCCCCGAAGGGTCCATTTTGTACAAACATAGTCATGTTGCATATCAATTGAGTAGAATACAGTGGTGCACAGTGTTTGCCCTGGGGGCATGTCTGGGGGTCACTAGAGGTCAAAAAGTAGGATTTTGGGTCCTTTTTTTTTTGATTGTCACCTCTTAGGCTTTTAGAGCTAGAACCTTGAAACTGGCACAGGTAATAGCCCTATGAGTGAGGACTGGAGGAACGCATTTGGAATTTTGATGTGCACGGAGATATGCGATGGCGCTGGCGTGGGGATATGCGATGGTACGCCATCGACTTGCTAGATAGTTCTGGGATAATTTTTCTTATTCCGCCATAAAAACATATGTTGTGGGTACTTGATTGAAGCGCCTTGGTAAGGCGCTTCGAATAAGTGCCCACAATATGAATTATCACCTTATCACTGAATTTAAATATCAAGAGACAGTGGCTGGCCTCAGTGGCTCAGTCAGATGGGTGTCGAACTGATGATCAGGAGGTTGTGGGTTTGACACCTGCCAGGTCCAGCAACATTCTTGTGTGGAGATTGATCATGAAATATTTTCTGCTGTCATTCTCTCCCATTCGCTGATTCAAGAAGGGCAGTTGTCAATTTCTGGCAAAAAAATGTGCACAAGTACTGGTTAACAGCATAGAGGATTAAGCCTGCCCAGGAAAAAGGGTGGTTAGGTAAACTGACTGTGCTTGACATGTCTCTAATTGGTTGACTGGGCCTCAATACAAACATATCAGGAGAGAGTGTTTTAAGGTATATATTTTATTTTTTCCAGAAAATTGGTCTTTAAAACTGTCAGGATTGTCCTACATGGGAATAACTCAATTGAAATGGCAAGCTATTTCCAGTTCATTTTTTCTTCCTCTCAGTATCAGAGGTAGACTGTGATTGTGGAATGTCCTGAACTTTATTAACCTTTACCATTCTCTGGGCAAAGTCTGCAGACGACAAACTGATCATACCATATTTACCTAAACATTGGGACACCTTATCTACTCACCATTCATGTTGCTATATTTTGGGTACTCATTAGAAGCACTAAAATTTGAAATATTCCATTCTACTACCTCTTGCTGTGTCGAAAATATTGCTGTATGTATGGCAAACAGTGTAGACCCTGATCAGACAACACTTTGTGCAGCACCTGATCTGGGTCTACACTTTTTGCATAGGCCTATCTGTCCCAGTACTTAGGGTTATTAGGGTATTCTTATTTTTACCAGAAAACTGGGTTTGACATTTCATACTAAGGAGACAATTTGCATGAAATGTCAAACCATGTTTTCTGGTAAAAATAAGAAAAAAATATTTTAAAAATATCGTCTGTTGTAAATTTTACTCAATGTGATAAGTGTTACTCTTTTTAAGATTAAGTATATCAATTATTATGCCCCTACTTTGATGGAGTCTCTTTTGTTTTTCCTCTGTTATCTGTCTGTTCTGCCATCTGTCCATCCATACACATTAAATTTTGCATTTAACAGTCTGATGAGGTGATCTGTGGACTATGAACACATTTCTAGTTTGTTATCTGATATAAATGTTTTTCAGAATGTGCTGTAGTTTAACCCTTAAAGTGCAAGTCACAACTGCAGCAGATGACATTTTGATTTTTTTAAAGTATTTATCAGAGAAATAAGGCTTGACAGTTCTAATGAAATGCCAAGTCTTATTTTCCCTAAAAAAAATTAAATAAATAAAATGTTGTCTCCTAAGATTTGGTTAGTGCTTAACCTTTATCACTCTCTGGGCATATTCAGCAGATGACAAATTGGCTATATTTTTCTTATTTTTTCTAGAAAATAGGCTTTGACATTTTCATGCAGACTGTCTCCATTGGAGACAATTTGCATTAAATGTTAAAACCTATTTTCTAGAAAAAATAAGCAAAATATTTCAAAATGTCATGTGCTGAAATTTTTACCTAGAAAGCTGAGTGTTATCTGGTGTATTTCAGGCTACCCAATTTTTCTCTGCCATGTGCCATTGATGTTTTGACATTAGGAACCTATCCTCGCTTGCCAACATGTATACGGGTAAGTTGTTGCAGTTGTCATATCTCTGGATAAGGTCCATTTTTTTTTCAGCTCATATTTTTTTTACTTTTCCATGAAAATATATGTTCTACAGGGAAAGGAATTAATATTTTTTTTATATCCCTTCACTATTATAACCTTATGTTAAACCCTTCAGTATCTGTCCATCCCTTAGCATTGTTACTCCCTTCAGTGTTTGGTCATCCTTAAGCATTATTTCTAATTGATAACTTTTTCATGAACTTTGTTCAAAATTTGATACTTATTAGAATTCAGGATGAGTGTTTGGGATTTTAAATGAGTAAAATGTTAATTTGTGACAGAGCTTTGGCCTATTTCAGTGTTTGGGGCATGTTTTTTGGCCTCTTCCTTATAGAATATGTGGATGATATTTCATAGACATGTAGAAGAACATAGACAGTTTTTATGAAGTGTCAAATCTTATTTTTTGGAAAAAATAAGAAAAACATTTCAAAATGTAATCTGTTGAAATTTTGACCCAGTATGCTAAGCATAAACAAAATCTCATAGCTGCTTTTGGTAGTGAAGTACAAAATATTCCTGCTCATATAGAGAGCCCTGTTTATGCACTTTTCTTTATATCACCCAGGAAAAAATAGTTCCACCTGACCCAATCACTCCTAGTGAGAAGAAGCAGACATTACAGAGATTGAATCAGGTCATCCAGTACAGACTCGTCTCATGTGAATTACCCACACAGATGAGGAAACTCAAAATAGGTGAGTTAATTTTTATATGCTACATTTGACCTGTGACTTGGAACTTGTATTTTACATGTTCACCCATTGATTGAAGACTCAGATCAGATGTGTTCAGTCTGATCACAGTATTTGTTGATTGTCTCATAGCTTCAGATAAGAGTGGGTATCCATTTAATATTTTTTCTTATCTCTCCTCAAAAAATTTGTTGTGAGTACTCATTAGAAGCACCTCAGTGAGGTGCTTCTAATGAGTACCCACAACATATGTTTTCATACATATGTTTTCATGGAGAAATAAGGAAAATATCAGTACTTTTTGATTGAAAAAAATTGCCTTATCTGGAGCTATGATTAGCTGAAGAAGTCTCCTTGCTATCCACAGAGTGAGCAGTGAAGACTTTAGAGGTACATTTCTTTAGGTATAAAAACTTTTGAATGATTTATGAGTTATTCTCTTTCACAAGAAAGTAGCAGATAATTTTTCAGTCGACACTCCAAAGGTTAAAGATTCATGTATTATATACAGTTGCCATTTCAACCATATTTCTTTTACCATTAAAGTGCCAATCACAGCTGCAGCAGGCCACGTTTTGAATTTTTTTTTGCATTATTTTTCAGAGAAAATGATAATATCATGTGCATCATCTGCATGCAGATGGTTCATATGACATAATAAAAAATCAGATTGTGGTCTGCTACATTATAACTTGGCTCTTTAAGGGTTAAAAAAAGTTGTCCTTTTCCCTTCTGTTTAACAGCTGTTCCTTTTACCTTTACCACTCCTTTGGCTAATTCAGCAGATGACAAATTGATGATAATTTTTGTATTTTTCCCAGAAAATAGGATTTGACATATCAAGCAAGTTATCTCCATTGGAGACAAGTTGCATGAAATGTCAAAACCTGTTTTCTGGGACAAATAAGAAAAAAAATCGAAAATGTTGTTACAGAGAGTGCAAAGTGTTTAAAAAACTTTCTTGCATTTTACAGAGAACGGAAGGGTGAAATTCTTGGTGGAACACGAGTTTCAGGTATTAAAACATTTGCTTTTATGTTGTTGTTTTTTTTTCCATGATAAAAAATCACCACAGAAGTCCACTTTTAAAAATACCGTATTCGACCTAATTACCACACTGTGCGCTTAGGTTTTTCAAACTTTACTGTGAACACTCATTCGTGTTAAAATATGTACCTGCTAAGGGTACACTATAAAAAAAAAAAAAGATCAGAAAAGGACTTATTTGATATTGATTATGCAATTTTTCTGATTTTCTTTATAAACGCATATGTTGTGGGTACTCATTTGAATTGCATCGACAAGTCGATGCAATTCAAATGAGTACCCACAACATATGCTTTTATAAAGAAGTAGACAAAAAAGTACACTCCTGTAAATAGCTTGACTGTGTGCTTATAGGACTATGTGTGGTAATTAGGGCGAATACGGTACTGAATATGAAATGCAAATGTTATGATTGTTGCATATTCCAGATAAGAGGAGTATCCAGATAAATATATTTCTTATTTCTCCACAAAAAAACTTATGTTGTGAATACTCATTTGAAGCACATTAGTGAGATGCCACTTCTGATCAAGAAATAAGGTAAATACAGGTAGCAACTTATATTCTGTTCACATAAAAAAAAATAAAAAAATAATAATTGCATCGAAGATGATGAATGTAAAAAAATATTGAGTTTTGATTATTTCCATTCCTTCCCTTCTAGGTAACCTTGACCTTGATGGGTGACAGTCCCACAATTCCCTGGCGTCTGTTGGATATAGAAATTCTAGTGGAAGACCATGAAACTGGCGGTAAACATATTAATATAATAGTTATATATATTTTTTATGTGTTTTTAAAAGTTGTTATTTTTAAATATCTTTGATTCTGACATTGGATAAAACATATTCTGTAATTCAGCTTCTTTGTTTTTTCTTTGCATGAACATTTCATGAAAATTGTAGAAATCATTTCTAAACAGTACATGTATACACCTGTTAATATGCAGATTGTCCATTTCCTACATGTTACGGTGTTTTCACCCATAATAATTAGCTCAAAATAGGATGGATATTCAGATAAATATTTTTTCTTATTGCCACATGAAAACTCTCGTACTCTTTAGAAGAGTTTTTTCCAAGATTCCCACAATATATCTTATCCTGAAGCAGTAAGAAATATAATAGTACGTTTTGATTGAAAGATCTAGAGGTCAGTCCTCTGGAGTAAGCATACTACTCTTTTAGATTACTAGAGATGTACTCTAGATTTCTTTTTTACCCTGTTGAATTGCTGCATTGACTAGTTATCTGGGCAGTACTCTAAAGCAATATTTTGCCTATTCTGCTTAATGGAGATACTGTACAAATGCATGCACACACACACACATGCACACACACATGCATGCACACACGCATGCACGCGCACGCGCACACACACACACACACACACACACACACACACACACACTGGTCTTGTGTGATCTGCAGATCAAAACTGTCCAATGTAGTGACTGTGTACCGCATGACTCTGGAGTTTTATGCAAAGACTGATCTGTGTAATTTTATTCAGTTATTGATTACATGTACATTGTTATTTCCATATTAAATCGGGCACTGTTTTAGACACATCAGCAGGTAGTAAAATAGACTTTTAGGACTAGTATGGTAAGGTGTTAAGGTGTCCCAATACTTAGGGTAAAATACAGTATTTCCACATTAAACCATGATATTTTTTTCTGTCCTTTCAGATGGGAAGTCCCTAGTTCATACCCTCCAGGTAGGTAATATTTGAGCCACAATGTGAATCATGAGACAATGTACCTTTGAAGTCAGATCAGCCTCTCAGTAGCACCAGATAAGACACTTTTTCATCTGAACAGTATTAATATTTTTCTTATTTCTCAACAAAAACATATGTTGTGGGAAAATAATATGTGGATACCCCTCTTATGTGGAGCTATGACCTGTGTATAAATTTTACTTCAAAGGCTGTCCTTTGGAGGATACTACAGCCTTTTCGGATTGTTATGACATAATGACCCTTTTCTTATGTTGCATTTCAGTTGTTATTTCTGAAATTGATGATTTTGATAACATCAGTTGCTGATGCACCAAGTTCACCATCATGATTGTAGAATCAGAAACAAGTTTTAAGAAGCTTTTGTCATAAGTGGCATTGTTCATAGCTCCAAATAAGAGGCGGTAGCCAGAAAGTATTTTTCTTATTTCTCCATGAAAACATATGTTGTGGGTATTCATTAGAAGTGCCCCAGTGAGTACCCACATGTTTTCGTGTACCCACAACAATGTCAACTTAGTATGTATTTAAGGTGAATGGAAACTTCTTCAAGAGAAACAACTGACATGAATATATTCTGCTTCTGTTCTCATTGGGGTCTACTTTTCAGACTGAATAGACTCCCTAACACTATATATTGGAAGAATCCAATTTCAGTTTTAGGTATGTCGGGCTATGCGATTTAGATATTCCTAGAGAAAAAATGACTAAACTATATAGAAACAGTGGAAACTCTGATCAGATGCTGCAGTCTGCAGAGTTTGATCTGGATGTGTACTGTTTGCCAGTTACTCTTTTGGGGGTCATGGCTGTATGGCACTTCATTGCACAGAGCCTCTCATTATCATCCTTCCATCATGTTGATATGACTTAAATAATGTTGAAAGGGATGTAAAACACCAAACAAAGAATTTGCTCCATTTGTTTGATATGTCTGCTTAGTCTGAATGAAGTTTACTACCCTATTTATCCTAAAGATTCAGATAATCATATCATCAAACAGTGTAAACGGAGCAGTTTGTTTAAACAGAGCAGTTGGATCATAGTCTATATTGTTTGCCATTCAACTTGCTATTTTTAGATACATCACGAAATTTCAAATGGATCTATAGTCTAATTATGGTGTCCAAGCATTAGGGTAATACTTAGCGCTAGATAAGATGGTATAGCAGGTAAATATTTACTTATTTCTCCATGAAGACATGTTGTAGGTACACATTAGAAATTCTTCAGTGAGACACTTCTAATGAGTACCACAACATATGCTATTGTGGAGAAATAAGAAAAATATCAATACTGTACTTCTTCATTGAAAAACATGTGCCTTATCTGCAACTGGTATTTATTGTATTTTTCTCTGTCTCTTTCAGATTGGCTACATCCATAGACTAGCCCAGTCACGTCTTCTAGATAATGACAAACCACTTCATGATCTCTACAGAGTGTTACGTATCCTTGATTTTTTTCTTCTTCAGTGGCTGGATTGAAGTTTTAGTATTTAATATAGCTTGTTAAAATTTAGGAATGCAAAAAAAGGTCGTTTAATCACTTGAAGAGTTACTGACTATGACAGAAGGCTTACTTTTATAAGCAGCTGAATGTTTCGAGAAATCCATTGATTATCAGAGATGATTGAAGGTGGTGATTGTTTGCTAAGTAATAGGGTGTGTGTGGGTTGAGTGGGATGCAATTTTATTGTATATGTGAATATTTAATACATATAAATCTGTTATAGCCCCAGCAAACTGAGTTTGTTGGGAGGTACCGGTATACTGTTTTTGTCCATACACCTGTCCATCTGTCCATTATGTTTTGGTCTATGCAGGGAGGTGGGGCTTGTCTAATAAGCACTGCTTATTGACAATTCTTGTTTTCATTGCAACTTTTACGCATAGCTGTTGATGTTTTGGAATACTTTTACACTGTATCCAAAGGCAGATGTTAAGGGCATCCATCACTTTCTCCAATTTACATTGATAACTGATCATGACCAAAACCTGTAGCATCAGTGGAACAGCTATTGGGTGTGAGATCAGGTCTACCATCCTTATATGCAGTTGTCAGTGTTTTATACCTTAACCTAGCATAGATTCATTCTGCCAGTCTTTGCAGTTGGAAGTTCTTCACTCACAGGTAAGTCAGATTTGCGTGATAAGTTATACAACGTCACCTCAACGTCAATGCAACGTCGTGACGTTGCATTGATGTTGAGGCAACGTTGTATAAGTTTGTTGTAATAGATAAGAAGAATGTCCACAAAAATATTTTTATTCAAACATGCACAAATGTGCCAATTCACATCATCCTGCACATACATTAAGTCTCATCTGGGTATTTGCTCTCCATTGAAACATTCTGTAGAGAAGCAAGGTATCTGTATTAAGGAGACTGTTAGATTTTCCATCATTTTTTTACAAGAGAGACTACATTTGTAGCTTCCTGCACTTAAAGCTACTTCTGAAAAGGAGTCTAATTTTGAAATAAATAATTTACTCCTAAGCAAAACAGTTTTGACAGAGTTGTTACCCTCAAAATTATATCAGTTCCCTAAAAATATTTTTCTTATTTATCCATGAAAGCACCTCTGATCTACACACTCAGATGCTTTAGCTAATGAGTACCAACAACATTTGTTTCAAGGAGAAATAAGGAAGATATCAGAAATTTATATTTGAAAAATATTCTTATCTAGAGCTTGGGTTTGAAGAGAGCTGTGCATTTATCTAAAGATCATTTTTTTTTTTTGTATTTTTTTTAACCCTTGCCTTGCTGAATAAATTAAGATGCCACACCCATTTCTAATTTCTAGCCAATCAGATTACTTGATTTGGGTTTTTGATAGAAATTCACATATTTAGTGACAAACAGTGCAGATCCAGATCAACTGATCTGGATCTACACTGTTTGCTAAGACAGGGCATGTCGTGTTCAGCAAGAGAAGGGTTAAAACTATTACACGCAATATAAAAACTATGCCAAAGGGTATACTCAAGTAGCACATCACACAGAGCTATGAGGTATCATTTCAGGTCTTTTGGGAAAAATCTTGCTGATTGGTCATTTTCTCAAGGCACCTTTATAATCTTATCTAATTATATCAAAGCAGTTGGGTCAGTCAGGAATATGGCAAGTCATGAGATAAATGGCTGTTTTATAGCACCAGTAAGCTCAATAAGCTCCCTGATTATTATCAAATAACTCCTAACAGTTCAAATCAGTACTTTTCATTTTCACTGTCATTCTATTTTTAATCCTGTATGAAAATATTGTGCAGCTGACAAAGAAAAAGTTCTACTGCAAATACAACACAGATTCGGTAATACACAGACTGATAATAATAAATATTGTGGCAGGAGGCTATAAAACTCAGCAGGGCCAGCAGCATGGTGGAATAATGGGTTTTAATGAGCCTGGAGAAACTGTTGTTTAACAGTAAGTAAACCTTTGATGTCTTTGACCAATGAAGTCAAAGATCCCCAAAAGACCTGGGCCCACTTGTTTAAAGCATCATTGGCTTAACAAGCTCATTAGAGGTCAAAATGTTAACTGTTCTAATAAGTATGATATCTAATTTGCAGGTTTTTTTGCTGAAAAAATGTGAGTAGCTTTTGCAAATGCAAAAGCTACTCACGTTTTTTCAGCAAAAAATATTAGCATATGTGCCATATATAATCATCAAAGTTTTAACGATACATTAACTAACGACATCGTTAGTTTTGAACAACTGGGCCCTTTAATACAAAGCCCATTGAGAAAGTTGTGATGACCTCTTGGTAGACTGTATGTGCCTTGTAACAAAAATCATCACAAATCAACAGCCTGGGATATGATAAATTTTATTTTTATCTTTTCATATTTGGAAAGGTGTCACTTTTTCTGGTTCTGTCTACAATATAGGTCAAATTCTCTTTTCCTTACAGACTCAGAAGTTGGTGCGTGAAAGACTGGGTGACAGTTTAAGGGCTGAAGAATACACTGTCGGAAAATGTCTTGTAGCATCATATTGGAGGTAAGTTTGTCTGTACATGTGTATAGCCCATAGCTTCAGGTAAGACACTTTTTTCCTCCCAAAAGCACTGATGTATTTCTTATTTATGCATGAAAACAAATGTTTTGCGTATTCGTTAGAAGTGCCTTGCCAAGGCGCTTCTCTTGAATACCCATAACATATATTTTCAGGGAGAAGTACAAGGGTCGTGCAAAAAGTTCTGTCACTAATATGTTTACTTAGTTTTATCCCAGGTATATTTTAAAATGCTTCACTGCGCTTGAATGATGTGTTGAATAGCTAACGACACCCGTTTATTTCGTGCAAATTGCTTTCCAACTGACCGAGTTATTACAAACTGAAATATATGCAGTCATATACACTGACCAATTTACTTGTTACATTGGAACATGGACCAAGCAAAGGATGGTCAGGAGTCCATAGTTTACATGACAACGCCTCCTGTCATAAGTGTGAGGTTTTTAAGTCTTTTTTGGCTTCTAAAAAGGTGAAAGTTTTAAACCATCCACCTTATTCACCAGACCTGAGTCCCTGTGACTTCTTTTTATTTCCAAGGCTTAAGAAAATGCTTTCTGGAAATAAGTATACGTCTAGAAGTTCTCCAACAGATACCAAAAGAAGACTATTTATCTGCTTTTCGCGACTGTGTAAAAAGGTTACAAAAATGTGTTTCAGTAAAGGGGGAATACGTTGAAGGTTTGTAATAAAAATATGTTAGATAAAACGTAGCACTGAAGTAATCCGAACCCAGTGACAAAACTTTTTGCAGGACCCTCGTAAGAAAGAATTATCCCCAGGTACTTTCTCTTATCTGGAGCTATGATATAGATAATTTTGAGAAAACATAATGTTTAAACTGTTCCTTGTAATAATGTGGACATTCTATAATTTTATAACCTTCTTGGATGATGAGATTATATATGCTTACCTGTAAAATATGAGGTCTGTTGTGTTTTGTTATTATGAAAGTCAGTTTTGAAGTCTGATGACATATTAAACCTTGTCATGCTGAATAAATTAAGATGCCACGCCCACTTCTGTCACCCAATCAGATTACTTGATCTAGGTTGTTGATACAAATTCACATTCTGAATGACAAACAGTGCAGATCCAGATCAGTTGGCTTCTTCAGAAGCCAACTGATCTGGATCTACACTGTTTGCAAAGGCAGGGTATATCTGGGTTCAGCAAGACTAGGGTTAAGAAGTCCTTATATTCAAGCATATTCATTTATATTATCTGTAAGACAAGAGAGGGGTGGGGATAGGGAGTTGGTTGGAGGAGGTAGTTATACATCAAGGGGAATCAATACACTTTCTGGGGAGGCAACTGTGTCAAAATTGTTTTTGCCTCCCTTCTGAAAAGGGGTCTACTCTAAAAGGAAATATCTGGACCCTTTTCAGAAGGGCGTTGATGTGCAGAAAAGCAAACCTGGTTACAGAAGTTGTCTCCCTTTAAGGAAATAGTAGAAACTGTACAAAGAGTAGGCAGTCACCTTTACCCATTGTAGTCGGGAGACCTGTAAAAGGGTAATTGGCAAACAGTGCAGACCCAGATCAGACGCTGCAGAATGCGGCCTCTGATCAGAGTCTCCACTGTTTGCAAAAAGTTAAGCCATTTTTCTCTAGGAATATATATCACATAGCCGGACATACCTAAAATTGAAATTGGACTCTTCCAATATCGAGGGTGGGAGGGTCTATTTATTATACAATGGGTTAAGGATCTAGATGGCATCATTAGTACAAGAGTCCTTATTTACTCTTTTTTACATTTTAGGGATCAGCTGAAGAAGGACAAGGCACTGGATCCTGTCAGTAAGTTATTCTGTTTTTATAACCATATTTACCATCAGTATTGAAACATCCTAACTCCTTTCCGTTCTTGTCCTAAAATTTGAATGAGTTCATTTGACTACCTGTTGATATGTCAAAAAACTCCTGGATCAGTAGCAGACAGTGAAGACCCTGATCAGATGCTTTGTTCTGTGGCATTTGAACTGGGTCTACACTGTTTGCTCTCTGTCCCAATACTAAGAGTAAAAAATAGTCCTAAAAATTCAGTAGAAAGTTAATTGCCTGTGTACTAGTGCAGGTTAAGGAAATAATCCATATTGTAAAAGGAGTAAAAAGAAGTAAGGGGAGACAAGTAATCAGTGTTGTGAAGAAAAGCACTTAAAGTGAACTGCTTTCTCTGAAAGAAAGAACGCTCTAAGCAGAAAGTTTGGGCTTTCTTATCAAAGGGAGACCACTGCAGAGGAAGAGATTTGCTTCCCTGGTACATGAATCCTTTCTCAAAGGAGGTTACTCTTAAAGAACAGAATTTGCTCCCCTTGGGAGTAAATTCTTTTCTTTAAGAAAAGCTCCCTTTGTAAAAGGGAGGCAAACACTTCTTGGTCAGAGTAATGTCCCTTGGAGTTGTATCTTTTCATTTAATGGCATTGTTCATATATTTTCTAGCATATAAGTTAACCATTCATGTGAATGATGAAGATGATGGCAAGCCACTATGCATTACCCATACACCGTCAATGTCCCCAGAAGAGTGCCGCAGGATTGGCCTTACTATTCAGGTAAATATTCAGACATTGTTTGTTACCATAAAGCTTGGAAAATTCGCTAGTAGGTTCAGACATTATTTGTTACCATAAAGCTTGGAATAATCACTAGTAGGCATCAGTTTTAAAGGATAGTTGCCTGAATACCTTTTTAAATAACCATAGATCTAGATAAGAGTGGGTATCAGCTAAATATTTTTCTTATTTATCCATGAAAACATATGTTGTGGTACTCATTAGAAGTGCCTTGCTGATGCACTTCTAATGAGTACTCACAACATGTATTTCTGTGGAAAAGGAAGAAAAATATCAGTACTTTTCAGCTGAAAAATGTGCCTTATCAAGAGCTATGTTAACTTTAGAATGTTATAGATGACAGACAGCACTTGGGTGGTATTTTCTTATTTTGAAAATATAATTGTTTTATCAGTTATCTTCAGAAGGTTGGAAATTCAAGAACCTGGTGGGAAAAGCAACATAAATACACTGACCTGTCTAGAATTTATAGCTCTATATAAGAGTATTTTTTAACTAAAATATTTTCTTATTATGCCCCTGCCATTTGAAAATGGGAGGAGGGGGAGCGTATAGTATCAGCCTAGTCTGTATGTACGTCTGTACGTCCATCCCATCTGTACATACGAAAAATGGTTTCTGTTCGATATCTTGAAAAGATAAGTGTATTGGATTCATACTTTATACACAGGTATTTATTTATAAAATCATAAAATACAGGTAAAGTTCAATTTAGGGTAAAATCCACCAATTATTATGGGAGTAATGGCCCTTTTTCAACCTCAACGTCCTGTCTGTATGTATGAACAAGAGCTGTCGTAGGACTGCGTAGCTGGCCTGCTGGGTACATTTTATATTGTAACATTTTTATCATTAAGCCATACAATATAGGTCACACTGACCTAGATGTATTTGTATGTAAATCATTTAGTCACATAGATATAATAATCCAGGTATGACAATTCTCCATGAAATAGTAATAAAAATAAAAGGCAAAATCACTGAAGCATGAAATATAGGTCACAATGACCTAGATATAGTAAGTGGTCATTCATTGGGTCACATGGAACTAATATCCCAGGTGTGACATTTATCCAACAAATAGTATTCAAGATATAAGGCAAAATCACTGAAGCATGAAATATAGGTCACAATGACCTAGATATAGTAAGTGGCCATTCATTGGGTCACATGGAAGTAATATCCCAGGTGTGACATTTATCCAACAAATAGTATTCAAGATATAAGGCAAAATCACTGAACCATGAAATATAGGTCACACCAACAGAGATATATTTTGACGTCAATAATCGGGTCACAAGGAACTAATATCCCAGGTGTGACATTTATCCAACAAATAGTATTCAAGATATAAGGTAAAATCACTGAACCATGAAATATAGGTCACAATGACCTAGATATAGTAAGTGGTCATTCATTGGGTCACATGAAACTAATATCCCAGGTGTGACATTTATCCAACAAATAGTATTCAAGATATAAGGCAAAATCACTGAACCATGAAATATAGGTCACACCAACAGAGATATATTTTGACGTCAATAATCGGGTCACAAGGAACTAATATCCCAGGTGTGACATTTATCCAACAAATAGTATTCAAGATATAAGGCAAAATCACTGAACCATGAAATATAGGTCACAATGACCAAGATATAGTAAGTGGTCATTCATTGGGTCACATGGAAGTAATATCCCAGGTGTGACATTTATCCAACAAATAGTATTCAAGATATAAGGCAAAATCACTGAACCATGAAATATAGGTCACAATGACCTAGATATAGTAAGTGGTCATTCATTGGGTCACATGGAAGTAATATCCCAGGTGTGACATTTATCCAACAAATAGTATTCAAGATATAAGGCAAAATCACTGGACCGTGAAATCTAGGTGACCTGGACCGTAAAATGTAGGTCACCATGACCTTCACTCTCTTACACTTAAACTGATGTCACATAGTTAGCTGATGTATAACCAGCTGTGTCTATAACCTGTAGGCATATAAGATTTTACAAATGTGTCCTAGATTTTGACCCCTAGCCCCACTCCAAGGCCCACCCTGAGGTATGAACCCAGGGGTATGTTCTTTTGGAATCTCAGAAGACTCCTCCAGGTACCCAAATTCTGAATATGAATGCTCCATGAGGAGTGAAAGTCAAGATATAAGAATTTGAAAAACTTTAACAGTATTACAAAGGTGTCCTAGATTCTGACCCCTAGCCCCACCCAGGGGCATGAACCCAGGGGTTTATTCTCTTGGAATCTCAGAAGACCCTCCAAGGTACCTAAGTTCCAAATTTGATGCCTCTGTGAGGAGTGACTGTTGAGATATAAGCATTTGAAAAACTTTAACACAGTGTGACGGGAACGGGAACGCAAACGCAAACGCAAACGTGGACGACCGGGGTGACTACAATAGCTCTCCTTGTACTTCGTACAGGCGAGCTAAAAATGGTTTTAACTTCATAATACATTAACCTATAGATAATGTGCTATTCTCTTCTGTTTCACACCTTCCACAGAAAAAACGACCTTTCAGTCGTTAATTAAATCTTAAACCAGAAGGTCCCTTAGGCAGTTACCTGTGTGACGTAACTCTTCCCGCTCAATTGACCACGTGTCAGTTTCTTTTCTGTGGACAAAGAAATTCAACAAGGATTATTTACCTGTGATAGAAATTTGGATTATTTCTTTCCTCACGGATAAATTTATGTATCCTTGTGTTTCTTTTGTTTATTTCTCACTCCTTTCACTTTCTATGTTATTATTTAAAATTTTCAATTTTCGATTTCATGTATTTTTTTACTGGTCTTTTTCCACATGCGTTTTCGCGACTCTCGCTATTCGGCACAACGCTCGTGCGCGATCGGTTCGATAGTCGTGTTTATATATGCAGAATATTTTTGTTCTTTTCGTTCCAGGTTATTCAGCAATTACAATATGTTTTTCCTGGACTTTTATTTGCAGAGATCTTCAGTTGGCTAAAGATTCTCATGGTGGAGAAGCTGATTGTAAAGAACTTGTCAACCTTGATGGGTTATAAGACAATTCTTTACTGATGGGAGCCCCACCCCATATGGCTATACTGCCGGGGTAAGACCCATCAAGGTGGCATCTTTGGGTACTTAGTATCCGATAAAGTCTAAGTCCACCAGTCACCAGTCACCAGTCATCCAGTCACCAGTCACCAGTCACCAGTCAACCAGGCACCAGTCAATCAGCTTCACCAGTCACCAGTCAATCCGGTGCCAGTCAACCAGGCACCAGTCACCAGTCATCCAGGTGCCTGTCAACCAGGCACCAGTCAACCAGTCACCAGTCAACCAGGCACCAGTCAACTAGTCTCCAGTCAATAATTTAATTATTTTCTGGAAAGACTTAGTTTTTGACATATTTCACCGGACAAAATAGTCATGTATACTAACTTCCGGTCATTATGTCTAATTATTAAAAAATTTTTCACTGGACAAAGTGTCAGTAATATTTCTGATACTTATACCCGGTCGTATTATTATATTATTTCTGATTTTTCACCAGGCAAACTTTTACAGAAAGTGTCTGGTCAATTTTTGCCTAATAATTAATTATCTTCGGGAAAAAGTTTCGAATACTTGTGCCCGCTCAGTTTTCATATATAATCTCCCTTTTTCATCGGACTAGAGTTACGAATACTACTATCCGATCAATTTGTCAAATTACTTGTAGCTTTACCGGGCAACAGTTACGAATACTAGTGTCCGGTCATTATGTCGGGTGACTAGTGTCAAAATAATGATCACTAATTCCCGAACAATCTGTTATCGTTCATAGAGCTCCATTCACGTTTAAGTCAATGGATATAGGTTATTAAGTGAAATACATAATAACTTTTTATACAAAAAATTCTGTACAGTCTTTCCCGAATCAGACTAGAATCTTAAATATTCCATTGACTTATTATAGGTGTGTAATTCCATTAATATTTTAAATTAACTTGTGTTTTATCTCTTTTATCCGCTAGAAAGAGTTAAACTTCCGACTATAACAAAATTCTTACCGGGCAGCAGTTCGTAGACTAGTGCCAGGTCATTCAAATTATGTTTTATCTCTTTAATTCGCTAGAAAGCGGTTAAATTCCGGCTCTAACGAAAATTTCATCGGGAGGCACTTCGTAGAGTAGTGCCAGGTCATTCTAACGAAATTCCACCGGGCAGTAGTTTCGTAGACTTTGTGTCGGATTACTAGTGTCAGAGTAGTAGTCACTAGTACTCGCTCAACATATATTTATTTATTAACCACTATAGACATGTATAGTCTTGGATTATAGGTTATTGAATGACAGCGATGGGTTCTAATACCTAGTAGCCATTTATATTGTTGAATTCTGTCCAGTCACTTTTGAACTTGACTTAAATTCTATATATATATTTATTATTGAAAATGAATTAAGAATTATCGGTTACGATCAAATTCGCAATTCATTCACTAAGTGTAGAAGATACTTTCAGCTATAATTATATCTCTTTTATTCGCTACAAAGAGATTAACTTCTTACATTTTAACTTCATAATACATTAACCTATAGATAATGTGCTATTCTATTCTGTTTTCACACCTTCCACAGAAAAAAACGACCTTTCAGTCGTTAATTAAAGTCTTAAACGAGAAGGTCCCTTAGGCAGTTACCTGTGTGACGTAACTCTTCCCGCTCAATTGACCACGTGTCAGTTTCTTTTCTGTGGACAAAGAAATTCAACAAGGATTATTTACCTGTGATAGAAATTTGGATTATTTCTTTCCTCACGGATAAATTTATGTATCCTTGTGTTTCTTTTGTTTATTTATCACTCCTTTCACTTTCTGTGTTATTTAAAATTTTCAATTTTCGATTTCATGTATTTTTGACTGGTCTTTTTCCACATGCGTTTTGGCGACTCTCGCTTTTCGGCACAACGCTCGTGCGCGATCGGTTCGATAGTCGTGTTTATATATGCAGAATATTTTTGTTCTTTTCGTTCCAGGTTATTCAGCAATTACGATATGTTTTTTTCCTGGACTTTTGTTTGCAGAGATCTTCAGTTGGCTAAAGATTCTCATGGTGGAGAAGCTGATTGTAAAGAACTTGTCAACCCTTGATGGGTTATAAGACAATTCTTTACTGATGGGAGCCCCACCCCATATGGCTATACTGCCGGGGTAAGACCCATCAAGGTGGCATCTTTGGGTACTTAGTATCCTATAAAGTCTAAGTCCACCAGTCACCAGTCATCCAGTCACCAGTCACCAGTCACCAGTCAACCAGGCTCCAGTCAATCAGCTTCACCAGTCACCAGTCAATCAGGTGCCAGTCAACCAGGCACCAGTCACCAGTCATCCAGGTGCCAGTCATCTAGGCACCAGTCACCAGTCACCAGTCACCCAGTCACCAGTCACCAGTCACCCAGTCACCAGTCACCAGTCACCAGTCAACTAGTCTCCAGTCAATAATTTAATTATTTTCTGGAAAGACTTAGTTTCTGACATATTTCACCGGACAAAATAGTCACGTATACTAACTTCCGGTCATTATGTCTAATTATTAAAAAAAAAAAAAAAAAAAAAAAAATTTTTTCACTGGGCAAAGTATCAGCAATATTTCTGATACTTATACCCGGTCATATTATTATATTATTTCTGATTTTTCACCAGGCAAACTTTTACAGAAAGTGTCTGGTCAATTTTTGCCTAATAATTAATTATCTTCGGGAAAAAGTTTCGAATACTTGTGCCCGCTCAGTTTTCATATATAATCTCCCTTTTTCATCGGACTAGAGTTACGAATACTACTATCCGATCAATTTGTCAAATTACTTGTAACTTTACCGGGCAACAGTTACGAATATTAGTGTCCGGTCATTGTGTCGGGTAACTAGTGTCAAAATAATGATTACTAATTCCCGAACAATCTATTATCGTTCATAGAGCTCCATTCACGTTTAAGTCAATGGATATAGGTTATTAAGTGAAATACATAATAACTTTTTATACAAAAAAATTCTGTACAGTCTTTCCCAAATCAGACTAGAATTTTTAATATTCCATTGACTTATTATAGGTGTGTAATTCCATTAATATTTTAAATTAACTTATTATGATTATAATTCTAGTCCCAATTAATCCTCGTATATTATAGGTCTACTTTATCTTATTGAGGAATAGTTTTGCTTCGACTAGCTCTATACCTCTAATATTTTATTTATAACTAGAGTCCATGTCAATCAAAATTTTCTTGCACTTTGGTATTGACAATGGATACATATTTAGTAAAGGCATTAATTATTCAGTACGTGACAGATTATTATTGCCTAAATTAGATTTTATATACAATACTTTCCTTTTGATATTTTGTTTTATTGACTTTGTAACTATTCAGAAACTGCCAAAGTCAATCATTTCCTTCCTCTAAACTTACCGAAGCTCTAGATTATGTTGATATATATTTTTTATATATGCTTAGAGGTTAATTAACGAGAGTTTACCTCATAATAGCAGATATTATTATAATTATATTAATCAATCTATAGTCTAGGCTTAAACAAAAGGGAAAACATCCTTAATTATTAGTATACGAGCCGGTAAAGAATTAAGACACTCTTAATTATCTCTTTACCCCTCCTTTATGTTTACATTCGTTAAAGGGATCATAGTAATTCTCGCTAAGAGTTCAAGTTCAGTTTGCGAATAATGCAAAGATTAATATCTTGATTTCCAGTCCGCATCAAAATGGTCTATATATATAGATAAATATCTTTCCGAAACTGGATATTTATTTATTTTTCCACACAATAAGTCATTTCAAGATGTCGATGATTTTGAAATGCACTGCTTCAATTTATAATATAAAATATGTTTATATTAACTTCACAACTTAGTAAGTGCTGCACCTACGTTCCTGGTCAGATCTTACTTTTGTGATACGTTTTTGAACATACTGAAAGTTTTCTCCGATTATACATTCGGTAAATAAACTTTCGAGTAGTATTTATGCCTTTAAACATTCAGATTATTTGATAATTGTTGGAGATAATATATTATTCCGATATTTATATATCTATCTTCATTATTTATCTTTCTCATCTTACTTTTAAATTAGATTGACCTTCTCGCTACGTTCCAGGTTTAAATCTAGCTAACATTGTGGAACAGTCACTTTTTTATTTCCTAAACAATATTTTAACATTTTTCTCAGTATTCAGAGCATAACGACTTCATGAATACTTGAAAATAATTCAGTTCTACGCTTGTTAAACTAAGCCTAAAACAAGCCCTAGTTTTTTAGAATGGATATTATCCTTCGATTCAGTTCATGGAGATACATCCTTTTAGATCCCATTATCTCTATTTCAATCATTCAAAATTCTAATGACTAAGTACTCCTTTTCTACGTATGAATACAGAATATCGAGTCACTGTTGCTGCATATTGGTTAAAGATTAAACAAATTTTATCTTAAACCTATATGACGTTAAATTAATTATTATCTCTTTCATATACATGTTTTTACCCTTCCGTCAGGGATCGCGGTAATAATATTATTACTCTCTATGGTTTACACATAGATCTCGAGAGTATATATATGTATTTTCTTCTTGAACTCATTTGCGAGTACGTAATTTGATATTTCAGGAATTACCAATTATGCAGACATAGATTTTATTCTATTAATATTCAATTCTAAAAAAATTTGATTGAATGTTTATCTATAAAATTTCCGGGCAGTAATTTTATGGAGAGTTATATGTTTAATAATTCCTTGCTTAAATAATAGTTACGCTTAACCTATGATTTATAGCGGGAATTTTGTTCAGTAGTATAATTTTTATTTAGTATTAATATATTTCTTACTATTCTTAAATATGCGTATAGAATAGTAATACTATCTCTTAACTTTTAAATTAAGTGTTTTTTGAGATTAATAATCAGTATTATTGTATAATCTTTCTTCAGAGATTATCACACTATTACTTTTTCTCTGAGTCCTTCTCTTTTTATGAACATTTTGATTCGTATCAAAGTGGATTTTTTAACATTTCTTGATTTCCATGATTATTTACTCAGGAGTATTTTTCATGGCAATCTTCTGGTATAGAAAGATTCTATCCAGCTTATTTATTATTGTTTAATCTTATCAATACGGTAAGATTTAGCCAAACTATGACCGTCATACAGTTTGCTGCGATCAACCTTATTCTACGGGCCCCCGTAGCCTAGTGGATAAGAGAGTTGACTCTTAATCCATTAGGTTTCTCACCGCTGTGGTTCGAGCCTCGCTCGGGTCATATGTGGGAAAGCCAAGTTCTGCTTACGGATGGTCAGGTGGTTTTTCTCCGGGTTCTCCGGTTTTCGCCCACCTTCGATGAACGATCGGCTCGATATAAGTGAAATATTCTTGAAAGGGCCGTAAAACCCAAATCAAAAAAAAAAAAAAAAAAAAAAAAAAATCAACCTTATTCTTATCTCTCTTATTCTCTGTCAAACTCTTTAGTTATGATGTTGACAGTTTATTCTTTATTTTTTGTCAGGACATCAAACGCTTTTATATGTCTATGACAAAACTAATTATCAATGGTTTAGGTTGTTTTTTCTTCCCAGCAGTTATATGCAAACTCTGTACTATTTTATTGCTTGACTAAAAATTCGTTATACAATTAGTCTAGCAATAGTTTTAACCATTATGTTTGTCTATACTTTTTTTTTTTTTTCTTCTGATGGATAACTTAGTTATAGTTAAGTTAACTCCATCTACTTTTATTATCTCCCCTTCTTTAATTTGATCAAGGGAAATAATTACACATTATAGTTATTTTAAGTCTGTGTCTGTTCATCGGATACTGTCCTGTCGCTCCAATTAACAGAATTTAATTAGTTTATAATTCTAATAGCTTAGACTATTACAATTACATAGCTTCACATATCTAGAATTTTATCCAAAATATCTACATATGTCAGTTATCTATAGGAAACTCCACCGAGTAGACTTTTTCTCATTTATTCAAGATCCTACATAGACTACTTACAGTGTATGGTCTTGGCTTTTTGTTTTACAAATTTTGTTTTCAAAATTTTCTATATTCCTAGCTTACTTTGCGATGGAATATTTATGTTATGTCTCAATGACTCCCTTTTCTTTTTGAAGCCAATTGTTGTTTCCCCCCCCCAAAAAAAAAAGAGGGGGGGGGGGGGGGGGCCAATGTTAGGTCTCTGAGACTTAAGAACTGGCTTCCTCTAGAGTCTACTAATATATATAAGGTTGTTAGATCATAACACCTTAAAGCTATTTTGTGAATCTAGACCATTCTTTCTTTTAAATATAGAATTAGAATGTATCTGATTCCTTTGAGTTTCCTGAGTCTTAACCAGAAGTGGTGAGATATTATTGGTGTTAGAATTAGGAGAGCACCTCCCTCCTATTCTGCAAATTCTAGCACATTATCTATAGGTTAATGTATTATGAAGTTAAAATGAAGTTTTTTAAAAGTAAAACATATTTTAACGAGTAATACTTAACCTATAGATAATCAATTATCTCCCTCCGCCCACCCTCGCTTATCTCTCCTAATTGTGTCTATTGTTTTACACATAAAAGAAACTGACACGTGGTCAATTGAGCGGGAAGAGTTACGTCACACAGGTAACTGCCTAAGGGACCTTCTGGTTTAAGACTTTAATTAACGACTGAAAGGTCGTTTTTTTCTGTGGAAGGTGTGAAAACAGAATAGAATAGCACATTATCTATAGGTTAAGTATTACTCGTTAAAATATGTTTTACTTTTAAAAAACTTCATATTCACCTTATTCGGCTCTAGGGCAAAGGTGAACTATAAAACTATCGTTATTTATAAGAAGAAAAATATACACGAAATCTAAAAAATTTTCTTCTTTCCTCCCCTGTTTTTCTTCTATATGCTCCGATATGTAATCAGCATGTAATCTAAGGAGTAAATTGACAAGAAAGTAGCAATCGATCTTTTCTACTTTCTATTAATTTTTCATTCTTAAGGTATCGGAAATTTACACCAACCAGATAAATAAATTAACAGTTTATTTATTTATTCGCTACCTCTCTAGATTACTACGATTTGAAATTCTAGTTGAGGTACATATTTTCCTTTTGCCTTTTCTACATGGAAAATAGTTGATCCGATAAGCTATTATTCTATTTTATACTATCTTTTGATTGATTATATAAGAGTCTAGGTCAGTCGTGCTCTGCCTAAACTCTACTATGAAATAATAAATAAGAAAAAAATCTTATATTTAGGCATAGATATAATTCGATACGTTCTTTACTTTGCCTGTTTTATTTTTTCTTCTGGATCATTTAAGACTACGATAGCAATATACCAGATATTTTTGCCTCAGTAAGAATCTATTACGCCGAAGATTCTTCATATTGGAATAATAATTTTTATTATGATTATAATTTCTAGACCCAATTAATCCTCATATATTATAGGTCTACTTTATCTTATTGAGGAATAGTTTTGCTTCGACTAGCTCTATACCTCTAATATTTTGTTTATAACTAGAGTCCATGTCAATCAAAGTTTTCTTGCACTTTGGTATTGACAATGGATACATATTTAGTAAAGGCATTAATTATTCAGTACATGACAGATTATTATTGCCTAAATTAGATATTATATACAATACTTTCCTTTTGATATTTTGTGATATTGACTTTGTAACTATTCAGAAACTGCCAAAGTCAATCATTTCCTTCCTCTAAACTTACCGAAGCTCTAGATTATGTTGATATATATTTTTGATATATGCTTAGAGGTTAATTAACGAGAGTTTACCTCATAATAGCAGATATTATTATATTTATATTAATCAATCTATAGTCTAGGCTTAGACAAAAGGGAAAACGTCCTTAATTACGAGCCGGTAAAGAATTAAGACACACTTAATTATCTCTTTACCCCTTCTTTATGTTTACATTCGTTAAAAGGATCATAGTAATTCTCGCTAAGAGTTCAAGTTCAGTTTGCGAATAATGCAAAGATTAATATCTTGATTTCCAGTCTGCATCAAAATGGTCTATATATATAGATAAATATCTTTTCCGAAACGGGATATTTATTTATTTTTCCACACAATAAGTCATTTCAAGACGTCGATGATTTTGAAATGCACTGCTTCAATTTATAATATAAAATATGTTTATATTAACTTCACAACTTAGTAAGTGCTGCACCTACGTTCCTGGTCAGATCTTACTTTTGTGATACGTTTTTGAACATACTGAAAGTTTTTCTCCGATTATACATTCGGTAAATAAACTTTCGAGTAGTATCTATGCTTTTAAACATTCAGATTATTTGATAATTGTTGGAGATAATATATTATACCGATATTTATATATCTATCTTCATTATTTATCTTTCTCATCGTACTTTTAAATTAGATTGACCTTCTCGCTACTTTCCCGGTTTAAATCTAGCTAAGATTGTGGACCAGTCGCTTTTTTATTTCCTAAACAATATTTTAACATTTTTCTCAGTATTCAGAGCATAACGACTTCATGAATACTTGGAAATAATTCAATTCTACGCTTGTTAAACTAAGCCTAAAACAAGCCCTAGTTTTTAGAATGGATATTATCCTTCGATTAAGTTCATGGAGATACATCCTTTTAGATCCCATTATCTCTATTTCAGTCATACAAAATTCTAATGACTAAGTACTCTTTTTCTACGTACGAATACAGAATATCGAGTCACTGTTGCTGCATATTGGTTAAAGATTAAACAAATTTTATCTTAAACCTATATGACGTTAAATTAATTATTATCTCTTTCATATACATGTTTTTACCCTTCCGTCAGGGATCGTGGTAATAATATTATTACTCTCTATGGTTTACGCATAGATCTCGAGAGTATATATATGTATTTTCTTCCTGAATTCATTTGCGAGTACGTAATTTGATATTTCAGGAATTACCAATTATGCAGACATAGATTTTATTCTATTAATATTCAATTCTAAAAATTTGATTGAATGTTTATCTATAAAATTTCTGGGCAGTAATTTTATAGAGAGTTATATGTTTAATAATTCCTTGCTTAATAAAAAGTTACGCTTAACCTATTATTTATAGCAGGAATTTTGTTCCATAGTATAATTTTAATTTAGTATTCATATATTTCTTACTATTCCTAAATATGCATATAGAATAGTAATACTATCTCTTAACTTATAAATTAAGTGTTTTTTGAGATTATTAATCAGTATTATTGTATAATCTTTCTTCAGAGATTATCACACTATTACTTTTTCTCTGAGTCCTTCTCTTTTTATGAACATTTTGATTCGTGTCAAAGTGGATTTTTTAACATTTCTTGATTTCCATGATTATTTACTCAGGAGTATTTTTCATGGCAATCTTCTGGTATAGAAAGATTCTATCCAGCTTATTTATTATTGCTTAATCTTATCAATACGGTAAGATTTAGCCAAGCTATGACCGTCTTACAGTTTGCTGCGATCAACCTTATTCTTATCTCTCTTATTCTCTGTCAAACTCTTAAGTTATGATGTTGACAGTTTATTCTTTATTATTTTGTCAGGACATCAAATGCTTTTATATGTCTATGACAAAACTAATTATCAATGGTTTAGGTTGTTTTTTCTTCCCAGCAGTTATATGCAAACTCTGTACTATTTTATTGCTTGACTAAAAATTCGTAATACAATTAGTCTAGCAATAGTTTTAACCATTATGTTTGTCTATACCTTTTTTTTTCTTCTGATGGATAACTTAGTTATAGTTAAGTTAACTCCATCTACTTTAATTATCTTCCCTTCTTTAATTTGTTCAAAGGGAAA
Organism: Anodontia alba; assembly: GCA_964016985.1. Lineage (NCBI taxonomy): Eukaryota > Metazoa > Mollusca > Bivalvia > Lucinida > Lucinidae > Anodontia > Anodontia alba. The sequence goes on from OZ024824.1 coordinate 8,423,305, forward strand.
TAATTACATATTATGGTTATTTTAAGTCTGTGTCTGTTCATCGGAAACTGTCCTGTCGCTCCAATTAACAGAATCTAATTAGTTTATAATTCTAATAGCTTAGACTATTACAATTACATAGCTTCACATATCTAGAATTTTATCCAAAATATCTACATATGTCAGTTATCTATAGGAAACTCCTCCGAGTAGACTTCTCCTTATTTATTCAAGACCCTACATAGACTACTTACAGTGTATGGTCTTGGCTTTTTGTTTTACAAATTTTGTTTTGAAAATATTTCTATATTCCTAGCTTACTTTGCGTTGGAATATTTATGTTATGTCTCAATGACTCCTTTTTCTTTTTGAAGCCAGTTGTTGTTTCCCAAAAAGAAAAAAAGAGTGGGGGGGGGGGGGGAGTGGGGGGGGGGGGGGGGGGGCCAATGTTAGGTCTCTGAGACTTAAGAACTGGCTTCCTCTAGAGTCTACTATTATATATAAGGTTGTTAGATCATAACACCTTAAAGATATGCTATTTTGTGAATCTAGATCATTCTTTCTATTAAATATAGAATTAGAATGTATCTGATTCCTTTGAGTTTCCTGAGTCTTAACCAGAAGTGGTGAGATATTATTGGTGTTAGAATTAGGAGAGCACCTCCCTCCTCTTCTGCAAATTCTAGCACATTATCTATAGGTTAATGTATTATGAAGTTAAAATGAAGTTTTTTAAAAGTAAAACATCTTTTAACGAGTAATACTTAACCTATAGATAATCAATTATCTCCCTCCACCCACCCTCGCTTATCTCTCCTAATTGTGTCTATTGTTTTACACATAAAAGAAACTGACACGTGGTCAATTGAGTGGGAAGAGTTACGTCATACAGGTAACTGCCTAAGGGACCTTCTGGTTTAAGACTTTAATTAACGGCTGAAAGGTCGTTTTTTCTGTGGAAGGTGTGACACAGAAGAGAATAGCACATTATCTATAGGTTAAGTATTACTCGTAAAATATGTTTTACTTTTAAAAAACTTCATTTTCGTTCAATATCTTTTGAAAGGATTAGTGTATTGGATTCATATTTTATATACAGGTATGTGATTATAAATTAGGTCATGATTGATTCATGGTAAAATCTGCCAATTATTATGTGAGTTATTGCCCTTTTTCAATTTCAGTTTTTGCAAAATGCTTGTGTCCAGGTATCATATTGACACATTTTTAGTTTCTTCCCAAAAGCATATGTGGTGGTACTCATTAGAATCTGCTTTGCAGAGCATTTCTAATGACTTCCAACAACATTTGCAGTGTTCTGTGAAGAAATTTTTGGGAGTGAACAGATGTGGTATGTGCTCTGAAGAGCAGTTTAAGGACAATGGTATAAAAACAGAGAAATTAGGAAATGATTAGCTAGATGTTCTTTTTTTCTTACCCCGCAACACGATAGTGGCAGAGTATTATGGTTTCATGTTAGTCATCCGTGTGTCTGTCTGTGTGTCTGTCTGTCAGTCTGTAGTACGTCCGTTCGTCCATCTGTATGTTCCTTGCCAGACGATAACTTGAGTGAATGTCAGTGGATTGTCACCAAACTTAGTATGTACATTGATATTATGAGATCTGGTTTGGGGTTGCTAATGGGCAAATTTTGACAATTTTTGACAGATGTCTCTGCCTGCGACGTCTGATTTTTCATTTCCGGATGATATCTTTAGTAAATATCAATGGATTTTCACCAAGCTTGGTGTTTGCATTGATATTGTAGAGATCTGGTTTGGGATTGGTAATGGGCAAGTTTTATCAATTTTGACAGAGTTATCTGCCTATGACACGTCAATATTTTTGTTTCCGGGCAGTAAATATTAATGGATTTTCACCAAACTTGGACTGTGCATTGATATTATGGAGATCTGATTGGGATTGCTATTGGGATCATTTCATCAATTTTTGACAGTTATCTTTTTTTTTTTCCAGAGCTGTGCTGGATTTTCCCTACATGCTTAACTTTTTCACTACCATAGGCAATAACAGTAGACTTTTGCAAACAGCATAGATCCAGATGAGATGGCTCATGATGAGCCATCTCATCAGGATGTATGCTGTTTGATATTCAGTCTTTCAACTTTACATATAAACTGTTTTCCAACTGATAGTTTGATAAAAAAAAACAAAGGAGACGACAAATGTAGTCTGAAATTTGGTGCAGAAAGAGTTATTCCTATATAATAAGTCCAGTTTTAGACTGGCATGATTCAGCCATGGTTTCTTTGCTGTTCCTCGTGGTTTCATTGTTAGGTTTCATTGGTAGGCTTTATTCTGTGACTGTGGCTCTTCCTGGGCATCTCTCTTACTATTTTTTTTTTTTTTTTTTTTTTTTTTTTTTTGCTGTAGAATGTATAGTTGAACTTCAGTCGCTTGAACTTCTTTAGGACCATAGAAATTTGTTCTAGACATGGGTAGTTTGAGCCACTGAGGGGTAATCATAAGAACACATCAGATGACAAATGGGGATAACGTAGTGATGTCTTTTTGAACTTCTATAAAATAATGGTATGTTGAATATACTCATTAGAATTGCCCAATGAGGCAATTCTAAAGAGTACTCACAATATACATTTTTATGATAAAATAAGAAAATTTCCTGAAAATATCCCTAAATATTTGCTTTCTTCAGCTGTCTGAAGAGTTTCCTAGGGACCCAAAAAACAAGATAGAATCAGCCACGTCAAACAAGCCACTATTATTAGAGTCATTGAAATTTTACTATACATGTATATGTTAATATTTCAGAGTGATCACCTATCAGTCGAGAAACTGTTGATGCAGACTATAGAAGTAAGGACCCATGCCAAGTTAAAAGAGCTGGCCATGTCCATGCAGAGATATGTTGATGGGAAATGTAAGTGATAAATAATTTCATCTGTGAGAGACTTTAATTTTATAAGTTATCTCACTTAACAACTTGGGTAAGGGGTCACAAGGGGCAGAAGGAGACATTTCTATTTGCAAGTGGGCCACACCATACAAAACTGTGTCTTTGGGCATATGTGGAGACAGAAGGCCCAGATCAGCCTCTGCATCTTCGTAGTTTGATCAGGGTCTTCACTGTCCACTAACAGAATCATTGGATTTGATTGATTGTGTTGGGGTTTAACGACATGACCCCATTAACCCAGACTGGGCCGTAAAACCTCAACACAAACAAACGACACGTCAACCCTTAAGGGTCATTTTGTGTCGTATCCCAGAGAAAGGGAGAAAAGAGATAGTGGAAGAGATGAAAGAGAGGAACAGGGAAGAAAGAGGAACAGGAATGAAAGTGAAGAAACAGAAGAAATAAAAACATTCCCCCTCTACTCTAACCTCTACAAGGATAGCAGGCCTTGCCCAACTGTAAGCCAATATCAGTTGGACGCCCTGGTGACGTAAGATACACAACACCTTTGCACCACCCGACCTTTGTGCATGCACAGGATGTTCTGAATCTATGCATTTCATGCACATGCAAAGGTACTTTTCGGCTTCCCACAGTGCAAGTACATTTCTCTTTGCTGACTTATGTAAAGGTGCTAAAGGTTAATATGTTAGTCTTTGCATGAAAAATAGGTGGGGGATATGTTTTAATTTAATTTAGTCTATACCACTTTCTGGGCTAATTAATCAGATGACATATTGATAATATTTTTCTAATTTTTCTCAGAAAACAGCCCTTGACATTTCATGCAAACTGGCAGTTTGCATGAAATGTCAAGACCTGTTTTCTGGTAAAAATAAGAGAAGTATTTCAAAATGTCTACTGTAACTTTTATCCAGCAAGCTAAGTAGATATTTTCATATAATTTTGGCTTCTATAACCAGAAAGTCTTGCAAGTGTGTCTGTGGAAAGTTTGAACTAAATTGCTACCATTTTGTATTTCAAACATCAGAGATTTTTGTTTTTACATCTTTGTATACCTTGCCACAAGATGGTGGTATGCATTTATATTTTGAGTCTCTGCATCCATCACTTGGCTGTATATCTGTACATCTGTCCTTACATCAGAAACTAGTTTCCTTACAATAACTTAAGTTCACTTTGATGGATTTCATTTGAAACTTATCTATTCATACATGTACATGTAGGTATTTGGAAGATCTGATTTGGGAATGTTAATAGACTACTGTAATAACCCTAAGCATTGGGACAGATAGGCCTTTGCAAACAGTGTAGACCCAGATCAGATGCCACATTCAGTGGCATCTGATCAAGGTCTACACTGTTTGCCATACATACAGCAATATTTTAGTCACATCAAGAGGTAGTAGAATGGACTATTTCACATTTTAGGGCAAGTGTGGTAAGTAGATAAGGTGTCCCAGTACTTAGGGTTATAAGTTTCTAAATATGCCAGTGGTGGGGTATCATTCAATGTCTTGCAAGGCTTTCAATTAAGGGGACAGGATAAATTTGGTATTTCTGCCATTTTTCACAAGGGGGACAGTTTTTGTGACTTTCTGTTTGCTTCCCTGCACACCAAGTCCCTTCTGAAAAGCTGGCTACTCTAAAAGGAAAAAAATATTGCTGCTCTAGGGAGCAAATTCTTCCCTTTTAGAGTACACTTATTTCGGAAGGGAGGCAAAAACAATTTTAACAAAGTTGTTTCCTCTTCCTTGAAAGTGTATCAGTTGACCTTAATTGCAACATACAGTCTACTGAGTACTCTCGTTATCTCGAATTCCAAGGGACTCACTGAAACACTTCAACATATCAGAGTTGAGAGAGTGGGGAAAACAATAAATTGAACAACCACATTTAACAAATGAATATGTAATTTGACTCCTGAAGTTAGAAATATATATATATATATAAAATAATGTTGAAAAGAGGAGAAATTGCTCCTTAGGAGCAATTTCTCCTCTTTTCCACCTTATTTTGTTACCTGTTGTCTTAGTTTCATGTTAAAACAGGGACCAGATTTTTACTTCGAGATAAGCGGTAATTTGAAATAGGCGAGTTCGAGATAACGAGGTTCGACTGTATATGTAAATGTTCTGCACTTTGTAAACATCAATGCTTGAAAGGCTTTGTCCTGCAGACAGAGAAGAATTATCTGTCATGAGTCAGGAGAGAAAGCTTTCATACTTAATTCTTGCCATACTGAATATATGAAGATGCCAGACCCACTTCTAATTTTCAGCCAATTACGATAGATTGCATGGTCCAGGTTTTTTATACAAATGTAGTCAATGACAGACAGTGCAGATCCATATCAGCTGGCTTCTTTTGGAAGCCACCTGATCTTGATCTGCATTGTTTGCTAAGGCAGTGCATATCTGGGTTCAGCAGGACCAAGGTTAAGATTTTCATCTGGGATGCCACACACAGCTTTGTTTTGATATTACAGCATCTCACACGAAATTTGGACACTATCAAAAGACTCAGGAAGCTTTTTTTTTTCTTTACTGAGTGTCTTTTTTCGTGATTTTTTTAAAAGCAATATTTGCAAACATAATAGCTTTCATTAAGTTTTTTTTTAACTAAAATGTATTGATATGTTTTGTATTTCTCCATTAAAACATACATGTATGTTTTAGGCATTTACCGTATTTGATCTAATTACCACACATACCCCTATAAGCGCACACTCATGAAATTCCGTAGTCTTATTACAGCCAGTGTACTTTTTATTTACTTTTTTATAAAGGCATATGTTGTGGGTTCTCATTTGAATTGCATCGACTCTTGTCGATGCAGTTCAAATGAGTACCCACAACATATGCCTTTATAAAGAAAATCAGAAAAAAAATCGCATAATCATCATCAAATAAGTCCTTTTCTGATCTTTTTATAGTGTATCCTTAATAGGTATAGGTACATATTTTATCACATCTGAGTGTTCCCAGTAACTTTGAAAAACCTAAGCGCACAGTGTGGTAATTAGGTCGAATACGGTATTAGAATTGTCTTGCAAAAGGGATTCTAATGAGTAACCTTAATATATGTTGTTGTGGAAAAGTTTAAAAAACTTAATAGGAAACTTCTTGTCTCTAGAGATGTGAGAAGTATATTGGTATTTTTATTGTGTATTTAAATCTAAAACCACTTCTGTGTGGAGTTTTGCAGTTATATTCATGTGAGTTTTCATGTTTGTTGCAGGTGAGGTCCGTGATATGCCTGTAGCCCTACATATACCTATCTTATACCCTTGTATGCCATCTGAAGAACTCAGAATCACCATCGACTCACAGAGAGGAACATATCTTGCTTCATTACCTTCACACGGTATAGTATCTTTCAAGTCTTCTTGTACCGTATTTACCATAAGTATTGGGACACCTAACCAAAGGAGACAATATGCATTAAATGTCAAAGCCTGTTTTCTGGACAAAATAAGAAACAAATATCAAAATTTCATCTGCTGAAATATTTATCCAGCCTGCTGCTAAACATTAAACTTATCAGTGCTTACCCCGCACCGATACAAGACGTCTGTCACAAAAATAGGTCATCAGACCAGCTTTGCTGAAATGTATCGCCAGATAAGTTTTTGGGGTCAGATGCCTTACTTCTTTGGCTTCTACGTCCTAGGACATTGGAACTTTGTCAGTACAATTCACCACACACAAAAATAGTTCACTGCGGCTTACTGTTTGTGAAAATTCACCTCAGATTATTGACAAGCATATTTGTGCTCAGTGTACTGGGAACAGCTGACTTCTTTGTTGACCCTTAACTCTTTACATTCTGGGTAAATTTGCATGTTTTTTTGTTGTCTGTGGATTTTTTTTAACTTAAAAAAAAAAAATCTTTCAGGAATACCATCAGAGTGTCAAACAGTTTGGATCCAGATCAGGCCCGACATTTTGTTGGGCCTGATCTGGTTCCAAACTGTTTGCAAAGGTTATCAGCAGATGACAAAGTCACCACTAGCAGGGAAAGAGTTAAAGAACTTAGCAAAATTGTAGCAGACAACATTCTAACTTTTTTTATTTTTAAGACAAAATAAGCGTTGGCATTTCATGTGATTTATCTGCGGGGCAGATGATTTGCATGAAATGTCAAGGCCTAATTTCTCTGAAAAAATAAAAAAAAAATCAAAATGTTGTCTGCTGCAGTTGCAATTAGAACTTTACAGGTTAACATTTAGTGTAATAAGTAGGTATATTGTTTAACAAACTCAGTTTCTTTTAGTTAGCTTTTCAGATAACAGGGCCAACATGTTAATTGTCTTCTCAGGAAATAAGTCACATAAAATATCAAGCACTGTTTGATTTGTCATCTGCTAATGTTTTATCTTAGTGTTCACAGTGTTTAATATGTGTGTTGTATTTTTCTTTCAGAACTTCAGGTGTTGTTGGACTTGGAAGATTCTCTTAATGGAGATAGAAAAGGATTCGATAAATTTATAGTGTCACTCAGGTAAGAGACTAGAATAGATCTTATAATTGCTACATGTATAACTAGTTAGGTTTGGGTTTCTTCAAGAGCTAAAAGTGACAGTATTATTTGATCATGAGATATTTTCAACTGTCATTCTCTCCCTTCCACTGATTCAAGAAGGGCAGTTGTCAGTTTCTGGCGAAAGAATGTGCACAATACTGGTGAACCGCTTAGAGGACTAAGCCTGCCCAGTAAAAGTGTGGTTAGGTAAACTGACTGCATTCGACATGACCCCATTGGGTTGAGAGGGCCGTAAAACCTCAACACAAACAGAAATCATCATCATCAGCATCATCATCATCATCATCATTTCATGGATATATTACAGCTTTTAGGGGTTTGTATGTATGAATTATTACAACTTACGGTAAATGTCCTAAAAATTCGAACACTAAAGCGTCTGACAAAATGACATATGCAAACAGTGTAGACCCTGATCAGACTGCTCATGAAGGAGCAGTCTGATCAGGGTCTACACTGTTTGCCATTCCACTAAATATTTAAAGAAACTGCTGCATAAAAAGCAAAATTTAAGCCAAAAGAGTATGGAATAAAGTGTTCGAAATTTTAGGAAATTTACCGTAATACTTTTCTATGATGGACCGGCACAGTGGCAGAATTGGTAGGGAGTCCACTTTGTGACCAGGAGGGTTCAGTCTTTGACTGAGTCATACCAAAGACTTTAGAAATGGTGCTAGCTGCTCGTTTGCTTGGCACTCAGCATTAAGAAAGTTGAGTTGGGAATCAGAACTGGTCAGCCTGGTGTCAGTATAATGTGGTTGGAGTATCATGTCATGTGTAGGGGGCGTGATATTTCATTGAAAGCAGCACTCTAAAAGAGAGCATTGAGCTCCCTGCCACATCCAGACACTGTCAGGATATGACTGAAAGATTGTTGAAAGCGATTTAAAACCCTAATAAAACAAACTTTTCTATAACTCATGCCTTTAAAGTGGCAAATAAATGCAGCAGACAGCATTCTAATTTTTTTAGAGAAAATAAAGCTTAACATTTCATGTGAATTGCATAGGTCAGACCAATTTTTGGCCATAAAATCAGTTTTAGTGAAAAGAACAAAGCACGAAAACAGAAACAACAAATGGTTTCCGATTGTAAGCTGTCACTTACAAATTGGGCCGTAAGACCTCAACACAAACAAAAATTGTCACTTACAAATTAATTTTTGCAATCAGAATAAAACACCAGGCAAAAAAAACCCCATCTTTCCAAGTGATTCCAAGTGATGTCAAAAGCACAGTAGTTTTGAATCTGCTGCTTTTTGAAAAACAACAAACAAAAATTTTAAATATTCATATTTTACTTTTCCTGGTGTTGATTTGTATGAGATCCAAGCCCTTTTTTCTTGGAAAAATGAAAATATCATTTATTTGTTGTCATCAGTGTACTAAGGTTAAAAATAGTGATATGGTAAATGTTCTAAAAAATTGAACAGTAAAAAATAAAATAATGAGACCTAAATTTATAAACTCTTTTCACCATTTAAACAAAGGGAAGTAAATTGATTGCCTCCCTTTGGAAAATCAATCACTTTCCTTTGGGATTTCTTTGTGTGTGTGTGTGTATGTTTGTATGTGTGTTTGTTTGTTTTTTGTGTGTGTTTTCCTTGAAACTGAGATTTGACTGCTCTAATTTTAGAACATTTTCTGTATTTCAAAATACTCTGAAAAATTCTAGATACATATCCATAGAATCTGATTATAATTGATCTGTTTCTTACTTCCAGACTGCAATTAGCTCTGATAAGATGTGAAAAATCAGTCCAGTGTCTTGGATGTGTTGCTAAGCGACAGATTCCTGTGGTAAATACAGCTGGTCATGCCCTAGAGAAACTTCCAAAATATAAGTTGTTCATTCAGATACCAAGACAACTGAACCATCATGTTGTAAGTACTACAGAGCTACTGTTTTATGTTTAGAAAGTTTTAGAGCTTTTTTATTTTCTGGAAAAAACTATGTAAATATCAGGGCCCGGTTGTTCAAAGCGTCGTTAGCTTAACGAGCTCGTTAAGGGTCATTTCGTTAACTGTTTTAGCAGATTCAATACACAATATTCTGATATTTTTTGCTGAAAAAATGTGAGTAGCTTTTGCACTGCAAAAGCTACTCACATTTTTTCAGCAAAAAATTTCAGCATATTTGCATATCACTCAATGTAAATTTTAACGCATCGTTAACTAACGATGTCGTTAGCTTTGAACAACTGGGCCCAGTTTGTTAGCTGCAGAGAGTACTAAAAGTTGAGGGAGAAATAAGAAATATGGGCCACAACATGAGAAAAAGGTCCTTATGTAGTACATGAGCTGTGAAAGCCCAGATCTGCTTTTGTGTCCATGCTGTCTGATATGGATCTTTGTTGTATGCCTTTATATTCAACAACATCGAATTATCATGGGTGTGGCCAGTATACATGTAATTCCTGAATTAATGTTCATTTTGTGCTGGCTGATTTGGGGCCTTACTAGTCTTATATATATTAAAAATATCTTTCTAGATATTTCCAGCTGAAAAATATCTGTATTTCAGTTATTTTTCGATAAAAACATATGTTATGGGTACTCATTAGAAGTGCCTAACACATGAAAAACGAACCAAAAAAAATCCCTTATCTAGAGCTATGGAGTCGGAATCCTGATATCATTCTGTTCTGTTCCACAGATTGTCAGTCTTGATGAGAAGAAACCTCGCGGTATTGAATTTAACTACTATATACTGGAGACCAGATCATGTACTGGAGAGGGGTCAGAGATTGATGGACCTGATGAAATATCCATTAAATCTTTCCTGAAGGCTGGCAGACTTATAGAATTAGATACATTTTCCTTCACCAATGGACCATACACAGTGATTTATAGTAAGTTGTTTTTCTCAAAATATGATTGTGATTCTCTGAAAAGGGGTATTTTATTTAAAGAAGGCAAATGGTCCACCAATACCTTCTTTTAGGGAAAAACATAGCTGTAGATAAGATGTTTTGATATTAGTGTTTTTGTTTTTTCTTCATGAAAACATACATTGTGGTACTGCTTAGAGTACTCTTTAGAAGTGCCTCAGTGAAATAAGAAAAACAAAACAAAACAAAACAGAAAAAAACACACAAAAAAACCCAAAAAACAAACAAACAAAAAAAAAGATTTAAAATGTCAAATGCAGATGCAGTAGGTTAAAGCTGTATTTCTCCACAAAAATCATGTTTTTTTATTCATGGCTAATGAATGGTTATTTTCAAGTAAAGGCCTCCTGAGATTTCAGTTTATTTCAGATTTCTTTTACAAGAAGAAACTAAATTTGGCATCTTATTTAAGCATACTTAATTTTTAGTGACTCAGCCAAAAATCAATATACACTGGAGCCTGCATAGTATCTGCATAATTTAACCTGGTTTACACACTCAGTGAACAGTTTACTAGACGATCCAAAGTGTGAAAATGTTTAGTTTACTCTGTTTTTGAGCAGCAATGGTTTTGGTCATTTTGAGCTACAATACAGCTTTTAAAGGTTCACTTTTTGAACACACTTATTTCCATATGTTCAGATTCTTACATGCTAAATGTAAATAGCAGAAATTGCTTTTTGAAAATATTTTTTCTTAATTTTCCATGAAATTAAGGTTTGATATTTATTCAGATTTATGGAGGCAGTTTAAATGAAATGTCTATGTTATTTGTTTGAAAAAAAATCTTACCTGTTTGTTTCACCTGGCCAGTGCTAAAAGTTAGAGCATATGCGCTGTACTTAACCCTTAAAGCTCCAAGCAATATTTCAGCAGACAACATTCTAATTTTTTTCCAGAGATAATCAGTCCAGACATTTCATGTGAATTGTCTGCTTGGCAGACAATTCACATGAAATGTCAGGACTTATTATCTCAAAAAAAAAAAAAAAAAAAAGGTAGAAAAATCAAAATGTTGTCTGCTGCAGTTGTGATTGGCTCTTTATGGATTAAGAGTAGGTTATCTTTGTATTATGAATCGTCCGGGTGGTCTGAGTGGTTAGCACTCCCAACTTCAGATCATGAGGTCCCAGGTTTGAATCCCAGTAGAGGCTGAATTCAGCTTATGACTGAATGGCGCTTCATTGCGCAGAGCCTTCCATTATCACCCTTCCATTGTCTCGATATGACTTAAATAATGCTGGAAGGGATGTAAAACACAAAACCATCATCTTCATCTTTGTTTTTGGATATTATTTTAATGTAATTGATAATTTGGTTTACAGAAGAGAAGGAAGAAACAGAGTTAGAAAGTTTCCACAGAAAAAGAAAGGTAGATGTTGTTTTATAAGTTCATGCAATGTTGTTGCATATTAACCTTTAGCTACTAGCTTTCATTCTGATAGTAATGTTGATTTGCATGTCATATTGTGTATATTGTAACAATACCACCCTCTAGGCTGATTCAGCAGACGACAAATTTGTGATATTTTTCTTATTTTCCCCAGAAAACAGGACTTGACATTTCATGCAATTGTCTTCATTGCAGACAATTTACATGAAATGTCAAATCCTGTTTTCTGGGAAAAATAAGAAAAATATTTCAAAATATCATCTCTTGAAAATTTTACCAAGAATGCTAAGCATTAATATACATGTAAAATAAACTGTATGAAACAAAAAAATGTATAATGTGGGCCGAGCCATGCAAAAATCTGTCATTGGGCTTATGCCGACAGTGATGGCTCAGATCAGCCTGTCCATTTGCACAGTCTGATCAGGGTCTTCACTATCAGAATAATTGGACACAATAGAATGTATCAGTGGATAGCAAATGCCGGGATGAGACATTGCGCATATGGGGGATGAATCTGAATCTGTGCATTTTGCTTGAAACACATTTTTGCTTGTGGTTTCTCTGGTTTGTAAACATAAACTGCTCCAGCTTGTAAAGTGAAGAAATAAAATATTATTCCTTATAGTGCTAATCACAACTGCAGCAGATGGTATATTGATATTTTTTTTTATTTTTCAGAGAAAAATATGGCTTGACATTTCATGTGAATTTGTTCATATATTCAGATCAAATATCAAGCCTTAATTTCTATGGAAAAAAAAATCAAAATGTCTGCTGCAGTCATGATTAGTGTTTTAGAGTTAAAGCAAATGCCTGGAACCAGATAAGTGTTGGCCCCTGTGAAGTCTTCATTTGCATTCTTTCTTCCATCTGCATCATCAAGATACTCGTCACACTGCAAGACTACTCAGACTGATCTGGCACTTAGCTATTTTCATTATGCAAGATAGACACAGAACTATCTGAAATAATTTCCTAGCATTTTCCTTGAGTTAAAATTAAGATGCCATTAAGTAGATGATATGGGTATCCTGGGCCCTGTTGTTCAAAGCATCATTAGCTCAACAATCTTGTTAGTGGTCAAAATGTTAACTGTTCTAGTCAGTACAATAATTCACAGGTATTTTGCTGAAAAAAAGTGTGAATAGCTTTTGCAAATGCAAAAGCTACTCACATTTTTTTCAGCAAAAATATTAGCATATATGCCATATTTAATGATCCAAGTTTTAATGATAGATACATTAACTAACAACGTCGTTAGTTTTGAACAACTGGGCCCAGATAAATACATTTTGCCAGTAAAGTATAATGATAGGTACTAATTAGAATTGTCTCACTGTGCATGACTCCAAGTAAGAGAGTAGCCAGACAAATATTTACCTTATTTCTCCATGAAAACATGTTGTGGGTACTCAAGGCCAACTGTTACCATGAGAATAAGAAAAATATCAACACTTTTTAGCTGAAGAAATTTACTTATCTGGAACTATGACTGAGGTAGGCCTGATGAGTACCCACACTATTCAAGCATTAGTGATGGGTAAAGAGCTGTTATAGCATATGTGAACAGGTAAGGTTCTGGCAAGCTTGAGTTTTCTCACAGTCTTGCCAGAACCTATGCTGTTTGCTCACATAAATGATAGGCCAAGGGAAACTTCAGCCAAAGAAGTAGTCATCTGGCCTAGCTAAGAGGCCGAGCATGCACACTGTAAAATTGATTTGATTGAAAATCTGAAATGTTTTATTTTCATGAGGCAGCTCATACAAATATATTTTCATAGAGAATGAGGAAGAATTTCAGCCTAAATATTTAGGGTAAATATGGTATTCACCTTAACTCTTAGCACTCTGGGTAAAATTTTCAGCAGGCAACATGTTAAAATATTTTTTCTTAGTTTTCCCATAAAACAGGTTTTGCCATTTCATACAGATTGTCTCCAATGGAGACAATTTGGATGAAATGGCAAATCCTGTTTCCTGTGAAAAATAAGAAAAAAACATTACCAATTTGTTGTCTGCTGAATTAGCCAAGAGAGTGGTAAAGGTTAAAGAAAAGCAGATTTTTGCCTTCAAAAAAGAAATTTGTGTTACAGTTGCTGCTTGGAGAATACATTGAACCTCCACCGAAAAAGACGAAGATGTCTCCGTATTTTGTCTCTGAACTTGTACACGTAGTCTCAGCTTGTGAAGAGAGGTTGCCATTTGTTTACTTGGGAGATGAGGTAAATGTAGTTCATGGACTTTATCCAAAATATCGGGGGTAGTTGGGTGTCGTGTATCTTACACCACCGGGGCGTCGAACTGAAATTAGCTTACAGTTGGGCAAGGCCTTCTATCCTTGCAGCAAGTAAAGGCCATGCTGGGGCACATCTGATGGCACAGTATTTTTTTTTCGTTTGGCGATAAGGAAAGAATCAATCCTTTTTCGCTGAAAAAAAAAAGCAAGTTACCAAGCTATGTATTAAGGTGTCCAAATATTTAGGGTAAGCAGTAGTAGAGCATATGAAAGCTTGTGTGTTCACATAAAATGTCTTTCTAAGAGTTTCACATGTATTTTTTCAGCTAAAGCATCAAGGGGCTTGCCATACAAACATACAGGTGGATTCAGAGGGCATGTGTCTTATGATGAACATTTTACAGTAAGTTTCATGTTTTCTTAATATTTAAGTATTTGATAAAATAATTCAGTTGTATCATGCCTCACTATAGTGTTTAGTAATATGTTTTTCCCTCAAGTGTCTGTCTCTCTGTCTATCCCATCTATCCCTCTGCATTTGGTTTCAGCTGTCTTAACTTGAATAGTTTTTGATGGATTTTATTCAGAGTTTGCAAATATGTTTGTATCAGGGGTGAGTGGTATGGGATCATTAATGGGCAAAATCTGTCAAACTATTGACAGAGTTACTGCCCTTGATTAACATAAAAAAATGGTTTCCACTTAATATCATGAGAACGAATCATGGAATTTAGTTGAAACTTCATGTATCAAATGTCATTGACAATATGGTTGCTTCAGATAATTACTTGCAATTATCATCAATTTTCAACAGAATTACCCTGCTTAGCAACAAAAGTGGTCTTCGTTCAGTATCATGGGAACCTATAAATGGATTTGAATGAACTTCATATATTAAATAATATTGGCAATGTCTTGCTTCCGATGATTGCTTAGCATTTTTTGCCACAGAGTTGCAACAAAGTTACTGTCACTGCTTAGTGACAACAAATGGTTTTCGTTCAAAATCATGAGAACAAATTAATGGGCTCAGACGAAACTTGATATATCAGATGATATTGGCAATATCTTGCTTTAGATTATTACTCCACATTTTCCTTAAATTTTCAACAGAATAAATGCCCTTGTTTACCAACTGAAAATGATTTCTGCTTAATATCTTGAGGAAGAATAGATGGATTTGGATGAAATTCTATGTATCAAATAATATTGACAATAAACTTTCTTGGGGTAAAAATTTCAGCAGAAATCGTTTTAAATATATATGAGCCATCACATGCCAAAACCTACAATAAGACCTGTGTAACCAACAAAGACAGATCAGACTGTACATCCACCCAGTATGGCAGTGTTCTTTCTTTGGATAACCTGGAGGCTGTAGAAGGCACATGCAATCAGCAAAGACTGTTCACACTGTGCAGATGTGCAGGCTGATCTGAGTATTTGTTGGTTGCATGTCTTATCGTAGGTTTTGTTTTGAGCTGGCTCATATTTCTTATTTTTGTTTTCAGAAAAAAATATTCAACACTTCATGCAAATTGTTTCCTTAGTAGAAAATTTGCATGAAATGTCAAAGCCTATTTTCTGGGGGGAAAAATCATCGGCTGAATTTGCCCAGAGAGTGGTTAAGGTTAAACTGCAAACTATTCTCAGTGTCTGCTTGTTGGAGCATATTGCAGTAAAAATGATAACTGATGTATTTACCTGTTAACCTTAAGTTGCCATGCAGAATTGTAGCAGATAACTTTCTGATCTTTTTTTTTTCCCCAGAGAAATCAATGCTTGATATTTTATGTTGGGGATTCACATGAAATGTCAAGCCTTCTTTTCAATCAAAATAAAAAAAACAAATGTTATCTGCTCCAATTTTGATTGGTGCTTTAAGGGTTAAAGAATTTGTTACAGTTTTCCTGATGCTGAGGGTTGTTCAAAGGAAGATTGTGATTTTCTCAGAAGAAATCTACTTTCTTGTAAAGTTAGAGTAATCTCAAGACCAATTAGATGTTGGCAAGTTGAGGTAAGCTGTTGTTTTATTTGGAGTTTTACAGCCCAGTTAACACTGATAAGGTCATGTTGACTTGGCCGATTAACCTACTAACACTTTCCCAGGGCAGGCTTAGTCCTCTAAGTGGTTAACCAGTACTTTGTGTGCATACTTTCACTTTCACCACTAGCTGACATCTGCTCTTCTTGCATCAGTGAAAGAGGGAGAATTACTGTAGAGATTATTTCATATCGATCGCCACGAAAATTATGTGTCCGAACTGGCATTTGAACTTGCAGTCAGATGCACTACTGACTACGCTACGGAGCCCACCTGAGGTAAGATATACTTTTGTAACTACTGAAATAGCCACATTCTAAGTGGTCTGTATGTATGAATGGGAACAGTCAACCAGGGCCCAGTTGTTCAAAGTATCATTAGCTTAACAAGCCCGTTAAGGGTCATTTCGTTAACTATTTTAGCAGATTCAAATTACAATATTCTGATATTTTTTGCTGAAAAAAATGTGAGTAGCTTTTGCACTGCAAAAGCTACTCACATTTTTTCAGCAAAAAATTTCAGCATATTTGAGTATCACTTGATGTAAATTTTAACGAATGGTTAACTAACGACATTGTTAGTTTTGAACAACTGGGCCCTGATCATAGCTCTAGATAGGGTGCTTTTGTTTAATTTTTTTTATTTGGCTAAATAATTATTTCACCTTAAAACACATAATATTGTGGGTACACACTAGAATTGCCTTGCTTTTGGATTCTAATGACTAACCAGAATATTAGTATTGACAAGGAATAATAAGAAAAAAATACAATAGCTCCAGATAAAAGGAGTATCCAGGGCCTAGTTGTTCAAAACTTAACGAAGCTGTTAGCAAACGGGACATTAAAATTTCTATCTTGAAGTATGGCAAATACATTGATATTTTTTGCTGAAAAAATGTGAGTAGCATTTTTGCAGCAAAAATATCAATGTATCTGAAAATACCTTATTTACAACAGTTTACGAGTTTGTTATTAACGAGATTGTTAAACTAACGATGCTTTGAACAACTGGGCCCAGATAAATATTTTATTTTTCTATGAAAACATATATTATGGGTACTGATGCCTCACTGATGCATTTCTAATGAATATCCACAACATACATTTTTTTTTTTTGTTGAGAAATAAGAGAAATGCATATACTTTTTGGTTGTAAAAAGTGACATATCTGGACATGTGAATATTCATGTGAATAATCTCTTAGCTAGAGCTATGGCAGAATTTTGTGTGAGATTGGTTTTAAGAATGGAGTTGGCCAGGAGGTTATAAAACTTTTTTCATGCTCAACCCAGCTGAGCATGAAATTTGTCCTGCTAATGAATCGCAAATTACTAAATCGCAAATTCTTTCATGCTAAACAGTTACTGAGCATGAAAATTTCTCTGCTAATAAATATGAAAATGCCAATTATTGTTGGCATTTTCATATTTATTAGCAGAGAAATTTTCATGCTCAGCTGAATTGAACGTGAAACATGTTTTATAACCTCAGGGCCTGGTTAGGAAGGATGTTTTTGACAGACAAAAAAGCAAAAGCAAAATGAAAAATAAATAATTGTGCATACACACATGTGTATACACATGCACACACATACATGCACATGCACACTCAGTGGTGTTACTGCAAACATTGGGATTTATATTTCTACAAGCAAAGCTCCAAATACGAGGGGTATCCAGATAATATTTTTCTTATTTCACCTTAAAAACATACATTGTGGGAACTCAGGAGGTGCTTCTAATGAATACCCACAACATATGTTTTCATGAAGAAATAAGAAGAACATCAATGCTTTTCGATAGGAAAGTCCTGAGCAGACTTTAGATTTGGACCCAGCTTTCTGTATGTCATGATATGCTACAAAGACACTATTTCTGTGGTGAAGCTCATATATTTTCTTGGAGAAATCACATTATTGTTTATTGTTCTTTCAGTACCTACTAGTCAGTGGCCCTTTACAGACTACAAACCCGAAGGAATCAGGTATTATTACACACACATTTTGTATGCAAAAAAGAAAAAAGAATGTTATTACTCAAATATTCACACATTGCAAGTGCTTACCATACCTATTCTAAAATTTTGATAAGTTTTAACTGCCTGGTAATGTACCTGAAAGTACTGACTCATAGCTCCATATAAGAGGGGTATCCAGGTAATCATTTAACTTATTTCTGTTCAAAAACATACATTGTTGGTTCTCATTAGAAGTGTCTTGATGAGACACTTCAAGTGACTGTATGTATACTTACCCTAAAATTTGAACAAGACCATTTGACTATTTGACTACCTGAAGATGTGTCTGAAGGTACTGACTGAATACCTATCCTAAAATTTAAACAAGATCATTGGATCACCTGAAGATATGTCTAAAAGTACTGACTGAATATCTGTCCTACAATTTGAACAAGATCATCAGACTACCTGATGGTGTGTCTAAAAGAACTGACTGAAAACCTTTCCTAAAATTTGAACAAGATCATTGGACTACCTGAAGATGTGTCTAAAAGTACTGACTAAATACCTGTCCAAAAATTGAACAAGACTATTTGGCTACCTGAAGATGTGTCTGAACATACTGCATATATACCTATCCTAAAATTTGAACAAGATCATTTGACTACCTGAAGATGTGTCTGAACATATTGCATATATACCTATCCTAAAATTTGAACAAGATCATTTGACTATCTGAAGATGTGTCAACATACTGTATGTATACCTATCTTAAAATTTGAACAAAATCATTTGACTACCTGAAGATGTGTTTGAAGATTCTGACTGAATACCTTTCCTAAAATTTGAAAAAGATCATTTTTGACTACCTGAAGATGTGTCTGAAAGTACTGACTGAATACCTGTCCTAATATTTAAACAAGACCATTTGACTACCTGAAGAGGTGTCTGAAAGAACTGACTGAATACCTGTCCTGAAATTTGAACAAGATCATTTGACTACCTGAAGATATGTCTGAAAGTACTGACTGAATACCTTTCCTAAAATTTGAACAAGATCATTTGACTACCTGAAAATGTGTCTGAAGGTACTGAATGAATACCTGTCCTAAAATTTGAACAAGATCATTTGACTAACTGAAGATGTGTCTAAAAGTACTGACTGAATACCTGTCCTAAAATTTGAACCAGACCATTTGACTACTTAAGGTGTGTCTAAAAATACTGACTGAATACCTGTCCTAAAATTTGAACAAGAGCATTGGACCACCTAAGATGTGTCTAAAAGTACTGACTGAATACCTGTCCTAAAATTTGAACAAGACCATTGGACTACCTAAGCTGTGTCTGAAAGTACTGACTGAATACCTGTCCTAAAATTTGAACAAGAGCATTGGACTACCTAAGATGTGTCTAAAATTACTGAATGAATACCTGTCCTAAAATTTGAACAAGACCACTTGACTACCTGAAGATGTGTCTAAAAGTACCGACTGAAAACTTGTCCTAAAATTTGAAGAAGACCATTGGACTACCTAAGGTGTGTCTAAAAGTACCGACTGAATACCTGTCCTAAAATTTGAACCAGACCATTTGACTATCTAAGATGTGTCTAAAAGTACTGACTGAATACCTGTTTTAAAATTTGAACAAGATCATTTGACCACTGAAGGTGTGTCTAAAAGTACTTACTGAATACCTGTCCTAAAATTTGAACAAGGTCATTTGACTACCTGAACGTTGTGTGCCTACTGGATATTTACTTATTGGTTCTTCATAAATTTACTTATTTCTCAGGACCAGTGCAGCGTGCAATATTTTCACATGAGATGACATCCGATAATCACCAGAAGGTTGTTACAGAAATGATCAGTGACTGGGCGGCCATGTGTAACCTCTACACGATCGTGAGAGAGTTTGCTGACTGTTATAATGGTAGGCTTTTTTTTTCTTTACACTTTTTAATCCTTAAAGCACAGTGAATTTTAGCAGATATCATTTAGATTTTTTATTTTTCAAAGTAAGTATATCTTGATATTCCATATGTCAGTCATCTGTTAGGCAGACAGATCACAGGAAATGTCAAGCCTAATTTTTCCCCCTAACAGACAATATCACATGAACATGCCAAGACTTAATTTTTCTTGGGGAAAAAAAAATATATATATATTTTAGAATGTCTGCTGTTTTTAGCAGGAAGAGCATTGCACTACTCCTTGCATCGGTGTTGGAGTCAGCATTAACAAAAATGTTAAAGTTTTATGTCAAAGTTTTTAAGACCTTATATTTTCTAAATCCTCAGATGAATTTCTGTTTGGTATGATTATAGATGTTGGTCCAAAATTTTATTGAGCACTATCCACATCCCTGCTTATGACTTAGAGGTCAAGGTCAGGGACTTAGAAATTTTATGTTAAAGTTTTGTGTCAAAGTTTAAGCTCTGATAGACAAGCACAAGTTCAGGTGAGCTATCTAGCGACAGGCCTTGTTATTGGTGCTTTATGGTGATTGAATAAACAGTACAGTCATTTGCTCAGTTGGATGTGGGTCCGACTAGTGATCAGGAGGCTTTGGTTTGATCACCGCCGGGTCCAGTGACATTCTTTTATAGAGAGTGATCATGAAATATTTTCTGCCGTAACAGTCATTCTCTCCCATCCACTGATTCAAGAAAAGCAGTTGTCAGTTTCTGTCCAAAGAATGTGCACAAATACTGGTTAACTAAGGGCTAAGCTGCACCAGGAAAAGTGTGGTAAAGTAAACTGACCAGCTCAGCATGACCCTAATGGGTTGACTGGGCAGGAAAACCTCAACTCTATCAATCAAAATACACTTGGTATGTTTTCTGCCATTTCTGCCAAGGGAGAGACTTTGACTTCCTGTTTGCTTTCCTGCTCACCAATCCCCTTCTGAAAAAGGGTCTATTCTAAAAGGAAAGAATGTTTTACAGAGTTGCCTCCCTTGAAAGTGGATCAGTTCCTCTGAAGAGTTGGCATGCAGCTCTCTAGACAAAATAAATGGATGCCAAATAATCAGTAGTTTTGTTTTTTCTCTTTTCCAAAAGATAGAAGCATTTAGGTGGCCGAATGGTTAGCGCTCCTGACTTCCAATCATGTGGGATTCAGAATTCCACTCATGATTGTATGGCGCTTCATTGCACAGAGCCTTTCATTATCACCCTTCCATTGTCTCGATATGACTTAAATAATGTTCAAAAGGATGTAAAACACTAAATCATCATCATGTATCATTTCCCCTGAAGAGTTAATTAACTGTTGGCATGTAGCACTCTCTAGACAAAGTGAATGGATGCCAATTGAGCAATAGTTTTGTTATTTCTCTTTTCCAGAAGATAAGTCTATACATTTCATTCAGATCATTTCAAAGGAAGATTAGAAATGCTGAGAATGTCAGCTAATATATAAATTTTGCTTTCTAAAGTTAAAGTTTACAATTATATGGGCCATGCCATGCGAAAATGTGTCTTCGGGCATATGCAGACAGCAAATACCCAGGACCCAGAGTTTCAAAGCATTGTTAGCTTAACGAGCTCGTTTAGGGTCATTTTGTTAACTGTTTTAGCAGATTCAATATACGATATTCTGATATTTTTTTGCTGAAAAAATGTGAGTAGCTGCAAAAGCAAAAAATTTCAGCATATTTGCGTATCACTCAATGTAACTTTTAATGAATCGTTAACTAACGACATCGTTAGTTTTGAACAACTGGGCCCAGATCACTACAGATTGTATGAGTGTAGACCAAAGGCCGGGATGATACTTTGCGCATATGCAGGATGATCTGAATCTGCACATTTTGCGCATGCTCAAAGACACTTGTTCGCTTGTCGTGGCCCATACAATCAGTGTTGTGTCTTCTGTACAGTAAAGCTTCTAATGAGTGACTTAAACTCCATAATCTGTACACCAAAGTGCCTAGCAAAATAGCATATGCAAATGGTGTAGATCTGGAGCAGTCTGATTAGGGTCTACGCTGTTTGCCATTCCACTATGTATTTAAAAAAAAAAGCAGAATTTAGGCCAAAAAGGTATAGAATAATGTGTTCGAAATTTACTTAAATTTTTTTTATCTTATCTGATGATATTTAAGGGCCTGATTGGACTGTGCCAGTGTGCAGGTTGATCTGGATATTGGCTGTCCACATGTACGTCAAAGGCATGGTATCACATGGCACGGCTCATATATTAACCTATGCACAGGAAACCACATATATTAACCTATGCACAGGAAACCCACCACAGTATCATAAGCAGACTGTGGCCAGGACCAGCCTGCACATGGACTAGGCCTGTTGGTCAGGGCCTTTGTTGTTTGCACACTCTATTTGAACTTTGCTTAGTGCTTTGCATGCTGGGTAAAAATTCTAGAAAACAACATTTCAAAATGTTTTGTTTCGTTTTTCCCAGGCATTAAGTTTAGACAGTTCATGTAAATTGTCTCCAAAGAAAGCAATTTGCATGTAATGTCAAATTCTATTTTCTTGGAAAAATTAGAAAAAATTATGAATCACCTGCTGAATTTATCCAGAGAGTTCTAAAGGGTAAACTAACAATGAAGTTTCTTGGCTGTATGGCTGCACAGGCTGATTTCTGCATTTTCTATTTAATGTGTTCTGTCTTAGATGGCTGTCCAAGTGACGGTGCAATACAAATAGAGGATATTTACTCTTTTTTTGTGAAAACCATAATTATTTTCATCAAGTGTAATGAAAACATCAGAATTTTCATGAGTGCGAAGCACGAGTGAAAATTTGAATGTTTTCATTACATGAGATGAAAATTTTATGTTATTTACTGAAAAAGACTAAATTTTCTTTTTATTTTATTGTTTATGCACCTATGCGCATTTCTGACGTCATATCTAATGTCACTAAACAAAATTGAACAAGTCATGGCGTAGACGTTCCATGCTTAGCATGTGAAGCGCTGGAGTGACAAAAACAAAAAGTTTCGGAAATCAAAATAATCTTGTTACTAAAATGTTACTTACATTCTAACTAAGAAAAAAATGCATACCAACCCTTAATAGTTTAGCTCAGAAACAAAGATGTTAGAGGTGTTAAAAATCTGAAGTGGAGGTAACATCCACTTTTGAAACAATAAAGAAAACCGATACACCTCTTATCTGGAGCTGTGATTTTACTTTTGTACTTGTAGATCTGCAGACAGGATTCCGTAGCATGGTGGAGATTAAATCTTACAACTACAAGAGACTCACCTTGGTTTATGGTGCTAATGGTACCAGCTTGGTATGATTATTTTTTGTTTGTTTCTCATAGACTTGTATATATTTATGGTAAACAGATACACCTGAAAGATTTGCTGACAGGAAGTTGCCTTCCTAGTATTTGTATTAAATCTACAATATTTGCCCTAAGTATTGGGACACCTTATCTGCTTACCATACTTGCCCCTGAAATTGAAATAGTCCATTCTACTTCCTGTTGTATTATCTAAAATAGTGCTGCATGCATTGCAAACAGTGTAGACACTGATCAGATGACACATTCTCTGGCATCTGATCTGGTTCTACTTTATTTGCAAAGGTCTGTCTGTCCCAATAGTGTTATTATTGTATAAAGGTTGCCCTTGGAAACAAAGAATACTTACAAGAATGAAAATTTGAGTTTCAAAAGCTTTCAAAATTGGGGGCAGAGGCTGCTCTTTAAGGAAAGAATTTGCTCCCTCTGGGAGCAAATTTTTTCCTTATAGAGTAGCCCCCAGTGAGAATGGCTGCAAATATTTCCATATCAGAGTTACTGCCCTTGTAGGTATATCCATTCCCCGTAAGCGGGTTATTCAGATGAATGTTTTGTTTCAACTGCAACTGAACTATTTTGACCACCATACTAATGTTTTATCCCTGTATAATCTATATTGTATAAATATGTTACAGATATATAGTTCTCAACTACCAAATATTTAGCTTTGTAAGTTCTGGCTGAACAGAGATTTTGAATTTGTCATGGTAGCACAGTTGTTAAAGATGACTGATGTTTCAGTGCTAGTTGATGTAGTGGCAATGTTCAGAGCTTGCATTGTACAAGTTTGAGCACTAGTAAAAGCAGAAGGATTTATGTTTTTGTCTGTGGATTTGAAATGATTAAGCAAAGTATTCTATATAGCATATTCAGACATAACAAACAGTGCAGACCCAGATCAAACTGCTCCTAAAGGAAAAGTTTGATCACAGTCTACACTGTTTGCCATTCGGTCGGTACTTTTTAGGTAGTTAAGTGGGCTGGTTCAAATGTTAGGAGAAGTATGGTAAGTACATGTAGTTAATGTATCAGATTATTTAGAGTAATGACAGTAAAAAAAGAATTACAGTAATTACCATAAATATTTCCATAACTACTTATGATACTTACTTACCCTAAAATTTGGACTTGTCTGCACTGTTTGCTCAATCATGTCTGTCCAAATATTTGAATTCAGTTCATTTTTTAAAATGGACTGTTACTATAATTGCTCTTATTAAAAATTTAGTTTGATTTCTTCATTTTTTTTTTTTTACAAAAAAACAAACAAAAAAACAACAACAACAGCAGCAACAACAAAAAAAACAAAACAAAAAAAAAACAAAAAAAAAAAAAACAAAAAAAACCAAAAAAAAACAACACTGTTGCTGAACAGACTAAAACCTGTAAAAATGTTGCTTTGATTGTCACTGATGGAACAGATAATATGCATGTAATATGCACTTGCTATTGCTGGTCCGTTTAGCTATAGCAAATTAACTGTTGACATTAAATAGAAGCAGATGACATTTTAAAATATTTTTTCCCAGAATATAAGGCTTAACATTTCATGCAAATTGTCCCCAGGAGACAATTTGCATGAAATGTCAAAACCTTATTTTCTTGAAAATATAAAGAAAATATTCCCAATTTGTCATCTGTTGATTTTGCAGAGAGTGGAAGTGGGGTGGGGGACCAAGGGTACATTATATTGTAATATAATTTTAAAGTTAAAATTGTATTTACATGTATTTGTAGGTAAACATTGAGTGGAAAAAGGATACCAAACAGTTTAACCTTTCACTTGGTACCCAAGGTCAATCTACAACCATTAACCCTCATGTTGCCATGGCAACCCAGTTACAGCAGGAACTGAATGAGACAAGGTCACTTCCACATCTTGTTCAGGTAAGAAAATGGTTTCACTACAATCGGTGTTAGGGCTGTGTTGCGGCCATAAAATGTCTCACCATACTTTACTATAGTGTAGATTATATTTTCTGGTCCATTGTAATCATTGAGTCCATTCTGGGATTTTTGAAAATCTACTTGAGGGACTCTGATGAGGCCTAATTGGCCAAAACTAGCTTGTCTGCCCCTAAAAAACTTGACACTTTGCCGTTTTCAGTTGTTTGTTTTTCTGAATGTGTTCATTTCTCTCAAGGGTTTTTAGAATCTATTCCTCTTTCTCTTCAAGTATAGGTCATTCTTTTGTCATTAGCCTTAACCTTTACCACTCTCTGAGCTGATTCAAAAGATGATATATTGGCACAGTGGCTCAGTGGTAGAGCATCCACTTTGTGACCGGGAGGTGGCGGGTACGATCCCCAGCCGGGTCATACCAAAGACTTTAAAAATGGTACTAGCTGCTTTTTTCTTGGTGCTCAGCATTAAGAAAGTAGAGCTAGAACTGGTCAGCTCAGTGTCAGTATAATCTGACTGGGTGGAATATCATGTCAAAGTATCTGGGGCATGCTGTTTCAGTGAGGCAGCACTCTGAAAGTGAGCATTGAGCTCCCTGCCACATCCAGACACTGCCGCAATATGACTGAAAGATTGTTGCAAGTGACATTAAGCCCAAATCAAACAAACAAATAAATCAACAGATGATAAACCTGCCCAGTAAACGTGTGGTAAGATTAACTGATTGTGCTTAACATGACCCCATTGGGTTGACTGGGCCATAAAACCTCAACCTAAACAAACGACAAATTGATGATATATTTTCTTATTTTTCTCAGAAAATAGGATGTGGCATTTCATGGTAATTGTCTCCACTGGAGACAGTTGGCATGAAATGCCAAAACCTTTTTAACTGGGAAAAACAAGAAAAATATCACAGTATGTCATCTGCTGAAAATTTAACCTAGAGTGCTAAGTGTTAATGTTGTCTTCATGTTATTCAAGGTCAGTCTTCACAGTGTGGGGAATCCACGTGACCAAATGACTAAGTACACGGAGTTTGTAACTATTTTTAACTCCGCTTCAGGTAGGATTTTTTAGAATAACTCTATTCATACTGAATGGAATTTGTTCAAATAAAGCGAAGAATACGCGGAAAATCAAGCTCTTTCTGATGGTGTAAGCACTATTCTGTGATCTGGTCTCATTCTTGAGAACATTCAAAGAATGGTTTTGCTTTCAATCTGGGTCACCGGAACAATGTACATGAATTTTGACGAAAAACATTCTCTGAATGTTCTCGAGAATCAGACCAGATTGCAGAATAGCGCTGACACCACCAGAAAGAGCTTGATTTTCCATGTACTCTGTGCTTAATTTGAACAAATTCCATCAGGCATAAATCAAGATATTTTAAAAAATCCTACCTGAAGCGGAGCTAAAAATAGTAACAAACTCAGTCATTTGGTCATGTGGATTCACCACTGTGCTTCAGCCATCAGCCCTTGTGTTACCCTGATATTTTTCTTATTTTTCACTAGAAAATAGGACACAACATTTCTGGTAATTTATCTCATTTGAAAAATCACCACTTAGCACTCTAGGTAAAATTTTCATCAGATGACATATTGAAATACTTTCTTATTTTTCCTCGAAAACAGGATTTGACAGTTCATGCATATTGTCTCCAATTAAGACAATTTGCATGAAATGTAAAATCCTGTTTTCTAGAAAAAATAAGATAAATATCATCAATTTGATGTCTGCTGAATTAGCCCAGAGAGTGGTAAAGGTCAAGAAAAGAACTATTGAAATGTCTGCTAACATTTAAATGCAACATATTAAGGGGTAATGCCTCATTTTTGATGCTTAATTGTCTTATCATGAAATCAGCAGATGACAGATGTGATGTTTTTCTTATTTTTCCTAGAAACAGGACATGACAATTCATGTGAATCATAGATGAGTCACATGAAATGTCAAGCCCTGTTTCTTGGGAAAACAAAAAAAAAAAAATAAAAAAAAAAATAAAATGCCTGCTACAATTTAAACTTGGCATTTTAATGGTTTCTTGTACAGCTTTAAGTTTAGTTGAGTATATGTACTGGTACTGGTATATTTCTAGTAATTTTCTAGTTTTATTTTCAGATCCTGAGTGATACATGGGCGCCAATGTTATCATTACACAAACTGTCGTCTGCTGTGATTCTTGGTGTTGGAACAGTAAGTTATTATTTTAAACCTTTAGCTACCTGCAGAGGACAACTAGCAGAAAGTCAATGAGTGATTGATTTCTCATTAGTGACCATAGATGACCCGATCACTATATCATTAGGGTGCAAAGCTTAATTTAGAATTTAACAAAAAAATCCTTGCAAATACAGCTCAGTGTTTTTTATTTGAATTTGCATAGTTTTAGATTTTTTTTATTCCAACCATAACATATTAATATTTGCCTTATTTTTCCAGGAAAGAAAAATATATTTGTCATGAGAATGGTCATTGCACTCTGCACGTTGATATTATGAGTACCAGCAGCAAACATTTTCATGGAAAAATAAGAGAAAAAAAAATGCTCTCACTTTGTTTGTGTTGAAGTTTTACGGCCCAGTCAACCCAATGGGGTCATGTTGAGCGTGGTCATTTTACCTAACCACACATTTACTGGGCAGGCTTAGTCCTCTAAGCGGTTAACCAGTATTATGCACATTCTTTCGCCAGAAACTGACAACTGCCCTTCTTGAATCAGCGGAAGGGAGAGAATGACCGTAGAAACTATTTCATGATCAATCTCCACGAAAGAATGTTGCCGACCTCGGCGGGGGTCAAACCCGCGACCTCCTGGTCTCCTGTCGGATGCGCATGCAGCTGCGCCACTTTGAGCTAAGAGGCATTATAAAGAAGATACAAAGTCTTATTTTTTATGGAAAAATAGAAAAAGGTTTATTTAATGTATGTAATCAGCATACGAGGTGTGTCTGTAAAGTTTGTGGACATGCTTAGAATATTAGGGAAAAGATGCAGAACATCAAAATAAATTATATAATCATAAATTACCATTCTTTATTAATCAGTCTGTGAAAAATGGTACCACTGCTATGAATAGTAAATTTTCTATAGGTCTTTTCTTGCGCATACCCATACATACCCGGGGCAGGTAGCAATGTCTTGACGACGTTATGTTTTCGTGACTCAGACAGCCCTTAACGTCGTATCGGGTATTGCAATAACTGCACATGTTCAGTTGATTTAAAGTTTCTCGAAGTGTTCTTCCTTCATATCGATACACTTTTGATGTCTGTGGATCCATTTGTTGTACACAGTACCATACAGCTGTTTGTCAAACTTCCGAACAACCTCCTGCATGTGTAACTCGAGTTCTTTCCTCTCTGCATGTCGGACACCTCTCAGCTCCTTCTTAAGTCATGGGAAAATATCAGTCCATTGGTACCAAATGAGGGTAATAGGGGCTGTGTTCCAATCTCTCAAAACCCAATAGGTCTATCTCCTGCAAAGTAGATTGGGCGGGATGAGTTGCACACAGTTTGATGATTGTCCATTGTTCCTCTATGTTAAATTCTGCCATTTTGAACAGAGTCAACTTCTGAGTGCTGTTGAAATTTTGTGCATAAAATTTGAACAGCTGTGACAATAATGTCTATAATTTCCAGAAATGATGTCGACATCATGCACTTCCACAGGTTAAAATTTCAATAGGATTGGATGATTCAACACTTCGTATTTAATTGCAGATGACAATTTCAAAAGTGCGGTTAAGGTGTTTTTTTCAACCTGGCCTGGGTGCTGATACCTAACCTCGGAAAATGATTAATATTTTCTTCATTTTTAGGGTTATCTTTTTCAAAACACACCAGGTAATGCATAATTAATGATAAAATAATACATCATCGCTAAAATCTGTGGAGTACTAGTTTTGTTAAAATTTGCCGTGTCCACGAACTTTACGGACACACCTCGTACAAAATGCTTGGTGTGCAGCAGATGACATTTTGAAATATTTTTTCTTGTCCCAGGAAATAGTGTTTGACATGTCATTCTAATTGTTTCCTATGGAGGAGATTTAGCATGAATTTGATTTCACATTTGTGTGATTAGGATTTTTAATGATGTACTGTTATCTTAAGAGCTTTTTATTTTGTCTCTTTTTTCAGTCACCCAAGCAGTCAACTCAAAGTTTTACAATCATACCACAATCAACAACTCATGTAAGAATCTCCTTCAGAAGCTTGTATCCTTTCTTTGTAGAACCAGTCTACAGTAGTACCAGCCTACAGATTGTAGAAACAGTCTACAGATTGTTTGTAGTGCCAGTCTTCAGATTGTTTGTAGTACCAGTCTGCAGGTTCTTTCTAGTAGGATTCTGCAGATTGTTTGTAGAACCAGTCTACAGTACTGGTACTTCTAGGAAAAATAAGAAAAATATTTTGAGATGTTGTCTTCTGAAATGTTTCCTCAGTATGCACTGCGTTAATAAGATTCCATATGTGTTTTGAAACCTAGTTATATTCCTTAACTTGTATACAGTTATTGTTTAGATATTCATTTCCGTGCCAACAAGATAGTTGCTATTAGAGATGGAGCCTATAGTTTGTTTAATACCAGCAAGGTTACAGAAGGATTCAATCCTATTCCTATGCTAAAGGTGAGTAGAACTGAACCCTTTGTTGGGAACACAGTCGTTATGACATGCGTGCCCAGCTAAGACTCAGATCAGCCTTTGCATCCAGGTGGTCCAATAAGTATCTTGGCTGGGCACTTTATGAATAGTCAAAGACCGAAAGCTTTTTCAAGAAGAGAGGGAACACTTATATAGTTCCAGATAAGATGCATTTTTCAAATGAAAAGTACGGGGCCCAGTTGTTCAAAACTAAGGATGTCGTTAATTAACGATTCGTTAAAATTTTAATAGAGTGATACGCAAATATGCTGATATTTTTTGCTGAAAAAATATCAGAAGATTGTGTATTGAATCTGCTAAAATAGTTAACAAAATGACCCTTAACGAGCTCCCCCCCACCCCCCCCCCCCCCCCCCTCCCCACTCCCACCTATTTTATTATTTGTTATTTTTCTTTTTGTTGTTCTGATGAGAAATACATGTAGGCTGAGTTCATTGTAAATGATGATCATAGTATTATTAAATGCAAATTAAATATACTGCCTTATTCCTATTGTTGAGAACATTAATGTGAAACATTCTACTTTATACTCTATTTACATTTTTATTTGTTGGAAAAGACCACGTTTCTGTTTTACAGGCTTTCTTAGACATGTATTTTGATGACTCTGTGACGGGTGGTAATGTACGTCGGCGATCGACAACGGAGGATGACAATCCTCCATCACCTGTTGATACCATGGATGTGTTCAACTTGTCACAGCAGAACCCTGCAGGCTCAGGGTCACCAGGGTCTAGGGGGAGACAGGATGGTAGTGGGGCTAGGTTCCACAGCCCAATGACATCTCCTAATCCTCACACACCAGCTTCTCCAGGTCCAAGAATGTCAGGGGTAAGATTCTTTTTGCCATTGATGAGAGTCATTTAGATTAAAATTGCACATTTGAAATGTTCCATCACACTTAATATATTGATTCAAACAAAAAAATGGAGGAGAGAGAAAAGGTCTTAAAAAAAGGATGAAAAATTCTTGGAGAAAGTAACCAATTTGCAAAGGGAGGCAATTAAATTGCCTCCCTTTGCAAAATTTGTTGCTTCCTTTTGCTTCACAATGATAATAGATAATAACTTTAGGGCTCATTATTGTTATAAATGCCACAAACTGTGTTTGGGGGAAGGGGTGTATACTGTTTTCATGTTGTCCATCAGTCTGTCTGTTTGTCCATCTGTTATGTATTGGTTTCTGTATCCTACTTTGCTAAATAATTTATCAGAAGGCAGTCATTACCTTGCAGGGGGTATCTATTAAGGATTGCTTATTGATACAATAGAACAGTATGATCTCATTAAAGCAATTTTAATGAGTACCGATGTATACATATGCTTTTGTGTAAAATAAGATACTCCTCTTTTCAGGAGGTACAAGCCCTTGGTTTATTTATTCATCCCCCACTGCTAGCAGCGTAGGAGACTTTGGTAATGATAGTTGCATTCCATCCCTCTGTGGTTCCCTGATTCTTTGGTTCCTTAGCACTTGGTATATTTTCATGAAACTTCATACACATACAAAGCACTTAATTGGACAATTTATTGCAATCTTATTGAAGTGGAATCTAATGGCCTTAAAATTTTGAACTCCTTTTATTGTGGCAGGGACATTAAGAGTAGTAAAGTTCCACGAGTAGTAAAGTTCTGACACTGGATAATATGGGCAGTGTCATGTGAAAACATGTCTTCGGGAATATGCGGACAGCGAAGGCTCAGATCAGCCTAACAGAATCATTGGATACTACAGAATGTTTCAATGGAGAGCAAATGCATGGATGAGACTTTATATGCAGGATGATATGAATCTGCTCATTTTGCTCATGTTTGAAGGTTCTTTTTGCTTAATGCAGCCCATATAGAATGTACATGTACTTGTATTAATGGAGAGAAAAAGTGTTAATGAGACTGGATTGCAGGCTGATTTGAATGTATACTTTTTGCAGGTACTTGAAGACATTGTTTCACCCATATTACAAGTAGTAAAGTTCTGAGTTGGTATAATATGTGTAGCATCATATGAAAATATGCCTTTGAGGCATTCTTAGACAGCGAAGGCTCAGATCAGCCTGCACATCCATGCAATGTGATCAGGACATTTGCTTTCTGCTTATAGATTCATTGGATACAGCAGAATATGAGCCAGCACATGACAAAACCTACAATGACCAGTGAAGACTCAGATCAGCCTGCACATCCCCGTAGTTTGATCAGAGTCTTTGCTGATCGCAAGTGCCTTCTACAGCCTCTGTGCTATTAAAAGAGGGATAAGTGAGAACCCTTGCCGTACTGGGTGGATACAGGCTGAGTCTTTGCTGATCACTCAGGTCTTATTGTAGGTTTTGTTGTGCGCTGGCTCATATATCAATGTATAACAAAGATCCTATTCAATCCATTTGTGTGGTTTTGTTGCATTGGATGATCTCGATCTCTACTGTTAGTATATTCTTCAGACACTTTTTTTATGGCATGACTAATATTGGTCATACACATATCTGTAATATACATTTATTCTTTTACTGTTTGTTTTTCTCAAGGTCACACCTTCACCATCAACTTTCATTGGTACCCCATCTCCTGGCAACATCCTGGCAGCTGGTTCCCCAGGAAACCCCCAGCTGCATGTTCCATCACCAGGTTCCTTTGTGCCGGCACCCAGCCCAAGTTCCCTAGGAATCCACATGCAGTCACCAGCAAGTTCTTTCATTAGCCCTCAAGGTAGGTCGAATCTTTGACCTGCATCCTCCTGCAAATACATGTAGCAGATATTTTAAAATAGTTTCCTTGAAAACAAGGCTAAACATTTTATTTAAATTGCCACCAAACCATTAAAGCATTGTTCAGAAGTGTTTCAGATGTCATTTTAAACTATTTTATTATTATTCAGGGAAAAATAAGGCTTGGCATTGGATGTGAATCATCTGCTGGAGAGAAGATTCACATGACATCTCAAGCCTTATTTTCTCAGAAAAAATAAATGAAAAATATTTTAGAATGTTCATAGCTCCAGATAAGTGAGTACCAAAACATGTTTTCATGGAGAAATAAGAAAAATATGAACACTTCTTGGTTGAAAAAATGTGCCTTATCTGGAGCTGTGATATTGTCTGTTGCTGTTGTAAATGGCTGTAACCTTTACCACTTTCTAGGCTAATTCAGCAGATGACATATTGGTGATATTTTTCCTTTTTTCTCAGAAAACAGGATTTAAACATTTCATGCAAATTGTCTCCATTGGAGACAAGTAATCAGAATTATGCAGGAAAATTTTATTGAATACATCAAGAAACATCTTTTGGATATTTGTTAGAATTGCCTGGCTGAAGCAATTTTAACAAATATCCAAAACATATGTTCTATGAGGAAATAAGAATAAAATAAGGCCTTTCTTATGTATTGGTCTACTCATAAGGATTCTTTTCAGTCGCAAATTCATTTTAATGGCAACATCTTTGGGAATAAATGCTGTTGTAACGAAGTTTCTCTATAATACATGTATATATTTACAGGTGTTGCTGAGAGTGGTTCCCCATTTCCCAGTACTAGTCTGGCAATGCCATCCCCGGGACAGAGAAACTGGCCCAACTCACCATCTGTTCAGGGGCCGTCACCAGCTTCCAGACATGGCATGGTTTCTTCCCCTGGTCATCCAACTCTACACTCACCACAGACACAGCTGAAGGAAGAGCATGCCAAAGCTGCTGGTTTGTATCTGTTTTATTTATATTAACAGCAAAGGGTCCATCTTAGTCTGCACAGCCATGCAGTCTGATCATCTCCATCTGTTTGTTCATATGCAGTTGACTCATGTTATCTAGACTTTGCTTATCTCATAAGCGCTTATATTGAAAATCTGGTCCCTGTTTAAACATGAAAATCTTACAACAGGTAATAAAATATTGTGGAAAGAGGAGAAATTGCTCCTCCTCTTTTCCACAATATTTTCAGTTATCTCTAACTTCAGGAGTCAAATTACATATTGATTTGTTTTTGCCTCAATTCTGCAAATCTGATATGTCAAGGTACGGATATCTCGAAGTATTTCAGAAAGTCCCTTGGACTTCGAGATAGTGAAAGTCGACGATCTCGTCGACTGTATTTTACAGAGTCCAATCAATCAATCTATTGAAGTGGCAAGAGTACTTTGGATCTCAAGATTATCTTTTTTGCATGCTGGGTAATTTTGCATGCTTTTTTGTCATCTGGATTTTTTTTATAAATTAAAAAAAATATTTCAGGAATACCATCACAGTGTGAAACAGTTTGGATCCAGATCAGGCCCAATGTTTTGTTGGGCCTGATCTGGGTCCAAACTGTTTGCAAAGGTTATCAGCAGATGACAAAAGTCGCCGCTAGTGGGAAAAGAGTTAAAGGTTCAGAGCCCAACAGATGTAGAATTCAGATGATGACTGTATGCTTCATTGCATAGAGCATTTCATTAGCATCCTTCATTCTCTCGTTATGACTTTAATACTGTTGAAAGAAAAATAAAACACCAACTCATCATCATCAAGCAGCTCTGATTGGAATGCATCAGTGTGCAGATTCAGCAGAAATGTCAGAAAGCGTACCTTTGGACATGCACCCAGCAAAGATTGAGATCAGGCTGTACATTTATGCAGTCTGATCAGAATCTTCACTGAGTACATTTTAGATAGCCAAGAATGCAAATTTTCTTCATGCAGATGACAAAGACTGATCAGACTGTGTGGATTTGCAAGCTAATTTGAGTCTTTGTTGGGCATACATGTCAAAAGATGTTTTCTCACATTGCAAGTTTTGTGTTTTTGAAGTTATCCTACTTCCGTGGAAATGAGAGGCAAGTATTTTGGAGTCATTGTGTAAGTTTCACTTTTAAAAAAGTGTATTGTTACAATGTAAAAGAGTTACATTTCAAGAGAGGCAGTATACATGAAACTAACATCTGATGTGGAAATGGTGGACTTTTACTGGCAGATATATGTCATTATTTTACACTTTCTGCAGGTATATTTAACCCTTGTCCTGCTGAACCGGGATATGCCCTGCCTTTGCAAACAGTATAGATCCAGATCAGTTGGCTTCTGAAGAAGCCAACTTATCTGGATCTGCGCTGTTTGTCATTCAGTATGTGAATTTGTATCAACAACCTGGATCAAGTAATCTGATTGGCTGAAACTTAGAAATGGGTGTGGCATCTTAATATATTTGGCTTGACAAGGGTTAAGGTGCAGTCTGAGAAAGTGTACTTTTGGATCTGCGCACCCAGCAAAGGTAATGACAGCCATCCATCCATGCAGTTTGATCAGTTCACACTGTCCATTTGAAGAGGCCTTGGATATCCACAGAGTGCCTACCTAAGACTGAGCAAGCTGTATGGATATATAGGCTGACTGGAGTCTTCACTAGTTCATAGCTGTAGATAAGACATTTTACAGCCGAGAAGTACTGATTTTTTTTCTTATTTTGCCATCAAAACATATGTTGTTGTACTCATTAGAAGTGCCTCACCGAGGCACTTCTAACAAGTACCACAATGTATGTTTTCATGGAGAAAAAAAAAAAAAAAATTATGTGGATACCCCCTCTCATCTGGTGCTATGCAGTGATTGTATGCGTCCTAAGATACAGTATCTCACATTGCAGCTCGTTGGGGTCTTGTCTGTAGCAATGCAGGTATTTAGTGCATTTGGATTTTTTTTTACTCTGTTTTGTTTTTGATTACTAGAAAAAAAATATAATTACAACACAAGCTGCAAAACCAATTGTGAGCCATAGAAATTTGCCCAGTTTTATACTTTAATGCATACCTGACTTGTTACTGTTATAATACCGTTATGACACAAATGATGCTCATGGGTTGACACATCGTTAAACCTGAACTTATCATCATGCATAGCCATAGTTCTAGATAAGAGAGGCATCAGGAAAATATTTTTCTTAATTCTTCATGAAAACATAAGGGTTCTCATTAGTAGAAGTACTAATGAGTACCCACAACCTGCGTTTTTGTGGAGATTTACTATTTCGAAAAAATATCAATATTATTTTTGTTGAAAAATATGCCAGATCAGGTCCATTTTTCTACTGAAGAATATTGATATTTTTCTTATTTCTCCATGAAAACCTGTTGTGGATACTCATTTGAGGTACTTCAAACGAGTACCCACAACATGCATTTTCGTGAAGAAATAAGAAAATATTTACTTCATACCTCATCTTATCTAGAGTTACATTATAAAAATTAATGTGCTTATTTTCAGTGATGAGTCCGCCATCAAGAATCCTTCCTCAGAGAGCCTGGGCTGCTGCCATACCAACTCTGCTGTCCCATGAGGCATTTGATAGTCTCTTAAATCCCAGTGGTCTACAACAGCTTCCCATCCATGTCCCCTTATCACCATTAGAGAGATTCCTGGGATGTAATTTCATCCGAAGACATATTTTGAGGATGATAACAACAGAAAAACATGTAAGTTTCTAGTAGATTGGTGTGTCTGAGTTGAAGTTTTATGGTGCAGTCTACACTGTTAAGGCCATGTCAAACCCGTTGGTTAGCCTACTCACACTTTTCCTGGCAAGCTTAGTATGACATTTTCATTGGTTAGGCACTCGGTGAGTACGGTGAATTTCCTAAAATTTCGAACACTTTATTCCATACTCTTTTGGCTTAAATTTTGCTTTTTATGCAGCAGTATCTTTAAATATTTAGTGGAATGGCTAACAGTGTAGACCCTGATCAGACTGCTCCTTCAGGAGCAGTCTGATCAGGGTCTGCACTGTTTGCATATGTCATTTTGTCAGACGCTTTAGTGTTCGAATTTTTAGGACATTTTCCGTAATGGTTAAATGTTGTTTCATGGTCTTAATAATGGTTAAACTTTCAGATAAACATTCATGCTTTGCACTCTGCATAAAATTTTCAGCAGATAACTGTTTGAAATTTTTTTCTCATTTTCCCCGGAAACAGGTTTTGACATTTCATACAAATTGTCTCAATTTGCATGAAATGTCAAATCCTGTTTTCCAGGGTAAATATGAAAAATATCAATTTTTCGTCTGGTGAATTAGCCCAGATAGTGGTAATGGTTAAAATGCATCTGTTTATAAAATATTTATTGTACAAAATCATTAACTGTTTCTGCAGTACCTACACAGTGCTAACATGCCTTGTATGATTATACTCTGTTTCCTTTTGTAGCTGACATTCCTTGAGACACGGGAACGAGGCAGTCATGCATTCCAGGCTGATTCCCTGCAGTACAAGATCACAACAAACACCTCTACACTGCAGTCTCTGCATATGAAAATCCAGCCACTCCCAGGTATTCATACACTTATAAACTACCATAAGAACCCCTATATTGGGACAGATGGCTAAGCAAACAGTGTAGACCCAGATCGCCACTCATCCAGCACTATTTTAGACACATCAACAGGTAGTAAAATAGACTTTTCAAATTTTAGGACAAGTATGGTAAGGAGTTAAGGTGTCCCAATACTTAGGGTAAATATGGTACATTCCATATTTGCTCTAATTGATTGATTGAATGAGGTTTTTATGGGCCAGTCAACACACTAGGGTCATGTTGAGTGCGGACAGTTTTCCTGGACAGGCTTAGTCCTCTAAGTAGTTTACCAGTACTTGTGCACATTCTTTTGCCAGAAACTGACAACTGCTCTTCTTGAATAGGCGGAAGGGAGAGAATGACCATGATCAATTTCCATGAAAGAATGTTTCCAGACATGGCGGGGATCACCAGTCAGACATGCATCCAACTGAGCCAGACTGAGACTGGCACCAAAACTGTGAACAAAATACAGTAAAACTGCAACGACTCCAACAATAATGGCTGGTTTACCATGGCTGATTCAAACTCGGTTTTGAGTTCCAAGGAGATTCTTCCTATCAGTCAAGAAATAAATATGTAGGGAAATTTTCCTATTTTCTCAACTCTGTGTCAACCATCTGTCTGTTGTTTGTCCGTCCATCTGTCATATGTCCCCCCTGTTGTGCATCTGAATTTCTTTTCCGGACAATAACTTGAGTAAATATCAACTGATTTTCACCAAACTTGCATTCATATGTGGAGATCTTGTTTTGGATTGCTAATGGGCAGATGTTGTCAATTTTTGACAGAGTTATCTGTCCACTATACAATAGTTGCGGGGTATTATCATATCATGTTTTTATGTTATTTTCAGAATGCAAAGACCAGTGGACACCAGAAGAAATTCAGATCCTAGAAAAATATTTTGATTTGAAGGTAAAGTACCAATATACTGTCAGTATTTATTTCCAAATCTTTAAGGGGAAAATAGATATTCAGGAGAAGGCAACTCTGTCAAAATTGTTTTTTTTCTCATCTGAAAAGGATCTACTCTATAAAAGGCAACAATATGCCCCCCCACCCCCTCTCCCCCCCCCCCCCCCCCACCCCACCCTTGGAGCAAATTCTTTCCTTTTAGAGTGGACCCTTTTTCAGATTGGATTAATGTACAGATATAACCAGAAAGTCACAAAAGATATCTCCCTTTTAAAAATGGTGCAAAATCAACCAGATGTTTCAAGTTCCCTGAAATTTCATGAAAACTTGTGTAAGATATATATGGTCCACATCAAGCAAAAAAAAAAAGGCCTTCAAACATGCACAAAATGCATATATTCAGATCATCCTGCACAGGCACCAAGTCTCATCCGAACATTTGCTCTCCATTGAAACATTCTATAGTACCCAATGATTCTGTTTATCAACAGAGAAGGCCCTGATCAGACTTGCACATCTGTACTCAACTGTATGAATTTGCAGCCTAGTCTGGGACTTTGTTCCTTGTATATTGTTGCCTCAGGTTTTCTGATCTTGTCTCAAATGTTAAGTTTTTCATTTCCAGGTTGCCTGTCCACCATACAAGTCAAACTCACTGACATCATTTGGACGACTTTTGAAAGCTCCGATAAGAATTTTGAAAGACTGTGTTCAAATTATGAGACTTGAACTGGTAAGAATACAAAGATTACAGGAATGAGTCATGTCTTTCAGAAAGTGGCCTTTGTTCATATGCCAACAGAGAAGACCAAGATCAGCCTGTACATTAGTGCTTCACTGCCTTCATAGTTTGCTGTAAACCATATTAACAAAAATTGAAGGTTCTGATCAGACTGTGGCTGTGCAGTCTGTTGATTATATTTCAAGGCTTTTCTTTTGCATACAACAGATCAGTTAACGGATGCTTAGCATGTTAGATAAAAATTATAACTGACAGCAGTTTGAAATGTTTTTCTTACTTTTCCCAGAAATTCGGGTTTGAGGTGTTTAAATTCTGTGGTGACATTTCACATAGATTGTGAAACTGTGCATGTAATGTGAAACCCTATGATAATTCATTTCTTATAATTCCAGCTTTGTCATCACTCATCAAAATGTTACATATGTTGCCAAAAATGTCAGTCTTTTGAAATGTGTGAATGAAAATAGATCTGACTGATTCCTGCGCTGGACTTTATTGAAGTGTAAAACATTTCCAGCAACCAATCAAATTGTGTGAAATGTGTATAAACATAGCTCTTGATAAAGTGCTTTTTTCAACTAAAAAGTATCTATATTTTACTTATTTCTCAACAAAAACATATGTTGTGGGGAACTAATTAGAAGCACCTCAGCATGGCGCTTCTAATGAATACACACAACATATGTTTTCATTGAGAAATAAGAAAAACAAGAAAATAAGAAATACCCATTCTTATCTAGACCTATGTGTAAAGATAAGAACAGCAGCTTATTTCTTTTAGTGTAACAGAACCATAGTTGATTGTGTTTTTTAGTGTGATGGAGATGTCTTTTGCCTAGATTTTGCCTTTATTTCTTTTAGAGTAAAAGAAGAATAGTTTATTTTCTCAGTGTAAACAGAGGACTTGTTAAGAAATGTCTTTGATGTTGTGGGATAATTTTCTGCAGTTCTCCATAAAAACATGATAGGCACTTCTAATGAGTACCTACAACATATATTTCTATGGAGGAATGAGAAAAACTATCCCAGAATTATCTCTAAATACTATTCTTTAACAAGTCTGCTGGTAATGGGGACTTATTTTACCTAAATTGGTGATTATTGGTGTTATAATTTTACAGATGCATAATCAGGATCGTTCATTGAAGTGGGCTGTCCAGTGGTTACTCACAATTCCACCGCTGTATGCCCACATTGCCCCAGCTGGTACCCCTGCAGTCGTTGTTATGGCCAAGATGGTGCTTATGGTATGTATAGTAACATGCTGTGGCATAACTTGCTGTTAGTGAAATTAGCTGGGCCCAGTTGTTCAAAGCTAACGATGTCGTTAGTTAACGATTCGTTAAAATTTTAATCGAGTGATACGCAAATATGCTGAAATTTTTTGCTGAAAAAATGTGAGTAGCTTTTGCAGTGCAAAAGCTACTCACATTTTTTCAGCAAAAAATATCAGAATACTGTGTATTAAATCCGCTAGAACAGTTAACGAAATGACCCTTAACGAGCTCGTTAAGCTAACGACGCTTTGAACAACCGGGCCCTGATAAGTAATAGAATGTACTTTCAAGTTTAGATAAAT
The DNA here is from genome assembly GCA_964016985.1 of Anodontia alba. Lineage (NCBI taxonomy): Eukaryota > Metazoa > Mollusca > Bivalvia > Lucinida > Lucinidae > Anodontia > Anodontia alba. Next base: position 8,463,664 of record OZ024824.1, read on the forward strand.
AAGGTGCTTTTTCAACCAAAAATATTAGTATAGATAATTGTTTCATATTTCTCTACGAAAACTTATTTATTCATTAGAATTGACTGGGAAAGGTAATTCATGACTTTTATGGAAATATAAGTATCCAGATGCTCAAATATAAATATTGTGCTTTGCCTGCAGAAGAATTTTTCATTTCATTTGCATTGTCTCCAGAGATGCCATTTCCTGTTTAACAGGGAAAATAATAAACACAGGTCATCTGGCAGTTTTAAATGCCTGGCAGACAATTCACATGAAATGCAGTTTTATTTTCTCTGAAAAATAAAACGGAATACTGCTTAAACAGTATTCTTAGTTTATTTTGGGGGCTTCACGTTATTCCGTTTCCTACTATTAACTATTGCTAGGCAGGCACTGTAATGCTTAATTGTTCCAATTACAGAAATGAGTCTCAATTGGATTGCTAATTGATATGATATGCCTGTCAATCAAAGTTATGATGTCATTGATGATGTCATCACCATGTGGTCAGCTGGGAGCCAGCACTGCCCAGCTTCCTTTTCCTGGCTGCAACACAAGGAGAAACAAAGCTGAAATTACCTCGATTTAAATCTGTAGAAATCTTCTAAATAAATAAAATGTCTGGCAGAGGGAAATCTAGAGCAGATGCGCCGAGGGTTAGGAGAGCCAAGAGACAGGCTGATGCTAGAAATGAAACAGATGGGGCTGCAAAAAAGCAGAAGATCCAAGACCAGCTGGATGACCATGAGGTGGTGGAAACACTTTCTTTAAGTGGCAATGCCTCCGAGCCACAGTCAGAAGTCTGGATAATTGGTGATTCTCTGGTGAAGCATGGTGGTAACTACGCTAACCAAGTGGGCTATGGGCAGCTTGGGCAAAACAGTTTCAAAATAGTATGGCTGGGGCAGAAGGGTATGCGATGGGAACAGCTACTGCCGGCTCTACAGCTGCATATGATTACAAGGGGCCACCCAAGGATGATCATCGTACACGTAGGTGGGAATAATATTGATTCTGTCCCCCAAATAAACCTTATGAAAACAATTAGGGAAGACCTTATTTATATTCATTCGGTATTTTCCTCCACTTTACTGGTCTGGTGTGATATTTTGCCAAGGCAGGTTTGGAGAAATAATATAAACGGGGATTCAAAAGTCCTTAATCTGAAATGCAAGCGGATAAATAGGGCTGCTCATCAGTGCATGAATGAAATGTCATTGGGTAAAGTTGTCAGTCCACACATTCTCTGGTATATGACAGAATTATTTAGCAATGATGGAGTACATCTTTCTGAATTTGGCAAACTGACATATGTGCAAACATTTCGGAACTTAATTAAAAATTTTAAAGAAGATACATGCCAGTAAATATTTTAGCGGGAGTCTATGAAACAGTAAAAATATAAGTGAAGATAACCAGAAAATGTCACACTCACAAGTATGGCTATCCCAAGGTACCATAAGAAGGAGAGACAAGGAAGAAATAATGACAAAACAAATGCCACATAGGAAATTACCAACACAAAGAAGAACTGCACTGCAACAGTGGTACTGCCTTGGAACTGTCAGTAAGAAAACTACTGGCAAAAGTAGTAAAATATAATTTCTTCAGAATTTGGGGGAAAATATCAGTTGTATTTTCGTGGCGGAAATTCTAAAGAAATTCCAGCTCCCCTGGAAGCCAATTGCATAAACTGACTGCATGGCTGTCTGCTATATTAAATTGAATGGCTTGGTTAACTTGTGTCTTGGATAAAATAAAAGGCTATTACAGAATAATTTCAAGATTACATAATGTTTGCAGTTTGAGGCGAGGTGCCATGGCCACAGGGTTACTGTCAAAGGTTGCTGGTTGCTCTTATAGGTTGCATTTTACAGTGAAATGGTTGCAAGTGGCTGTCTGTTAAAGGTTGCAGGCTACTGTCAAAGGTTGCTGGTTGCTCTCATACGTTGCATTTTACAGTCAAATGGTTGCAGGTGGCTGTCTGTCAAAGGTTGCAGGTTACTGTCAATGGTGGCAGGTTACTGTCAGTGGGTTAGGTTACAGTGCCCTTGTCATGCACCTTGGGACCTCCTTGTCTGAGGAAAGTGATTGCAAAAGGTTGGAAAGAGCTGCGACTGTCCGAATGAATTACTAGTAAATTAAGTAGGACTGATAATACTTGCCGGCTTCCAGTGGGCTGGGATTTCTCAATGACTGTCACGGCATCAACCTTGCAGTCTAATCTTCTGCCTTGCGGCCAGTCAATTCCCACCCCATAAAGTAAAAATAAAATTGCATTTCAAATAATGTCTTTGTTATCTAAGCCATCCTAAAATAAAACGGAATACTGCTTAAACAGTATTCTTAGTTTATTTTGGGGGCTTCACGTTATTCCGTTTCCTACTATTAACTATTGCTAGGCAGGCACTGTAATGCTTAATTGTTCCAATTACAGAAATGAGTCTCAATTGGATTGCTAATTGATATGATATGCCTGTCAATCAAAGTTATGATGTCATTGATGATGTCATCACCATGTGGTCAGCTGGGAGCCAGCACTGCCCAGCTTCCTTTTCCTGGCTGCAACACAAGGAGAAACAAACCCTCCCTATCCCGCCCAATAATAATAAGACATCCTGTAAACTACTTCAATATAAAAGTACATATGCACAGACTTTAATGCCTACAAATCCAAACCTGTACAGTCAATACACATGCAGTTAAAGAGTTGTTTTGTTTTAGCTTTAGTTACTGCCTGCGAGTTCAATATTTTCAGATATTGCTGGTACTGGTAGACACTGAAATCAAGCTATACCAGACTAATTGTCAGTGATCCAGGATAGGAGTTGGAGAATACATGGATTGTCAAAGACTGTGTTATGGGAACAATGTTTGGTCGTACAGACTTGAAATTGTGTATTCACATACATACCATGTCAATTTACAAGGAAGAACTGTTAATGACTTAAAGTCAATCTGATGCAGAAATAGTGAAATGTATTAGATGGACAGGCTAACTGCCCAAAAGTTAAAAGTGAAATGGTCTATAGTGGTTTACAGAAACAATTCTTTACGCTCATTGCTTGATTACGAGTCAGGAAACTGACAAAGTCGCAAGGCGAATATTTGCTCTTCGGAAATTCTAAAGAAATTCCAGCTCCCCTGGAAGCCGGTTGCATAAACTGACTGCATGGCTGTCTGCTATATTAAATTGAATGGCTTGGTTAACTTGTGTCTTGGATAAAATAAAAGGCTATTACAGAATAATTTCAAGATTACATAATGTTTGCAGTTTGAGGCGAGGTGCCATGGCCACAGGGTTACTGTCAAAGGTTGCTGGTTGCTCTTATAGGTTGCATTTTACAGTGAAATGGTTGCAAGTGGCTGTCTGTCAAAGGTTGCAGGCTACTGTCAAAGGTTGCTGGTTGCTCTCATACGTTGCATTTTACAGTCAAATGGTTGCAGGTGGCTGTCTGTCAAAGGTTGCAGGTTACTGTCAATGGTGGCAGGTTACTGTCAGTGGGTTAGGTTACAGTGCCCTTGTCATGCACCTTGGGACCTCCTTGTCTGAGGAAAGTGATTGCAAAAGGTTGGAAAGAGCTGCGACTGTCCGAATGAATTACTAGTAAATTAAGTAGGGCTGATAATACTTGCCGGCTTCCAGTGGGCTGGGATTTCTCAATGACTGTCACGGCATCAACCTTGCAGTCTAATCTTCTGCCTTGCGGCCAGTCAATTCCCACCCCATAAAGTAAAAATAAAATTGCATTTCAAATAATGTCTTTGTTATCTAAGCCATCCTAAAATAAATAAAAAAGATGAAGGAATGTTGTGCAAATTTACTTAGCTCTTGAACAGTTAAAGTGACAAATTTAATTATTAGCAGAAAGATATTTTTGTCTGAGAAGAAAAGGCAGATATTTTATGTGAATTATCTCCATAAAAGATCATCCACCTGTAATTAATATCTATCCCTATTTTTCTTTTTATTCAGAAATAATATGCTCGCCACTTTTTATGGCAGGGCAAAGAAATGTATTCTGTTAATTTCCTGATAAATACATTAGTATTAATTCTTTCACTGCCACAGGCAAGAGTACTAGGCTTTTGCAAACAGCATAGATCCAGATGAGACTGCTCATAATGAGCCATCTCATCAGGATCTACGCTGTTTGACATTCAGCTTTACATATAAACCTCTTTCCAATCAATAGTTTATTTAAAAAAAAACAACAAAACAACAGATGACAAATGTAGTCTGAAATTTGGCACCAAAAGAGTTTATACAGTGTAAAAGCTATTGTGCTAGTCTTCATGTTTAAGTTCTTTTGGTGTATTTGGCTTAGCCCACTAGTATTTGCTGCAGTGAACAGCTCCTACCGGATGTCTGCAGTTTGGGGCAGTTAATACGTCCTGGGCCCAGTTGTTCAAAGGATCCTTAGCTTAACGAGCTCGTTAGTGGTCAAAATGTTAACTGTTCTAGTAAGTCCAATATCTAATTCACAGGCATTTTTGCTGAAAAAATGTGAGTAGCTTTTGCAAATGCAAAAGCTACTCACATTTTTTCAGCAAAAATATTAGAGTATATGCCATATTTAATGATTAAATTTTTAATGATATGTTAACTAACGACATTGTTAGTTTTGAACAACTGGACCCTGGAATTAAGGGGGAGGTTTTGCGCTAGTAAAACTGGTTAAGCCCCCAGTAATTTTCAACTGACTGTTTCAAGGCAGTTCCTCTGCTGCAGTTTTTCTTTCTTTGTGTGTCTGTGGTTTCATATGTGGCATTCGTTTTGTCCTTACTTGTTCCTTATCGCCTTTTGATGCCTCGGGAAGATTGCTTTTGATGCTTCGTGATTGTGGCATTTCCTGGGCATCTTCACATATTTTGGTGAGGGCTGTCTGTTTTCTCTTCTCTTGCACAGACATTTTCTGTCCGATATCTGCGGCTGCTGTGTTTGCAGACTGTGACAGTTGATGTGAGATCAGTACTGGATATAGTGTTTGCCAGCATCTGCACTTTAAAAGATTTACATTCAACTACTGGAAAATAGTGCCAAAGATAAATTCAGAAATGTGCACATCTAGTGCTTTAAATTTGGTATGGTTACTTTACACTATATAAGGCACTTTGTTTTCAACCAAAAAAGTATTGATATTTTTCTTATTTCTCTGCTAAAACGTATGTTGTGGTACTCATTAGAAGTACCTTGCTGAGGCTCTTCTAATGACTACCCAGGTTTTAGCAGAGAACTAAGAAAAAATTTACCCGATACCCCTGGCACTATGAGGTTACAGAATTGTTGAAAGAAGAAAGTGTGACATTAACTGACTGGCTCAGTATGACTAAAGTGTTGACTAGGCCGTCATATTCCAAACTTAAACAATTATTATTTTGATTTTTTTTTTCTAATTTAAGCTTCAGCTCACTAGAATTGGTCTCCAAGTGCCCCAGGAACCACAGTCTATCACCATACCACTCCTGTACGATATCTCCAACAACAGTATCACCCTTGTGGAGAAAGATCCATCATTGCCAAATCCTAACTTACAGCAAGTGATGCAGATGTTGAAAAGATTCATGGACAGATATCATCAGTCTCAAGAATGTGCTATATATCCCGCTGTACGAGAACTCATGACAAATCTTGTGTTGCCTGTGGGATAATACATCTTCTGTCAGTTCCCATTAACCTCTACCACTCTTTGGGCTAATTCAGCAGACAACAAACTGATGATATATTTATGTCCCCAGACCTATGGGGAGGGGGACATATTGATTTTAGTGCGGATCCAGTTGGCATCGGTGTTGGCATGACACTTTCTTGTCTGCATATCTTTTGTGAATCAGAGTTTGGATTCTTACCAAATTTTCATGGATATGTGATTGGGACAATACAAAGATCTGATTAGATTTTGGTGACCTTGACCTAAAAATAACTAGTATTTGGTGATAATTCTGTGATATTTTTTTCTCATAACGCCATAAAAACATATGGGTACTCATAAGAAGCACCTCGGCCTCTCTAATGAGTATTCATAAAATGTTTTAATGGAGACCCAGAGAAAATTACCCCAAATTAATCATCATTTACTACTAAACAACTCCTGTATGCTGTTTTCCCACATGGACTAACACTTTGCATGCTAGATAAAATTTTCATCAAAAATTTTGAAATATTTTTCTTGTTTTTTCCTAGAAAATAGGATTTGGGATTTCATGCAATTTGTCTCATTTGGAGACAATTTGCATGAAATGTTAAAAAAACAATTTTCTGGGAAAAATAAGAAAAAAATATCATTGGTTTGTTGTCTGCTGAATTTGCCCATAGCATGGTAAGTGCTAAGAGATTCTGCCAGGGTTTCAATGCTATTTTTTAGCACTTCTGGCAGATAACAAGTGCTACAATCAGTTTGAAATTGCCATAAAAGGAAAATGTGTTTACAGTCGTTGTTTTCCAAGATGGACCATCCAGATATGACTACAAGCCATGACTGTCTTAATCTTTACCACTCTCTGGGTTAATTCAAGCAGAGGACAAATGATGACATTTTTCTTATTTTTCCCATAAAACAGGATTCAACATTTCATGCAAGTTGTCTCCAATAGACAATTTGCATGAAATGTCAAAACCTGTTTTCTGGGAAAAATTAACAAACATATTTCGAAATGTTGTCTGCAGAAATTTTTACATAGAGTGGTAAGCCTTAAGTATTTTTTTTTTAATCAAAATGTATCTTGATCTGTTAAAAGTAGTTGAAAATACCATACATGGCAAATTTGTTTATAATTTGTCTAATAAATTTTGCTAGGCTTTCAGTGTATGAGTTTGATAATTAAACCTTATCCTGTGGGTTGCATGTTACTACGCACTGGCTCATTCTGTCTCATGGCTATGCATATCATCATGGCTCCAGATTAGAGGAGGTATCCACATAATATTTTTTTTATTTCTCCATGGAAAAATGTTGTGGGTACTCATAAGAAGTGCCTGAGTGGGGCGTCTAATGAGAACCACAGCATGCTTTTGTGGAGAAATAAGAAACATATCACACTTGGTAAGGAAAAAAGCTCCTCACCTGGCGCTATGGTCATATGCCTACTTGGAGTGCCGAAGGTCAAACCTGTTTACCATCGTGTAATGACAAGGATGTAAGCTTGCAATGGTTGATTATCCCAAATTATCACTCTAGTTAGCACATTATATATAGGCTGAAAGTATCCCAAAAGGTTGAGGAAGAAAAAAATCAACACAAAACAAATGTTTCAGTGTATAACATTTATTTCTGCAAACTTTTAACCCAAGCGGCAACTGCATCTGTGGCAGACAACAGTCTGATTTTTTTTTCTGTATTTTTTTTAAGAGTAAATAAGACGATATTTGACAATTCACATGAAATATCATCTTATTTACTCTGAATAAAAAAGAAAACAAAACTGAACGTCGTCTGCTGCAAATTTGCTTGGTGCTTTAAGGATTAACATAAATACTATTTTCTTAACATAAATATCAATATGAACAAATGCTTATATTGGAGTGTAATTTGTACCTTCTTGAACAAATGCTTTTATACCTCTTGATCATTTGGGCCATGTCAAGCAAAACAATCTCTAAAAAAGTGCAAAATGTCTCATCCTGGCCTTTGTTCTCCACTGATACATTCTATATATCTGCACAGTCTGATCTGGGCAGTCACTCTCACGCATGCCTGAAGGCACATTTTTGCTTGGTGTGGCTTATTTACATATTTTTGGTTCAAGTTGAGATTTAATGTGCCTGTCAACATTATATTTTCAGTCATGTCATTATTGTCAGTACTACTCTTTTATACTGTTGTCTCTCTGCAGCATTACGCACCAGACACACCAGAAACTATCACCAGTTACATTACGCCGACATTGGTGTAACCAAATGAGTGGCTTTGCGAGAAAAAGGCTCTTCACTCTTTAGAGACATCCCGTCCAATCAACCAAGTGAACATACGTCACAAAAACGTTGTTACAATGTCGCTGCAATGTCGTAACATTGCAGCGACGTTGTGGCAACGTTGTTTGTTTGCTGGAAATCTTTCAGTGTGAATGCCTGATGCCTGTCCCATTAGTGAGGCCATATGTCTAATTCCTTCCCTTTGGCCTACCACTTACATGAGCGGACAGCACAGGTTTTGGTGAGACTGCACGGATGCACAGGCTTGCCTTAACCTTTGCTGTTCAATGATGCTATAACGACATTTCCCATGACACAGCTTAAACCTAGCTCTTCCTAACACTGAGCACCACAGGAAAGAGCAGCTAGCACTATTTGAAAATCTTTGGGATGACAGGCTTGGAATTGAAACCACAACCTCCTATCCACAGACAGACATTCTACCACGTAAGCCACTCGGACTGGTCACCCACATAGCTCATATGAGTCATGCTGTGTGAAATGGGCCACATTCAGCGAAAAGAGTGTCTTTGAACATAGGCAAAATGTGGAGATTCAAATCATCCTGTGCATGCTGAAGGGCCTTTGCTGTCCATTGATACATTCTTCAGTATCCAATGATTCTGCACATTTACACTGATCTGGGCCTTCACTGTCGGCGCATGCCCGAATGGCACATTATTGCCTGGTGAAGCTTGTTGTTATTTTTTTTGAGACATACACAGACAACAAAGGTCCAGATCAGCTTGTGCAGCTTTGGAGTCTGAACAAGACCTTTAACTATCTCAGTAAAGTCTAAATACTGCAGTGTTCTGATTTAGGGGGAAGAGACACTGTTAGGGGAGACAACCGTCAAAATTGTTTTTGCTTCTGAAAAAGGCGTCTATTCAAACAGAATTTGTTGAATCCCTTGCACATAATGGGAAAAAGCAACCAAATTCTCTTGAGAAGTGCTTTGGCATCCAAATATTTAATAACACTAACACAACAACTTATTTTCTGGAATTCTGGAAAACAGGTTTGACAGAGTCTGAGAAAACAGGGATTGACATTTCATGCAAATTGTCTCCTAAGGAGACAATTTGCATGAAATGTCAAAGCCTGTTTTTGGGGGAAAATAAGAAAAAATATTCCAATATCTCGTCTGCTGAAATTTTACCCAGCATGGCAAGTGTTAAGGAGGAGGGTTATGATGATTCTGGAACCATTTTCTCCAGTTCTCCATAAAAAGCTATGAATACTCATTTGAAAGGCCTCAACAAGAGGGTTGAACACCCATGTTTTATTGAAAAGTAGAAAACAAGAGGACCATGGTGGTCTTGAATGCTCACCTATGCTGAAAAGTCAGTCCAGGTCACTCAGTGTCTATAACATTCATTAATCTGGAGGACATAACTCTTAACATATCCATGGCTCCCTCATCTGCAAGTTTAAGGAAGAGCCAATTAAAACTGATGGAGCTTTGTAGCAAACAAGTTTAATTATAGGCATCTTAGAAATCGAAGGACACAACTCTATGTATCAGATTTTATCATATGACGTCGCTGTTAATCAGTGGGTAACGTCATGTCATAAAAATTGTATGACCTTACGTTACATAACACTTCGAGGTGAACAAGTAACATCATGACGACGTCCATGTCAACCATGCATTTTCTGTTGAACAATTGTTAACAACTTTAAAGACAATAAAATCCCATTTAAATAATCATATGATAAACAGAATCTTACACTCCTGGTCATTTCATATGAAATTTATGAAACTCACCAAAGGCTCATTTCATAAACTTCATATGAAGTTAGAAACAAATTATCTCAGATTTTTGATAAATGATAGCGGAATAAGGCCAGATCCATTGAAAGTAGAAGCCATAAAGTCATTACCTGCACCCACACGTGTGAGGGTGGTTGGATGTTTCATAGGTATGACTTCACACTATTGTCGGTTTATTCCTAATTTCTATAAAATTGCAGAACCAGCCATTGCTTTGACTCATAACACACACAAGATACAAATGGTCCAGCATTCGAGTATTCAAAAGCGAGTTTGACAGTTGTGCCTTAGCTTTCATATCCAGATCAGATTCAACCGTCCACACTGTACACACATGCCAGTAATTTGTGTATCCGTGCGTGTTTGACTCAGCCATGGGACCAGGAAAATGGTATTCTGCCAAATGTTAAAAATGAGACTGATATATTATCTCTCCTATAAGTTAAGTAAAAGGCAATGTAAATGGTCTATGATAAAGAAGCTTTTGCGATCCATTATTCATCAGAAGCTAGATTATTACCTTAACAATTCTAGGTTTGTTACCAAAACTGATCATAAGCTCCTTAAGTATGTGTTAGAGTCACCAATACAGAACTTGAGCTGTTTTTAACAAAAAAAAAAACAACAACAAAAAACATATATGTCTCCCCCAAGCTGCCATTCACATACAGAAAGTCTACCCATACTAACTGTTTATCATCAGTGCAGGCCCGCATGCAGAGGGTGTGCAGGGGAAGCAAACCCTTTTCTAGGAAAATTATTTGTAACTGCATGTCATCTGATGATGCTTTATATTTCTATGAATTTTCATGGCCAGATCTTGAATGGTTTTCAACTTATACAAAAGCGGAAACAAAAATACTATTAACAAACTTCAAAGGAGAATAACTCCCAAAAATATATAGACAAGAGTCACACTTCTTGTGACCTGCACATTATCTGATGACGCATTGTATTTCTGTAACGTTTCATGAAAATATCTTGAAAGGCTTTCTACTTATACAACAGCAACCAAACTACCATTGACAAACTTCAAAGGATAACAACTCCAAAAATATATAGACAAGAGTTACGGTTCTTGTCATCTGCACGTCATCTGATGGTGTTTTATATTTCTATGAAGTTTCATGAAACTACCCAGACCGGTTATTGATTTACAGAGCAGACACACAACTACTGTCAAATTTCTAAGGGAAATAACTCCAAAAAATGTAAACAAGAGTTATGGTTCTTGTGATCTGCATGTCCTCTGGTGATGTTTTATATTTCTATGAAATTTCATGAAGATATCTTTTAACAGTTTTCAAAAACAATGTCTCCACCCCTTTCAAAGGGGCAGACATAATAAAAAGATCCAGCTGTGGGCACTGGGTATGTCCGGTTATAATTGCAAGACTGAATATATAGCAGGTACTGAAAATACCTTTGCTGATATGCTTAGAAGGAAACCAAATACTGAGTGCACTGACCCAAATTTTAGAGCCCCTTGAATTGGGCATTAATGGTCCAATTCAAAGGGCTCTAAAATTTGAAGTAGGAATGATAAATTCCAAGGAAATGAACCCGAAAGAATTTGACAACTGGAAGAACTGTTAAAAGTCCCAGAATGTGAATTACCTGATTTTAATATGGTACAAAAACAATCAAAAGACAGTGAAAATCTACAGCTTAAAACGGTCCTAGCACATGAGATCCATCCAGAGCAATTAAGAGCAGATATCTCCTTGAAAACGGCATTGTGCATTTCTTATTTGACCCCGATGATAACCCAATGTTACATTTGTTTATCCCTGAACACTAAGACAATAAATAGGAAAACAGTACCATGATGACAATGGTCACATGGGTGTTCAAAAAATGTCTGATGCTATTCGTCAAAAATATTATTGGTCAAATTTATTTAAGGAACTGTATGACAATGTTTCTGCTTGTACCATTTGCCAAACAAGGTCTGCTCAAAACATAAAACCTCCTATTCAAGAAACGGATATTACATTTTGTATAATTGCGATGTCTTTCTTACGACTGATGTGGACCTGATTGTATCTGTTGGGATGACAGAAACGGATATTACCTTTTGTATAATTGCGATGTCTTTCTTCCGACTGATGTGGACCTGATTGTATCTGTTCGGATGACAGAGACATCATTTGAGTCACCGGCCAGGAAGAAAAAAAAACAAGAGGGCCATGATGGCCCTGTAAGGCTCACCTGAGTATCAAAGCACTTTGATAACCTGACCTAGAACTGATCAAGGCAAACATTCTGATCAAAATTCAAAATGATTATATTAACAAGTAAGATAATGTAGCATGTCTAATGGACTGTGAAACAGAGGTCAAGGTCAAATATGGATGACTGCACTCAAGAGGCCATGCTAAGATGTATGCATGTACTAAGTATCACTGGCTGTAGGAGCAATAGTAACTGAGAAACTGACCTAAACACAAACACTTCACAAGTACTAAATATCACTCTGTAGGCCTAATAATTACTGAGAAACTGACCTAAACGGAAAAATTTAAGAAAGTCACTGGACCATGAAATATACATCACCTAGAAATCATCAAGACAAGCATTTTGAGCAAGATTCATGATGATCACTTAAAAAATGTGACCTCTAGAGCGTCAACAAGGTCTTCCTTTGATTTGGCCTAGTAACCTAGTTTCTGACATCAAGTGACCCAGTTTTAAACTAGACCTAGAAATCATCAAGACAAACAATGTGAGCAATAATTTTGATGATTATTTAAAAAATGTGACCTCTGGAGTGTAAACAAGGTTTTCCTTTGATTCTGTCTGGTGACCTTGTTTTTGACCCCACATGATCCAGTTTCAAACTTGACTTAGAAATCATCAAGACAAACATTTTGGGCAGGATTCATGATAACTGCTTCAAAAATGTGACAGCTAGAGTGTTAACAAGGGCTTCCTTTGATTTGGCCTGGTGACCTAGTTTTTGACTCCAAGTGACCCAGTTTCAAACCTGACCTAGAAATAATCAAGACAAATATTTTGAGCAAGATTCATGATGACTGCTTCATAAATGTGACCACTAGAGTGTTAACAAGGTTTTACACTGATGTGGCCTGCTGACCTACTTTTTGACCCATGTGATCTAGTTTTGAACTTGACCTAGAAATCATCTGGACAAACATTTTGAGCAAGATTCCTGATGACTGCTTCATAAATGTGACAGCTACAGTGTAAACAAGGTTTTACACTGATGTGGCCTGCTGACCTAGTTTTTGACCCCACATGACCCAGTTTTGGACATGACCTAGAAATCATCAAGACAAACATTTTGAGCAAGATTCATGATGATTGCTTAAAAAATGTGACTGCTAGAGTGTTAACAAGGTTTTCTGCTGATTTGGCCTGGTGGCCTAGTTTTTGACCCCAAGTGACCCAGTTTCAAACCTGACCTAGAAATCATCAAGACAAACAATTTGAGCAAGATTCATGATGATTGCTTGAAAAATGTGACTGCTAGAGTGTTAACAAGTTTTTCCGCTGATTTGGTTTGCTGACCTAGTTTTCGACCCCATACTTCCCAGTTTCGAACTTGACATAGAAATTATCAAGACAAACATTTGAGCAAGATTCATGATGATTGCTTCAAAAATGTGACCGCTAGAGTGTTAAGGTTTTCTGCTGATTTGGCCCAGTGACCTAGTTTTTGACCCCAAGTGACTCAGTTTCAAACTTGACCTAGAACTCATCAAGACAAACATTTTGAGCATTTTGATTAGGTTTTCCTTCGATTTGGCCTGATGACCTAGTTTTTGACCCCAAGTGACCCAGTTTCAACTTTGGCCTAGAAATCATCAAGACAAACATTTTGAGCAAGATTCATGATTGCTTCAAAAATGTGACCTCTAGAGTGTTTTCCTTTGATTTGACCTGGTGACCTAGTTTTTGACCCCAAGTGACCCAGTATCAAACTTGACCTAGATTTTATAGGGGCAAACATTCTGGGCAAGTTTCATCAAGATTGGGTCAAAACGGTGACCTCTGGAGTGTTAACAAACTAATTGCGGATGACAAACGACGGACAAATGACGACGGACATAGGGTGATCACAATAGCTCACCCTGAGCTTTTGCTCAGGTGAGCTAAAAACAACACCAGCAGCAGAGTTATCTAACCAGTCCATTGCTCAGAGGGCCACCAACCTTTTGGAAAGAGGCTGCTTCCCATTGTTTCAGCCAGTCAAACTGGAGTGGACTGACAAGCAACTACTTACACTGAAGGCAGGTGAAACATCCCTATTGTGGCTTCCCTCTGGCTGGAAGTAACTATGCAGAGACTCCCAAGTTCCTCCAGTGGGAAGTGGCTGCCTACAAACTATGGGAGGCAACCTGAGATCCATCTGCCATGGTGACCAACACCAATTCAGATCTGTTAGATTGGTTTACCTTCCTCATCTTACCAGGGACATCATGTCACTACATTTCAATGTCATAGAAGGAAACTATACCTATGAGAGTCTCCGTAAAGTTGCTTTGGACAAAGCCAGTCAAGAAGATTCCATCCAGTGGCTTGAGATCTTGGAATGTGGGGTCATGATGCATGACACAACTGATGACCTGATCATGGATCAGCTGAATAATATACCCTTATGGCTACAGGATCATTATGAAATATATATCAAGGAAATATTTCAAGGAAATATTTTTTTTCTTTTTTATAAAAGTGTATAAAAATAGCCATCAGAGGAGATGGCAAATCTCTTGACCAAACCACCATTTCTAAATTTAGTGTATTTCAATTGATATCATGTATTATGTCCACTCATGAAAGTACTTTTGTACTTTCCTGTAGTTTTCTCCTATTTTAAATTTGGTGATTGGGGAAAATGTAACATGCCTGCATGAGGTGCATCCATGTGTGGTGGGGTACAAAAATAAAAGAGGCCCATGCACCACAGCTTGTTCATTTGATTGAAATAGCCACTGATATGCAAATGTTCTGCAACATTTTTACAATCCTGACATTGCAAGTAATGAAAGGATTATCATTCTGAGCAGTTCTTGGGTTTGAAAAGAAGGTGTTTTGATCATTATTTTTTTTACCATAAATGGCATGACAGTCAATCGAGCTTGACCATTTGAACAAACCTTGTTTCAACAGTAGAATTGACATGGACATTGGTGAAAACTGGCCAAGTGGTTAAAGAAAGAAGTTGTTTGATAATATCAAGATTTTGTACATGAATACAGCACAGGAACAGGGGAAGATAACCCTCGCTGATTAAAATTTTGATTGTAACTTAAAACTTTTGCAACTTCAATCATACAAGTATATTGTAAGTTTTAGACCTTCAGCTATTTTAGTCTTTGTGTGTGTGCTTATTGCTCTCAAGGGTCATTCTTTTTATAATGTATTTATCTTTGCCAGACTGCAGGGACTTGCCAAACTCTTCTCTTCATTGACTAAGTAAAGAAATAATGGGAGAAAAGGTATTTCAATTACATGCTGCCACTCCAAATTATGCTATACTTTCTGACTGCCAGACAAGAGACAAGACTATGGGAGCTTTCTGTTGCCGTTGCAACCAAACCAAGGCAGATCACTATTTTTAACTATTTTTAACCCCACCTACCCAAACAACATTCTTCCCTAATTAAGGACAAATCTCTTCAAAGACTTTGGAGGAGTTGTCGTTTGAAACTGTTAACAGATGGACAGATGCATGGACGGATGAACGACGGACAAAAAGTGACCACTATAGCTCATCCTGATTGATTGTGTTGGGGTTTAACGACACGTCAACCCTTGAGGGTCATTTTGTGTCGTCTCCCAGAGAAAGGGAGAAAAGAGATAGAAGAGAGAGTAGAGGAGATGAAAGAGAGGGACAGGGAAGAAAGAGGAACAGGAATGAAAGTGAAGAAACAGAAGAAATAAAAACATTCCCCCTCTACCCTTACCCACTACAAGGATAGCAGGCCTTGCCCAACTGCAAGCCAATATCAGTTGGACGCCCCAGTGATGTAAGATACACAGCACCTTTGCACCATCCGACCACCCCCTGACATAGCTCAGGTGAGCTAAATAATAAAAATAGTCCTAGAACTATAATGGATTACTTTTCAATTCTTTATCTGTAGAATAATGGACCCATATCCCCATTTTTTTTAAGGTTCTTATGTTTTAATCTTTCTGTTGAGTTTGTGCGAAGGAAACAAGTTAGGGATGATTCCACATTGAATACTCTTCAAGAGAAGATACACAGCAACAAATAAGGCCAAACAAAACAAGAGGCCTGCGGGCTGTAGCTCGCTCACCTGAGTGAAATAGCCACTGCAGTTATGCAGATGTTATGCAATGTTTTGCCAATCCTGTCACTGCAACAAATGAAAGGATCATTATTTAAGCAGTTCTGGGTTTTGTTTGTGTTGAGGTTTTATGGCCCAGTCAACCCAATGGGGTCATGTGGAGCGCGGTCAGTTTACCACGTTTACTGGGCAGGCTTAGTCCTCTAAGCAGTTAACCAGTATTGTGCACATTCTTCCGCCAGAAACTGACAACTGCCCTTCTTGAATCAGCGGAAAGGATAGAATGACCACAGAAAATATTTCATGATCAATCTCCACGAAAGAATGTTGCCGACCTGGCGGGGGTCGAACACAAAACCTCCTGATCACCAGTCAGACGCGCATCCAACTGAGCCACTGAGGCCAGCAGTTCTGGGTTTTGAAGAAGGAGAATGTGGTTTTTGAGTCTGCTAGTGACAGCTAGCAGGCTCTATGCAATCGCATGGGGTTTTTTACTACGTCACAAGCGGATTTTCATCACCGCTATATTCATACGCGCACTACTTCTTAATCAGACGCAATGCGGCACTATTACGGCGAACTGAATGTGAAGCAGGGGAATTTTTTATAGCTTTTCTATTTCGCTAACATAACTGTAACTGAAATCGATTTAGATAGTGCAATTTGAAACATAGACTTCAAAATTCGGTGTAGTAATACACGCGCTACTTTTGTCAATCAACCCACGCCATCTTTGATGTTGTGCTTAGCAACGGAAGCTGAACGAAAAGAAAGTATCAGAATCTACTTATTCGATATTGAATATAGCAAGACATCAGGCATTTAATTCATTCCTCCTACATGGAATTACTTTATTCACACCTCAGTGACACGGAGTTGTCTGACGACTGCTGGCCCATTTATACGTTATGACCCTTCTTTTGTGGACATCGGAAAATCTCTTGAAAACAGAAAAGGGTAGGCATAGCTGGTCGGGCTAATCTGTTGATGCTTAGGTGAAGCACTATCAAATGACAATCAGTTATTAAAGCTAATCTGGATTGAACATAGCCATTTCAAATTTATTTAATCTGCTTGTCTTCATAATAAGTTGATAAAGATAAATTTATAAAATTGCACCAGAATAATCGTGGAGCTACATCAGGTGTTGAATATGTATGAACTGGAGCATATCTAGACTTGAACTTTGATAATTCTAGAAATTGGAAATTGCTGCTGGAGATACACTCATTTGGAATAATCAGGTGGTAAACTTCATTGGAAAATAAAGAGGTTCATTACTCCAATCACTGCATTGGCTTATATATGCAGATAATAAAATGGATTTTTTTTGTGAAGAAAGAAACAAAACAGAAGAGAAATAATTGTATTTAGTTTTTCAGTACATGGTTAGATTATTTATGTATATCTGTTTTACACAGATGCCTCAGTAAAGACCCATTCTTATTTATACATTAAAAGAAGTAGAATGCATTACCATCTGACTGATTTTGAGAAATTAAATTGATAGTGAAAGCATGTAGTACAAAGTGTTCATGTTGGTTGTTTTTCAAGGAATAGTAAATTTTCTCACAAAGCCTTGTCTCTGAATGTAAATTTAATATTGGATGAAGCCACTGGTTGTAAGAAAGTGTGAAAATATGGATATAGAGCAAAATCCAGGTCCATCAAATCATATAAATCTAATTATGTAATTAAGTTAATGCCTTTTTTCACGACACCGCCTTCTGAACAATTCAGAGTAACTACAGTTGCTATACTGGATGTACATTACTCTGTGGTGGTTCTGAATCTCTTTTAACTACACTTTTATTTAACTTTAACATGCGTAAAGTAACGTTATTATTTACCGGTATTATCAGTTAGATAACACACTTTTTGAATAAAAATTACTGGCATGTTTCTTATTTTTCTTAAGGAATATACATGTATATTGTGGATATTCATTAAAAGAGCCCTACCAATGAATGACCTTCTAATAAGTTCCAACATGTTTTTATGTTGAAATTATAATGAACTAGAACATGTGTTTGAACAACACTATGAACCCAACTATATGGTTTCCCTTAAACATGCATTGTCCATAATACTGAAACACTAAAAATGGCTAACTTCAAAAGTAAGAATAGGATGGCCGAAACATTCCCATACAAAACTAGTATTTTTACCGCTGGGCGGCGAATAAATTCCAACCACAGTTTCGTCTGCCATCATAATGAGAGTAAAGCAAAATGCAATTGGCTATCAGTCAAGCGTCATCCAATCAAAATCGCGCTCTGAAAATGTCACTTTGTAGACCGGATTAAAGAATGTAACGAACACAAATAAGCGAATCTGAATAGAAGCGTTCATCATATCGATACTCCATCATGTGTATCGATACATGAAGCGTATCGGGATGCACCAATGCATCGATGAATCGTCCCACCACTAGGCGTAACTCAGCTAATATTTGGTGGACTGTAACCTCAAAACAATACGCCCTTCTCTACATCTTGGTCTAACTATAGCATAAATGAAGTTTCAGCTTGATCGGATATAAATTGTAGGAGGAGTTAACCAGAAACTAGAAGTTTAAAGAAATTTTCAATGGGGCTTAACTCTGCTAATATTTAGTGGACTGTAACCTTGAAACAATATGTGCTGCTCCAAATCATGGTCTAGCTATAAATGAAGTTTCAGCTTGATCGGATGTAAATTGTAGGAGGAGTTAGCCGGAAACAAAAAGTTTAATAAAATTTTAAAAGGGACATAACTCTGCTAATATTTGGTGGACTGTGACCTAGAAACAATACGCACTGCCCCCACATCTTGGTCTAACTATAAATGAAGTTTCAGCTTGATCAGATGTAAATTGTAGGAGCAGTTATCCGGAAACGAAAAGTTTAAAAGAATTTTCAAAGGGCTATAACTCTGCTGATATTAAGTGGGCTGTAACCTCAAAACAATATGCACTGTTCCACATCATGGTCTAACTATAAATGAAGTTTCAGCTTGATCAGATGTAAAGTGTAGGAGTTAACCAGAAACGAAATGTTTTCTGAAATTTTCGAAGGGGCATAGCTCTGCTAATAATTGGTGGTCTGTAGCCCAAAAACAATATGTGCTGCTTCACATCATGGTCTAGCTATATACCAAGTTTCATTTTAATCGGATGTAAACTGTAGGAGGCGTTAGCCGGAAACGAAAAAGTTTTCTGACGGACGTCATACCCCATAAAATAATATGTCCCCTTTTTCAAACAGGTGTAAAATAATTCAAAAAAGTATAAATGCAAGAGTTATGGTTCTTGCGCGCTGCATGTTGTCTAATGCTGATTGATATTTACATGACCTTTCTTGAAGATATCTTGAACAGGTTTCAAGTTACAGAGCGGACACGATTTTGTGATGCATAAAGTTCCAAGTGAAATAACTCAAAAAGTATAAATGCAAGACGTATGGTTCTTGTGCTCTGCATGTAAGATAATGTTGATTGATATTTATATGAAGTTATATTTTCAAGTTACAGAGTGGACAAGATTTTGTGACAGACGCCCGAGGGAAAAAACAATACACATCTCCCTACCCTAAAGGGAGGAGACATAAATATCAGAATCCTAGCTCAAGCGGGAGGGGGTATATTGCTTTTGGTGCAGATCTTATCAGCACTGGCGTCCCCATCCAAGGGTGTGTGTGTGGGGAGGGGGGGGGGGGGAATATTTAGAACAGAATAGATTCAAAAACAGGCATAACTGGCATGCTAGGTCCAATGGGGAAAAAAAAAAAAAGCAAGAGGACCATGATGGTCCTATATCGCTCACCTGAGCAAACAGCTTTGCATACTTACTGTTGAAGTTTCAGCCAAGTTTACTGCTCTAAAATTTTTGTACAAATTTTATAACCCTGCACCCCAGTGGCCATGTTTTTTTCATCCATCATGATGGCTTGAACTGAATAGTGAAAGAGGATCACCAAAGGAACAATTCTGCTGTTATATTGAAATTGGTCCAGTGGTTTCTGACAAATAGATTTTTAAAATGTCTTATATAGATATATAGGGAAATTAAGCCCCACCCCCTAACGGCCATGTTTTTTGACAAATCATGACAGCTTGAACAAACTTGGTAGAGGGTCACCAAAGAAAATCCTGCCAAGTTATATTGAAATCGGTTCAGTGGTTTCTGACAAGAAGATTTTTAAAGTTTTCTATTTAGATATATAGGGAAAAAAAGCCCCACCCCTAGCAACCATGTTTTTTGACGAATCATGATTGCTTGAACAATCTTGATAGGGGGTCACCAAAGCAACATTCCTGGCAAGTAATATTAAAATCAGTCAGGTGGTTTCTGACAAGATGAATTTTAAAGTTTTCTATACAGATATATACGGAAAATAAGCCCCGCCCCATGAAGGCCATGTTTTTTGAAGTATCATGAGGGCACAATCTTAGTAGAAGGTCACCAAAGCACATTTCTGTCAAGTTACATTGAACTCAATCCAACGGTTTCTTACGAGAAGATTTTTAAAGTTTTCTATATAGGGAAAATATGCTCCGCCCCCTAGCCGCCATGTTTTTTGATGAATCATAACGGCTTGAACAATCTTGGTAGAGGGTCACCAAAGAAACATTCCTGCCAAGTTATATTGAAATCGGTCCATTGGTTTCTGAGAAAAGATTTTTAAACTTTTCTGTATAGATATATTTGGAAAATAAGCCCCTCCCAGTGGCGGCCATTGTTTTTTGACGAATCATGATAACTTGAACAATCTTGGTAGAGGGTCAACAAGGAAAGATTTCTACCAAGTTATAATGAAATCGGTCCAGTGGTTTCTGACAAGAAGATTTTTAAAGTTTTCTATAGAGATATATAGGGAAAATAAGCCCCACCCCCTGGCAGAATTTTTTTTAGACGAATCATGACTGCTTTAACAATCTTGGTAGCAGGTCACCAAAGCAACATTCCTGCCAAGCTATATTGAAATTGGTCCATTGGTTTCTGACAAGAAGATTTTTAAACTTTTCTATATAGATATATAGGGAAATTAAGCCTCCCTCCCCACCCACCACCCGGCGGCAATGTTTTTTTGACAAATCATGATAACTTGAACAATCTTGGTTAAGGGTCAAAAGGAAAGATTTCTGCCAAGTATTAATGAAATCGGTCCAGTGGTTTCTGACAAGAAGATTTTTAAAGTTTTCTATATATATAGGGAAAATAAGCCCCGCCCCCTAGCTGCTATGTTTTTTGACAAATCATGACGGCTTGGACAATCTTGGTAGAGGATCACCAAGGAAACATTTTTGCCTAGTTATATAGAAATCGGTCCAGTGCTTTCTAACATGAAGATTTTTAAAGTTTTCTATATAGATATATAGGGAAACAAGAGGCCCACGGGCCACGGCTCGCTCACCTGAGTCACTGCAGACATGCAGATGTTATGCAACATTTTTCCAATCCTATCATCACAACTAATGAAAAGATCATCATTTGAGCAGTTCTTAGTTTTGAAGAAGAATATATGGGCCTGACAGTCAATGGAGCATGATCATTTGAATAAACCATCAATCACATTTCAACAGTAGGACCAATGTGAAATTTGGTGGAAATTGGCTAAGTGGATTCTGAAGAATCATGATTTTATACATGTAAACAGCACAGTGGCAGAGAAATATAATAAATATAAACAAGATGATGGCCATCTAAGATTTCCAATCAGAACAATTTTAACTACTGTTGATCTACAATTCACTTGAATACTTTCAATATAAATGTATATGGCCCATACAAATGCATGGGGAAGCAAATTTGACCTTGGAGGTAAAAAGGTCAAACGTCAACATAGAACCATCATTTTAGCAATTTTGGTAGCTCTCCTGTCCCCCATAATTTGTGCAAAGATAAGGGCCCAGGGCTTATTTGGTTATGGAGAAGAAGATTTGTAAATTTTTTTTTACCATTATATGGGCATGGCAGCCATTTTGATCAATGGACCATGCCCATTTTAGCAATCTTTCATTCTCCTGCCCAAGGAGGCTCTGCATGAAATTTGAGCAACACTGGCCCAGAGGCTTCAGAGGAAAAGTCATTTGAAATTATCAACATTTTTTCCATACAAATGTATGGGGCCCATACAAATGCATACAGAAGCAAACTTGACCTCGCCGTAAAAAGGTTAAATGTCAATGTATGACAATTATTTTAGCAACCTTGGTAGACCGCCCGTTCCCGATGATATATGCAAACATTCAGCCACATGCCATCCTAGATTTTGGAGAATAACATTTTTAAATGTTTTTTTCCCATATAAATGCATAGGGAAGCAAACGACCTTGCCGTAAAAAGGTCAAATTTTAGCAACTTTGGTAGACCCTCCGTCCCCGATGAATTATGCAAAGATTCAGCCCCAAAGCATCCTCGGTTCTGGAGAAGAAGATTTTTAAATGTTTTTACCATATATGGGCATGACGGCCATCTTGGTTAATGAACTGCGACCATTTTAGCAATCTTTTGTTCCCCCAACCTAAGGAGGCTCAATATGAAATTTGAGCAAATTTGGCCCAGAGGCTCCAGAGGAGATGTTATTTGAAATTCTGAACATTTTTCCCATATAAATGCATAAGGAAGCAAAATTGACCTTACCCCAAAAAGGTCAAATGTCAATGTACAACCATTATTTTAGCAACTTTGGTAGCCCTCCCATTCCCGATGATATGTACAAAGATTCAGCCACAAGGCATGCTCGGTTTTGGAGAAGAACATTTTTAAAGGTTTTTCCCATACAAAAGCATAGGGAAGCAAACTTGACCTTGCCGTAAAAAGGTCAAATGCCAACGTACGACAAATCTTATAACAACTTTGGTAGACCTCTTGTCCCTGATGATTCTTGCAAAGATTCAGCCCCAAGGCATCCTCGGTTATGGAGAAGATTTTTAAAGGTTTTTACCATATATGTGCATGGAGGCCATCTTGGGTCAACGGACCATGACCATTTTAGCAATCTTTCGTTCCCCCACCCTAAGGAGGCTCCACAAGAAATCTGAGCAAAATTGGCTCAGCGGCTTCAGAGGAGAAGTCATTTGAAAATGTTAATGGACGGAGGAAAAGTGATCACTATAGCTCATCCTGAGCAGAGGTCAGATGAGTTAAAAAAAAAAAAGTCCCACCCCCCCTGGCAGCCATGGTTTTTGACGTATCATGACGGCTTGAACAATCTTGGTAGAAAGTTACAAAAGAAACATTCCTGCCGTGTTATATTGAAATCGGTCCAGTGGTTTCTGACAAGAAGATTTTTAAACTTTTCTGTATAGATATATAGGGAAAATAAGCCCCGCCCTCTGGTGGCCATGTTTTTTGAGGAATCCAAATGGCTTGAACAATCTTGGTAGAGGATTACTAAAGGAACCTTTCTGTAAAATTATATTGAAATCGGCCCAGTGTTTCTGACAAGAAGCTTTTAAAAGTTTTCCATATAGATATATACATGTAGGAAAAATAAGCTCCGTCCCCTGGCAGCCATGTTTTTTGACGAATCCAGATGGCTTGAACAATCTTGGTACAGGATCACCAAACAAACATTCCTGCAAAATTATATTGAAATCAGTCCAGTGGTTTCTGACAAGAAGATTTTTAAAGTTTTCTATATACATATAAAGGGAAAATAAGCCCCGCCCCCTGGCGGCCATGTTTTTGACGAATCCAAATGGCTTGAACAATCTTGGTAGAGGATCATCAAAGTAACACTCCTGCAAAATTATATTGAAATTGGTCATACTTTACTGGATGTATTTGGCCAGACAGTCCCGAGCAAACATTGTAAACCCCCATGAGATGCTACAAAATGCGGTGTCACATCAGGGGCTAAACTGTTTGCCACCCATTGAGCTATTTTTAGACAAAACATTTGGTAGTAAATTGTACTTGTTAGCTCACCTGAGCGCAAAGTGCTCATGGTGAACTATTGTGGTCAGTCAATGTCCGTCGTCCGTCATGCGACGTCAACAATTGATTTAAAAGCCTACTCCTACACCCCTGGGCAAATTGACTCGATACTTGGTAGGAAGCATCGGGGTGACTTGTACATCAAAAATAGCTAAAATCATGCCGATCGGAAATCCAAGATGGCCGCCATCTTGAAAATCTATTTTTCGCTTCTTCTCCTGAACCGAAAGGCCAATTGACTCCAAACTTTCTAGGAAGCACTGGGGTGACTTGTAGATCAAAAATAGTTAAAATCTTGCCAATCGAAAATCCAAGATGGCCGCTATGGCAGCCATCTTAAATCTATTTTTAGCTTCTTCTCCTGAACCGAAAGGCCAATTGACTCCAAACTTGCTAGGAAGCATCGGGGTGCCTTGTAGATCAAAACTAGCTAAAATTGTGTTGATCAGAAATCCAAGATGGCCACCATCTTGAAAATCTATTTTTCGCTTCTTCTCCTGAACGGAAAGGCCAATTGACTCCAAACTTGCTAAGAAGCATCGGGGTGACTTGTAGATCAAAAATAGCTAAAATCATGCTGATCGGAAATCCAAGATGGCCGCCATGGCAGCCATCTTGAAAATCTATTTTTCGCTTCTTCTCCTGAACCGAAAGGCCAATTGACTCCAAACTTGCTAGGAAGCATAGGGGTGACTTATAGATCAAAAGACGCTAAAATCATTCCAAACGGAAATCCAAGATGGCCACCATGGCGGCCATTTTGAAAATCTATTTTTCTCTTCTTCTCCTGAGCCGAAAGGCCAACTGACTCCAAACTTGGTAGGAAGCATCAGGGTGACTTGTAGATCAAAAATAGCTAAAATCATGCTGATCGGAAGTCCAAGAGGGCCACCCTGGTGGCCATCTTGAAAATCTTTTTTTCGCTTCTTCTCCTAAACCCAAAAGCTAGTTGACTTGAAACTTGGTAGGAAGCATCGGGGTGACTTATAGATTAAAAATGGCTAAAATCGTTCTGATTGGAAATCCAAGATGGCTGCCATGGTGGCCATTTTGAAAATGTAGATTTTTCACTTCTTCTCCTGAATCAAAAGGCTTATTGGCTTTAAACTAGGTAGGAAGCATCAGGGTGACCTGTAGATCAAAAATAGATAAAATCATCCCTATCAGAAATCCAAGATGGCCGCTATGACAGCCATCTTTAAAATCTATTTTTCGCTTCTTCTCCTGAATTGAAAGGCCATTTGACTCGAAACTTGGTAGGAAGCATTTAGGTGACTTGTAGATCTAAAATAGCTTAAATTGTTTGGATAGGAAATCCAAGATGGCTGTCATGGCGGCCATCTTGAAACTCTTTTCCTTTCACTTATTTTCCTGAACCAAAGGGCCAGTTAATTTGAAAATTGGTAGGAAGCATCAGGATGACATGTTGATATAAAAATAGCTAAAATCCTTCCGATTGGAAATCCAAGATGGCGGCCATCTTGAAAATCTATTTTTCTTTACTTCTTCTGAACTGAAAGACCATTTATTGACTCGAAACTTGGTAGGAAGCATCAGGGTGACTTGTAGATCAAAAAACGCTCAAATGGTTGCGATAAGAAATCTCAAATTGCGGCTATGGTGGCCATCTTGAAAATCTGTTTTGAACTTTTTCCCCTGAACCGAAAGGGCAATTGACTTAAAGTTCATTGGAAGTATCGAAGTGACTTGTAGATCAACAGTAGCTAAAAGTCATTCTGATTGGAAATCCAAGATGGCTACCATCTTGTTTATGTTTATTATATTTCCCTGCCACTCTGCTGTTTACATGTATAAAATCATGATTCTTCAGAAACCACTTAGGCAATAGCAACCAAATTTCACATTGATCCTACTGTTAAAATGTGATTGAGAGTTTGTTCAAATGATCACGCTCCATTGACTGTCTTGCCATATATAATATTCATCTTAAAAATTAAGAACTGCTTAAAGGATGATCTTTTCATTAGTTGCGATGACAGGATTGGAAAAATGTTACATAACATCTGCATATCTGCACTCACAATGCTACTCAGGTGAGTGGCCCGTGGGCCTCTTGTTCAATTTCAAATCAAGTATGGTAAGGAGTTGAGGTGAGTAACCGACCCAGAAATCAAATTTCGGGTAAGGTGTTCTCATGCTGTGTTTAAAGGAGTGAAGATATTGATGTAGTGTATGTACAAGAATCTCAGACATGTGACAGACTATTGAAGCGATATATGAGCCTCTTCATGGGATAAAAATCTTATGCCATATGCGAACAACAAAGACACGTGGTTTTTGCTATGCGCAGTCTGATCAGCACCCTTGTTCGCTGTCTAGACAGTAAACAACCTATCAAAACTTTCAAGACTAGCTAATCTGGCACAATGGCCGAGTTAGCCAGTCTACGGCTGAGTAAGCAGGTCTGAGTCTTATTTGGTCGAAAACCTCGAAGACAGGTTTTTCATGTCGTTGCTTATATATTATCTGTACTTTGACAAAGTGCAGGGAGACTTTGTAGCGGCATCACACAGTGCTAAACACAAGCTACAATTGGATTAATTAACGCATAATTTTACTGCAAGCATATTTTATTTTCGGGCTTCAGAAGGGGGAAAATAGGACCTTATGCACATACTCCTTTCAACTTCTTAAACCTCATTGAAATATATTTATATCGGAAAGATTATTAAATCCAGAAAATAGGAGCTAAATTTTGCAGTAAGGAGGGTGTACATGCCGAAAAATTGTTATGCCATGAATTATACGATTTTTGCTTAAAGGATCTGTTTTAAGGTCTTTGTGAACATGTCGCTTTGCGACAAATGTCTTATATTGAATTAATTTTCTCCGTAACACATTATCCAAGTTGATAAAATAATATATAGAGGCTGTTGCATTATGTGAGGGATTTTTACAGATCCCTCATTTATTATTCAGAACTAGCGAAACTATTTGGAACTAGCCAAATCAGTGGAGAACTTCACATTCATCACAAGGGCAGATAACCTAAGGCGAAGGACAAAGTCTTTGGTGTGATATTTCAAGGAAGGCTAGTACTCTGTATCAGCCAATAAAGTCCAAATTTTGATCAGCCACTTATTTGGAAATCGTTATGAAGCATAACTTTACCTGGTTCTAGCCAAATGACTGTATCTGATCAATTGTGCCAGCTTTAGTGTTCAGACAACAAAATTCACTTGCCTACACCTATATGCTTATGTGTGTGCAGAGTTGGAGCATGGGCATGTCACTATGACTTTGAGGATTCAAAATGTTCTTGGTATTTTTGCAGCTAATAAAAATTGTCCAGATAATTGAGGAGTGTGGGTAAAAAATATTTCAGTCATTATAAATAAAGATAAAGAGCCTTAAATAAAAGGTTGCATATAAGAATTTAAGAAATAGACAACATAAGCTGTGTAGAGCTTTTAATGCTTATAAGTTCTTTCAACAGCTAGCCCTACTGGGATGTCCAACAGAACCATGATCAAAATCAAGATTTGTGATCTAGTTTGCTAAGTTTTTACTATACATATGTGTACAGTATAATAATTACTGTATTTTTTAAGTCTAGTCCCATATAATTCACATCTTATAATTTTTTGCTGTTATTATTTAGCCCGGTTTCATGTATTTTCACGTTACTAATGGTAAAACGTTTCATCATAACTACTTACAGAGACAAATGCTGAAAATAATTCTGAAGTCATCTAAATTATTATCTGAGCATTTATTTAATGTACAAATAATGCAGTTCTTTGGATTTGATTTGTGAAAGAATTTGTGTAAACAAGCCAACCATGTAATGTGATTTTTGCAAATTTTGGCCATTTTCAAAATAAAGTACGGATACCGTATTAATCCGCCTATAAGACGATTTGTTTATAAGACGGGGGCTGTTTTTGGGCCCTTCCCAGGCAGGATTTTGCTTTTAATTAATTATAAGATGGGTTAAAAAAGTCGCCTGTCGGAGACATTCCCTGCCACTCAGAAATTCCTAAAGTACATGAAGACATCGGCGATGATTGGTCAGATTTGTAAGTGAATTTATCACAGAGCAGGAATTAAAAAAAACTCCCAACACCACTTACAAGCATGCATACCGTATTTAACTGTGTATAACACGAACCTTATTTACCCAGAAAACGTTTATAAAAATCCGATGTGTATTATTTATAGGAACACCAAAATCAGGACAGAAATCACCAAGATAATCGGTCGCGAAAACTCATGACATTCACGATCGCCCGTTAAAAATGCGAAATAGAATGATTGCTATAAGATATTCATGATTTTTTATACCTATCTCGCCCATACCAGGGTTCTGGCAGCTCAAAACAAGCAACTCGATCTGATTTGTAGTAATTTGATATCCTTTTCATGTCCATGCTTTTTTTGTTTACGCTTTTTTATTTTGCTGATCATGTGATCTCTTCAAAGGGAAACTACTCAAACAGGCATATGCATATGAATCTGTATTGATTACCGGACTTTGACAAGACTCAACCGTAACTTAAATAAATCAGCCTGCACAACTGATTTATTGTAGTTCAAAATAGGAAATAAATTTGGTAGAACATAAATATTGGCACGAACGATCATACATTGAAAAAATAAAAAGGTATTTAAGTTTATGCAATTATTAAAATTATTGATAATAAACAAAACCAACTGGGCTTTTGAGGTAGGTAGATCGGTCATTTGCATTTTATCTTTTATTTTCTTACCACCCAGCTAGCATTCTACGTAAATCTACATCGGGCCGTCATCGGCCCGTCAGCTACCCTGACGGGCCGATGACGGCCCGATATAGATTTATGTAGAATGCTGACTGGGCATATGTTTATCTTTTTTTTTTTTTTTTTTTTTCTTTTGTTTTATTTAAACTTTTCTTCCAACTTACCAAAAAAATTGTTTGAAATAAACAATGTTTATGATAAAGAAAATCAAACTACCAGCATACATCTGTGCACTCATACATGCCATTAGCTGTTGACAGAAATCTGTGAGATTTTGCAAATTTTTAGGGGAGATTTGATGAAATTCTGTGAGATTTTTATGAAAATTACTTTCAAGCTTACAGAAGTAAGTTAAAAGCCATTATTTTAATGAGTAAAGCTTGGGATAGCCATGCTAATGTGTGATTTATTTCTGATTCTTCAAAAAGTAGCTTATTAAATGATATGAAAATTCTGTGAGATTTGAAAATCTTATGGGAAATGGGGTCTAGAAGAGCCAAAATTCTGTGAGATTTTGTCTCACAGCGTGAGGTATGGCATGTATGTGCACTTAATTGGTTAATTGGCAGTCAGAATGACAACTAGTCGACTTTAGTTGTTGTTTGCATTGCCCTGAGGCACTGAGTTGATAATTTCACGTCTCAGTTAAGAAAGTGACACAAAGAAGGTGTTAATTATGAGAACACAAAAGAAATAACTACATTTTTATTATCATAGCATCTGCAGTGGGGAAGCAAAGAACTGCCTACACTACATCATGTTGCCTGAGGCCCATGGTAACAGAGCTGCACAACGAAAATTCAGTTAGCATTATCGTAAATTCGGCCTGTTTCTACTCTAAACCTTCCGAGTTTGGCCATTTTCAACTCAATCCTAGTGAAATTTGACACTTAGTATCTGGTAACTTAGTAAATAGCGCACAGATAAATTCTTCGTGTTTTACATAGAACATCTCTTTTTTTTTATTTCAAAACTATTTAGCAAATATTCAGTGCGTGTTATACACGCGTGCGAGTAATACACAGAAAAATTCGGTACTTCACCTACAAAATTACCTTGCTGCTATTTCTGTCAAGGGACGAAGGTAAACATTATATCCTTCTACCGGTTTCGAAGATCGGCATTTTCCGTGACCACGTGGCACCACCGGACTTTGCCGAAAATACCGATATGGCCAAAGATCTTGATTATAAGATGGGTCTGGATTTTTGGGGGCTTTTTTTTTTTTTTTGGAAAAATCCCCGTCTTATAGGCGGATTAATACGGTACCTTAGATTTGATATTTTCATAGAAAAAATAAGTTAGTCTTAGCTGTAAAAATTGATTTAATAGATATAGGTGTAAATGTCATTAAGGACTATTATCACCACGGTCAATATATTTCTTTTCTAAGCGGAAATCACAAAACAACAGTGTATTTCTGAAAACAAACCTTGCCCACTAAAGCGTGACTTTGTATTTAAAACATCCAGCAGGTAGGTGGCGCTGCCATTTATTTTCATTGAGAAATCAGTTTAACGCAATATTGAATTTAACGCGAAAATACATGGAGTATATTACTTTTATTCACACAGACTATTTAGGCTGACAAAATTAATCAGATAATTGATTAACTGATCTATAAATTCCACAAAAATGATTATCATTACAGATGTCTTATAATCAATGAGACGCCACATTTTGCGGCATCCCATCTGGGTCTACACTGTTTGCTCAGGCCTATTTGACCAAATACATACAGTAAAGTATAACATGGGAAGAGTCCTGCTCAGACAGACAAGTAAATTGACCAAATCTTTTGTGATAAATAATCGATCACAATGACAGGAGTGATAATCGACCAGATTAGCCAGCCTTAGAGTCTATTTATACATTGTATTTGCTGTATGATGATTCTAGCGAATAAAAAGAAAAGAAAAAAAATGCAACAATGTATCCATTTAAAGATACTGCCTCCAGATTTGTGGGACTTTTACCCAACCCGATCACATGATGAACAGGCCCTGCCTAAGGCAACTCTGCCCTGGAGACTATAGGCAGCCCAACTACTTCGCTGGCCCCGATGGGCGGGGGCCGTGGTCTGTGGGTCGTGATTTCTGAATACCCGATAATCAGTGCACGCCGGTAATAGGTACCAAGTTACGCTACACTACCGGTCACAGGAGCTTGACATTGGATAATTTCTACTTATAGGGCCTGTCCTTCGAACCTTCGATTATTTCATAATCGTAGGGACAGGCCCTATAAGTAGAAATTAGCAAACGTCAAGCTCCTGTGCTACCGGTTGCCTACATGAAATGCACTTTACGGCATCAGGAATTTTGCTGAAGAACTGAACAAGTATCTGTTGTTGTTTTTCGCGTGCGACACACCATGAATTTCAAAAATGCAGGTAAAAGAAGCTTTCATGTCTGTAGCCTCGCGAAAAATAAACTGTTCGACAGCCGGTAGATTCTAGTAAACAAGCTGGTTGTCATACGACAACACACACAGTTGTCGCAACACCCAGAAGGTCGGAAACCAGACACGATACGTATCGCTGAGCACTTTCATTGGCTGACTGACATCACATGTCTCAGTCGAAACACTCGGTGTTATTCGCTTTAATCATTGCGACTTTTCAGGCCACGGCAAGGGTCCGTACACACAATTCTGTTCTATTCCATACGTGTTATCATTTGACGCCACCGTCGTGGCTGCTTCTTCGCGGCTGCTTCTTCGCAGCCACGAGGCGGTGTCGCTACAAGAAAATGCATCTGTATTATTGCAAGGAAGTATCCATCAAAGAGATGGGATATTTAGTCCTAATTCAAGAGGGCGTCAATGCCTACCATGTTGTTTAGTATTATTGGTGAAAGCTGTACAGAAAAGTATCTGTACCAACAAGTTGAATGTCAACAACATGAATGAAATTCTATTTGCAGGAGATAAATTATACAAGTATGCAAAAAAGAATGCCAAGACATATCATGACTATTTACAGCCATGTGATTTGCCATCTTATTTTTCACTTGACAACCAGCATTATCCCTGGAAAGTGAAAAAAAAAAAAAAAAAAAAAAAAAAAAAACATTTTCAGGAAATTTAAATATCTTATCCTTAGTGGAGTATCCTTTCCTTGATTTAGAGACAGGACTCGCTATGACTTTCTCATTCAACCCGTATGCAGTCTTCATTTGCAACGGCTTTTCTATTGCATTATTGGAACAAGGTGACTGTTTCTACCTTTTTGAGTCACATGCAAGAGCTTCAGATGGAATGCCAAATGTTAATGGCAAAAACATTTTGTTAAAGAAAACAAATATAACTGGCATTTTCCTTACATTTGCGTAGATTGTTTAGTTTTGATAATTCCTTTACTACAACAGCGGTGAGTCAGTTTGATTTGCATTCGCTCTGTATATCTCATGGTTTGCAGGGAGACCATAAAATGATACCAATGAGCTGGGTTTCAAATTTGTGACATAACTACCTATCCTCCTTTACAAGAATGTATTTCATTTGAGTTGTGTCCATCACAGCCTTATGCTTCCTCCCAGCTTGCTGACAGCTTAAATGAACACGGTTCCGCATTACTTGATTCACCCCTTATATGTGAAGAATTGCAAACCTCCCTGAATAAGAAACTTAAGTTAAGTGACACATCAAAAGATGGTTTGAGCAGTAAGAAATTTAAAAACAAAGAAAGTGCTATAGTCACACAGTTTCACAAGTTGGTGTCTTGTGGTCCCCAGTACATATGTACAAGTTGTTGTCAAACATTTTTCAGACATTCTGATGTTAAATTTGATATTCAGGGTCTAAAGCCCGAGATGAAAAGACTCTGTACATTAGGACATAAAAGTGTGGAGGATAAGGAATGGATCTGTCAACAATGTGCTAATAGTTTGAAGAAAAATAACTTGGAACAAATATCTTCCTTTTTGTCAAGCCCGCTTGCGCTGAGCAAGACATAGTCACCATAGCTGCATTTAAGTGTATATTAGTGAGTCCATCCGTATTTGTCCGTCCTAGCTAGAAATTTTGCATGCAGAATCATCTTTCAGTGTAGTTTGAAATTTCTCCAAGACTTGGCCTTGAGGTCAGATTTGTCAAGGACATGCACTTACCAGCAGAATTTAAGAGTTTTTAAAGAAAGTCTTCTATTCAGGAAGTGCAATGCCCACATGCTTGATATATTCCATAGAGCTCCATCTTATCGTATAGTATTGGTAGCATTGGAATGTCGTCTATCTTCTTTGCATGTATTGTGTAAAATTGCATAGAAGATACACAGCACTCCATTAGTACTTTACAAGCTAGCAGACTCTTAGGACTATCAGTCCTTTGATTATTATCATTGTTTTACCATATATGGGCATGCCAGTCTATGGGGCATGATCATTTGAACAAATACTCAATCCCATTTCAATGGTAGGATTGACATGAAATTTGGTGGAAACTGGCCAAATGTTTTCTGAAGAGAAGTTGTTTATACATGTATACACTATACAGTGCAAGAGCAGGGGAAGATAACCCTCACAGAATAAAATTTTGATTGTAACTTAAAACTTTTGCTACTTCAGTCATATATTGTGTTTTAGACACTTCAGGTATTTTGTCTTTATGTGTGTATTTATTGCTCTCAAATGTCATGCTTTTTATAATCTATTTATCTTCACCAGAATGCAGTGATTTGCCATGCTCTAATTTTCATTGAATAAGTAAAGAAATGGGAGAAGAGGTATTTCAATTGCATGTTGCCACTCCCATCTGTGCTACAGGTCCTATGTCTCTATGCAAGGAAAGACAAGAGGCAAGCTCAACAGGGTCTTCTTTTCCTGCTGCTGTGCTTCTTTCCCTGTTGGTTCTGAACTGATTCTTCTTCCCCTGCTGGTGCTTCACAAATTTCCTTTGATTGCCATGGCAAAATGGCCACTGGTCATTAAACACATAAACTGGGTAGACAATCATCAAATGATCATAAATATCAAATATGGATTTTATCACTTCAGCGTTTATGGAGAAAATGCAATTTAACCATTTTCCCATGATAAACAATCGAAACTTTCTATCTCAATGGTAACCAAACCAAAAGCCAGATGACCATAATTTTAGCTATTTGATTTGCCCTTACCCAAGCAACAAGCAAAATCATAACTGCCAAATATGGTTCACATCATTTCACTGGTTATGGAGAAAATGCTATTTAACCCAGGGATGAGAATTTTCCGCGGATCCGCGGATTTTGAATGTTCCAGAACCATTTTTGAGATCGACGCAAATCCGAGGAGAAAATTGGGGGGGGGGGGGGGGGGGGGGGGGGGGGGGGGACAAATTTTCTTTCAAGTGGCTTGAACGGACTGTTGATATAAAGCTCGCTGGAGAGGCTATAAAAGTGTATCCGGGCAATGACTTTATGAAGTGTGATTTACCAGGGCAAGCTTTATGCAACCTGTGTAGTAAACAGATAAATTATGGAAGCCGTGGAGTGGTTGCCCAAGAGGATCATGTTTGGTCTTCAAAACATATATCTCTCCTGAGGCAGAAGAGGAGTAATTATAAGATAGAATCATTCATTAAACAACATTCTGATGAACCAGGAAAGGTTACAGTTGATCTTGCAGCCTCAGGCAGTGACCCTTCAACATCAGCCACATCAAAGTCTGAACCACAGCTTGTATCATTGTGTGACAGGATTTCTAACGCAGAGGTAGGTAGTTTTTTTCTGTTTTTTTTTTTATCTGTCTCTTTTTCTCTTGTCTATTAGGCATGAAGAAGTGGGTACTTTGCTGTAGTGTCCATGATTGCAAGTACCCCACCCCCTTCTTCATTTCTGTCTTGCCCAACTCTATATACTGGCCTGGGATAAAAGGGCTGGGGGGTGAACGAAAAAGCTTAAATGGTAGGGGAACCCCTGCCCAATTTTTTTTTAGGGGTGTTAACTTAGAAAATTTCATCGGGATACCGGTCCGTAGGTCCATTATTCTTGAAAGTTGCAAGCCCCATCAAATTCCTTCATTTCTGTCTTACTCAACTCTTCATACTAGCCTAGGGTCTAAGAGCAGGCAACAAACAAAGCTCAAATGACAGGGATTGAACCTGTACCCAAATGATTTTTGGGGATGTCTGCTGTTACATACAGCATGTTTTAAAGCTATTCCTTTCTTTATCAGGCCCCCGTAGCCCAGTGGATATGAGAGTTGACTTTTAATCCATTAGGTTTCTCACCACTGTGGTTCGAGCCTACCTCGGATCACATGGGAAAGCCAAGTTCTGCTTAGGTGGTTTTCCCCAGGTTCTCCGGTTTTCATCCACCCTTGCTGAACGATCAGCTCGAATAAAAAGTACTTTTTTTATCTAGTACTCCAGTATGGGCCAAGTAGGCGACCTCGAGGCTGTAGAGCCTTAGATTAGGCATAAAAAATAGCTGTGTTTCCACTGACCTGACTGACACATTTTCAAACACCCGACTCTGCTACTTTTTATAAGTAAAAATGCAAAATAAAAAAGTAAAGCACAGAGTAGGTCTGGCTAATCAGAGCTGAAAAGAAAATCATTTATCAGTCCTGCCATTGTGATAGTTAATCGATTATTAATCACTAAAGATTAGGTCATAATTTTACCTGTCTAGGCATGATTCTGACCTTATGTTATACTTTACGTATTTGGCCAAACAGGCCTGAGCAAACATTGTAGACCCAGATGAGACATCACAAAACAGGTCTACACTGTTTGCCCTAATTCAGCTAAATTTAGACATGCACTGGGTACTAAATTGTACTTGTTCTTTTCTGGAGAAAAAAAATAGAAAAAATATAAAAAAAAGTTTCTCCTACCTCCGACCACAATTTTTTTTCAGCATGTTAGCAGAAACGCGGCTAATTTTTTATGCCTTGCCTTTTGATGTTTTGTTTGATATATATATATATATATATATATATATATTGTTGCAATAAGCCATTAAATGAAATGAGATATCTTTGATAAAATACATGATCGGTCTACACTGTGGTCAGTCTCATTATCATAATGATTAATTTATTGAGATAAATCCATTATTGCATAGTTTTAAATTTCTTGCCTGATGGCTCAAAATTTTAAAACTATGCAATTAACTTAACACAGGTTAATTTTAATAATAATTTTCTTTTTCTTTTGCAGGCACTCCTGCTTGGAACCATGTCTGAGTACTCCATGCCATTTACTCATACCCCAGTCATTGTAGATCTGGCAAAGGCCTTGGCAGAAGACAGGAAGGCACTTTCACAAATGTCAATGGACTGGTCCACAGCCTCCTACAAGACAACCTATGGCCTGGCAGAGAGTTTTAAAGAAAGACTTGTGCAAAATTTAAGACAAAGTCCTTTCTCAATGAATATAGATGAAAGCACAAGCAGTAATGACAAAAGAGTTCTAGCTGTCCTTGTCTCTTTTTATGACAAGCAGTCAAAGTTGGTAGTTTGTGAACATTGGGAAAGTGTAAATGTGATAAAAGTAGATGCAGTGTCAATATATAGTGTAATTGTTGAACTGATAGAAAGCAATGAAATCCCATGGTCTAATCTTGTTTCAATATTGATGGACTCTTGTAATGTTGTGAGGGGCAAAAAATCGGGAGTGGAGACAAGGATAAGAAGTGAAAAGGCCCCTCATCTGTTAGATATTGATGGCGATTCCTGCCACCATATTCATAATGCGTGCAAGAAATTTTGTAGTCCCTTTGATAAGTATCTTGAAGGTTTATTTACTGATATCCAAAATGACTTCAAATGGTGTAGTGACCAGAAAGATCTATTTTCAAAGATTTGTGAACTGCTGGCAATAACATATACAACTCCAGAAAGATTTCTTGAACACAGGTGGTTGTCAGCCTATGATGTGTCTGTTAGCACAGAAATTTTATTAGATGCTTTCATTGTTTGCTAATTTTCATTCTTAAGTAAGGAAGACAGACTTTTTTATCAACACAAAGTACTGGAAGTGTACAAAAGAAGAAATATAAGCAAGGAGTCTCGAGAGAGGTTAAGAGAAATCCGTGCCAAATTGAGCAGTAAGTCTATGACTGACCTTGGGAAAAAGAGAAAGATAAGAATTACAGAAAAACTTTTTAAAACTGAAATGACCACATCATTACTTCTTAGTTTCTATCAAGAAGTTTTACCAATTTTGAAGGCGTATATATTAACATTTCAGTCTGCAGACACCATGGTCCATAAGTTACACGAAAGACAACTTGAAACTTTCCAAAAGTTTTTAGCTTGTTTTGTGAAAGCAGAATATGTAGCTTATAAAACAGGTAAGCAGCTAAAAGAACTTGACCTAAGTAATGATGAAGGCCAGTTCATGAGTATCAATGATATGTTTGTAGGAAGTAAGATTAAGAAGTTGAGAAAAGAAGTGCCCAAAGATGACTGTGTTATTAAACAATTCTTAAGCCAAGCATCAGCGGCTTATATTCAGTGTGCCCAACATATGCAGAAAACACTTCCACTGAACAGCCAGATTCTGAAATCTCTGTCATGTATTGATCCATGTATTAGGAACCACTCAGTATCTGTGAAGGGACTGACAAGACTAACAGAGTACTTTTCGCATCTTCTGTCAGTTGAAGAAGAAGGCTCAGTCTTAAAAGAAATCACCTACTACAGCATAAACAGCCATTTGCCTGAAGAATCTGATGATATTGTACACTGGTGGACAAAAGTAGTACAGTCGAACAAATATCCAGCTTTGTGCAAGATAGCAGTTGGGGCACTTTCAATATTTCATGGCCCAAGGGTAGAATCATCCTTCAATGTGACGGGGGATGTTACTGGAGTTAAGGCTGGAAGAATGAACATTGAGACTTACAGTGCCATACAAACAGTCAAGTATGCCCTTAAGGCCCGCAAAACTTCTGCCTTGAAAATATTCAGGCGAAAAGACCTCAAATTCAGCCCAGTTGATAGACACATTTGTATTATACTGAGGTCAGTGGCCTCAAGATACAAGCAGAAGCAGAATGCTCTCCGTGTAAAAAAGCTTGAAAGCCTGAAACAGTACTCAGTTACACAGAAGGCTGAAAGTAAGACAGTGATGAAGAAAAATCTTCTAAAAACTCAAGAACAGAGCTATGAGAGACACTTAAAGATGGAAGCAAAGCGTGCTGAGAAAAGAGTTTTGACTGAAAAACTCAATCAGTTGTGTGCCAAAAAGAAGAAGGTATAAAAGGAGATTAATGTAAATAATTGAACAGCCAGTGTTAGGAGATTCTGGGGTTGTATATGTTG